>CAJQZP010001060.1:6550000-7760000 GCA_907164705.1 Parnassius apollo | reverse complement strand
GAAACATCTAGAATGTTCGAGTACATACCGGTCCTGACTGACAAGGTACAGAAAGTTCTATTATGATATTTTCTAGAAAGCTCTCTTAGTTCTGCTACTCGATACTAGATGGCGCTAGTGGTAATTCGCCATGTACGAAGCATTAATTATGGCGCGCAGCAATATTGTATTTGTATATACAGAGATGACAATTATATAATCATCTGACGCAAGCCTTAAATAAGACGTGTAGTGATAGTGTAAGAATATCCACTGCCCCATGTGACGATATATCTGTCTGCTAATATTAACCTAAAATAACAGGAAACTGCTCTGCCAAATGTGACAACTAAGATAAAATCCCCTCCCCCCATCTATGTTGAGAGGACTGTGATAAACTGTGATGAATAAAGAGGTATGGAAGCTTAAGATGGGTTGTGTCACTCTTACACAAGTTAGGAAGAAAATACTTTTGGGTAATAATAAATATATAAGTTTTCGTATTTTCCATTTATACTAAAAAAATTGATTGCATTAATACATTGTTTATGTTTTTTTGTGTAATTGATTTGTAATTCAATAGTATTCCACAGTAATTACGTCGACATAATGTACTCGTATGATGTTAAAGCACCAGATTAAACGTACCGATGTGCTCAGCCGAGCGATAAGACTCGATAAGGTGGAAAATACTGTAAATGGAAAAATATTGTTATATGACAAATTAATTACATTAGTTTTTAATTAAATTAATTTAAGGTATATTTAAAAACGTTTTTATTCTAGTTAGAACACACACACACACACACACACATAGATCTCCCTCAAGTAATGTCACAAAGCACGGTCCTGAGCCATCTGCATCCATCGAGTTCCCGCATGATTTCGGTACTCAGAGGCCACCATACAGTTCGGTTACTGGTACGAGGCTGCCCGCTGAGATCTTGTCTTCCCCATAGGTTGGCAGTTTTTCGAACTATATGGTCCACCCATTGCCATTTCTACTATTGAATCGTTGGACTATGTAACTTTGGTTCTACTACAGGACGTATATAGGACTTAAATGTACGCATAAATTAATAATTGTGAATAACTTTAAAATAATTAATTTGTCATTAACTTAATAAGTACCTGGATGACCGAGCTTTGTTCAGTATTTTTTTTGAAATTGTGTGTTTTGGAAATTATATATTTAGATACAAATTACATACTGATGAAACATGAATAATATTTCTTGATCTTACCGACATAATAGAAAAAAACTGAACTGGTTATTTGAATAAAAACCAAGAGTGCAATTAGTTTAAATTAAATTTTCGTGTTTTTAAAAAAATACTAAAAATAGGGCTCGAAATAATAGAAATTTATCATAAAAAGGGGAACTTGAAAAAAAGAAAAAACAGTCGCACCAAAGACAGGACTCGAACCAGTGTACTACGATTTCGGGACCACCCGATATCACATTTGAGCTATTTTAATCATTACTCCTTTTTTTTTTTTGCTGAACACGAACGACATTTTCTAATGAATCCTAGCTAAATCGATTTAATGCCCCCCGAAACCCCCCTCGACACTAAATTTTATGAAAATAATACAAATAAACAATTGCTTGTTTAAAGGTTTTAGATTTGTTAATAATTATCATAGCCTATCAAAAATTCGCTGCTGAACATAGTTCTGCACAGTGGTTTACATCGTTGGTGAATAACCACTATTTTATTATTTTGAGTTGTTATCAGGAAGATGCTGCTGCCCATCTATTATTTCATTTCACCACGGTTTGGTAAAGTTGTAATAGTAAATGTTTTAGTAAATTGGTGTTAACAAAACCGAGGATATCATAAGGGTTGACACTTGACACTGAGAAGCCTTCCGACACAGCTCTGATTTTGATTTATATTTTCGACGCAGTAAAATGGTGAGGTGCCAAACTCATTAAATGAAAACGAGGCGCGTACAATTTTGGTGTTGTGTTATGATAATTATAAACACTAATTAATTATTTAACTCACGATACCATATATACTATGTGGATGAATGGCGGTCCACCGCTGTGTGATTTACTAGAAGTTTGCTTCCTCGCACAACTTCAATGTGGAATCGACTAGCACCAGCGATTTTTCCGGACCGATACGGCTTATGTACCTTCAATATAGCCTAGCCTAGCCTACTTCACTTTTTTCATATTCAAAGCCAGTGCTTGACCACAATCCTACCCGGTGTAAGGTAGATGGTAAATCGCACTGTCTTTGCGAAACAAAGTACGCCGCATCTAGAGGATATCTGATCTGCGTCTCAGTCAGGTGACTTTGAATTCCAATCGTTTTAACGCCGGCTTATGAGGGGAAATATGAAAAATCCGGTTTTTTTGTTATCTCGACATTAAAATAACCCTTTTCATTGTGTACTAGCGAAGGCACACGTGAAATATGAGGAAAAAGTGTATGCAGGTACAAAAAATGTATCTCTATTACTTTGATTTTGACATTAAAGGTACAGCCATATTTATGATTTCACTATTGACATATGAACATTAATAAATTATAAAATTAACTATAGAACATAAACTTTCCGTGTAGTGGAGGCGTATGAGAATCTACTACCGAAATTATTCCGTGGATATCGTAAGAGGCAACATAGGGAAATGAAACTGGAGATGGGCAGTAACAGCTTTTTACTTTAAGACTTCGTTTCTGACAAGGAGTTCTTTTTTTATAGGATAGGGTGACAAACGAGCACACAGTCCACCTGATGGTAAGTGGTTGCTGCGGCCCATAGACATCTACATCTATCCTTGATTACGAATCAAAATGCAGATGCGTTGTTACCCGTGAGGACTAAGATGGAATGCCTCGTTTCCAGTAAAAAGGGTCTCCGATCTCTACACTCACCATACGAAACACAACAGCGTTAAGCTTCTACTTCACGCTGGTATTCTGTGAGAGCGTGGTCCTTCCCCGGTTAAGCCAACCCATTCGTGCTATAACTATACTACTAATATAACTGCAGCATGGCTCTACCACGTATAAAACTACGTATAAGGTCGTTTGGGTAGGTACAACCTCTGCACTGCTGTGAATCGGCATGCTGTGAGGCATTCCATGTTAGTCTTAAGAGATGACCACGGATCTGGAGCCATCTTTTTTTGAGGTTGTAATTACTTATTATCAGGCCGATTGTAAGTCCGTTTGTCGGTTCAGTTTCATAAAAATAGCATCCTACTTATAACAATAATCCATAATATAATAAAATTATCTGGTTGCATACCCGCCTACCAAATGTAGCAACTATGGACAATATTTCTATGAGGTCCCAATACATGGGGAGACAAATGTTCAGAAATGCACTTTGATAGAGTTGATTATTCAAATAATGACGAATAAAGTAACCAAAAAGTGTAACTTGCTTTTGTTTGGTTAAGCGTCCGAGTTTTAATAAACCTTTCAAGCTGTATATTTATATATTCATTTATTTATTCATCCGTTATGACCTATCAAGTGATGTACCTCCTCCGTATATTGCCTCATGGAGGGAATATTTCCCATAGTTGTTACGGTTATCAGGCCCGATGGCAGTCGCAGTTTTATTATTTTGAGTTATCATCAGGAGAATACCTTTGTTTTTTGTCTCTTGTTCGTTTTTGTTATGTTATTGCCCATGCCCAAATCCTTTTTCCTCTGTCGCTGCTTACGACACCCATGAGATGTGGTAACCGATAATTTTACACTGCTACGGCACTATCGAAAAATTGATTTTTATATAACGTATGCCTTTGAAGTTTCTGAAGTTGTTACGGAGGGCTAAGATCGGAGATAGCTAGGTAGGTGGTGGCTACGAGTATGTCGAGAGAGCATGCGAATTGCTTTTCATTTTTACTTCTTAATGATTATCTAATTTTACTGATTTTATCGTTCAGTTATTTTTAATTAAGTTTCGTCATGGCTGGCCTCTCTCTTTATCAATTAAGTTATAGTTAAGCGGGTTACAGCCCTGAAATTAATTTCATTAAATGTGTAATAATTGCGTAAATGTCATATTTCATTTTATGTTCCAAAAATGCTGCTCACTTCTATTTTTATTTAGTTTATTTATTGACTAAAATATTACATTTGTACGTACAGAGATGACAACTATATAATCACCTGACGCAAGCCTTAAATAAGACGTGTATCAGCAGGGTAAGAACATTCACTACACCATATCGTCCCGTAAGAAGCGAAAGGGAAGAACAGCATCTGTCAATAACATCTCAATATATTGGAAAACTGCGGTAGCCATCCCACTATAATAAAATATGGGGCAATCTATGGAGGAGACCTATGTTCAGTAGTAGACTGTGATAAGCTGTGATGAATAATAATGTCCTCCAGACCGAATTTCGGTCACGGCGGCCACCAGCTTCAGCGGGATTAGCCATCAACACAGGACAGGATTATAGTGCCCAACCAAGTGTATATGCGAAAGCACAGGTGCACTCTCTATTCCATCATTCTCATATTCCAATGGGACGGTAAAACGACACGACCGGAGAGAGATCAGGCGCAGGACCAACGACCTTACGTGCCTTCCGAAGCACGGGGGTATACCCCAACTTCCTGATTCCGGGCAGCTATTGAGCATTTCTTTACGGAAAAACTCAATAATTCATTTTTTCGCCCGACCCGGGATTCAAACCCAGGACCTCATGATCAGTGGTCGCGCCACTACAACCACTAGACCAACGAAGCAGTCAAGGCTGTGACGAATATAGACGTATGGAAGCTAAGATGGGTTGTGTCATAGATGAATTCAATCATTTTTACACTAATTACTTAGTTTCAAATTTTGTAATTCAGGGTAATGTATATGTTTCTAGGAAAATACTTTTGGGTAAGGATAAATAATATACTTTAGTATGGCAAGAATCGGTAAGGATAAATGTATTTTATGTTTATGTATTATCCATTTTTAATATAAATATCTGAATTTGTAAAATTTTTGTGTATTTCATGTGTAATTTAATAGTATCTACAGTAAATAACTGTAGAGTTTAGATAATATCTCTTCATATTCTAGATAACGAAGTTATTGGTACAGGGTAGCGATGTGCTCAGCCGCGCGATGAGACTGGATGAGGTGGAAAATCTTTTAAGTGAAAAAGGGCACATCGTGGAAAATACACAGAACTATATATGCGATAGTTTTATTTAAATTGTTTTTTTATTACATTTAAAAAAGTTTTATTTTTTGTTACGACACATACAAACATTGACGACTCCGTGGCGCAGTGGCTTAGCAATGAGTGGCTGCGCTGGGGGTCGCGGGTTCGAATCCCGCACGGAACAAGTTTTTGTATTTGTATGGCCTACAAATAATTGTTCCGGGTCTGGATGTTTGTCCTTGTGCAATTTATGTTTGTAATCTGCCCCACGATACAGGAGAAAATCCTAGTGTCATAATCCACACACACACACACACACACAAACATCATCATTATTATTACAACTCATCAAAAGTCTACTGCTGAACAAAGTCCTTCCCCAAGCAATAACACAGAGCACGCTCCCAAGCCACCTGCATCCATCGACTTCCTGCTTTCTTGCAATTACTGGGATTCGCCCCATAAATTTTGCTTACCGGTACGAGGCTGCCACTCGAGAACCTTTCTTTCCCATCGGTTGTCGTGCGAATCAGAACTTGAAGAAAAATCAAGAGTAACTCATATATCTCGAATAACCTACAACCTATATTTAAACAAATCATGGAAATTGGGTGGAACATCCGCGGGCAGGAAGACATAGAATACCAAAGTGAAACAGCTCATCGGGGTGATAACTGACATGCATTTTGTTTTTTAATCAATGATAGGTATAACATCCACTCACCGTCTGGCGGACTATGCGCCAATTTATCACCCTTATTCCATTAAAAAAAAAAACATATGTGTCAACTCAAATGATGTCCAAGTTCAACTCATACTTATTACGCAAATAATTTGAAAGTGCAACTGTCTATAAAATTCTGCAATCACACAGAATATACAATACAGCCCGTATTATATAGTCTGAACAAATGATATGTTGATATGTATGTAATCTGATTTTGTGAAATGGGGCTCTCCAGAAATATTTCAAGGCTATAATTTGATTTATGTACAATAATTTTCTTGATAACTGACAGCTGGCGTCGACCGATGTAATGCAGACTGATATTAGGAAAGAAAGGGATTTTTATTAAAAGCTTTTATTTAACTTCACATGTATATATGTCCTAGAATTTTGCAACCAACGCAGAAAACTTGAAATTGTTATCAGGCAAAAATTTGCATACAGGTTTGGTTCTTAAGATAATGCACGATTACTTAAATGCCATCATTTTGAATCCAATACGGCGGACGTCACAAAATGGCGATGCATAATTTCCATAGTAACCCCTACGATATGGGTAGCATATGAAAGGGCTTGAGGAGCGTAACACAATAAGTAAAGTGTCGTCATTCTAAACTCAATATGGCGGATGTTTAATATGACAATGGAATATTAAAAAATTCAATTTGGAAGAAAATAGAGATAAATTAAATACAGGTCCATTTGACGTAGTCTGAAAAAACCCATATTTTGTTCTAAAATTCTCACTGCGAAGGGAAGAAAATTTTTTCATGGTGAGAGATTTGGCTAAGTCATATGATCATGCATACTGTTGGAGATCATATGGAAAAATCAACCATCGTAAGAAAGAAGGAATGCTTCACATTCGTATACAGGAAGAGTCTGATCTTGTCAAACTAATGGTGTTCTCAAACTAGCTTTGAAAAACATTACTGATATTGTCGTCGCATTATTATATGTATAATTTTAATATTCGTTGTTCTAACATTGTGTCATGTGCATGTCTTTATATCTATTAAGTTGCTTTTGTTACATTAACTCTATGCAATCTATAAAATGTATTTACTTTCAACTATTACACACTACACAAATCAATATAATTTTTCGGTTTCAAAATAGTTTCTCTAGAAGTCTAGACAAATAATTATCCTCATAAACTGTTTCCTTTATAATTAAATGTTATGTTCAGCTAATTTGAAAAATATTGGAGATAATGACGTATATATATATATATATATATATATATATATATATATATATATATATATATATATATATATATATATATATATATATATAATACGGTTCTATATAAAAATCATTTGTTCTATCATCCATGATCATAATATGATCCATACTCGTATATCTTACATTTAAATAGACGACGTTTCCTTAGAAATAAATTATCCGTCTCTGAATCTATGGTTTGTGATGTTGGTGTCTGCCATAAAATTATAACATACCCCGCAACAAGCCTCACTATTACTAAAGAAAATATACGTATAATTTTCGCTATTTTTGATAATATATTAATTATGTTGAATATGCTTAAGTATGAGTATGACATTGTTGTCTTGACGGAATGCTGGTTGTCTTGTTGTCCTTTTGTTCGAAACCTATGCGGATACGGATTATATTCAACTTAGAATTTGTTTACCCAAAACGATGGTGTCTACGTCTACATTTAATCATCAGGTTAGGACTCATACTGTTTGAACATAAAAATTGGCAAGGAAACAGCTATTTTTGCCGCATATAGATCTCCTTAATACAAAAATATCGATAACTTTCTACAACCTCATTGACGATATTAACAAAACATTTATACATACATACATACATAAGCACTCATTCCGGGCACCCAAAGGGGTAGACAGAGACTACAGACTTCGATATATATATATTATATATATATATATATATATATATATATATATATATATATATATATATATATATATATATCATCTTTGCGGCGGGCAGTGTTTTTCACTTATTTTGTGGGTTGGTTGAGTGTTGAGTCATTTTCTCAATATCTTTTTTGTGTGTGACTGAGCGCGTAAATAAAAACAAAATAGAAATTTCGCCTACAGTACGTATAATAAAATCGATAAAGAAAAGTTACACTCAGAATTAGCTAATATTATTAACAGGGACTCGCCCTACAGTATAAACTCCGCCAATATTTCAATGGAATACTTTGTCACATCTATTCAACATGCCATAACTAATAACTCTGTCAATGTAAAATTATCTAAGAAAAATAGAATTATTAAAACGTGGATAGCTCCAGGCTTGTTTTGTTGTATGAAAAGTGAGACAATCTCCTGACAATGAAACTGTTAAGCTAACATGCACAAGATTCACAACTACCGTAAGAAGACATTAAAAAAAACTTAGGCATATGCTAGTTAATATGCGATAATTAAAAAAACGTTGAGACGCAATAAAATATATTAAAAACATGCAAACAAAAAATACGGCTACGGAATTAATAAAAAAAATCTGTGGAAGATGTTACAGGTCTGTCACAGGTCTCTACAGCCTCTAGTTTCGTTGGACACTGATGAAGCTGATGTGGAGCGCTTTATTTTAGATCTTAAAAGTGTTCAGTAAGATGGAATTCTATCTCTTACTACCTCTAAAAAATAATAAACATGTCGTAGTCCGACTGTTAACTTTCTTAACCTATGATTGCATGAAGGGGCTTTTCTAACAGTCTTACCGAAATCAGTAGTGATAATACCTATCAATACAACTGGTGATAAAAATCATGTAACAAACTACATGCTTATCTCTATCCTGCCTTCAGTTCACAATCTCCTGGAACTCATCATCAATAGTAGAATTATAAGATACTTAGAAGCAAATAACTTTCAAATAACCAATTTGATTTTAGAACTGGCAAATAAACTTGCAATGCACGATCTTATTGATTATGTGGTAAAGAGTTTTGTCGCTGGTAAAAAAAAAACAATAGGTATATTTGTTAACCTAGCAAAGGCCTTTGATACAGTTTCGGCACCAATATTACTTAATAAATTAGACAGGCTGGGAACTCGAGGTAATCAGCTAAAACTAATTGAAAATTACCTTTCAAATCGCTGTGAATGTACCAAGATTGATGACAAAGTTAGCGATGATCTACCTGTTTCCTATGGGGTGCTGCAAGGCGGTATACTGTGGCCAACTTTCTTTCTAGCCTATTTAAAGGACCTTTGTGATCTTCGTCTAGAAGGTACCAAAATCATCTTGTATGCGGATGATACTGTAATTTTGTTCTTAGCTGACAAGTGGAAGGATGCTTAGAGAATAACCGCAGGAAGGCTTTAACATTGTGCGTCACTACTTTTCAGTGCTGACTGTAAACGCAGAAAAAACCGTCTTCATATCTTTATCTATGCGAAATACCATCTCATCAACTCCTGCGCCTTCTCTGATTGCGCACGATTGCTGCGATGTTATATAATCAAGTACTCTGGTATCCTTATAGACAATAATCTTTCATTCCAACCTCATGTTAATTTAATTACTGAGAGGTTGAGACAACTGATATATGTACTTAAAAATATAAGAAATGTGGCAGATTTAAACAGTTTAACTACTGTATGGGGAAGTACACCAAAAACAACCATTGAATCGATTGAAATAGCTCAAAAAGTTATTCTTAAAGTTAGCACTTTTCGCCTCTTATTGTTTTCTACGTATCTCCTGTATCAACCTCGTGAAGTCCTCTCAGTTCGCCAACCTGCGCAATATTACGAAACAACACTCAAGCTGCTTTGATACAATCGCCATAATCCCTAAGCGCCGTAAAGATATAACCTTCCCCAATAGACCAACATTTAAACACCAATTCGCATATAAATATTTTCTCTGCTTGAGTCCATATCTATTATATAATTAGAGAATATTATACGAACTTTATATATTAGAGAAACTATAATGAAACTAAAAAAATACTGAATGTAACAATTGTAACACATAAACACTCTGTCATGCTACACACAGGGAAGCTTACCTACACTCTACAACTATAAATTTCTAATTGATTAGTGATCTGTCTTGTATACAGTGAAATGTTAAATCTTTAAGGGAAGAGCTGTCTGAAACACAGATATTTAATTATCTAGTTCAGATACAGATATTCACCAAATTGTGTTTATTGTTAAGCTGTGTGTTATTTCAAAGTGCTTGTACCCTAGAAATTAAGATATTGTTTGCTTGAAATAAATTATCATTATTGTATTGGAGAAGAAAACAAACATTAAATTAAATCAAACCCATCAATTTATTACATTACTTAATTTATATGATATTAAAGCTTGTCGTGAGATTTACCAATCCATAAAATAAGTAAATATACGTATATAGTCTTAACATTTTTAACTTATGTTTGGTGACTTTGCCTGTTTAGGATTTACTTATATGGTTTCATTTTGATTTTTTGAAATAATCATCATCAACCATTTATTATATCAATTTTTCGAGTTCACAAAAAAAGCCACTGTCTAAGTATATTGGAGCCTAGAACCTTTTAAACTAGATCACTCCTGGCATTGCTCTCTATCAGTTCGTGCAGTTTCATTACAATCGGTTCAGCCATTTCAAAGATTAGCCCCAACAGATAGAAATTTAAAAAATTGTTATTTATGACTTAACTAGCGATGCGCCTCAGCTTTGCACGGGTCATGATGCTAGCGGGGATCGAACCTGGGTTGCTATACTGAGAAATATACTGCGGAGACTTAGCCCCTGAGTTACCTTGACTCTATTAATCTTTTGATAGATCCATCCATTACAGCCCATGTAAGTCCCCTATAGATGAACATAGGCCTCCCCTATAGAATGCCTGAAAGGGGGTAATAGAGGGTTTTGTCATATTTGCCAAACTTGGCTGCAATGTTTTATTATTTTGAGTTGTTATCGGAAATTTATACGTGGTAGAGTTATGCTGCAATTATATAAGTAGTATAGTTGTAGCACGAATGGGTCGGCTCGACCGGGGAAGGACCACGCTCTCACAGAATACCAGCGTGAAATAGTAGCTTAATGCTGCTGTGTTTCTTATGGAGAGTGTAGAGACCGGAGACCCTTTTTTACTGGAAACGAGGCATTCCATCTTAGTCCTCACGGGTGGCAACGCATCTGCATTTTGATTCGTAATCGAGGATAGATGTAGATGTCTATGGGCCGCAGCAACTACTTACCATCAGGTGGATTGTTCGTTTGTCACATATCCTATAAAAAAAAAATAAGCCGCTGCCCATCTCCTGTTTCGGTTTCCCACTGTCGCACACATTTATCTTTTACGTCAACATACAAACGTATAGACAACATTAAGTCATTTATAATTTTTTTGAATTTAATTAAATTCATTCTTAAGTGATAAAAGTTATTATAATTAAGTGATTTTTTAAAGATACGAAAAAAATATAAAATTCGAACATATTATTTTCTATAATAATTATAGAAAATAATATTATCGAAAATTTGATTTGGTATTCAGTACTTATAATAAAAAATACCCTCTTTAAAATTACAACGCCCCTAAGGGCTGTTACATAATTACATTGTTTGAGTATAATATTCTTGTGATATGCAAATTATAATAAAAAATAAATCCACTAAAATTTATATGACTCTGACGTGTATAACCCAATCAATATGTGTTATCGTTTCTATCAGGCGATTAATTTAATTAATATGCGGATTCACCAATGTCAAAGAATATATACACTACGCGAACCAATGTACGTCCGCTAGGCCGTCAATTAATTACGCAGCAATTTTGCACGTCCGTGGATTTGGTAATATTTGTAATATCACTATGCTAATGTTAAGGTGTGTTTTAAAATGATTTAAAGGAATATACCTATCAGTTTTTTTTATTTAAACTGTTAGACGAGTAGTACACATAAAGACATGTACTCATGGCTTTAACATACGGACACCTGCAACCACTTGCTCTCTTTTAGAAATACATAGGGCACAAAATCAAAACTACCTGATAGCAAAATTTACTAAAGTGGGTAATACTAGGAGGTGGGCAAAAATGCGGAACTTTTGCATTGATTTAGACATCCGCATCCGCAAAAATGCGTAGTGGCGATTTAAAAATACCTACTAAACCATATCGTCCCATGGGTGTTGTAAGAGAGGAAGGGAAATTGTGAAAGGTGACTGCAGCATCTTCCTGATAACAACTCTAAATGCCAACCCACCTGTCAAGCGTGGCAACTAGGTCAAAATCCCCTTTATGAGGTAATCTATAGGGTAGGCCTTTATTCGGTAGTGGACTTTTATATGCTGTAATGGAAAGATGGATGAATGGATCCGCAAAAATCATTGCGAAGCTTTTGCGATGCGTATGTGTTACAAGTTGATCGACTACTCTTAGTTAAAATGGGATAACATGAGGTCGGATTACTCAAAACTAACTAAATGGCTGATTACAGTATATTTATACGGAATTTCTAGCACTGTTTTACTAAGAAGCTTATTTCATCCCATACCTTGACACTTGAGCCCTCAAAACGATCTATCCAGAGTATACATGGTCCTTAAAAAAGTTCCTCTTCCTTATTCCATACGTGTACTTGTCTATCATCTCTGTAAAATATTCTTGTTGTATTTGTGTGTAAACATTTAATTTTAAGCCAAGCAGCATGCATTTGTTAACAATGCCCGTAATACTTCGTAATTCTACTTCGTAGAGTCAATTCCCAATGGTTTCATCACTGACTCGTTTTTATTTTATATAATAAAACAAACAAGCACACATTTCACCTGATAGTAAGCGGATGCCGTGGCCTGTAGACGTTTACATGTATACTCGATTAAGAATAAAAATGTCGATACATTGTCACCCCTGAGGAATAAGATGGAATGTCTTGTATCCAGTAAGAAGGCATTTTTCACATGCATATGATGTCCAAAACCAGGCAAAACGTGACTTTTATCTGCGGCATATAGAATAAGGGTAGGCTAGGCTAAAACACAAGTGATTAAGAATTTTGTATTTGTTATCTCCTTGAAAATATCATTTAAGCTATGATTTTAAACATTGTTAAAGATATTTTTGTTGGGGATGCATTGCTTGGGATTCTGTAATTAATAAAATAATCCAAGCATCACTGCAAGATTTAAAGATATAAAAAGCTCATTCTGCCTGGATGGTATCAAAACTAATATCCAAAAGCAGAAGGTAGCCTTGGGTTATTTATCACATCAGGACGTCAAATGCCTCGGTCCCCCGTGACCGTAGGTGCTGTAAAGGAATTAAAAATAATTTAAACTAAACGCAATAAAATTCGTAAAGTTGATTTTATTGTATGTGTAGTACTCGAGTAACAAGAAATCATTATTGTTAAGAACTCATAAATATGCAAGCTTTACGATTAAATGCTTCACTCAGCTCATGATAACTTAATGAATTATTGATAAACCTGATTAGAGGAAAACTTGGGATACGTCCTATTTTATTTTGAGAAGTATATATTGCACGACTTCAACGACTTCAACGTGAAATAGAGTAAATGGGGCCCTGCACTCTATTGTGAAGAGTCAAAATGTGTCAAAAAAGGCACGTATGGCAATTCACAATGCTGTGTTGGTCCCTACTTTAACGTATGGTAGTGAAAGTTGGGTGTGGCAGAAGAAGCACGAGAGTAAAATTTACGCAGTAGAAATGCGGTCGTTAAGGAGTATGCTAGGGCTGAATCTGAATGACAGGGTGAAAAATTGTGTGATAAGAGAAGAGTGTGGTTTGCAAGATGATGTTGTGGCCAGGATTAAGAAAGAAATGCTTCGGTGGGTTGGTCATGTGGAAAGAATGAATGAGTAAAGAGTGACAAAGAAAATTTATGTTGCAGAAGTGAATGGCAGAGTCGGAAAGGGACGTCCTAGGCGAAAATTTATCGACCAAATTGGCGATTTATTGAAAACGGGCCAAATTAGGAGTACCCTTAACCGACGAACATGTATACGTAGGTGTATGGATGTGAAGGAGGCGAGAGAGGTGTGTCAGGATCATGCCAAATGGAAGTCTGTAGTCTCTGCCTACCCCTCTGGGTGACAGGCGTGAGTGTTTATGTTTATATGTATGTTTTATGACTTCAACAACTACGTCCATAATACCCTTGAACGTATTTTGCAATACAAAATTGAAAATAAATTTTCCCGATGTACGACTACGTACGTATAAGAGTAAGATATAGTTCTTTTTACGTTATTTGGGGGTTGTTTGTGCTCACATTATGCAGTGGTTATATATATATATATATATATATATAATGATGATACGTATATAATGATGATAATGGGTATCCACGCAGTAGTAACCACGTTGCATATTATGGCTGCAGTAAGAATATGTCGGCTCTACTGGGGAAGCACCTCACTCGTACAAAATAATACCACACTGTGTTGAGCGATGAGAACCTGAGATTCTTTTAATTGTAAAGGTGGAATTACCTACTACCCTAGTTCTGTTCTTAGATTCTAAAATTATTTTAATGGTCTGAGGTCCTAATGAATTTCCTTGTATGTAATGTAAACTTATATAAAAAATATTTTCAATCGTTTACCTAAATGGTTTTGTCCTTTCAAAGTTTGTGAAAATAGAAGATAGCTTTGTATTATAATTTTGAAATATATGAAAGGCAGATCTAAACGGGGTAAATAAAGAACAGGAAAATGAATTTTTATTTTTAAGTCCTGTTTTAATTTTTAGATTTCGTTCATTTTTATAGAAAATAAGGGAACTTATTTGCATAACATAAATCATTCGTAAACCCGAAGAAGAACTAAATTGCACACATGAAAGTTTATAACAGCGAAGAAGCCAATTTATGCTGCAAAAGGAGAACGTTTATTCACCCAATTGGCGTTAAAATTAAATATGAGCCAAATTAGAGTAACCTTAATTTAATAATTTTTCGAGCGAGTATGTGTATAGATAAATAGATGTGGAAGAAGCGAGAGAGATTTGTCAGGATTATACCAAACAAAGGTCCGTAGTCTCGCAAACCCCTTTAGGTGACAGTTGTGAGAATTTATGAATGTATGTATATATTCTCGCGATATAGCACAAAGAACTCAGGCTGCATTTCCTTACTTAATGGCTATAATCATCTTTTGAGCGAGGAAAGAATCGGTCGTAGAATTCTTTAATACTGTTAGGAGCTTGAGGTCCGTGATAATAAAAACTGAACGGAACAATACAGTGTAGTATTTTAAATACTGAAATCAATATAGTGTCAGCTTCGATCATACCTTGCTGCTATGTCAATAGTAATTAATTTAGCGAAGCCCCGTACAGCGTACGTGTCAACATTGGAATATATTGAGAAGTTTGTACCCAAAGTAACATAATATTCGATGTTACTTTGGGTACAAACCTCTCAAACTTTGTCAATTATGATTCCTAATTAGTTTGAAATCACATTATAGTAAAAAATTCTATAAGTCAGACCTGCAACTTTGAAATTGCTTTACTTAGTTACTAATTTAATAGTTTACTTAATTGTATTGACAAAGATTTGTAAACAAAATAAATTTTGAATAAACGGCCTTGAAGGGTGGGGCAGCATCTAGAATAATAATAATTTATTTGACCCTCAATTGGCAGGTTACAAAGAATAAAACAAATGTAGATTAGTTAAAACTACTTTTACGGATTTTATCGCGTTTTATTTATATTAATTTTAATACCCGACGTTTTGGGTGCTTTCCAGCACCCATGGTAACGGGGGACTGTCTTGACTGACGTCCCGATGTCAAAGGTAACCCGGAGTACCTTCAGCTTTTTAATTATTGTCTTTGGTCCGATTTACGCAGAATGAACTAACTGTATTTTGAAGTCTTGCAGTGGTATGCTTGGGTTTAGTTTTAATTTTATTAATTATAGGATCCCAAGCAGGTGGTAGTACCCAGCCTCCTTCTCTATTGAAATTAGGATGTTTTTTAATTTCAATAGCCTCACGTATCATCCTTGGTAGGAATCGATGTTCTTTCGCGAGGATTTGTGGTCTATCAAATCTGATGTAATGGTTGGGGCCATCTAGAATATGATCGCAAACTGCAGACTTCCCGGAACGTTGATGCTTCACGTCAGCTACGTGTTCTTTTACGCGAGTTCTAATTGATCTCTTTGTTTGCCCTATATATGAGAGACCACAATCACAATCAAGCTTGTACACTCCTGCATCTTGTAGAGCAATATGACACTTGACGGATGGTAAAAACTGATTAATCTTCTTCGGCGGCTTGTAGAATGTTCTAATAGAAGCTCGCTTAAAGATGTAGCAAATCTTGTCTGTGACACCTCAGATATATGGTAGTATAGCAGGCACACGCTCGACTGTGGTCGGCTTCACTCGGTCACTGTGACGGACAGCTTGTTATCGTGCAGAACCTGCTTGACGTGCTGAAGCTCGGCGGCCAGGTGTTTGCTGTCACAGATCCCTCGTGCTCTCTGAAACAAAGATTTGCCCACGGTAGCTAACTGTGAAGGATGATGGTGAGATTCACCATTTAAGTATCGGTTTGTATGGGTCTTTTTTCTATATGTCAGAGGTGTCACAGACAAGATTGGCTACATCTTGAAGCGAGCTTCTATTAGAACATTCTACAAGCCGCCGAAGAAGATTAGTCGTTCTTACCTGTAAGTGTCATATTCCTTTACAAGATGCAGGAGTGTACAAACATGATTGTGATTGTGGTCTCTCATATAGGGCAAACAAAGAGATCAATTAGAACCCGCGTAAAAGAACACGTAGCTGACGTGAAGCATCAACGTTCCGGAAAGTCTGCAGTTTGCGATCATATCCTAGATGGCCCCAACCATTACATCAGATTTGATAGACCACAAATCCTCGCGAAAGAACATCAATTCCTACCAAGGATGATACGTGAGGCTATTGAAATTAAAAAAACATCCTAATTTCAATAGAGAAGGAGGCTGGGTACTACCACCTGCTTGGGATCCTATAATTAATAAAATTAAAACTAAACCCAAGCATACCACTGCAAGACTTCAAAATACAGTTAGTTCATTCTGCGTAAATCGGACCAAAGACAATAATTAAAAAGCTGAAGGTACTCCGGGTTAACTTTGACATCGGGACGTCAGTCACCTCAGTCCCCCGTGACCATGGGTGCTGGAAAGCACCCGAAACGTCGGGTATTAATATTAATATAAATAAAACGCGATAAAATCCGTAAAAGTAGTTTTAATCAATGTATAGTGTTCGCGTAAATATAAGAAATCATTAAATGTAGATTAGATTATACACACTATAAACTAACTGAAAAAAGTAATGTGACGAGCTATGTAAGTCCCACTTTTGGGCACAGGCCTCCCCTAATTACTAAGTGCGACGTTAAATATCGCTTTGCCTTCCGGAGACAGGTCCAGAATGACACTAGTCATGACAAGGCACTAGTCTTAAAACCGTCATATCGGCCTGATGGTGCATTCTGTGCACTTCACGGACCGGGAGATTATGGAACTTGAGGTCATCTAAGATGTGGACGGTTTCGAGCTCTTTGGAGAGTCCGCGTGAGTTGACCGTTATCAACGCCATTTTGTCCCAGTACGAGGTGGTCTGTTGATTGTCATCTACTATGGGACTACTTTTGTTTATCCCATGCAGGATTCGGGCCTCGGGGAATACCCCATTACCCGGGTTTTTCCCTCGCGGTCCACCACTATGGACCGGTCCTGGGAGCCGTACAAGTACGACATTGTAAGTAATCTTCGTTGGCGTATTGCGCGCCACCAGGTAGTGTGCTATCGGTGGGTCAGCCGTCTCAAAGCCCTGCGAAGTCCTGCGGACAAGGAGTTGACGCAGGGCCAATCCTGCCGACAGGTGTGCGCTCCATGCAGCACTCCGGGCCTCCAGTGCTTCTTCCTGGCTCTAGGGGAAGACCTGGTAATCCCTAGGCAGAAGTTGGCGTATCTCGCGCCTCTGGGAAGGAATCTGCCGAAGGGTCAGCAACCTCCAGGTCCCGCGGAGACGCATTTCGACGCGGAGCCGAAGTCACCAACAGGCGCGCGCTCAACAGCAGCACGCCGGGCCTTCGGAGTTCGCTTCCCAGCGTGTAGGTGAAACGCAGCGTTAGGTGATCTACGTCCCGGGTGGGGTCAGGGGCGTCCTCGAGGCTCGACGCAAGCCGAGTTGGCCCCACAGCACGTGCACCCACTGCGAAGCGACGCGCTGTAATTCTCCCACCCGGGCGGGAGTCGACGACCGGCGGACGAGACCGCTCGCTAGCGCGGTCCGGACGAGACTCGGTGGTCTGTAAGTTTGTTTGTCAGTTCAGTATTTTTTTAAATATGCAGTATTAGAAATGAGAACATGTTATCTCAAGAAGTTCTTTAAACTAAAGTGAAAGCAGTTTCCAAGTCCACTTGGTAGTTTAAAAGTTTGAGACAAATAGCAGACTAGCGCGGAAAAGTTAATTTATTAATACCGTTTGATTTTCGAAAACTTTACTGAAATAGTGGCCTGCTGAGTAAGGCGTTTTGTTATAACGATTGAGAAAACGACATTTGCCTTTTTATTCGTCGGCTATAAAACACCCTTTACTTCACAGATAACACATACTATATAACTTATAACTTCACAGATTAAAATAATAAGGGCTTATGATTGAAATAATACTAGTTTTTACGGAATTTATTGCGTATATTTAACTTTTTAATTACCCGACGTTTCGAACGCTTTACTGCACTCATGGTCACGGGCAGGACTGAGATGTTCAACGTCCATATGTCATAGTTAACTGCGGTTACCATAGATTAAAATTTAACTTTTGTTCCGATCTATGCAGTATGAACTTATGGTATCTTGAAGTCTTGCAGTTGTATGCTTGGGTTGGGATTTAATTTTATTTATTATAGGATCCCAAGCAGATGGCAGCACCCAACCATATTCTCTATTGAAATTAGGATGTTTTTTGATTTCAATAGCCTCGCGAATCATCCTTGGAAGGAGTCGGTGTTCTTTAGCGAGGATCTGCGGTCTATCAAATCTGATGTAGTGACGGGGACGATCCTGTACGTGTTCACAGACTGCAGACTTCCCGGAGCGTCGATTCTTCACATCAGCTATATGTTCTTTAACGCGGGTTTTTATTGATCTTTTAGTTTGTCCTATGTAGGAGAGACCACATTCACAATCAAGCTTGTACACTCCTGCATCTTGCAGAGGAACATTACACTTGACCGATGGTAAAAACTGACCAATCTTCTTCAGCGGCTTGAAGTATGTTTTGATGGAAGCGCGCTTCAAGATATAGCCAATCCTGTCAGGGACTCCTCTAACATATGGCAGTACAGCAGGTACACGTTCGACTGTGGCCGGCTTCACTCGTTCACTGTGACGTAGGCGCGGGACTCGAAGCTTGTTGTCATGCAAAACTTGCTTGACATGGTGGAGCTCTGCAGCCAGGTGTTTACAGTCACAGATCCCTCGTGCTCTCTGAAACAAAGATTTACCCACGGTAGCTAACTGTGAAGGATGGTGGTGAGAATCACCGTTTAAATATCTATCTGTATGGGTCTTTTTTCTATACACAGTATGGCTCAAGGTGTTATCAGGATTCCGAATTACTAACACATCTAGAAAAGCTAAGGAATTGTTTGCCTCTAACTCCATTGTGAACTGAATTTTAGAATTTATAGAGTTAAGATGGTCTAAAAATGCAGTTTCTTTATCTAAAGGTAGAATTGTGAAAGTGTCATCTACGTACACACACAATTCTACCTGTGACATGGCATCTGCGTTTTGAGTCTGAATCGAGAATAAATGTAGATATAGAGATATAGAATATATATATATATATATATATATATATATATATATATATATACTAGCTGTACCCCGCGGTTTCACCCGCGTATATCACGCGTCTCTGCCGCGCGACATGATATGACACCTCGCTCATTTAGTTCAATCATTTTAGCTAAAAAAATTAGCAAAATTACTGGAGTTTACGTGGGTTTAGAACTGAAAATAACTTTTGTTTGGTTTTAAAAATAACTTTTTAGTTGGGTTTAAATTTATTGGATTCCACACATAGGGGGGGGGGTTTTTTTGACATAGACTCCCCTCCCACACCCCAGTGACACCCGCATCGCATGGGGGGTAAGGATTTTTGACGTTATTATTGAATATTTTAACATGGAAAAGTAGTTATTGTGAGATAACTATAATAGTTAGACATATGATATTGCAGACTTTTATGTAGATATTGATGTCCTCCATAAAACTGTAGCACATCACTGCTCTATTGTCAATAGTTTCCGCAGCGTACGCGATATAAGGTTTTTTTTTGGTATATTTTCACACCTTGGGTTACATTAACGAAGATTTCATACGGATCCCTAAATTTTTTGAAAACGCTCTATCGCCTATGTTCATCATGAATAATGTAGGATTCTAATGGTGAAAGAATTTATCAAATCGGTTTAGTAGTTTCAGAGCCTAATCAATTCAAACAAACAAACAAAAATCTTTCCTCTTCATAATATTAGTGTATATATATATATATATATATATATATATTGTGTGTGTGTATGTATATATGTATAGTCATAAAGAGAAATAATTTTTAATTAGTGAGATGGTGACAAAATAGTAAGTAATGTATGCGCAACACTTACGATCCCGCGGCCCAGCGTCATTGAAGCTATGTTACGTCCCAAGCGATCGCGGTGGAGGTTTTTCGTGGGTATGGGAAGAGATCATAGAGGGAATGGTGATGTATGAATGGAGGTCATAGAGGAACACTAAACTGGTAGCATCTTCATGATTGTCACTCAAAAGTAATAAAAAACTTTGGTTCCCAAATCGCCGTCAAAGCGTCGTGACTATGGAAAATATCTCTTCTACGAGGCAATCATTAGAGTTATGGTCTTTTATGTGTTATAAATGAATGAATGGATGTAAAATTTATTTCCCGACTGTAAAATAACATAAAATCGTCATACTTGTACACTTACGTTATTAAAACGCTGAGCAATATACGAAGTTGATATAAGATTTAGAAATTGCCTTACATTAATAGTAATAGGTTTAAATGTATAATATTTAAAAAAAATATTGTACATTTGTTTTAAATATTAGAGTTGATTATAATATTAAGCTTTAGTTCTTCTATGTTTTATATCTTAACACTGAATTCAGAAACTTATTTAAATATTTTTTTTTGGTTTTGAATTCGAATTTATCTTTTTGCTTTTTTATAATAAAAGTTGACGATGTATAAATTAACACATATGTTGCCGTATGAGGCGGAGGGTGGGATTGTCATAGTTGCCTTGGCAGGTAGGCTGGCAACCGCAGTTTTTATTATTATGAGTTGTTATCAGGAAGATGCTGCTGCCCATCTCCTATTTCAGTCTGCTACTGTAGCCTCTTACAATACCCACAGGTCGATATGGGGTATTGTATTGGGTATTCTTACACCGGCACTACGCGGTTTCATATCAGTCTTCATATTAGTTTTATACAAGTCCACGGCTGAACGTGAGTATATTTCATTGAAGGGAGTTGTGGCCTTTATTGTCACGCACGGGATTGTGGACGGAGAACCAAGTTATTTACAAATTGTTTTGTTTAGTTAATAGTGTAACGTAATAATGAATGGTGTCATTTTAAAAAAATGTCCCGCTGGGTTTCTTCTTGGTTTTTTCCAGGATTTTCCGAACTAGTGGTAAATTAAATATAAGAATGACTTTCAATTAGTATAATTTATAATCTATTTATAATAAAAAAATCTCTAATCTATTTCTCTTTCTGCTTCGAAGTACCAAATTTCGCTCGTTTGGCGTTAATGGTTGTCCCCGGTTCCGCTATTTTACGAATAGCGTTAAAATAGTGCTCTTACTGGTAAAAACTTTTTTAAATTAGGTTACTATACATGTTATCACATTTTTTTATTATTTATTAAAAAAGTAAAGTCTATATACGTCGCACTGCTGAGCACATTTTTACTGAGAGGGTTTTAGAGCAAAGAAGTGTCCGCTGCGCTGTCCCAATGCGTATTGGCGAACTTCACATGTCTTCGAAATATTTTTTCTTATTTCCCAGACATGCAGGTATCCTTACGATGTTTTCCTTCACCGCAGAGCACAAATTGCAATTAAAAGTTTCATTGGTTCTGTCGGGGATCAAACCCGGGTTACTCACGTGCTGAGAAATTTACACCGAACGCGAATCATCTAAGCTACCACGGCTTCGTGGCGGATTATTTGTAATAAACAGAAAATTTGTTTTTTTTTCTAGTGTTTTACATTAAAGTACCAAAAATACATATTTATATTGAACGTGTTTGAGCATTTTACTTTAGTTATGTTTAAAATATTTAGTAACTAATGTTATATATTTAAAAAATACATGTATTATAAATATTATAAAGCAGTATTCTTTTTAGGTAATATTTTTCTACGAAGAGACTTCAAAAGGTATTATATATGACAGGTTTTAATTTAAATACGAAGCTAAGCACATTCCTAAAAATATAATATTTTGCCATTAAAATTAATTTTTGTCCCCAGTTGAAATTATTATTTTTAAATAAAATTTTAACTTAGGTCGAAGCACTTTAAATCTAGAATATTAAAAATCTAAGCCTGTTTATCGTTTAAAAGAAAATATTAATTTGTTTGAAAGATCTACGAATTTAATTTAACTCAAAAGTAAACGACTACATAAAATATTTTTATTACTAAATTATGATATTTTTGGCTTACAGCACAAAAAAAGTTTTCGTGTCTTTTTAACGGACTTGATGAAACGAAGAGCATTTTTTGCATGCCTGCTGTGACGATGTCCTTGCAAATTTTGAATCGATTTCAATAATTCGTTTTTTATCAACATTCTAAAGGTTAATATTAAGAGTGGTGAAATAATTGATGATATGTTTCAGACAACTATTGCATACTCTTGTTGTTACTTAGAGATTAAATCATTAAACCATCGACTTCAGAAGATATCAAATTACTTTAAAATTTAATGGCTTCTGAAAATTTTTATTCTTTTAGTTTTTAATGTCGTTTTTTACTTTTTTAAGTTTAATAATTTTGGAATATTGGCTTAAAGCAAACTACAGTATTTTTTAAGTATGAGAGTGTCAACCGATAAAAAAGTCTACTTAATGTTAAGTGGCTACCCCAATCCTGACACCTGTAACCAATTACAGATAAAAAGCCTGTAGATACCTTGCCAATCCCGACGACTCAGATGAACGTGTAATACCGGCGTAAGAGTATTCATTCACCCATATGAATCCGTGGTTAAAGTAAGAGCTGACAGAGGTACACTGAAACGGGAGATGGGTACTAACATCTTTCAATGATATCAGAACAACTCTATAATAATAGTAATAATAAAATGCGGCTGTCAACCCCCTGACTAAGCAAGACCATTATAATTATTAGAATCAGGCGTTACTTTGCGGAAATCTATTATAAGAGCTATGCAAACTAGGTAAAACATATCATTTTATTTTATTGAGCGGATGGTTGGGGAGTAACTCTTAGTATCTTTAAGACGACTATAGCAAGTGCTCCTCTAAGGTGGGGTATGCTGAAGGCTTATTATGGTCAGCAGTAGGCTTACGATTGGCAAAATAATAACAATGATATGCGTATGTTTAAACGGCCAACAAAAGTAAGTTAAATTTGTATTTACATAAAATCTACAGATGTCTCAAACAAGAACTAAATTTGAAACAAGCTCATACATGCTCTCTCCCCATCTGGACGCAAAAGCTATCAGACGTGTACACATATTTCTTTAAATTAAAAATTAAAATTAATTGAGTGCTCAAAGTGATAAAAATACACGACATAAAAATAGGGGTGCATAGACAGAAGAAGTTCAGTGAAAAAAAAAAAAAAAAAAGTGTAATATCCGTTACTTTCCTGATCGCCTGGTACTTCTATTGCCGAGCGTCGTTATAGAAAAATATACGAGGAGTGCAGGACGTACTTACGGACTCCCCACGTAGGTGTGCGTTGCTGCCCTGGTATTACCACAACACTGTTTTTACGTGAACAAATCAGCGCACGCGCAGTATCCAACTACGCCTAATTAGCAAGCGTGCCATTTTCCTTGCTCGGACGTCTCGTTTGCGCGACACCTGTTGTCACCTGTTGCGTTACGCTGCGTGTACGCTACCGCATTACAACACTGATTGCCTAGTACTTATGGACTCATCAATAGACAAATCATTCACCGATGCGGAGTCGCCGCCATCGACCTACGTATCACAACGCAAAAAAAACACTAAAGATGACACGCAGGATCTAATTATTATGCAGTTAAATGAATTTAGGAAAGAAATGAAGGAAATGATAACTTCCTTCTCCTTTAAACACGAAAAGGATTTGGAACTAGTTACAACAAGTTTAAAAGATATACAGCGATCCAATGTCAACATTGAAAATTCGATATCATATTTAACGGCACAAAACGAAGAATTTAAAACAAGGATTAATCAACTTGAGAGCAAAGTAAGTGAAGATAAAAAATATATAACAATTTTAGAAAATAAAATTGAGGATTTACAAATGGGTTGCCGCAAGAATAATCTTCAAATAAAAAATGTGCCAAAGATAAGTAATGAAAGTAAAGAAGACCTTATTGAGATGGTATTATGCTTATCCCAAAACTTAGACTGCCCAATAACTAAGACTGACATCTTAGACATTTACAGGGTTCGTGGTAAGAAATCTGAGGAGAAAAATACTCCGATTGTGGTGGAAACCAGCTCCGTACTAATAAAAACTGAGATTCTCAAAAAAGGTAAAGCCTTTAACAAAAAACATAGATCTAAAATATGTAGTCAACACTTAGGTATTAAAACGGAAGCCGACATCCCCGTCTTTTTATCGGAGCACCTGACTGTAAAAGGGTCTAGACTGCACTTTCTGGCAAGGGACCTGGCAAAAACCCACTCTTATAAGTTCTGCTGGACTGCATACGGGAAAGTCTATATAAGAAAAGATGAAAACTCTCCTATTGTTATAATTAAAAGTGAAGAGCAGATTCGAAAGCTGCAATTCGAAAAATGACTATCCGGTGTAGTAGTACTATTTTTTTTATATATTACATAAGAATAATTTTTCGCTATTTCTCTACTGGATATTTTCCTTAGATGTTTATTTCTCAATAATATTATCTTTTAAGCTTTTTAGTTACTATAAAACTACATTGTTTTACCTTATGCTTCAAATTTCAAATTGCTTTGCTAAAAATGTTAAATTAATTTATTATTCATGTATTACACGTGCTATCACATACACTCATACATCTGTTTACACATCACACTCAATCCTCATACTAATCTTCAAGATATATAGATATACGAGTAAGTTAACATATCAGTTTAAAATAAATTTTAACTTTGTATACTCCAGATTGAGATTTACAGCACCTTATAACTACCAACACCCTACATATTACTATATTTACACGCCTATTACATACACACTACGTATTAATTCACACTCAATACACAATCACACAAGTGCCATACATAAGAGCATCATACAGTACTATTTACATTATGTTACATTACAGTATATAATAAATAATATATTAGATTTATGGTTAATAATAAGAAATACTCAATATCATTTTGGTACTGTAACTATGATAAATTACTATGATGAGTATATAAGAGCCTGTAGCTCTCATATTAAATTGAAAATGACGTCAATACCTGCCTACACACAAAATGGATAATAAGACCTTACAAACTTTACAAGAAATAGATAGTATAGACATAGCGCGGTCTATCGAGTGTAGTAGTACTTCTGACTTAACAAAACATATTTATATTAACAAAAACGATCTTACCATTATTTCCCAGAATATTAGAAGTATTTACCATAACTTTGATGATTTTTTAATTACATATTCTAGCCTAACATTTGACACAGATATAATAATTTTAACTGAATGTCGATTAAATGTAAATAAACCTATTCCCCAACTTAATAACTATTGCTCTTATGCTACAAAATATCAGGTGAATCAAAATGATGGAGTAGTGGTTTATGTCAAAAATACGTTACAACCTAAAGTTAAGGAAATACAAATATCACAGGCTTCTTGTCTACAGCTAGATCTACTCAATAATACCATATTATGTATATATCGTTCTCCATCTAACACTAACACTGATATTTTTATTGATTCACTTGATACCCACTTAAGTACATTAAATACCCAGAATAACGTTATAATTGCAGGAGATATTAATATTAATATAAAAACAAAATCTGTAGAACTTCCTAATGAGTTTAAAAATAGGGCAAACTACCTAAATATGCTTTCAACACATGGTATACTTCCTGGACATTGTTTACCCACCAGAGAAAAAAATTGTTTGGATCATTTTATGTTAAAAATTAATAGAAAGAAAGTATCAGCTTTTATAGCAATTATACAAACATCTATCACAGATCATTTTACTACATTTTTATCATTATCTAAGTTAAAGAGCAATATAAGAATAAATAAAACAAAGAATTCTATAGATTTTGAAAAAGCTCTTAAGCATCTACGTGACCAAAATTTGCAAGAATTACTGTTTTGTGAGGATCCAAATTTATTAATAAGTCAACTTATACAACGAATAACTGATTCATTGAAAACGTGTACTGAAATTAGAGTTATTCCTAGCAACAAACGGGTCATAAAACCTTGGATAACAACTGGTATTTTACGTTGCATTAAAAATCGAAATAATTTACAAAAACAAGCAAGAAAAGACCCACACGATGAAATACTTAAGATAACGTATAAAAGGTATAGGAATTACTGTAATAATCTTTTAAAACATCTAAAGCGTAAATATGAACGAGAATTACTTGCAAAATCGGTTTCAAATAATAAATTACTTTGGAAGAATATTAAAAACATAACATACTGCAATAAATCTAAGGATCAAAATACAGAGTTATTAAATATAAAATCATCACCATTGCAATCAATCAACTATATTAATGAATACTTTGTCAATATTGGTAAAAAATTAGCACAACAACTAAATTCAAGCGGCCATAACATACAACATCATAACTTGCCTACACAGTCTAATTCCTTTGTACTATTAAATACGGACACAGGTGAGGTGGAGAGCATATTAATGAATTTAAAGACTGATAGTGCCCCTGGTTGGGACGGGATCTCCACTAGATTTTTAAAGTATGCCAAGAACGAACTGATACCAATTTTCACCCACCTCACTAACCTATGTTTTGAAAAAGGCGTTTTCCCGGAGAAACTAAAAAAATCTTCTATTGTACCAATATTTAAGGGAGGGGACAGAGGCAACATCAGTAATTATAGGCCCATATCAATATTACCAGCTATATCAAAAATACTTGAAAAATTAATTAATATTCGACTTCTTAATTATTTAAATTCTTTTAATATATTATCTCCTTATCAGTTTGGTTTTAGGCATGGCAAATCTAGTGAGGATGCAGTTGCTCGTATGACATCATTGGTGGTTGATGACTTAGATAAAGGTCAAAAATGCTTAACTGTGTACTTAGATCTCATGAAAGCGTTTGACACGGTTTCTGTCCCCCTACTCTTATATAAACTGGAAAAAGTCGGAGTAAGAGGTACTGCCCTTAAACTTTTTAGAGACTACCTCTCCAATAGAAATCAATGTGTAAAAGTTGACCAGTTTATTAGTGACGACGCAACTATATCATATGGTGTGCCACAGGGCAGTATATTGGGGCCTTCCTTGTTTCTGCTTTACATAAACGATTTGTGCAACTTAAAAATAGAAAACGCACAAATAATTTCGTATGCTGATGATACAGCAGTTATCTTTAAAGGTAAATCGTGGCAAGAAGTTAAGGAAAGGGCAGAATTTGGGATGGCCCAGGTGGCAAAATGGTTAAATTTGAATTTACTGACCCTTAATGCAGCAAAAACTAATTATATCTGTTTCAGTATATCTAAACGCACGCAACCCTCGGAAGATTTCAATATAAGGATTCATACGTGTAACAACATAAATAACTGCGCCTTTAATAATAACTGTCCATTTATAAATAAAGTAACATATACACAATATTTAGGTGTAATAATAGACCAGAAATTGTCATGGTATTCTCACATAGAACATGTATCTAACAGAATTGCTAAATTAAATTGGATATTTCGTACCTTAAGACATGTGGTGCCAAGAAAAGCGTCCACTGAACTTATGCAAAACAAATTATTAAACGATATATACACAGCTTTGGTACAATCCGTTTTGGGGTACTGTATATCTATATGGGGGGGTGCTTGCAAAACAAAATTTATCCACTTGGAACGTGCGCAACGTGGTTTAATTAAAAATATGTATTTTAAAAACAGAAGATATCCTACTACAAGTCTTTACAATGAAACACAGTTATTATCAGTACGAAAAATTTATGTACTGCACACAATATTAAAGAAACATAAGTCCCTATCTTTTAATCCAAATATTTTACAAAAGGGGAGAAAAGAATTAGTAGCACAAGTTCCCAATACTCACACGTTTTTTGCTAGAGTTCAGTATAGTAAACGCGCAGCAGAATTATACAACAAAATTAATAAACATGTAGGAATTTACACAATGACCCATTACGAATGTAAAAATGCAGTAAAAAAAGTATCTACAACCACTTGATTATGAGGAAATTGAGTCTCTCCTTGAAAAGTCGCTCATATGAATACTCAAATAAGTACAGCACGCACACACACACGCACGCACGCTTGCACTCACGCACGCACACACATACACACACACACACACACACGCACACACACACACACACACACACACACACACACACACACACACACACACACACACACACACACACAGCATGCACGTTTTTATATTAGTTGTCTAAAAGTATTTCATAAGATTTTGTTTGTGAAGTTGTGGAAGAGCGGAGCCTCCTACTACAGGCGCTCTGTGCTTAAAGGGAGGCTCTAGCCACTTATTTATGTTAAAATACCTTGTGATTTAAATAAAGAATTATTATTATTATTATTATTATTATTATTATACATAAATTCAGCGTCTAGTTATGTAACCATTTAACACATGATAGTATTTATACGAGCATGTTTGCCGCAGGCTTAGGCGTACAAACACGTATGTCCACTCACAGACGTAAACAGAATCCTATACTAACTGATATACCAACCAAGCAGTCATTGGTTCTTCGTTGTACAAAAGTAAACGTAATGCGTACAACAACAAAAAGAGAAGAATTCGGACGTGGTAGAGCCATGCTGCTACTATATTATGGTTGCTAGAATAGGTTGGCTCGACCGAGGAACGACCATGTTCTCATAGAAACTACCACATTGTCATAACTAAATTGAAAACGCTTATGTTAGGTGCGGTTCATGTGGGGTTCGATTTGGATGAAATTTTGTACTTGAATAATGCTTAACTTTACAAGTTATCGTAAATAAGTTTAGTATTTGAGAATTTTTTTAACGTCAAACAAAGCTTACTCAACCCAGGTGCCAGTACCACTTTGATCCTGCATATCTTGCTAGTGAAAATCCAAAATAAAAATCAATAGACATGTGTCAATCGTTCATTTCTCGTGACTGAATGATTCTAGCATATTTCGTCACGCGTATGTAATTTACCGGAAATTCGGATCGATCATTCAAATGGATCATTTTGGGCTCCAGTACCCTACACTAAAAACAATTCATTCATTCAAGTCAGTTGTTTGTGATTGACTGTACCGGAACATTAAAAAAGATGAATGAACCATCAATACTTTTAAGTGTACCAGCTCAAAAGAACGAATCATTCATGAATGACACATGTCTAAGAGCCAATGAAAATGTGAATTAAAGTACTACCTTCATTGCAATATAGTTGTTAATAAAATTTACAAAATTTTATATGTTAATAAACTTTATAAAAATTAATAAATCCTTCAAATTTTAAGTTTGTTATTATTTTGGGATACATCGTTAAAATAAACAAAGGTTACCTGAATTAATGTACACTAAAACGTTAGTGACCTTTGAAAACACGCAAGCAATTAAAATTGTATCGTTCCGAATTTTAAGTAGGTATATATTCGTAAATGTTAGTAAAATCTTAGAGCCATAACCCAACGTGATTCTAGTTACGAATCATGATGACGACGTTACGAAATTATGATTTGATACATTTCTCTTTGTCAATCCAGTATTATTTATATAGTTATTATTGAATGAATGCGGAAAGACTGACAAAGCAAATATATGTTGCAGAAGTGAATGGAAGAGTCAGAAAGGGACGTCCTAGGCGGAAGTTTGTCGACCAAATTGGCGATATACTAAAAATGGGCCAAATTAAGAGTACCCTTAACCGACAAGCATGTATGCGTAGGTATATGGATGTGGAAGAGGCGAGAGAGGTATGTCAGGATCGTGCTAAATGGAAGTCTGTAGTCTCTGCCTACCCCTCTGGGTGACAGGCGTGAGTGTTTATGAATTATTATGAATCATAATTGAATATGTTTATATTTTGTAAGTTGTGGAGATATGCTGTAACTATATTATGCGTGGACACGAACGAGGAATGACCACGCTGTTCTGTGGAATACAATCTTATAAAAGCAGCTCAATGTTTCTTAGAGCTTGCGAGCCAGAAACCCCTTTAACTGGGAGTAAGACATTCGATGACCTGATGAGTGCATGCATATGAATTAAAAAACTTCATTGAAGATAGTTAAAGATGTCACAGCATCCACTTACCATCGAGGGACTGTGTGTTCGTTTGTCACCCTTAGTGTATAAAAAATGCACTTTGAGTTATAGAAATCGATTAGTTGTAAAGGTTGTTTAATATTATTTGAAAAAAAAAGTCCCGCTGGGTTTCTTGCTGGTTCTTCCCAAGACGGAGGTTTTTTTTGCGAACCAGTGGTAAATGAAAAAAGTGACTTTCAATAAGTATTGTTCATGATGTATATTGAATAAAAAAGTTTCTGTTTCTGTTTCAATATTGTGACCTGTTTGTATTTTCGTTACACTGTATAGAGATCCACGGCCTAAAATAGACCCGATCAATAAGCTTTTACCCTTAACGAAAACCATATAAATAATAGCGTTCCCTCTGCGGGTATTTATATCAAAATTAAACATTTGCCTTTAGGGTGGAAAGTAAAATAGAAATAAATGTGTATTGTAAAATATTTTTTTATAGAATAATAGTGACAAACGAGCTTAAAGTTTACCTGATGGTAAGTGGATACCGAGGCCCATAGACATCTACATTTATATCCCGACTGTAAAAGAACATGAAAACGTACATTTCTAACACTTAAGTTAATGAAACGCTGACCTATATACGAAGTTGACTTAAGATTTAGAAACTGCCTTACACTAATATCAATGGGTTTATATGGACGTTGTAAACTTACTCTTAATTAAAATGGTCCATTATTTTAAAAGGGTAACGATACACTATAAAAGGAAGCAAATATTTTTCGTTTTTTAAGAAAAAATATATATTATTTATTTGTTAATTAAATAGTTTTTGTACTATAGGTACAAATGGCGAAATTAATGTCATATGGAATTTTCTAGCAACCAACCGGAACGTTAGTGGGAGAACTCGTACTGTAGTGGGTTATGTTAGGATATATTCTTATGCATTATAATCTTAAGCTTTAATCCTTCTATGTATTATGTCTGAGGACTGATTAAAGAAGCAATTATAAGGAAATTATTTTACCCCTTTTGGTTAATAAAATTGGTTTTTACATTTGTTAAAGGTTTTTTTTTAAATAAATTTGATGATGTAAAAACATTGATAATACTGCTGCGTAGGAGAATCCGTCACTCCATTTCATCCTGTCCGTGTCATAAGAAGTGGCTTTCGAAAATGTCAAATAATCTAAATATCAATCAACCAGTCGATGACAGTAGAACGCTCTCGTTTTGACCAGAGGTAAAATACCTAGACCGACCACGACGCGCATCAGCGTAAAAGGGACGAGATATCTAGTATTGCGATCGTAAATTTCTTATTACGGTGGAAGAGGTTCGTGTCGAGCAGTGGTCGTGCGTGCTGATGAAGAAAGAAGAAGGAGACGTATAAAACTAGCCGTAACTTTGTACTAAAATAAAGAAAATATATGGAAAAATAAATTCAGAATTCTATCACAGATTTGATTTCTAATTTTTTTAATACTATAACATAGCCCAATGGTGATAAGCTAAAGTGGAAATGTCGGCCATGTAGCTCAAATAACCGATAATTGCAGGGAATTAATGGTTATAGAGTAGCTAGAGTGGAATTATTTAGTACTGAAGATCCAACCAAGCTATGTAGTATAGAATAATATTCTATACTAGATATGTATATATATATATATATATATATATATATATATATATATATATATATATATATATATATAGTATTATATATTAGTATTATTATTATAGTATATAGTATTAAAAAAATTAGAAATCAAATCTGTGATAGAATTCTGAATTCACTTTTCCATATATTTTCTTTATTTTATTACAAAGTTACGGCTAGTTTAATACGTCTCCTTCTTCTTTCTTCAATACTTATAACTACAAACAAGGACTAAGAAATATTCTTAAACATATGCAAAAAAAAACATCTTAGAAAATTGAAAATACGAAGTTATAGAAAGACATACTTCGAAATAGTTCATAATTAAGTAGTTTAAATTAATAAACAATTCTATGATTTTTTTAAGTAATCACAATCTTTTTTTTAATACCAACTCGAATTGGTACCTAATTTTAAATTATTTCGAAAAAAGAAGTATTTTAACTTAGTACGAGATCACATCAGTTGTCATAAACTAGATGCTAATCAAGTAGGTAATAATTACCTAGTTATTTTTAAGTTTGCACCTTTACATTAGATCACGTTATTTTCATGGACTATCTTATCGTAATCAGTCTTGCAATTGTCATTTTGTATAAATTTTTAGAATTGTACATAACAAACAGTTAAGATATTACATGAAATAAAACTGGTACCTAAAGCAAAAGGTAAAAAAAAAATCAACTTTACATTAAACACATCACATTTCACATTCACATCAATACTTTTAACTACCAAAAAGGACAAAGAAAATATTCTTAAACAATTGCAAAAAAAATACAAATTACAAATTAGAAAATAGAAAATACCAAATTCTCAAAAGATATACATCTGTGGTCATATATCTGGGTTTAGGAAATGAAGCGTTAATATACCTAAAATGGTCTGATGCGTTACCTATTAAGTTTATTATTCATAAAGTTATTCATTAAACTTAGTAGTTAGTAGGTAACACATCAGACCATTTTAGGTAAGTATATTAACACTTCATTTCCTAAACCCGGAATATGAAAACGTAACGTAACTCTGTGCTTAAAAATGGTTACAAGGGTTTTTGTTCCTTCGCTCTCCTATGCTACTACAGATTTAAGAAAACTATTTAATATAATTAACTTAAAAATATATGTTGTCGCTCTCATTAACCAATCTATAAATTTTATCATTCATTCTTTGCAAATTTATTTTCTTTACTATAGATATATTTGTAACTTCATCATAATCTAATTTTTTAGTTTCTCTGAAACAAAGTTGGGGTGCTTTCATAGTTTTTAAATAAGCGATACAATATAATCTATTTCCGTCTTTTTCTTTTATTCCATTTATAAATCCAATATAAGTATTTCTATGTCTTTCTAACGTAATATCTGACTAACACGGAATCATTTATGCAGTAATTTTCTTGTAGTGTTTCAATTTCTGTGGTATTTGTTAAATTTTTGTTAATATTACCTACTACACTAGAGTCATCATCAGTCTTATTAGTTTCTTTTGAGCCTTGGTTATTTTCTTTTGCTTTACTCTTTTTACCCACACTTTTATTTTTAGTTTTGGTATGAGGATTTCCATTTTCGCATTCTTTAACTTCATTTGAAATTTCTTTATTCTCATATTTTTCCAAAGAATTTAAAGTCTCCATCTCAAAATTTAAATCATCTGGCCAATTTTCTTCTCTGAGTGTTTCATCGTTATAATATTGATCAATGTCTATGTCGTCACTGTAGAGGCTTATAAAATCAGAAATATCAGACGAAGATTCATTCGAATCTATTTCCTTTTTATGTTTTTTTCTTACCTTGTTTTTTCTATTTACTCACTTTTCTTATACCTGAAGGTCCCGCATCTGCGAAATCTATATCTTTTATTGACTTCCTTTTTTTCGGCTTAGCTTTTTGTGACGCTGTTTCGTTACTTTGCTTTTCCATGTCTTCTAATTGTTTAGAAGTTATTATTACAGCTCCCTTAGCAACATGTGTTTTCTATGTTCGCTAATTAATATCCTTCTTATCCTGTTTTATTTTGTCGAGCAGCAATTCTTCAAAATTGACCTTTACATTGGATAAAATTTTAATTTTTGGCTCAGGCTTTACATTTTGCTTGCATTTTAGACAATCTGGTAAACTGGAAATATTATTTGCCAAAAAAGACTGCGTCTGATTATCTTTTCTTGAAAGGTCTGATAAGAAGGTGACATTTTGAGTACTCGTGTGTGTAACTACTCGTTCCACTTGTTCTTCTAAATCAGGTGCAAACTGTATAATTTTATTAAAAACGTCAATACATAAATTTTGCAGGGGTTTCGGATTTTTGAGTGCATTTGTGCGTAGCTTTTCTTTAAATCGTTTGTAGGCAGCTAGTTCAAAAATATCCTACGTTCCATAGTGAGCCAAATCGATTCATCAACTTACAGATTGGCTCAACACTTAGCGAAAATACTCTCACCGCTCAGGGGACATACAAGAGCACACATAAAGGATTCCTACCATTTTGTCAGCGAGATTAAAAACCTACATCTGGCTGACAATGAAACTATGGTCAGTTTTGATGTGCAGTCATTGTTTACATGCTTACCTGTTGAAGACTGCATCTCAATTGTAACTAGAAGGCTGGAAGAAAACAAAATGCCCGTAGAATATGCAGTATTACTCAGACACTGCCTTACATATGGCTACCTATTGTGGAAGGAGGAGTTCTACAGGCAAGTAGATGGTGTGGCGATGGGCTCACCTGTATCTGCCATTGTCACCGACATATTCATGGAAGACTTTGAGGAGAAAGCCCTGCTTACTTCTCCCATAAATCCAAGATTCTACAAGCGGTACGTAGACGACACTTTCACAATTCTACCTTTGGATAAAGTAACTGCATTTTTAGACCATCTCAACTCTATAAATTCTAAAATTCAGTTCACAATGGAGTTAGAGGCAAACAATTCTTTAGCTTTTCTAGATGTGTTAGTAATTCGGAATCCTGATAACACCTTGAGCCATACTGTGTATAAAAAAAAGACCCATACAGATAGATATTTAAACGGTGATTCTCACCACCATCCTTCACAGTTAGCTACCGTGGGTAAATTTTTGTTTCAGAGAGCACGAGGGATCTGTGACAGTAAACACCTCGCTGCCGAGCTCCACCATGTCAAGCAAGTTTTGCATGACAAAAAGCTTCGGGTCCCGCGCCTACGTCACAGTGAACGAGTGAAGCCGGCCACAGTCGAGCGTGCACCTACTATACTGCCATACGTTAGAGGAGTCACTGATAAGATTGGCTACATCTTGGAGCGCGCTTCCATCAAAACATACTTCAAGCCGCCGAAGAAGATTGGTCAGTTTTTACCATCAGTCATGTGTAACGTCCCTCTGCAATAAACAGGAGTGTACAAGCTTGATTGTGAGTGTGGTCTCTCCTACATAGGATGAACTAAAAGATCAATTAAAACCCACGTTAAAGAACATATAGCTGATATGAAGAATCGACGCTCCGGGAAGTCTGCAGTCTGTGAACACGTACAGGACCGCCTTCGTCACTAGATCAGATTTGATAGACCACAAATTATCGCTAAAGAACACCGATTCCTTCCAAGGATGATTCACAAGTCGAATGGGCCTGATGGTATTCCCCCAATTGTGCTGAGGACGTGTGCTCCATAGTTGGCGGTCTGAACACGTCTTTTCCGGTACTCCTACTCTCTAGGCGTAGTCACAAAATCATGGAAGACGGCTTTCGTCCACCAGATCCCTAAAAAAGGCGACCGCTCAGACCCGTTCAACTACAGGCCCATCGCCATCACCTTCTTCTTCTCTAAAACAAAGGAATTCGTTGTAAACTGCCAGCTCATGTGGTACCTTGAGAATCACCATCTGATTCGTGATCGCCAATACGGTTTTCGTCGTGGTCGATCAGCTGGTGATCTTCTGGTTTACCTGACTCATAGATGGGCGGCGGCAGTAGAGTCCAAGGGGAAGGCATTGGGCGTTAGTTTGGACATTGTGAAGGCCTTCGATCGGGTTTAACGTAAAGCGCTTCTTTCGAAGCTCCCTTCCTACAGGCTTCCCAAGAAATTGTGCAATAAGGTCACCAGCTTTCTTGCAGATCGGACCGTCAAGGTCGTTGTAGACGGTGCAAGTTTCGATTACAAGCCTATTAATACTGGTGTTCGACAAGGCTGAGTGCTCTCACCAACGCCGTTCCTTCTGCATATCAATGATATGTTGCAAACCTGCAACATTCATTGCTATTCACATGACAGCACTGGTGATGCTCTGTACACCGACCGTGCCAATATTTCTCGCCAAAACGTCTCCGAGTACCGGGAAAAACTTGTGTCTGAAGTCGAGTCTTTGCTGAACAAAGTCTCGGATTGGGGGCGACTAAATCTAGTCTGGTTTAACCCCCAGAAGCCACAAGTTTGCGCGTTAACCGCTAAAAGGAATCCCTTTGTCGTATCTCCTCAGTTTCAAGGCACTCCTTTTGTTGCCTCAACCAGTATCGGAATCCTCGGCGTCGGCATCGAGTAACGTGCAGTTTCGTGGTCACTTGGAAGAGAAGGTCAAATTGGCCTCTAAAAAGCTTGGCGTGCTCAGCAGAGCGGAACAGTATTTCATGCTGGCACACCGCCTGCAACTTTACAAGGTGCAGGTTCGGCCGCACATGAAATACTATTCCTATCTCTGGGCTGGGGCTCCCCAGTACCAGCTCCTTCCATTTGACCGCATCCAGCGCAAAGCGGCTCGAATCGTCGACGCTGCCAAGAAATGTCGCATGTATTTCCTTATTTTATCTCATCTATCACGGGGAGTGCCTTGAGCAATTGTTCGGATTAATCCCAGCCACCAAATTTTACGAACGCACTACGCGACAAACCTCCCGATATCATTCACACCATCTGGATGCTTGGCGGTCTACCACTTTACGTTTCACTAGGATTTTTCTTCTGCGTACGACCTTTCTGTGGAACCGATTCGACCTGGGGACCTTCAAGAAAAGAGCTTACTCCTTTCGAAAGGGCCGGCAACGCACCTGCAATTCCCCTAGTGTTGCAGTTGGTCATGGGCGAAAAACATAATAGTTAACCCTTCATCGTTCACCAAAAATGGTCTATAGAATAAATAAACTTCGTGTTTAATTTAAACTTTTTTATTTCTGATGAAATCGAGACTTAAAAAGTTAAAATTAATCCGCTAAAATCCATAAAGTTATTTTTTTTTTCGAAACATAGTTTACGTAAGAGAAAATATCAAGAAATCAATTTCTAAAAAGAATCGAATTGTTCTCCGCCATTGCTCATTTCTCATATTAACATTTCATTTCCGTCGGATGAAGGCAGAACGATCTCATAATAGACGGAAGGCACGTGCTCGCTAATTAATCTGTACTGTGCTTCTAATCGCTTCTTCTAACGCCTTAAACATTTGACGGCTCACATAATGATTTCTTAAATTTACGCGAACACTACACATTGAATAAAACTAAATTTACGGATTCTATCGCGTTTATTTAACTGATTTTACTTATTTTTAATTCCCGACGTTTCGGGTGCTTTACAGCAACCATGGTCACGGGGGGGGGGACTGAGATGTTTGACGTCCCAATGTCATTGTTAGCCCGGCTACCTTCAGTTCAACTTTTTTCTTGCCTGATTTAAGATCTTAGCGCTTCCTCGAATGTCCTTTTTTGTTGATATTTTGACACACGTAGGAATGAGATTATGGTCTCTGCATCTCTTCAAGAAATTTAAGATGTTATATATCTTGCGCGTTTGGTTTTAAGATCTTCTAATCGGCGAATTTTATTTGCTATTACCAGTCCGTACTGGTTCACATAATGATTTCTTAAATTTACGCGAACACTACACATTGAGTAATACTAAATTTACGGATTCTATCGCGTTTATTTCAATAGAGAAGATGGTTGGGTGCTGCCATGTGCTTGGGATCCTATAATTAACAAAATTAAACCCAAACCCAGGCATACCACTGCAAGGCTTACAAGATACTGTAAGTTCGTTTTGCGTAAATCGGACCAAAAATTAATATTCAAAAACTGAAGGTAGGCGGGCTAACAATGACATTGGGACGTTAAACATCTCAGTCCCCCCCGTGACCATGGTTGCTGTAAAGCACCCGAAACGTCGGGAATTAAAAATAAGTAAAATCAGTTAAATAAACGCGATAGAATGCGTAAATTTAGTTTTATTCAATTTGACGGCTTTTTTTAATTGTCGGAAAAAAGTAATCCATCGAATAAATTATAATTGGGCTGAAAAAAGTGAAACAGTTGAGCTATTTTATTTATGTACCTGCAATTTTTATTTTGTTTTTATAGTATTTTTTCGTGTGCATAAGTTATTTCTGAAAATTAAAAAAACTTGCAGCTGTGTTTCTCTTCACCTCAAATTTAAATTTTTAATTGAATGTGTTTAAACTGGTTATTTAACTTAGATAAAAAATGTATGAAATGTAGTCAATATAGATGGCTGGTATATATATGCTGGTAAAAGTTTCGTTCCGCATTTTCATTGTGTTGTTCACCAAACAATAGACGTCGCTGAAATAAGTTCGAGTGACGAGTTATTAAAGCATCAAAATTCGCTGTTGGAAATGGATGTTGATTTGTTGTCATATTGTACAAAATATAAAGATTTTTTATAAATAAGGGTGACAGAGGAGCACACAGTCCACCTGAGTGTTGTGGCCCATATTTTTTTCAAATAATATTAACAATGCTATAAACATTACTAATATTCCCCTTAACCACTCGTGGTAAGCTCAAATTGCTTGTGTTACGAGTGGTTCACGCCAGTAGTCGAATGGCGGATTCGAACCCACGAACTTTTTGAGTTCGTGGTCCGCGCCCTGCCATTAGGCTACTATCGCTTGATACATACACACACACACACATATATATATATACACCTATCATACAGGTACACACCCTGGGGCCATTTATCATACAGGCCGGTGGTCCTGCGTCTGATCTAACGACGCAACCGCGAGTCATTTTGCATAGGAAAGGCGAAGGAAGCGAAACTGTCTATTGTCAAATAAAGTAACACCTGTGCATAACAGTATTTTAATATGACTTATAGTTTTTATGAGTAATTTATTAGTATGGAAAGCGAAAAATAGACAGTGAATGCAGAACGTTCAAAGATAAATGGAACTTCCAGTATTTTGTGATTGAGTCACGTAATAAGGCGCTATGTTTAATTTGTAATGAAACCATAGCTGTTCTCAAAGAATATAAGATGAAACGACAATATGAATCGAAACATCTTCAAATTCACTCTAAATATACAGGAAGTTTGCGGACGGAAAAATTTGAGGCTTTGAAGCGCGGACTGAAATCGCAGCAATGTTTGTTTACCAAAGCGGATAGGTACTGAACAAGAGTCTGCAATAAGTGACAAGTGTCTTTTATGTGGCTCTTGAAACCGGAAAATGCGGAAAATCATACACCGATGAAGAAATGATAAAAGAATGCTTGTTTGCAGTAGCCGAAGATATATACCTGAAAAGTGTAATTTATTTAAGTGTCAATTTATCAGCAAACACCGTGGCTCGGAGGGTGCAAGACATTGCAGAAAATATATCATATCAACTGTCTGACAAAAATGGACATCGTGGTTGGTTTTATCTAGCCTATCTTGGTTTTTCTATACTGCTCAGGTGTTAATTTTAATTCGCGGAATAGATAAAAGCTATGCAGTGTATGAAAAACTTCTTGATATTGATACTATTCACGGCCCGATAACTGGGGCAGATATTTTAAGGGAGTTGAAAATGCCAATAATAAAAAGAACTTTCAATGCGAAAACTTGAAATCTATCACAACTGATGGAGGCAAAAATATCTGTGGTATATATATAAAGGAGTGGTTGCACTTGTGTCAAAGGCTGTAGAAAATGACGGTGGTTCAAAATCATTAGTCTTACATTGTATTATTCAATAACAATCCTTGTGCGGAAAATTTTTGGATATGTCTGAAGTTTCAAAACCAGCCATATCAGTTGCTAACTTCATCAGATCTACTAGGCTGAATCACGGACGGTTCTGCGAGTTTATTGAAGAGATTGGAGAAAATGACTTACCATATCGTACTGCCATACGCTGGCATAGTTGCGGAAAAGTCATTCGAGTATGCCTATTTCTTCTACATAAGAAACATTAAGGTATTTAGTGACAAAAATATTGAAAATTGAAAAGTGAATTATAGGCTTTATTATTAGGCATGGCATATTAATCCTTTCAAGTGAAAGTAACGAGTACTTCATCATCAAGACAATTTTATGAAGATAAAATTTGCTCTTTATAGCATGTTATTTGGACGCATATTTTAAGAGATAATGAAAAATTAATATAATTCAACACTCGGCTCGGCGTGCGAATGACGCATAACCCGAGCGGCCCGACGAGTACTGAGAGAACCAATATATTTTAAATACCACATGGAAATGTCACTAAAAATATTGCCTAAAGTGTAGTAATATAAATCAATCAATCAATTATTGATTTCTTAAAATATACGCGGGTGAAAACGCGGAGCACAGCTAGTTTATAATAAACACTACATTCTTTTTCATTTTCCCACAGGCTAAATCCTATAGATATATAATATTTTGTCTCTTTTTGGTGTTGCTTTTTCCCGAGCCGAGTTTCAAATCATAAAGATTCTAAAAAAAGTTTTTACTGAAAAAAAGCAGTAAAAGTATTATGTGCTGGTATTATAATTATACAGTTCAGCGGGTCATATTAATGCAAGAGGCGTAGTAATTTATTAGAAGAAAATGCAGAAAATTAAAAAAAAAATTACATAACTTGATGAAGCAAAGCTGCAGAGCTATACTTCGGTTACAGCACGAATGGGTCGGATTGGAGTAGTACTACGCTCTAACACAATCCCAGCGTGAAATAGCCGCTCAAAGCTGCTGTATTTCGTATGGTGAGTATAAAGAACTGGAAACCTTTTTCACTGGAATCGGAACATTCCATTTTAATCCTTAAAGGTGACAACGCATCTGCATTTTTATTCTTAATCGACGATAGATGTATACGTCTACGGACTACATCCTACACTTACTATCAGGTCGATTTCGTGCCCGTTTGCCACCCTTATTCTATAAAAATATAATATCGGACACAAATGGAGAAATAAACGTTTATCAAAATATTTCACTTAACTACTTATGTATGCAAAGTTCTTTGATAACTTTGTATACGTGATGTGATTGCTCTAAGCAATTACTTATTTGTTTCAATAAACAAGTTGTTTAATTAATTAAATATTGAAACTAAACGCAAAACGCATGGACTATTTTAATTTATTTTTACCTAAGACTAACAAATAACGGAGCACTGATTTTAATGTTTGTTTTCAAACCTAATTCAATTAGTTGTGGTTCCCGAAGTTTCCCGATAAAACAAATAAATGTAGTAAAATGCTTGATCACTCATCTATATATTAATATTAAAATCAGGCGCGGAATCCCGTGCTTTTTAAAAAAATAGGGTGACCGAACTTTATATGGTCCAAAAGCAAATTTTCATAGATATAAAATTTTGTTGGTTTTTTAATTTTTTTTAGAGCCATCAAATACAAAGTAATGACTTAGGCTGAGCTGTTTGATATGATATAGGTGCAAAATTTGCCAAGTCTAAACGACAAACTAGATTTTGTCGAAACTTTTCTTACGTAAATTATGATAATTACCTACTCTAAGGAAGAAATAAAAGAAATTAAGCACAATTTTTCAACCTGGGTGGCATCATAAAAAAAAGGAAAATATTCATTAAGAAGAATAAAGATTGGCTAGAAGGCACTTTTAAAATTCCGAAAATCAGTAGTCGACAGGGGCGACCTATGAAAACGATTGAAGAATCAAGTGAGTGATCAAAAAGGAGAAAAACTGAAGATCTAAGAAGCACTATAGATATACTAACTTAATACCCAGACCACGATGTGCACTCACGTGGCTCAGGTGACGCTGGCAGCACCTGGGAAGAGAGACGCTGCCCATGTAGTTATAAAGAGTTGTTCGCTTCGCCAAAGTGGGCTACAAAATACAAACAAGCATTTGCTGCAAGACATCAGGAGGATAAAACAGAAACCAAAAAGGACACATACATAAGCGCTCTCCTTATTTGTCGATGCAGAACTTTCAAGAAGCCAGTATGAAACCATAAAAAACAGAAAAAGATCTCTATCCTTACAGTATTATACAGAGGGCTAAAATGGAATGTTTGAGCTCATTAAAAATCACTCATGCTTTTAATAATTTACCACTGGTTCGGAAAACAGCTCTGCCCTGGTAAAAACTAGCAAGGAACCCAGCGAGATAGTTTTTTTTAAGATATTAAAGTTTATTATCATATATTATTCTACTACACAAAATAATTTAGAAATAGCTTGGTTCGATCTTCAATCCAGTAGCTAATTTCAATCTGGAGCTAAGCTAGTCAATAGCTTCATTATAGCCACAAGTCCACAGATGAATATAGGCTTCCCTAAGGAATTCTAGAGCCATCTGAATTACCTGCATGTCTTACATATCATTCCATCTAGTGCCAGTCTAGCTACTCTATAACCCTTAGTTTTCTGCAGTTGTCGGTTATTTCCACTTTAGCTTACTGATCCGTTGGGCTATGTCATAGAATCAAAAAGAATTAGAAATAAAATCTGTGATAGAATTCCGAATTTTCTTTTCCATATATTTTCTTTATTTTAGGACAAAGTTCCGGCTAGTTTTATATGTCTAATTCTTATTTCTTCATCAGCACGTAAAAGACCACTGCTGGATACGAGCTTCTTCCATTGTTAGGAGGAATTTGCGATCGCATACGAGTGCACATCGTGGTCTGGGTATTTTACCTCTGGTCAAAACGACATCGTTCTACTGTCATCGACTGATTGATTGATATTTAGATTATTTGACATTTTCTAAAGCCGCTTCTTACGACACTGACGGGATGAAATGGGGTGAAAGGCTCTCCTACGCAGCCGTATTATCAATGTTTTTACATCATCAAATTTATTTAAAAAAAAAACTTCAGCAAATTTAAAAAAAAATTATAAACCAAAAACGATAAAATAATTTCCATATAATTACGTCTTTAATCAGTCCTCAGACATAATATGTAGAAGGATTAAAGCTTAAGAAAGTGTGTTCATGCATGTGTGCGTGCGTCTGTGAATGCGTGTATGCGGGCGTGTATGCGTGCGCGCGCGCGCGCTTGTGGGTGTGCGTGCGTGCGTGTGTGCGTGTGTGTGTGTGCGCGCGCGTGTGTGTGTGTGTGTGTGTGTTGCAAGAGAGAGGCAAAGAGAGAGAGTTTTACCCTACCCTAACCCACTACAGTACACACATCTCCCACTAACGTTCCGGTTGGTTGGTAGAAAATATCATGAACAGAGGCAAACGCTTCCTTTAATAGTATATCGTCACCATTTTAAAATAATATACCAATTTAATTACGAGTAAGTTTATACTCGTAATTAAAATGGTCCATATTACTGTAAGGCAGTTTCTAAATCTTAGGTCAAATTCGTGCATATGTAGGTCAGCGTTTCAATAACTTAAGTGTACAATCCTAACGCTTTCATGTTCTTTTACAGTCGAGAAATAAATGTAGACTATGTCTATGGGCCTCGGTATCTACTTACCATCAGGTGAACCGTAAGCTCGTCTGTCACAATTATTCTAAAAAATTGGTTGACTCTGCAGGCCGTCCCTGGAACTTACTGCTAATATCAAATGCAAAATGCTTTTGCATTTGATATTATAGTTATTAGCTTCCAGTGAGCATACAGAGCAGACGTGTTGCAAAGTAATTTAATAATTCGGTAATTTTTAGTGAAGCAAAATCCAACCATCGTGCTTAAACATTAAAAACTTCTTTGGCATCACTCAAGCTAGAACTGAATTACTAATTATACCAAAAACGTGCGCAACGGGCAGCAGCTCCCTTCCTCACATCCGCGGGTAAGCAGCACTGTAGTTGCTCATATAAGGGAGCGTCGATAAAATAGAGCGGGTTTGCTGGCGGGATGTTAACTGGAGAGCATACAGTAGCAGTTAGATGAGCAATAAATAACACTTCTTGAGAGTTTCTTCTTATTTTATTTCTTGATTCCTTATTATTACATTGCCGGATTTGGAATATTTTACCACGAAAAACGCCCCTTTTTTATAAGCGGCTGTAACCAATCATAATTAAGAAAAAATCGCACACGGCATTAGTGAATCTATTGACCAATCAGAGCACAGAATAACCCTTTCTAAGAGAGATTTACAATTTTCTTAATAAACGTGGTAAAACATACCTTACAACATTTATATTTATTCCTAACGATAGATACAACTTATTTCTATTATTCTAAACCTAAATTATTCAATAAACCTTTATTTTACACTTATAAAAAATAAAAATAGCTTCGCGGTCGCTTCACGGTTTAGCTCCGGAGTAGGATAGTATTTTCTGCCGAACATACAAGTAGCGCCGCCAAGAGGTAGGAATGTACAACACTTTTTTTTTTCAGGAATGATGCTTAAGAATTTATACAATATTTTTTCATAAAATTTAAATCTTTCTCATAATGATATGACATTATATAGTGATTAATTGACATATTAATGTTTCTTTTGAATTACTTTAAAGGAAAAAGAATTATATTAATCACCTATATGTTAATAGCTCTTAAAGTTATGATAAAAAGATCTTACTAGAAAATAAGCTTATACTTGCGTCTAATGTTCTAATCAGACCTAAATAATATTAAATAGATTCATATAAGTTACTTTAAGATAAGAATAGAAGTGTTTAATTTACTTTCCTGTTTTCAGCACTATCAGTCTTTACACTTAGCTTTATTTTACGAATAGGAAACAATTAGAATTAAATACTATCACTTAGTTTTAAATCACTGATAAGGAATAATTAAGATTAAATGTTCGAATTCACTTTGTCGTCGCTAACATTCTCCCCCACGGTGCGTAGCACTGCATCCTCTGGAGGCGACGACTCCGCTGGCACCAGCACGATGACACGTCGAGTTGGACGGCGAAGTATTCCACCTGATGTCCGCACGTCCAGCACCCTGGTTCTTCCGTCTGGTCCGGGATAGGTTTTGACGATTTCACCGCGAGGCCATGAGTTTCGCGGTAATGTGGCGTCTACTATTAGCACGATGTCTCCTTCCCTTGGGTCTCTGGTTTCTTTCCCTTCGAGTTTCCTTGGCATCAGGAGAGGTAAGTATTCTTTCCACCTTTTCCAGAAGTGGTCTGCGAGTCTCTGGGTGGTTCTCCAGCTTGCCCTTCCGATGAGCTCCGTGTCGCTGAACTCTCCCGGCGCCATAGCTCCGCATGATCTTCCCAGCAGAAAGTGGTTCGGTGTTAGGCTTTCCTCGTCTCCTGGGTCCATGCTGATCGGGGTGAGAGGTCTCGAGTTGACGATGTGTTCAACCTCAGTCATTAGCGTATGGAGTACTTCCTCGGGCGGGCTCTTCTCGTTGAGGACTACTGCTAGCGCCGTTTTGACTGTTCGTACGAGCCTCTCCCAGGCGCCTCCCATGTTTGGAGCTCCCGGGGGGATGAACTTCCACTGGATGCCCTTTTCCTGTGCGGCCTCTTCTAATTCCCTTTTCGCTCCGACGAAATTAGTTCCGTTGTCGCTATATATTGTTTTCGGAGTTCCTCTTCTGGCTGCCATTCGTCGGAGTGCCATGATCATTGAGCTGGTGCTGAGAGAAGGTACCAGCTCTAAATGTACTGCTCTAGTTGTGAGACAGGTAAATAAGGCTCCCCAGCGCTTCTCGTTCCTTCTTCCGATGGTGACTTGCATCGGCCCGAAGTAGTCTACAGCTGTGCAGGAGAACGGAAATTGAAGATGCTGCAATCTTTCACTCGGCAGATCTCCCGTTGGTGGTATCTCTGGTGAACTCTTCTTTGTCTTGCACCATTGACAGCTGTGTGCGACCGCTTTTAGAGTTGCTCTTAAACCCAAGATCCAGAACCTTTGACGAATTTCGTTCATTACCGTAGCGGTGTTTCCGTGAAGGAATTTCCTGTGATAGTATTGTATTATTAGACGAGTTATTTTTTGTTTTCCGTCTAAAATGATAGGATTCATTATTCTTCCGTTTTGATCGTGGAATTTCATTGTTCTGCTCCTTAATTTAATTATTCCGTCGTCTCCAATGTAAACGTCGATTTTCTTGAGTCGACTCGAATTTTCTAATGGCTTTTCCGACTTCAGTTTTCTTATGTCTGATGCAAAACTATCGCTCTGGCTTATTTTTATTAATATCTCTTCGGCCTTTTTTAGGTGTTCTGCTTCTATGGGTGAGTATAGGCGTTTATTTTTACTTCTGCTGGTCGACGGGATTGAGGTTTGTGTTTCTTTCTTCTGGATTTTTTGTGGTTTCCAGGACTCATCCTTCTGGCGTGCGGCGGTGGTGGTCGCTTTACGGCTCTTCTTTAGTAGGTGTGTAAAAGCGATCACTCTGGCTGTAGTGCGCAGCAGTCGCTCCCAGCTCGAGAACCTTTCTAGGTTTAGTAGAGTGTCTTCTGCTGCCATTGTTGCCAACACCTTTTGCTTGCTTTTTTCTTCTGGCATAACAATTGCTGGTTTGAAGTCGTGGAATGGCCATTCTTCTTCTGGTCGACGGAGAAATGACGGGCCTTTGAACCATCTGGCGTTGTGGTCGAATTCGATTGGGGTTCCCCTCGTGGCGTCGTCCGCTGGATTCTCCTTGGTTGGCACTCATCTCCAGTCTTCTGGCTTGGACCTTTCTTTGATCTCGGCGAGTCGGTTGGCCACAAAAGTTTTGAACTTCCTTGGTTCTGACTTTATCCACTGCAGTACTGTGCTGGAGTCAGTCCAGTAAACCTTCTTCGATATGTCGAGCTCTGATTCCTCTTCGATTGTGGCGGCTAGTCTGCTTCCGAGTAAGGCCGCTTGTAGCTCTAGCCTCGGAATTGACACAGGTTTCGTCGGCGTTACCCTTGCTTTGCCGGCGATCATGGAGACATGGACCTTTCCTCCGGGCTCTACTATTCTCCAGTAGACTACTGCTGCATAGGCTTCTTCACTCGCATCGGAGAACGTGTGTAGCTGACCTTTTCTGCCTTTGGGTGAGACGCATCTCGGGATCTTCAGCCTTGTTAATGTTGAAACTTCTTCCAGGTATTTCATCCAGGCTTCTTTTTGATGTTCGTTGATTGGTTCATCCCAGTCTATTTTCTTTCGCCAGATGTCTTGGATTAGTTTCTTCCCTTGTATTAGAACTGGTGTAGCAAAACCCATTGGATCGAATGTGGACATTACTGCGCTTGTGACTTCTCTTTTTGTTGGAGTCCTTCTGCCGTCTTGCAGGTCTTCCGGCGTGTTGCGTAGCCCGACGTTGAAGGCTCATGCATCTTCTTTCACCAACCATCTTAATCCCAGAGTCTTCTCTTCCTTGGTCAGTTGTAAGGAGTTTTCTTTGTTTGTGTCTTCTACCTCTGATATTACCCCCGAGTTGTTGCTGGCCCATCCCTTCAGATGAAAGTTTGCTCTTGCGTGAATATCTTTCACTTCTTTGGATATCTTCTTTGCTTCGGTTGTAGATGCGAAGCTCTGCAGATAGTCGTCCATGTAGTGATTTCTCTTAATTGCTTTCACTGCTTCAGGATGAGTGTTCTTAAATTCCTCTGCGTTCTTGTTCATTACATATATTGCTGTTGCAGGTGATGACGCTGCTCCGAAGATGATTGAAGACATTCTATACTCTTCAGGCTTGCCGGTTCTTCGGTTTCCGCGCCACAGGAACCTGAGACTGTCTCGGTCGTCTTCTCTGACTTTTACTCGGAGAAACATGTCTTGTATATCTGCCATGACGGCTACTGGTCCCTCTCTGAAACGCAGCAGTACTCCGAATAGTGATTGTAGCAAGTCTGGGCCCGAGAGCAAGGCGTCGTTGAGGCTCTTTCCTTCGTACTTGGCAGCTGCGTCGAACACTATTCTTAGCTTCTTCTTGACTGGGTGTACAACAGCGAAGTGGGGTAGGTAGAATGTCCTTCCTTTGTTAGAGGTTTCTGGAGCCTTCTCTGCGTATCCTTTTTCGATTAGACTCAGGATCTGCTCCTCGTAGTGCTTTCTTGCTTCTTGATCACGATCCAATTTTTTCTCGATGCTGACCAGGCGTCGAACAGCTTGATTGTAGTTGTTGGGCAGGCGTTCATCTTCTTTTTTCCACAGGAGACCCGTTTCATATTGACCGCTTGGCAGTTTCTTGGTAGTTTTCTCGAGGGTTTCTAATGCTCTCCTGTCGCTGTCGTTAGATGGTGAACGATTTTGGATCCCTAGAGACTCTAGTTGGAAGTGTTCTCGGACGAGGTTTTCTATGTCTTCCTCGCCAGTGGTCGCTTTGCCATAATGAGTGAAGTGTACTGTGGCAGTTGTTCCTGATTCACATCCGTGTAACACCCACCCTAAGTTCGTGAGGGAGGCTACAGGATCTGATGGTTTGCCCTTCTTCAGTTTTCTTGTCACTATCAGTCCCCAATTTTCTTGGCCTATCAGTAGCTTGGGCCTCTCGGTGACGTAGAGGAGTTGATTTTCAATCGCCTTCAGGTGCTTACAGTTTCTCACGGTGTCCTTGTTTATGCATTGTTCAGACAGCTTCAGGTCGTCGATGGTTCTTGCTACGATAGTTCTCTTTTCTTTCCTATGAACCCCTTTTATTTTGAACTCGATCTTCTGTGAACTATCTTTTCTTAACACCTTTCCGCCGACGGTTTCGATCGTGAGTTTTTCTTTCTTTCCTTCGACTCCGATTTTCTCAGCGATTGATGCGTCTAAGAGTGTGACCGTTGACCCTTCGTCTAGTAGTGCCAATACGCGAACTTGTCCTTTTGGGCCATAGAGGTTCACGAGGATCATCTTTAGGTAGGCCTTTTCTTCTCCTTTGGCGTTGTGAATTGAGGCGACCTTTTCTTCTGAGGTGCTATTGGTGTCTTTTGCTTCTTTTTCTATCGATGCCGGTGGTTTGTCAGAATGTAAGATGGTATGATGCCATCTTTTGCACAGCTTGCAGACTGGTGCTTTACAGTTGATTCTTGAGTGTCTGAATCGAAGGCATTTGAAGCATATCTTTGCCTTCTTGGTCATATCCCATTTTTCATTCAGGTTGGCTTCTTTGAACCTTTTACATTCTAATACGAAGTGTTCTTTTCCACAGAACGGACACGACTTCTTATATTTCTCTTTTGACGCTTCTTGAACCAAATGAACGGGTTTTCTTATTCCTCTTCTTTGTTCTGAGGATGCTTCGGGCGGGGCGAAGTCTCCGCACATGTCGGCTTCTGTTTCTAGGAACGCTTCGATAAGTAATAGCTCCTGAATTTCCTCATCTCTTCTGCTTCTGTGGTAGGCGAACCAACGGAACTTCATTGACGTCGGCATCTTGTCTACTATAACTCTCAGCGTTTCAGGTGAACTGAGATACTGTGGTTTCTTCAAGGCTTTGATTGTCTCGACTGCGTTCTTTACTTTGCTTGCAAATATGCATATGTCGCTCGGGTTTTCGCCAACTCTTGGGAGGTTCTTCATTTTCTCTAGTTCTGCTAATGCTAGTGCTCCAGGTCTTCCGAATCTTGCTTCCAGTCCCTTAATCACTTCGCGTGGGTCTTCGGCGGTGAACAGCAGGCTTTGGACGGCTTCTCTAGCTTTTCCTTGGATCGCTATTCTAAGGCGCGCTAGGTTTTTATTGCTACTGAAAGAAGCAGCCGTATCCTCGTATGATCTTTTGAAGGCTAACCATTCTTCGCAGGCCCCGTTGAAGTGAGGGAGTTCGAGGTGCTTCGGTGAAACGGTGTCACGTGATTTTTCTGATAGCTTTAGTATGACTGAAGCTAGTTCCTGGATGTCACTTTTCTTTTCTTCTGCCTCTATTGGTTTGTGGTTCTTATTAGGCATGTCTCCGGTCTGGATGAACCAGCGTTCGACTTCTCGAGTTCGTTCGAACAGCTCTTCTCCGGCACCATCTTCCTCTTCTGATTCCGCGGTGAGAAGTTCTAATTCCGCTTGAGCAACTTTCGACCGCGCTTCTGCCAATTCTAGTTCCCTTAATGCCATTGTCATCTTTGCTTGCGCTTCTGCTCTCTTCCTATGCGACGAGCGAACGGAAAGCGTGTCTGGATCGCGGGTCGTCTTCTTAGGGTGAGGCTGCTGCAGAGTCTTCATTGCCACACTTATTTCTTGAATCTGCGGCGTTGGATGACTTTCTTCTTGGTGAGGAACTGACGCTTCGACGGTGCGTGTCGGGGGGGTGGTATGGGTTACGTCCCCCGGTGTTGATTCCTTTCCGGCAATGTTCTTGTTAAGAAGTACGGGTTGTCTGTGTACGCTGCTGGGCGATGCTCTTATAAGCGTCGATCGATCTGAAGTCGACGTGTTAGTAGCTGTCGTGTTTGTAGAATCACTCGGCGTATTCATGCTCCAATCCGTCGTACTGGTACCCGTAGTGGCGTTGCTTTCACTCGTAGTCTTCGACTGCACTGATTTTGATCTTGTATTTGAAGGCATCTTCCTAGTTTTCCTTAAACCCGATCCGGCTTCTCGAAGGACCAATGTGGTTGCTCATATAAGGGAGCGTCGATAAAATAGAGCGGGTTTGCTGGCGGGATGTTAACTGGAGAGCATACAGTAGCAGTTAGATGAGCAATAAATAACACTTCTTGAGAGTTTCTTCTTATTTTATTTCTTGATTCCTTATTATTACATTGCCGGATTTGGAATATTTTACCACGAAAAACGCCCCTTTTCTATAAGCGGCTGTAACCAATCATAATTAAGAAAAAATCGCACACGGCATTAGTGAATCTATTGACCAATCAGAGCACAGAATAACCCTTTCTAAGAGAGATTTACAATTTTCTTAATAAACGTGGTAAAACATACCTTACAACATTTATATTTATTCCTAACGATAGATACAACTTATTTCTATTATTCTAAACCTAAATTATTCAATAAACCTTTATTTTACACTTATAAAAAATAAAAATAGCTTCGCGGTCGCTTCACGGTTTAGCTCCGGAGTAGGATAGTATTTTCTGCCGAACATACAAGTAGCGCCGCCAAGAGGTAGGAATGTACAACACTTTTTTTTCAGGATTAATGCTTAAGAATCTATACAATATTTTTTCATAAAATTTAAATCTTTCTCATAATGAAATGACATTATATAGTGATTAATTGACATATTAATGTTTCTTTTGAATTACTTTAAAGGAAAAAGAATTATATTAATCACCTATATGTTAATAGCTCTTAAAGTTATGATAAAAAGATCTTACTAGAAAATAAGCTTATACTTGCGTCTAATGTTTTAATCAGACCTAAATAATATTAAATAGATTCATATAAGTTACTTTAAGATAAGAATAGAAGTGTTTAATTTACTTTCCTGTTTTCAGCACTATCAGTCTTTACACTTAGCTTTATTTTACGAATAGGAAACAATTAGAATTAAATACTATCACTTAGTTTTAAATCACTGATAAGGAATAATTAAGATTAAATGTTCGAATTCACTTTGTCGTCGCTAACGAGCACAGTTGCATTTTTCATCTCTTACACCCACAAAACTAATTGCGTGTATTTAACACCTATCCTTGCGTGTATTTAACCTTATTAACAGTAAATAAGCAACATTTTCCATTAACAATGAGCGTAATGAGATCTCAAATAAAAAATATTAAAGTATATAAGAGTCAAAAATATTACAGATTTAAAGGATGATATTACTAAGTTATTGAATGAATTTGTACAATCTCAAAATGCACATATGATTTTATTGCGCGAGGATGTTGCTCAGATTAAAACCCAAATGGAAAACATACGAATCACTACGGAATATCTAGTTACAGAACACAGTAAAATATTAGATGAGATAAACGATTTAAAAAATGAAAAAAACCCTAACTGAGCAAAAAATTAAAACCCATGAAAATGAAATAGATACTAGAGAGGCATGTACAGAACCTATCAATTCGCTACCGATAAACCTACGTGAAAACCTTATACGTGAAGCTAATGAGAGATCCTACAGAGAGAAAAATATTATAATCGTTGGTGTTCCCGAATTGCATGGATCAGTTAGGGGAAGAAAGGCGTTTACACGATGAAAAGGAAGCCTGCAATATTATTAGCGAAATCACGAAAACTATTCGCACTCCAATAAAAACGTCACGGATCGGAAAATACAAAATAAATAATAACCGTTCGATGAAAGTCTACCTGGATTCATCAGCGACCGCAAAAGAAATACTGAGAAATAAAAATAAAATAACAAACAAAAATATAAAAATATTTTCGGACCAGATCCCCTCGCAACAATTGTACATGAAGGAACTTAAAAATTATTTACTTAAACGGCAACAGAATGGCGAATCCAACCTTATAATAAAATACATCAACGGATATCCAAAAATTGTTTCATCTACAAAAAACTAAAAGTCCCACTACAATGTTTACAACCTACCCTACTTAATAATAAAAAACATGAACAAAATAACACATACGAAATAATAGACACATATGATAATATCAAAACACTACGTACTTCTCTGAACTTTTTCTACTCCAACATTAGAAGCATTATTCGACCTGGTAAGCTCGACGAACTAGAATGCATTATTAAATCCATTGCTACGCCAATACACTTAATTTTACTAACTGAAACATGGATAAAAACAGAACAAGAAGCAAACAGAATACAAATTCCTAATTATACTCATTATTATAACTACAGAGTAGCTACCAGAGGAGGTGGAGTTTCCATTTTCATACATAACGATATAAAGCATAGCCTAAGTGAGCATAATTATGCTCACAATAACAATTACTTATGGATTACACTCAACAAACTTAAAATAGATGTCGGACTTGTATATAAACCTGGGGACTTTAATATTAATGATTTTCTACAAGATTTTGTATCACAATTATTACACAGAAAGAGAGCTGTTGTGTTCGGTGACTTCAATCTAGATTTACTTACGGTTGACAAAAACACAAAGATATTTATGAACGTAATATGCGAATCTGGTTATACTATTTTAAATAAAGTGGAAAAAGAATACGCTACTCGTACAACAGCAACCACAAATACTATTTTAGATCATGTGATTTCAAACCTAAGAGACAGAAGCTTTCACTTAGCTATACATGATTCGTCAATATCAGACCATAAATAAATTTTTGTAGGAATAAAGAAATTTAAACCAGTTCCACCACAACGAGTAAAATAGCTTTCTATTAATTATGATCTTTTGTACAAATATAGTGAGGAAGAGTTTTGTGACACTAGAAATGATGGCAAGGAGTTTTACAATCTCAATGAATCAATAAAAAAAAGTTATAACTAAAAGTAAAATCAGTAAAATAAAAATACAAAACCCACCCCAAAATGATTGATAAATTTCAAAATTATTAATAGCATACATTCTAGAAATAAACTTTGGCAAAAACTTAAAAAAATGCTCGAATAATGAAAAAGAAAAGCTCATAAAGCTACATAAAAAAGCAAGAAATGAAGTAACAACACTCATAACTAAAACAAAAAGTGAGTACTACTATAATTCATTTAATATCTGTAAAAATAACACTAAAAAAATGTGGAGGCTTATTGAAACCCTAACAAAAAATAAAATAAAAACGGATAATATTCCTCCAAAACTAAATACTCTTTGAGGAGAAATAACAGATGGAAATCGTATTTGTGAAGAATTTAATTTATTTTTCGCAAAAATTGGATCAGTCTTAGCTAACGATTTTCGGAGGTAAATAATTCATACATTTTTAGTAACAAACATAAAAATGTAATTAAAGAATTATCAAATTTCCAAAAATGTGACGAATATGAAGTGGCTAAAATAATTGATGACCAACTAGACCTTAATACGAGCTCGGGAATAGAAGGCATTGCAACAAAGGTAGTCAAGTGTATTAAGGACTTAATTCTTACAAGGCTTACTTCTTGTATAAATGATTGTCTTGAAAGCGGAATATTTCCAGATGAACTGAAAACAGCTAAAGTCACACCTATATACAAATCAGGTACGAAAAGTGACCCCAGTAACTACCGTCCTATCTCTGTCTTACCAGTAGTTTCCAAAATTTTTGAAAAAGTAATATATAACCGCTTAAGTATATACCTAACATCAATTAACTTTATTTCAAACTGTCAGTATGGTTTCCAGCCTAGGTCAAATACCTTAGCCGCAACGGTAGATTTAATTACCAAAATAATAAAAAAAAAAAACATTGATGCAAAAAACTTAGGGCTTGGAATTTTTATTGACCTAAAAAAGGCGTTTGATTCAATAAGTCACTCACTACTATTAAAGAAACTTTCTCATATAGGTATTAACGGCCATGCCTTAAAATTTTTTGAAAGTTATCTAAATAAAAGATATCAAATTGTAAAGATTGGTCACTATCAAAGTTCCCCACAACCCATTACGTACGGTATTCCCCAAGGCTCTATATTGGGCCCACTTCTTTTCCTGATTTATATAAATAACATAACTGATCTTAAATTAAATGGCGAAATTTCTTTATATGCAGATGATACCTGTATTTTCTACTTTGGACGTTCCATAGAAGAAATTATCGCATGAGCCCAAGTAGATCTAAATATAATACATAAATGGTTCCAATCCAATTTGCTTACAATAAATACATCAAATACCTCGTACATGATATTTAAACCCAAAAACAAAAACATTTGCAGTTATTCCCCTCTCACCATTGACAACTCTACAATACACGAGTCAGCCGAAGAGAAATATTTAGGCTTAGTACTAGATAAAACCTTATCGTGGAAGGGTCATATAGGCAAAATAAGATCGAAACTATCTTCTCTACTGGGTTCACTTTATGGTTGTATTCGATGCCTTCCTTACCGTGTTCGCCGAACAATTTATAATGCTTTAGTCAAACCACATCTGGATTATCTAGTTGAAATTTGGGGGTGCACCTACAAAACAACATTAAAGGACCTACAAATAAACCAAAATAAAATATTAAAACTATTATTCAATTATAACTTCTTTACACCTACAGACAAACTGTACAGTGAAACCAAAATTATGAATATTTATCAAACATATTGCTATAATACTTGTATTCTAATAAAGAAAATTTTAGATAATAAAATACAGACACAATTAAAATTTATAACAAATAAAGGCAAAGGAAAGAAAGTACTTCGCAACACTAATAATATTTACATACCTATGGTACGAACAAACTATGGAAAGCAGAGCATACTTTTTGATGGAGTTAAAATATATAATAAACTACCACAATAAATAAAAATATTAAATAGTTTTAACATCTTTAAAAGCAAACTAAAACAACATATAATGAATAAGTTCTAAATCCGACCCTGTCCATATGCCGACCGCTAATCAGCGTTATCGGTAACGATAAGAAATACCTTACTTAATACACACTTATCTATTACTATCTACTAAAAGATTGCTAACTTGTACATCAATACACAAAACGATTATATTGGAAGTATTATGTTGTATGCCTAAACTAGTAAGAATGCTATCTGTATGCTCATAACCCATGTATAACTTGAATATTGTAACCTCTCATTAAGTGAAATGTATATTTCTTTTGAGAATAAAATTATCTTTAACCATATAAATGCTCCAAATTTCACGACATTATGATGTTGAATATGAAATATCGGAGTAATTTAAAAAAAAATTTCAAAAATTTTCCTTTACGATATCCCACGAACGAATCAACCGACTTTGACCGGACCGGCGGCGATCAACGTGGTTTTTCAAGATTAAAAGCTGATTAGATTTTTAAATTGAGCGGTAAAGCTGTTTAAAAGTTATTCCAATAAAAAAATATTTTGGAGATTTCTCAGAATCTACCGATTCGAATCAGTTAAAATTCATAGAAAATCTTAGTTTGATGAAACCCTTTGTAAATCCGCTTAGTTCATTTAAATTTTTTTTAATAAAAAAAAAGAATATTAACAATGCTATAAACATTACTAATATTCCCCTTAACCACTCGTGGTAAGCTTATATTGCTTGTGTTACGAGTGGTTTACGCCAGTAGTCGAATGGTGGTATCGAACCCACGACCTTTTTGTGTTCGCGTTCCGCGCTCTGCATTAGGCTACTGTCGCTTTATTTATAATTATCCTATTTATAATTATAATTATCCTATATATAATTATCCTATTTATAATTATCCTACAATACATATTTATTTCTATTTTACATTCCACTCTTAAGGTAAATATTTAATTTTGATATAATTACCTGCAGAGGGAACGCCATTATTTATATGGTCTTCGTTAAGGGTAAAAGCTTATTGATCGGGTCTATTTTAGGCCGTGGATTTCTATACAGTGTAACGAAAATACAAACAGGTCACAATATTAAACAACGTGTACAACTGATCGATTTCTATAACTCAAAGTGTTTTTTTTTAATAGAATAAGCGTGACAAACGAGCACACAGTTTACCCGATGGTAAGTGGATGCTGGGACATCTTCAACTATCTTCATATAAGATTCTAAATCCATATGCATGCACTCATGAGGTCATCGAATGTCTCATTACAGGTAAAAGGAGTTTCTGGCTAGCTAGCTCTAAGAAGCGTTGAGCTGCTATTGTAAGATTGTATATTGTAAGAGCGTGGTGTCGATCGAGTCGACCCATTCGTAATACAACATAATATAGTTGCGACGTGGCTCCACAACGTACGAAATATAAACAAATTAAATTATAACTATATAAATAATACTGGATTGACGCCTAAATCAAAGAGAAATGTATCAAATCATCGTAACTGGAATCACGTGGGGTTATAGCTCTAAGTTTTCGCTAACATTTACGAATCGGCAATATACCTACATAAAATTTAGGATGATATAATTTTAATTGCTTGCGTGTTTTCAAATGTCACTACCGTTACAGTGTACATTAATTTAGGTAACCTTTGATTATTTTAACGATGTATCCCAAAATAATAACCTACATAAATTTGAAAGTAGAGGCGACACTGCATTCAGCTACACTGTTCCACTCAACTGCGGTGCATACACCGCACTTTAATCAGTCACTCGCTAGGCGCTTGTAGAGTTGTCACGTGTTGTGTTTATTTAAAAAAAATTTCTTGATAAAAATATGCCGTCGTGTGTACTAAAATATTGCACAAATAATTCAAGAAATATCAGTAAAAACCAAGGAATTACTTTTCATCGGTTATTAAGATAGTTAGTCAATAAAAAAGTATTATAAATTAATAATAAAACAAATTATCAAAGATTTAAATAGTTAGATGCGCCCTTACCATAGTATGACAACTCCGAAATGTTTCCATTCTCAAATGAGTGAGCTCACTCATTCGTAAGCAGTGCTAATGCCACAGTTTTCAAGGTGAAGGCGCATCTAACTATTTAAATCTTTGCAAATTATTCGTAAGACGCCATCTCGTGTCATGGAATATCGAATTATGAAATTAATATGTTCAGATGCGACATTTCTGTGAGTACTTAGTACAGGACGAATTATAATACACATTTTTTTAAAAACATATAAATTATTACAATTAGGCAAAATTTTTCATGTTTAAATCTGCTTATTACTCTTTAATTTATTTTTAGTTTTCCACTTCAAAGTCAAAGTGGAATAAATTCGTCTATTTTTAACTCTCGCATGCCCAGCATTTATGAACGACTCTTATTCTAATTTAAATAAATATATTTTTAATTTAAATGTTATGTTAATAAGTTTTGTTAAACATACATTTGACATAGACCTTTTAAAATATTCAGATAAAAATATCATATATATATATATATATATATATATATATATATATATATATATATATATATATATATAGCATAATATAGTAGCGACATGGCTCTGTCTGTACGTCTGAATCTCTGAAATCTGTCTGAAATCTGAACCACGTCTGAATTCTTCTCTTTTTGTTGTTGTACGCATTACGTTTACTTTTTTCATATCGCTTGGTTCGACTGCGTGGAATATCTACAACACACACCCACCGACTACTTGGTTGGTATATGAGTTAATATAGGATTCTGTTTACGTCTGTGAGTAGCAAACATGCTCGTATAAATACTATCATGTGTTAAATGGTTACATAACTAGACGCTGAATTTATGTATGAGCTTGTTTCAAATTTAGTTCTTGTTTGAGACATCTGTAGATTTTATGTAAATACAAATTTAACTTACTTTTGTTGGCCGTTTAAACATACGCATATCATTGTTAATGTTTTTCCAATCGTAAGTTCACTGCTGATCATAATAGGCCTTCAGCATACCCCATCTTAGAGGAGCACTTGCTATAATGGTCTTAAAGATGCTTAGAGTTACTTCGCAACCATCCGTTCCATAAAATGAAATGTGTCTTACCTAGTTTAAAGAGCATAGCTCTTATAACGGATTTCCGCAAGGTAACGCCTGATTCTATTAATTATAATGGTCTTGCTTAGTCAGGGGGTTGACAACCGCATTTTATTATTATTGTAGAGTATTTGTAGATATCGTTGAAAGATGTTCCATCTCCCGTTTCAGTGTCCCTCGGTAACCTCTTACTTAATAATAATAATAATAATAAATTTTATTGCCTCTAAAACACACAGTTACATTCACGTTAAAAACAAAAGAACATTATAATTATTTGAGACAAAAGGAGACGGCTCAGCTTTGTCTGTAACGAGATACAGATCTCATACAGAGCTGTTTTTCAGCCGCTCCCTCCTCCCTGAGGTGTTGTGCGGGAGTCCAAAGTAGCAGGCTCCCCATTTACCTGACTTATACTTTTAAGCTATGTACAAAGTAATTAAATATTATATCAATATAAAATATTTTTTTAATTAAAAAAATATTATATAAATATTAAATCGCAAATACAAAAAAAAGATTAAAAACATTAAAGACAAAATAAAAACATTTAAAAATATGCATAAAACAACCACGGATTACTTCAACCACGGATTCATATGGGTGAGTGAATTCTCTTACGCCGTGCACAGTTAGTAGCTTAATGCTGCTGCCTTTCGTATGGTGAGTGTAGAGAACCGGAAACCCTTTTTACTGGAAATTCCATCTTAGTCCTCACGGGTGAGCATCTGCATTGATTGTATCAAGGATAGATGTAGATATCTATGGGCCACAGCAACCACTTACCATCAGGTGGACTGCGTGCTCGTTTGTCACCATATCCTATTAAAAAAATCCCCAAGTTCATGTCATCCCGTGGGTTTCATAAGAGACGACAGAGGAAAATGAAATGTGTGATGGCTCAAAATAATAATAAAAACTGCGATTGCTGACCCGGCAACTATGGCTAATATTTCCCCTATAAGACAATCTATGGGAGAGGCAAACGTTCTGCAGTGGAAGTTTGGTAGACTGTAATTCATCATGGTCGCTTACAATTGTGCGAAACCCCCGGTTTAATCGTACCCGGTTTCATGATCCGATTAGAACTTAATCTAAAATATCTATCATCACTCATACTCATCAAATTGAAACAGTTGTGCATAGTAGTAGCTTCAAATCACATAAATAATTAAATAATATTTTCGTGGTAGAGCCATGCTGCAGTTATATTAGTAGTATGGTTTTGGCACGAATGGATCGGCCCAACCGGGGAAGGACCACGCTCTCACAGAATACCGGCGTCAAATAGCAGCTTAATGCTGCTGTGTTTTGTATGGTGAGTATAGAGAACCGGATATCCTTTTTACTGGAAACGAGGCATTCCATCTAAGTCCTCACGAGTGACAACGCATCTGCATTTCGATTTGTAATCGAGGATAGATATAGATGTCTATGGGCCACAGCAACCACTTACCATCAGGTGGACTGTGTGCTCGTTTGTGACCCAATCCTATAAAAAAATGACTCAACTTTAAAGATAATCGAATAAAATGATACTTTGCGAAGGAGTACGTACAGCTAGTTTAACAATAAATTGATAAAGAACGTATAAATGTTTCTCAAAAAGTAATGATGTGGATTTTAAAATTTATATACGTGTTCATAATTCAAAAAGTAAGCAAGAAACGAAGGTTTTCTGACAAGGTTGATCCAATTTCCATTGGTGACGGACTAGTAAATGTCTCAATTAGGAAAAAGGGATAGTTGGATTCAAGATAACAATAGATTATTCACATAGTATATAGTGTAAGAGTTTTACGTCTTTGTAAGTTTACATTAACTAAAACTTGAAAGGAATGTTAAAAGGATAGGGATCATTAAATTATTTCGTTTCGTTGCAATAATTAATGACTTAGTATTCAACCTAACGGCTGCAGGTTTGAATCGAGTATAATGTGCAAATTTATACTTGTGCAACGTCTTTGCGAAACAGAAATATTTTCGAATGTGTCTGCCTCGTTTGTGTTCGAACGGGTTGTCTGGGTTAGGCCAAAAAGTACCGGCAATGTTTCTTCCTTCGTAAATCTCGGAGAGCACGTAAAGCTGTTGCTCCTTCACCTGATCCGTCTCCAGTCTTATTAGATTGTTGTCAGATCGGACTATGAGAGTGGGGGTATAGCAAATGTACCTGGCCGCTATAATCGAAATTTGATCTGGAGGACATTATTTTTAATGTAGTGAGTGGATGGAGAAGATAATTATTACAAAACAGTTCGTCCCACTACTGGGATTTATATGGCTTGTTCGTGTGTGACTTAGGATAAGAAAACGAACCACCTGTCATTTTTTATAAAACAGTGACAGGTGATTCATTTGTATCCCAAGTAACAAACTTCACAAAAATTGGCTACTGAAGTCCGTGGATACCTGCAGCCAACTTTAAACTAAGAAAAATACGGGTGCGTTGTCACTTTTGAAGATTAAGTTGGAATACCTCACAACCTGTAACTGCACTAGCTCTTTATATACCTTAGACAAGAACACAGCAGTACAGGCGTTGCTAATTGGCGGTAGAAATATGTAAGAATGTAGAGGGTGGTATCTACTTAGACGGACGGACTATTATGCAGAAAAGGAGCCCTGCCACATACCTAAAATATGTGTCTGTTAATGAAGTTGTTTTTTTTTATAGAATAAGTGCAATAAACGTGCACACATTCCACCTGATGGTAGATGGATGCCTATAGACAGGTACATTTATCCTCAGTTGAGAATCAAAATGCATTTGCGTAATCATCCCTGAGACTCAGGACTGAGATGGAATGCCTCGTTTTTGGTAATAAGGGTCACCATACTAAACACAGCAGCATTAAGCAGCTATTTAACGCTGGTATTCTGTGAGAGCTTAGTCCTGCCCTGGTCGGGCTGACACATTCGTTCTACAACCATTATATACCTGCAGCGTTGCTCTACCACGTAAAACAAACTAAAATAAAAACATTTTGAAAAGTTAGCAAATACTATATTTTGTCTATATATTTTATTTGTGTGGATTGTAAATACGCATAGAATGTTTCACCTCAACCTAAATTTGTTTTTACTAATATGAAGGTGAATAACAGATGGTTCTACCTACAACAAAGATTTTTATATCTCTCTCCATTAGGTTTACTCTTAGAACATATTTTAACGAACTTTCGGGCACTTTGATATATTATAGTATTACGAACTGCTTCTTGCGAACGTTTACGAAATATCCGATTGTATATCTTCTGTAAATTGTGTTGTACTTGTTCCTTAACAACATTTAGAAAAACTATGGGAGTGTTAGAGTTAGAGAGTTGAGACCGTATAGTGGGAGTGTATGAATACCCACTACCTCATATCATTCTGTGGTTGTTGTAAGAAGCGACAGAAGGACACAGACCAGGAGACGGGCTGCAGCGGTTTCCTAATAATAACTTATAAAATTGAACAGCAATTGCCATTTCGCTTGGCCAGCGTGGTAACTACGCAAGTATCCCGTTATGAGACAAATTATTAGAATAGAATGATTTTTTATTCAATACTGAATTTTTTTATAATTTGTTATTCAATTTTTATACGTGGTAGAGCAATGCTGCAGTTATATTAGTAGTATAGTTGTAGCACGATAGGGTCGGCTCGACCGGGGAAGGACCACGCTCTCACAGAATACCAGCGTAAAATAGTAGCTTAATGCTGCTGTGTTTCGAATGGTGAGTGTAGTGAACCGGAGACCGTTTTTACTGGAAACGAGGCACTCCATCTAAGTCCTCACGGGTGACAACGCATCTGCATTTTGATTTGCAATCGAGGATAGATGTAGATGTCTATGGGCCGCGGGAACCACTTACCATCAGGTGGACTGTGTGCTCGTTTGTCACCCTATCCTATAAAAAATTATTTCATAATACATATTGAAAGTCATTTTTATTAACCACTGCTGCGGAAAATACTTCTGTCCTGGGAAGAACCAACAAGTAACCCAGCGGGACCCAGATCCAGAGGCGACAGAGCGAAGCTATAACAGAAGACGAACAGCAGCTTCTCCCTGATAACAATCCAAAATAATTAAAAACTGCGGTTGCCACCCGGCGAATATGCGAAGTATCTCCTAACGGTGCAATATGTGGGGGAGGTCTGTGTTCGGCTGTGGTTTTTGATAGATTGCAGTGATAATGATGGTGATGAGATAAAATATGCAAACCAACAGCAACACTGGCTATGGTGATGTGACACAGGGCAGCCTCTCCACAGAAGAACTTTTGCTTGTGCTAAAATCCACTACAATGAATATCAAGATGACCCAAGCCTAACCGAAGCTATTTCTTATTTTGGTGAGGTTAGTGCCGTAAGCCATTTACTAAAGGCCGTTTAGCAAAGTTGGATGCATTTTTTCAGAAAATATTTTTTAGTTTTAGCTAATATAAATTTAGAAATCACACCGTGACCTGTTCTACAGGAGAGCAATAAATATTAGCAAAAAAGAAAGAAAGTGAAAACGCACTTTCCGATTTAAAAAATGTTTTTAGGAGTCTCTAACAACGTAAAAATACAATAACCGATCCGATTATATGACCCGTTCAATATTCGCAGATTATATCCTATATTGTTATGAAATACAGTCTATATTGTTTCCAAAGTACTATAAAAATATTTTATGTTAAATTAAGGTAAATTTTGTTAGCTTAGCAGTTCCCTTGATAATAAAACAATAATTTACTCTGAGTACCTCTACTTGAAACAGGTTATGCCCTGAGGATTTTTTCAGTTAAAAATTAAAGTCGATAAACGTCAATTGATTCTATCGCACTTATGCTGAGCGTTTCCTAGGGACAACCTTTATAAAAGCTTTTAGAAACTTAAATGACAAACCTTTTTTAAATTCGGTTTCAAATATTAAATATAATAATTTAAGAATGTTTAGTGCTTAAAAGAGTGCGTTTTTTACTTTTTTCCATTAAAGAAATAGTAAGAATATTGACTTTAATTATTATAAAGAAGTTAAATCTCAATTCATGACTCTTGTATCATGGTTTATTTAATAGGTACTGATGCAGTGCAAGTATGAGAACCTTTTCCGTTTTCAAATCATTCGACAGTCCATTCCTACTTCCGTCTAATGACGTGTGGGTATGCTGTCGTTGTACCACAAGCGAAACATACCAAAACTTAAATCACGCTATCAAAGCTCTGAAGTACTTCGGTACTTATAGAATAGCTCTGTACTACCTCTCGGAGCATTAGCAGCTCCACAGACTAAATACTTTACCCGGCAGAAGATCTGCCCTTTTTCTTCCACAACCAAAGTGGTGACCAGCCGACGTGATGTGAACACGCAACACGTACAACATAAAACCTCGGAAACTATAACTTTCGTCATTATCCTTAAGAACCACTCTACCATTCACTCGCGAGAATCGTCTTTTGCAGTCTTCAGCTCCAACCCAGTCCAACTTGTCTTCATCGCAACCCACGCTAGATTTGCAAGGCAGACTTTTGGTACTTGCTAGGGCCTATCATTCTTATCGATATCACTTGCCCTTGTGCACACAGCACACATTCCCCATTAACATTAAGGTCGCAACAGTACCAACATTAATGGCTCATAATAATCGTAATTTATGTTGGTTAAGTAAGAAAATACCAAAATCTAAACCCAAAGGGTGAACCTGTTTGTCAAGTTATTGATATTTTTTACACTGTAAAATTTTGAAGTGAATGAGGGCTAAGTTCAGGTCAACCAACTAAGGTAAAGTTATTTGTTAGGCAGATGTCCACATAGAGACATAATCATTGAAAAGTTTCTTTTTAAATATAAATTTTATTAATATTATAATTTTATTAATATACGTAATAATTTTCTGTATTCTTAAATTTTTTACACATTTTTTTACAAATCGTATATTTAATAAGAAAATCCATTGTTTCCGTTGATGATATTTTCGAAAATTAACATCAATTTCTACACTTTTCTAAAAAACTAAACTCTGCCGCTATGAATTCTGACAAATACGAGTCTTCACATCCAAGATTTCACCTCATTTCTAAGTGGCATGGCCCTGTTGCCAGAAAAAATTTGTGAATGCTCATTCAGAGTGAAACTTATTGCGCAATCTACCATAAATGTTAGAACAACGTCTCCAATTATAACCAATTAAAACTTTTAAAGCTTGAATAATAAATTATATTCTGTAATATTTTTCTGTAAATGGACTTCCCGGTATAGAAAGTTATGATCAAATTAGTTTTGAAGTATTTTAAATTAAAGTATTTTCGTACGTGGTAGAGCCACGCTACAACTAATTATTTGTAGCACGAATGACTAGGCTTGAGCGGGAAAAGACCACGACGGCCGACCACGGCCACGCAATATGTTCTAATGCTAGGCAATGAGTGTTCCGGCTTTCGTCACCGCTCGCAGAGTGTGGATTTTCAATCGCCCACATGTGGCAATTATGGATATTGAATATCCCACATCGCTCAAACTTTGATTCATCCGACTATAGTACTTTATCGAAAAAACCAGGATCCTCTTCATGTTTTGTAACATGGTGTGGCAAAAATTAATGCGCAATTAATATTCTGCAGGTAGTAAACTTTGGACTCGTCGAATGTGGTACGCGTGGTATCCTTCTTCGTGAAGTGTGCTTTGGATAGAAGACCTTGGGATGTCCAGAGCACGAGCCATAGCTCTCGTACTCGTTGACGGATTTCTCTCAACCTCTTCCAGCACCACTTCTCTGCGATCAAGGTCTGCTCTAAGGATTCCTTCATGATTTCCGCGTTGACCAGGAATGCGGCCTGCCATCAAGGTATTGTGAGTGTTAATAAAAATACGATGGTCGGGATAAAACGGCGGTTGCGGCCCACCACGATGTTGAAGTTGTTCGCGATACAGACGCGCTGCTTCAACGCCGTTTCCTCGTGCAACTCCATAAAAATAATGCATTTCTGCATACTCAATTAAAGTGTAACGCATTTCTTACACTTTCAAGTAAACTTTCAAGGAAACTTTTTTTTACGGAAAATATTGTAAAAACACACATTTCATACAGTCTTATTTATTGCTAGTGTTGATGAGTGAAGTAAATGACGTCCTCAAATTTTTAAAATATGTGTCATCAATATAACAACATCCAGGTAGTATAAAACAAAGTCGCATCCCACCGTTTGTACGGTTAGCTCTTTTAAACTATGCAACTGATTTTGATGCGGTTTTCATCAATAGATACAAAGGTTCAAGAGGAAGGTTTATATGTATAATAAGTTGTCAAAATCCAAAAATCACCCGCAGTTAGTCAGGAAGGATCACCATTCTATACATATAAAAGTATCTGTAATATTGAAATGAATAACCTGTGTACATAAACAAGAATACAATATGTAACTTCATTGATTCTCCCGCTGGATGTCTGGTCAGTCAGACGTGTTTACGAAAACTCTGCTAAAAATTATTTCTTGAACTTTTAATAAAATAATCTTTCATAAATACTGTGAAGTACTAGGGCCGCATTGACCGAGAAGAGCTTACGTCTCGGACGGGACAAGGACATCCATATAGTGAGTGTGACATACAAAACTATCTAAGTGCCGTCCTTGTATTTGACCCATCCCACTACTCAGCTTACCTCCGCACTGCTTAGCGTCGATTGGCTCACCCCGCCCTCTGCGCAGGACCTGGATTCTTACGGGGATCGTCACGCCCTTCGCAAGTGATTCACGTACGTACCGCTGTAAACTGCCGTCGGAACATTTAGGCCTAGAACACATTATTTTAGGCCTACAATATCTTATATTAAACGGCAAAATGTTAAGATCGCCCGCAGATAAACAAAACAATACTTATGGATCGGCTCCAACCCTACTCCAAAATAAAGACGGCTGCAATTCACCCGATAATAGCATATTACGATCTACAAAAAGACGCCGTTGCGAATGCGATTGTGCATCTACACCAGATTCTAAGTTAGACGTTTTTATAAATTCACTAACTTCCTGGAAACATGAGACGGATATCAATTGTCGGGTATTATGGAGTCAATAAACGAAATAAAACAACTCAGCTCGGACCTACTGGCGTCTAACTCGGAAATCGAGAAGTCCATCGAGTTTTTATCCTGTAAATATGATGAGATTTGCGGAGAAATTAAAAATGTACACTCGCAAAACATGATTTATGGTGACCGCCTATCGAAATTAGAGAACACTACAGAAGAGATCGAACGCTTCTCCCGCTCCAGTTCAATTGAAATCCGCAACCTGCCTATCAACCTGCCATTATCTCAAGACGATCAAGTAGTAATTGCCTGTCGCATCTTCTCGGAGTTGTCTACCAAAGTCCAGACTTCTGACATTTATGACATCCGTTGTCTCCCCTCCAAGCAAGATACTAAGACCGTACTTGTAACCCTTAACTCTGTCATCTTAAAAAACCAAATCTTGAAGGCCTTCAAGGAATACAATAAGAAGAACTCGGGCGGTAAGTTGAACGCAAAGGTTTTAGCTCCTGAATATCCTGGCCAACTGATATATGTCTCTGAAAATCTGACAGCCCGTACCCGCAGGCTCTTTTATCTGGCCCGCGAGTTTGCGAAAGCCGAAAACTTCAAACATTGTTGGACAGCAAATTGCAGGGTTCTTCTCCGCAAAGAAGACAATGGCAAACTCATTGTCCTTACCAGTGAATCTCAACTATCTAACCTAAAGTCAAAAAACTGATTGATAACATTTTTATTAGACGATATTTGTTTTGTATACATACCTCACAATCAAAGTATATACTTAATTTCTTCCATACACATCCAAATCAAACTTCTCACACTAACATAAATACATTTTGCGTAAAAATGTTTCTTCACACAAACATAACACAAAAATACCTATCAATATTTATTCATATTAAATATTATACTACTGTTAACTCTGAACTCCATCGATTAATTCGCCATAATTACCTTGTTATAATATTCCTTCCCGTTTTGTTATATAGGCTTAAACTTCATTTTTTACATAGCAACCCAACATCTGTTTTTGTTTGTCCCATCATTTTGGTTGACACCTCCCCCCTCCAAAATATTGCCACACAGGAGTTCCAACCCCTCTCCCCAATACCCTGCAATTGGAGGCTACATGCCATTGTGGCCCCCATTTTTGCAATCCAGTACTATTTACCCCTAATACATCACATTCGATATCGAGCTAATTAATAATATAGATAATGTGACTATTTGCAGTGCATCCTCTTGTGATCCACATGAAGTTCAAAATGCTCTCGCTGCCAATAACCTGGGTACTAAGCCATTAAGAATCCTCACCCAAAATATTTGCAGTATAAAGGCCAACATACACAATTTCTTAACCCTGTTACATAATATCAACACTGACCTGGACTTTTTGATATTGACAGAATGTTGGCTCGGCATCGAACCAGCTATTCCCTATATCCCTAGTTTCGTTTCCCACTCTTCATCTAACCCAGTGAACCAGAACGATGGCGTCGTAGTCTACTACAACAATTCAATTGCTAATGTCTCTATTTCTGACCCGAAAATAGTTGACGCCAGCTCGCTCCTCATCCAAATACAGCAAGATACTGTAATTTTAGCTATATATCGACCATGTGCATTTCGAAATCCCCTCAACTTTATAAATTCTCTTTGTCAGACTTTAGCTTCTTTAAATAAATTTAAAAATATCATTATTGCAGGAGATATCAATATTAATATTATATCAAACTCAACCCCTGATCAAAACACTGAAACATATTTGAATATGCTCGCCTACAATGGTCTTTTGCCAGCCCATACTATTCCCACTCGTAAACTGGCCTGTCTCGATCATGTCTTTCTAAAAAACTACATTTCCAGCCCAATGTCTTGTGATCCAATCCTCAGTTACGGACCACGACGCTATCTTACTTGTCCTCTATATGAAGAATATATCACATTCATCTTCCAAAGTCTCAAAAAAGATTGACATCCCCAACCTTATGGACACCTTAAAAAAAGTAAGCTTCTCCGATGTACTTCAGCTCACTGATCCAAACCAAGCAACTAACCTATTTATTAGTAAACTTCAGGCTGCGATAGATCAACACTCCAAGCCCAAGCTCTTGCCCAGCCGACGAAGGATTCTCAAACCCTGGATGACTCCTGGGTTACTAAGATGTATTCGAAATAGAGACGGCATGCATAAGAAACTTAAAAAAGACCCCCAAAATGACATACTTCGAAAAACTTACTGTCGCTACCGTAATTTCTGCAATTCCCTTCTTAGGAAGATTAGGATAGCATATGATAGAGAGCGGATAAATAAGGCTGGAAATAATAATAAAAAATTATGGAACGCTATCAGAGATGTTACAAACATGAACAAACAGCACTCCAACTGCAACGACCTCCTCACTTTTATGTCTACCACCTCCCAATCACTTGATAGTACAAATGCTTTTTTTGCAAATATTGGTAAATCTCTCGCTGAGGATATACTTATTGCCTCTACTCCCTCCCCCCTAAAATTCGCAATACCTCGCTCAAATCAGACCTTCGTTCTCCTTAATACCACTCCATCCGAAGTTGACTCCCTCATCTCATCACTCAAGGAAAACTGTGCGGTTGGGTGGGATAATATTCCCTCATCTATCCTTAAATGCGGAAAGGATTTTCTCGTTCCTGCTATATGCCATTTATGCATCCTGAGTCTTTCTTCAGGTTGCTTCCCTGATGCCCTCAAGAAAGCCCTAGTTCACCCCATTCACAAGAGTGGAGATCGAAGCCAGCCCAATAATTACCGCCCCATTTCGGTCTTACCCGCCTTGTCTAAGATCCTGGAGAGGTTGATCAACAACCAGTTAATCCAATTCCTAGAGAAAATGAACTTACTGTCCCCTGAGCAATTTGGTTTTAGATCTGGCAGATCTACAGCAGATGCGGTTCACTCTCTCACAGATCATGTGATTAGAAACTTAGACAAGGGTAATAAATGTTTATCGGTCTTCCTGGACTTGGCCAAGGCCTTCGACACGGTTTCGATCCCCATCCTCTTGTCTAAACTGGAGGCAATTGGTGTCAGAGGTGCCCAACTATCCCTCTTCCAGAGTTATTTTTCAAACCGAAACCAGGCTGTCACTATCAATGGAAAAGTGAGTTCCGAACTATCCATGAGTTACGGTGTTCCCCAGGGAAGTATTCTTGGCCCGACGCTCTTCTTGGTCTATATCAATGACCTCTGCTCTCTCAAAATTCCTAGTTGTAAGATTGTCTCCTTTGCAGACGATACCGCCCTAATTTTCTCGGCCTGCTCCTGGAAAGATACCTTCCAACTTGCCCAATCTGGTTTGAACTTAGTCTCTCTCTGGCTCCGTACTAATCTACTCACTCTCAATTCCAAAAAAACCCAGTATATCACCTTCTCCCTCCGCAGTATTCCACCCAAAGCATTAGAAAACTATCGATTACTTGATCATTCCCATTCTGACCACCCCCTCTCCCCATGTAACTGTGAACCTCTTACCTCGACCGATTCCACAAAATATTTAGGTACTATTATAGACAATAAACTGACCTTCCAGCCACACATCAACCTCACCGCTTGTAGACTCCGTAAACTTATGTTCGTCTTTAAAAATCTTCGCCAAGTCGCAGATCCTTGTCTAGTTAGATCAGTCTATTTAGCACTTTGTCAGTCACTTATAGTCTACTGTTTAACAACCTGGGGTGGTGCGAGTAAGTCAATACTAATTAAGCTGGAAAGAGCCCAAAGAGCGGTCCTCAAAGTCTGCACGTTCAAACCCCTGCTATCACCAACCTTCGATCTTTATCAGTATTGTGAGGTTCTTTCAGTTCGCCAACTCTTTATTTTATTAACTGTCCTCAAACAACATAGTAGTTGCAGCTATGATCCCTCTTTAATGTTTTCCCAGCGAAATCACCTTGTAGTACGTTCAACCCCGTTTAAAACTCTAACCTCACAACGCTTTTTCTGTTTCTTGGGCCCCTTCCTCTATAATAGACTACATCGTGTGCTCAACATCTTTCCTCTTACAAAACTGTCCTGCAAATCCAAAGTCTCTAGTTATTTGCAGACTATGAACTATGAGGAGACTGAATCTCTCCTCCATCCTATCAGGTAGGTAATAATATACTAACGCCCACACCCACTCTGACACACGCACTCACACACACACACGCACACACACACACACACACACACACGCACACACACACACACACACACACACACACACACACACACACACACACACTAAACACACACACACACACACACACACACACACACACACACACACACACACACACACACATACACACACACACACCATTTCTCTCTCTTTTCTCTCTTTTTGATTACTTTGCAATCACCAACTGTACCTTAATGATCAACATCCTGTGAGGAGAGTGCTGGTGCTCTGAAACACAGGCTCTTAGCCTAGCTCGGACGCCAGTCTCTCACAATCTAAATATGTTTTTTCCCTGGTAAAAACCTCTGTTCATTACTATACTAATATCTTAGATTGTGGAGAAAATAAAGAATTTTTATTATTATTATTATTATTATATTGACATAGGCAGGTATTTCTAAGAAAAAAAATGTTTTTTATAAAATTGGTAAATATCGTTATGTAATAAATTGATGGGATTGATTTAATTTAACGTTTATTTTCTTCTTTTTAGAGAATTTTAATAAAAACTTGTTTTCAAAAATTTTTTTTTACTATTAATTTATTTTAGGTATAACTTGTATATCTTCTAAGATTTTATTAACTCAATGTCAAAAAGGTCACCGAAAAATTGAGTTTGATTGAAAATACTCGTACACTTTAGCCAGTTTGTATTATATTTCATCGTGAATAAAATTGTTTCAGAATAACCGAAGTCAATTATAACATCACTTTTTTCGTAAGGTATATTTTTTATAAAATTGAAATGACCTAATGATAAGTGGCTACAAAAAATATTTCGAAGACATATGTAGTTGGCCAACACGAATTGTGGAAGCACAGACATTTTCTTGTCCCAAAATCCCACTCAGAAATAAGAAGAGGCCTGTGCCCGTCACTGGACGTATATAGAGTGTAACTTTAACTTTAAGAATCAAAATGCGAAGTTCTTGTTCCCAGTAAAAAGCGTCTCCGGATGTCTACACTCATTATACAACACAGCAACATTGAAACCGCCATTTATCGGAGGACATACGACCTTTCTCGATTTCTTCAAAATCTTTCCCTTTGGCCGCCTTCACCGCCGCATTCACAGGATATCTGCGATGATATCATCTTATATCGCTATCACAAGTTGTTCTTTATACGTTAATGTCTTTCAGACCTAATTTCGGTTACTGCAGCCAGTCCGAACTTAAGAATAGCCAACTGCGCATGACGGGATGTCATCGAGTGCATGCACAAGCACAGGTGCACACTCTATTCCCTCATTCTCATAGTCCGATGGAACGATAACCTGACACGATCAGAAGAGAAGTCAGGCGCAGGACCTACGACTTTACAAGGCTCTGGGATGAAGCACCACCAAATTCCTGACTCCGAGCTGCTACTAAGAATTTCTTGACAGAAAAACGGAACTGATTTTGGACTGGCCCGGGATTCAAGCACGAGACCTCATAAATATTAATCGCATTTACAACTACTAAGGCTAACAAGATAGTTAATTAGTATGTAAAGCACTGTAGGTACGTTTAAAGCTCATTGAATATTTGTAGAATAATATTAAGAAGTGCTGTAGTAGTTAGTCTATGGCATCTAGACCTCATCAATATCAATCGAGTTTAGACCATTGGACTAACGAGGTAGGCAATTATAAATACCGTAATTTCAAAGCCCATCAAATATGTGTTCAACAATATTTTTTGTTCTATGGTAGTCTATGATATCTCGAAAACCATACTGCCCAGATACGGATGAAGGCGGCTAAGCCACAAAAGTATGTTTCGAGAAAAATTGAAAAAAAAGCGCGATATTGGTTTTCTTGATAGATATCACCAAAAAAATATTTAACTATTGGAATACATGTAAAAAAAAATACAAATCTTTCATAAATATTTTTAAATATAGTTATTGCCATACTGTTTTGTAAACTCTAAAAATGTAGTTAACGCAAGTATTGAAACATAATATTTGAATATTAATTACAATATAAAAGGCCGTTATGTATACCTTAACTGCTTTTTAGTATAGCATTGACAATAATCATACGCAAGAATGCAGCTAACCTACTTTAACTTTCTTTTGATTTTTGACGCTTTGTTTAAATTATACACTTGGACTACACTATTGCTGTTAAGTGATATGACTGCCTTATAGTATAGTTTATCATCAAATAATCAAATTAAATAGAAGTGCAACTAAACTAAAAGGTAGATAAATGTACATTAATCTCACGGAACCGCTTTTTAGGGTTCCGTAGTCAACTAGGAACCCTTATAGTTTCGCCATGTCTGTCTGTCCGTCTGTACGTCCTCGCTTAATCTCTGTGACCATTAGCACTAGAAAGCTGAAATTCGGTACCAATATGTGTATCAATCACGCCGACAAAGTGGTAAAATAAAAATTGGAAAAAAGATGTTTTATTAGGGTAGCCCCCCTATATGTAAAGTGGGAAGTGATTTTTTTTAATTTCAACCCTAACGTGTGATATATTGTTGGAAAGGTATTTAAAAATGAATAGGGGTTTACTAAAATCATTTTTTGATAATGTCAATAATTTCGGAAATAATCGCTCCAAAATAAAAAACAATGTGTCCCCCCCCCTCTAACTTTGAACCATAAGTTTAGAAAAGATAAAAATCTGAAAAGTAGAACTTTATAAGGACTTTCTAGGAAAATCATTTTGAACTTGGATGGAAACAACAAGTACCCACTACCGGGAGCAGTTGGAGGAGCGCGGAGCGCTGCTGGAGCGCGAACATATCTACCCGCGATACCCATCTTTAAACTCATAAGTGGGAACACTTATTGTGACGGACGGGAAACTACGGAACCCTACACTGAGCGTGGCCCGACAAGCTCTTGGCTGGTTTTTTTTTTGGTTAGCGTTAGCATAGGTATATTTTTGTTACGATGGTTTGAAAAGTTGCTAAGTATAAAATAAAATGTGCTTTAGTTTAAAGAATATCAAAACCTTATTCATGCTAAGAAAAAACAATTATAAAGAAAAACAAGGGATTGTTTTTTTATTCTAAAGAATCTCTTTTTTTACTTTGAAATGTGATTTTCTGCTCTACTAAACCGTTTTAAATTATAATTCTTCATCTTCTGCTAAATCCGATCTGACAAATCTGATTTATTTACTAATTTTTTTATCATGGAAATTGTTAGGTGGCATAAAGTATGATATCGGCTGATTGTCGTCTTCTTCGGAATCAGAACTGTTGCGGCATCTCCACCGACGGTACATAGTCCATTCTTTTACAGAATCATCAGAGTCAAAATCTTCACCCCTTTATTCTTAATAATGGCGCTCTTCTACTCTTACTGGAAGACGTACGGTTGATGGCAAGGAGTAACTAATTTTACGTATTTTTACTTATAGATCGCTCGATATCCACTTGAGTTATTACGGTCATTAACACAGTATCAAAATTTACCTTCTTATTTTGTAGCAGTTTTTCATTGCCTGAAAACACGGACAAAAAGCTAGATCGATTTATTACCCCCGAAACTCCCTGGATACTAAATTTGACAAAAAATCGTTGGAGCCCTTTCCGAGATTCCGATTATATTTATATATATTTATATATATATATATATATATATATATATATATATATATATATATATATATATACATTTTTAATTAGAATTGCTTGTTAAAAGGATTAAATTTACTGACGAGTAGGAATTTAGTAACGTAACCCGATCAATTTTTTAAAGTTTAAGTTTCTATGTCGTCTTATAAGCCAAGTCTTTCCTATTTTTTTAAGAAGTAGAACCATGCTTTAGCTGTATTACAACTGCAGCATAAATTGGTTGCAGACTGGGGAAGGGCCACGCTTTCGCAGAATACCAACCTAAGATATCAACTAAATGCTGCTACCAAACGAAACAGTTTGGTTAGTGTAGAGAACACTATATACACAGGATCGTCTATGATTGGAGTTTTCACTTTATGAGTTACATTTCTTTAATTATTTAATTATTGTTCTTTAGATTTTTTTTAGGTGTGTAATTAATTTGTTTGATTATGTCGTGTACGAAATAACCAAACAAATTATCAATCAAATTATCAATTTAAGCTAGCAGTTATTTCATTAATTAATCTGCATTTTGGTTTTAATTACAGAGCGATGTACTATCTATAAGTCATTCTATCCAAAAACCATCAGGTAGCTTTGTGCTCGTTTGTCACCTTTTATTCACTCATTCATTAAACTCAAACAAAACTTTACTTCTTTATCTTCATTGCACTTTTTTGTAATAATAAGTACTGCAAAACTTAAATATATTTAATCATCAGCTTTATTTATCAGTGTTTTCCCATAATATTAATGTGCTTTTCTTCATGCATTTGTGCGGTACAAATTAATGTACCAAATTTAATGAGATCGGGTGGAGAGGCCTAGCCAAGTCAAGAGTAAAGCTCACCCTCTCTTGCTTCGTGTTTGAGGTGTGTAAAACGACGTTATACGTCGTAAGTTATGCCAGAAAGGACATTACTCAGCATTAATTGCGGTAGAGCACAACTCTTATTTTCAGTGATATGCGAAACCTGGATAATACACTCCCAAGACCTATAAATAGAGGAAAATTATACAAAAAAACTTAAAGCTAAGGAAATTTTATTGTTATAAATTAGCATTAATTTACGTATATTATAAATGTAATTATCGTATATATTATCATTGTTTATTACAATTTATATAACATTATGTATATAAATTATTCATTAGTATCAGTAGTTTATCTTTTTTAATATATTTTTCTTTATTGGTTTACTGGAAGATATTTTAGTAAATTATGGAATAGATAAGAAAACCTTTGTACGAACCCGCTGTATGATTGTTTCTGTATGTTGTTGTGTGTAAATAAATAAGAAAAAAAAATTGAGAAAATATCTATATCGAACCGTGAGATAAGCGGTTGCTAAAATATTTTTTTTAAATATGCTTTTTTGTATTTTTTGTATAATTATATACAGCGAGACCAACAGATGCCTCAATCTCAGATCAAAAAAAATATCAAAGCAACCAACTTCGCCTGTGTTTCCATCCCCTAGAGTAATTATGGAAATGGAAATATATTTTCAGCATTTGTTATAACTTCGTACGGTATTACCCCTGGTGATAGTAATATATTAATATTAGTAATGGGTCTTTTTGATTTCTTAAATTTACGCGAACACTACACATTGAATAAAACTAAATTTACGGATTCTATCGCGTTTACCACCTCCATCCAACCATCCTTTCTACTGAAATTAGGATGTTTTTTAATTTCAATGGCTATTGAAATTAAAAAAAACGGTTGAGTGGTTGGGTGCTGCCATCTGCTTGGGATCCTATAATTAACAAAATTAAACCCAAACCCAAGCATACCACTGCAAGACTTCAAGATACTGTAAGTTCGTTTTGCGTAAATCGGACCAAAAATTAATATTCAAAAACTGAAGGTAGCCGGGCTAACAATGACATTGGGACGTCAAACATCTCAGTCTCCCCCGTGACCATGGTTGCTGTAAAGCACCCGAAACGTCGGGAATTAAAAATAAGTAAAATCAGTTAAATAAACGCGATAGAATCCGTAAATTTAGTTTTATTCAATGGGTCTTTTTACCGGTCTGGAATAAAATAAAAAGTTTAGTGTACAAATCAAGAAAAAACCCAAATATCTTTTGCAATTTCGGTCCACTTTCCTAGATATAACAACTGCATAAATAACTTTGTCATCCCATATATTTATATGGGATTACAAAGTTACATTTGCAGTGTACCTGAATATGTACAATACGTGTAGATAGGTTATATATAGGGTATAGTATAGATTGACTTGGCAAGCGCACTAAACAATCTAATTTAATATAATACGTATTACTTGTGAGATACATTGTGTTTTCATGCGATGGCCAAGTCAATCTATTCCTCTAAAACATAAAAGATTTTTAACATTGATATGCTCACTATAAGATGTTGTTAGGTTAGCTAATTACGTAATAACTTAAGACAGAAGGACCTTTAAGTAGGGAATGAATAAATTAACCGACTTGGTATTACATGGATTTCACATCTTTTTACGGTAGAAGAACTGAGTTGCGAGACTTGGTTTTTTAACAAGCTATGTTTTTGATGGCATCGTTTTGTATAGTGCACATAGCCATTTCCGTTATCGTTACAGCCTATTAAAGTGCACTCCTGAACATAGGCCTCCTCCTCAGATTGGCAACTAAGGTGATACTTTTATACGTGGTAGAGCCATGCTGCAGTTATATTAGAAGTATAGTTGTAGCACGAATGGGTCGGCTCGACCGGGGAAGGACCACGCTTTCGCAGAATACCAGCGCATAATAGTAGCTTAATACTGCTGTGTTTCGTATGGTGAGTGTAGTTCTCCACACTCACCATACGAAACACAGCAGCGGAGAGCCTTTTTACTGGAAATGAGGCATTCCATCTTAGTCCTCACAGGTGACATCGCATCTGTATTTTGATTCGTAATCGAACATAGAAGTAGATGTCTATGGGCCACAGCAACTACTTACCATCAGGTGGACTGTGTGCTCGTTTGTCACCCTAAACTGCTACAATATCGTTAGAATAAGAAGGTAAATTTTGACAGTTCATTAACGATTACAAATAGCTTAATTGGTATATTGGGCGGTCACAAAATCGTAATATCATGGTTCGAGCCCAGACCGACTGACCGACTTTTTTATTTTTTTTTAAGTTCCTTTCTATTTTGAGAAAATCTATTTTTTCGAGCCCTTTTTTATTATTTTTTAAAAACACGAAAATTTAAATTAAACTAATTGCACTCATGATTTTTTATTCAAATAACCAGTTCAGTTTTTTCTATTATGTCGCTACGATCAAAAAATATTATTCGTATTTCATCAGTATGTAATTTGTATCTAAATATAATTTCCAAAACACACGAATTAAAAAAAACCGAGCAAAGCTCGGTCAACTGGGTACTTATATTAAATTTACCGACAAATTTTACTTATGTTCTCCTCCTTTCTATATTCTCGATTATGAATTAAAATGCAGATGACTATGAGGACTATGTCCGATTAGTCAAGAAACGTTCCGTTCTTCATCTACAATCTGTTTAATTGCGTACAAAGTATTTTTATAGGAAATTATTACTACTCTACCACGCTGATATATTATTGTTGCAGCATTAATGGGTGGGAGGGAGGATCACGTTCTTACAGAATACCAGCATAAAATAGCACCTTAATGCGGCTATGTTTCGTATGGTGAGTGTAGAGAATCGGTGGAAACGCATTTGCATTTTGACACTTATCTACTTTCAGGCGGAATGTGTGCACAATTGTCAGCTTTATTTTATATAAAAAAATGAAACAAATAAAAGCACTTTCAAGTCTAGACCAATATTTATTCCTTTTCTAAATGTTCCTTTCTTGCATTTTTTGCGTATTTGTAAGGAAAAATTAAACGTTTTTCTGAAAAATATTTTTTTGTTTATGTTTATATTTTTGAGGTTGAATTATAAGTGTTGGGAGAAAAATTGTCTATTTATGGGTTTCTTGTTGCTTCTTCTTACAAAGGACTTGCTAATGGACTTGTTGAATTGCAGCGGCAACTTTCAAAAAATGCTTTGTAAAGGCCAATTTTGAATAAAAACATTTTTACTTTAATTTTAAAATTACGTTTTTAAAATTATTTGAATAAATTAAATAAAACAATAAAACACTATGTATTAGATTAAAGAAGAAACCACCTGGACCAGTGTCGTAAAATATCTAAACTGTATGAACCGTCTGATACTATGACGCTTATCCACTAACCGAGCGTGGTGATCATTTTGTTGCGTAAGGAAAACAAATAACCAGTTAACGAAGCAGAAAAAGAAGCACTATTTAAATTATAGATTAAAATATGGAGACTTGTTGGCCAATCTTTCTTTACCAAATATACCACGTATTCGAACCAAACGATTTGCTTCGTAATTTACAATGCGTTCAGAAAAGAGGTAAAATAGTTTGCCATCATTTGTTTCCATTCGATTATGATGTAGATGTCTTCAAAGCAAGAATGAAGAGCTTTTGTTAAACTAAGTGCGCTTTACCATCTTCGTCTGCCCTACCAGTTACCATCAGGTAGTATAGTAGACGAGCACTAGATTATAATAGTAAAAAAATCCTTATGAAATGAAAATTATATTAAAATTCTCGTTCAAGTTTTTGTTAATGCTATATATGAATAAAAAGGCTCGGAAGCCATGAAACATTTTCATTAACGTAGCTTTAGCGCAAATCCATTTACTCTTATCTACTTCCATTTTCTACTGTATGACTAGGGGATCCTTAATTAAATAGGCGTTGTGGAAAACGAGATATTTTTATTGTCATTAAAAGCGAGAGCACTATATTTTTAATACAATTGTATTTTGTTTCTTTGACAGTCGGGTAAGAATTAATAAGCATTTTCAAAAATAAATCTAGAAAATCGAGAAAAGCACAAATCCAAAAAAAAGATTTTGAATTTATTTTTTTAATTGAAGTAAGTGGTAACTGCAGTTCATGGATATCTGCAGCCGATTTTATACAAATAAGGCTATAGATGCGTTACCAACCCAGAGGAATAAGACGGAATACTTCACAGGCTGTAATTATACTGGCACTCTATACTCTTTATAAGGGAATACAGCAATAGCAGCACTGCTATATGGTGGCAAAAATAGATAGGATGGCGGTACCTAAAATTAAAAATGTTGTAAAACCGTCAAAAAAAAATATTTTTTATTTTTTTTTTTTAACGGGGGGGTTTGTTTTTTTTGTTAAAGAAAAATGTTACTGGTTAATGAAGACGAACACCAATTAAAACTTAAAGGACACTAATAATTAATCACACTGATTCACTTTATTTCGCTCCGAAGCTTCGCTTGTCTCGCCAAATTCCATACTGCCCCGATCGAGCCTTGCAGCGTCTATAAATACACCTTTTCCACCGAAACATCCATAATATTCCAGTAAATACGGGCGCCAACCGACCAGGCGCAGAAAGTTCGAGTGTGGGGATTCTAAAAAGCTTAATTCTTCTGTTCGATACTAGATGGCGCTGTTGGAGAATCTTGAACTTTTCAAGATTGACATTTTCATGGAAGCTCTCCTCGCTCTGGTCCCCGACGCTAGATGGCGCTAGTGCCAGGTACCAGACGTCAACTTAGGCGTGCAACAATACGATCGAATTGAGTAAAAGGAGTCCTACCATCTAGAAACTTCTTCGACTTTCATTAATCTAGTTATTGATATGTAGCGGCGCTGTCGTCGCGCCACAATCGAAATACACCGAAGTCTAAATCACGCTATCAACATTCCGAATCAGAAACAGTATATATAGAACATCTCTGAACTATCACATGGAGTGTTGGCCGCTCCCCGGGCAGAACACCTTGCCCGGCGGGAGATCTCCCCTTTTCCTTCCACGGCCACAGTGGTGACCCCGACGTGATCTGAACACGCAACCAAACAACCTTCGGAAACTTCAAGCTTCATCATCGTCATAGAATACCCCACCCATTCGCTCCCGAGCAGATATCGTCTGCAGTCTTCATATCCTGCAAGCCATCTAGCTTCACAAGGTTCATCGCAGCACTGGAATAATAATGCTTCCTGTTCCTTCAAGCTACTCTCTGCGCCATACAGTGTTCGGCACGGCTCTGAGCCTTAATGCTCGCCTCTGCTTCACGGCACTCTCGCAGATTACTTGCCTTCTTCTCGATTCACCGCAGAGTACAAGGCAATCTCCTGGCACTTGCACATTCGTCGACAACTCGACTGCACTATCGACCTCCGGTCTGAGCAGGGGGGTGATGTAGCGGCGCTGTCGTCGCGCCACAATCGAAATACACCGAAGTCTAAATCACGCAGAAATAATAAATCAGTATTCATTCACCAAGATTTGAAAACATGCAAACAAGTTTTTGTAAGAAACGACGCAATGAAAAAACAATTTCAACCTACCTACGATGGACCGTATAAAGTATTAGAGAGAAATAGCAAGACTTTTAAACTACAAATACCCGGAAGGAAATCTACGATTATATCGATCGACCGACTAAAGCCTGCCTATATTATTAACGAGGATACTGCAGAGGATTCATCATCATCATCAAAACCACCAGCGAGGAAGCTTGAAACTTCATCATCTACATCAACCCAGTTGAAACCTATTTTAAAAACTACGAAATACGGGCGAGTCGTCAAGCCTCCGGTACGCTTTCGCTGGGGGGAGTGATGTAGCAGCCAGATTAATCAAACCTAAACGGGAATAAATAATATATACTCCGCTGCTACCATAACGCGGAAGGCGAGAATAAATAAAAAAACATTTTATTTCCTAATTATTCTTGGCTACTGAGATACTGCGGACTGTATATAGATAATTTGACGTTCTTATAAAGAAACAAGAAGCAGCCGCAAATATCATTCAGCGCCACACCGACTTCACACGCCGCTACATCACCCCCCTGCTCAGACCGGAGGTCGATAGTGCAGTCGAGTTGTCGACGAATGTGCAAGTGCCAGGAGATTGCCTTGTAGTCTGCGGTGAATCGAGAAGAAGGCAAGTAATCTGCGAGAGTGCCGTGAAGCAGAGGCGAGCATTAAGGCTCAGAGCCGTGCCGAACACTGTATGGCGCAGAGAGTAGCTTGAAGGAACAGGAAGCATTTTATTCCAGTGCTGCGATGAACCTTGTGAAGCTAGATGGCTTGCAGGATATGAAGACTGCAGACGATATCTGCTCGGGAGCGAATGGGTGGGGTATTCTATGACGATGATGAAGCTTGAAGTTTCCGAAGGTTGTTTGGTTGCGTGTTCAGATCACGTTGGGTGATCACCACTGTGATAGTGGAGACGAACTGTCCACTATTAACAGACTCCGAGTGGTTTTCTTTAAGGTGGAGAAATGAAACTACTGTTTATGTTTATGAATGTACTGTCGAATGGGATTCGGAATGGAATCAACATTCCGAATCAGAAACAGTATATATAGAACATCTCCGAACTATCACATGGAGTGTTGGCCGCTCCCCGGGCAGAACACCTTGCCCGGCGGGAGATCTCCCCTTTTCCTTCCACGGCCACAGATATATTAATGTAATGTCAAATTTATTTTGTAATATTAAGTTATTGTTGCACGTGTTACAGCGATTTTCGAATATATATTAACTAATTTGTGTTGAGATTCGTTGATATTTTTGCCGTGTATTGTGTTTATCGTTACATAAATTTGTGTTGCGTGGTTTTACTTATTAGTTGGTAAGTAGCCGTAGGTAATTAATTTATGTATTCTTAACTAATAATAATAATAATGTCCTCCAGACCGAATTTCGGCCACGGCGGCCTGCCTCAACGGAGGCTAGCCATCGACGCAGGACAGGATTATAGTGCCCAAGTGTATGCGCAATCACAGGTGCACTCTCTATTCCTTCACTCTCATAATCTGATGGGACGATAAACCGACACGACCGGAGAGAGATCAGGCGCAGGACCAACGGCTTTACGAGCTTTCCGAGGCACGGGGGTGAGACGCCGCTAACTTCCTGACTCCGGGCAACTACTGAGAATTTCTTGACCGAAAAACTCAATAATTAATTTTTTGCCCCGACCCGGGATTGGAACCCAGGACCTCATAATCAGCAGTCGCACAACTACCATCACTAGACCAACGAGGCAGTCATTCTTAACTAACACGATGGATGTCAACGGGGTAGATTCAGAACCACTGGATAAAGGCAGTCGGTCTGGTTTCGGTCTCTCTAAACGAAAATGTACGGACTTAACAACTAGCATTTATAAAAAAAAGATGGTCATGAAGATACGCCATACGCCATCAGTGTCATATCAAAATATTTACATCCACCTCGATTTTTAGAAAAAAATACACAGATAATGATAAAAGGGCTTTTACTATTCACTTTAAGCCTATAGAACCCGATCCTTCATCTGGTTCAATTCTTAGACCGGTCAAGATAGACTATATTATATATATATATATGTATATATATATATATATATATATATATATATTTAGGTCGTAACAGGGTCTCAATAGCTTCAGATGCCAATAACTTTATCGAATCAGCTTTTTTGGCTAACAGCAAACTATCAGCAGTCATTCCAACCTTCAATGTGATCAGAATGGGTGTTGTTAGAGGTATACCCACCGACATTTCCACAGAGAAGTTGATGTTTGAGTCGAAACTGCCCCCTGGTAGAGGAGAAATTATAAAGGTTAGGAGATTACATCGAAAGTTAAGAAAGGTTGAGTCGGCGGCTACCCAAACAATTGTCTTTATATTTTCAGGTCAAGAGCTTCTTACTCACATTTACTGCTTTTATATATCAATTCCTGTCGAAACCTACATACTCCCTTCCATATAGTGGTTGAAGTGCTGTCGCTTTGGACATGTAAAGGCTCAGTGCAGATCAAAACCACGCTGCTTCAAATGCTTAAAATAGCACACTGGAGATAATTGTGTTACAGATATTCCAACATGCCGGTTCTGCTCTGCTAATTACTTGGCAACTAATAAAGGTTGCTCTGAACATTCAAGACAAAAACGCATTAAACAGGCCATGTACCAAGAAAATATTTCATACCTAGAGGCATCTGCTCGCATTCCTGCAGTTAGAAGACCTTACGCCGATGTAGCTGCATATTTAGTGACACCTTTCCTCTCCACTTCATCTCAAAAGTATTCACTCTCCTCCTTACCTTCTCCTTACTTCCTCCTGCTTACCAATCTTATAGAAAGACTGTTTACAAAAATAACCCAACTAGAACTGTTCCAAATTATGTAGGCTATGAAAAGGTAGCACATAACTATATTGGAAGAACCCCTACCTCTTCCTCTCCAAATGGTCATGCTCTTCAATCTAACTTATCCACTAATCATAATCTCCTGGAAAACCTTGTTTCTCCATCTCTGATACAATTGACAACATACACCTACCGTTTAACGTGAGAAATAAACTTGATGTGCTCTTCCAAAAAAATTACAAAATTCAATCGCCTCCACGTCCTTCAGTGAAATTGTCGGAGCATCAAGAACAAGAAATGTGAACCAATTAATTTGATAAATATTCATAATCCCTCAGTCATTGCTATTGCAGAAACTTGGCTAAGACCTAGTTTTAGATTTAGAATCCCTTGGTTTTTCCTGCAGCCGTGACGACCGCAGCGATGGCTACAGCGTCACTATGATTCTTTTAAATAGAAATCTTACACTCTGCTTAATTCCCCTACCTCCTGCAGGGGTCTTAATGCAACAGCTGTAAAAGCCCAATCCTACTCCTGACTGTATCCCAGAGCTTAATTTAATCCTCTCTAGTATATCTCCTCCTTTTATGGTAATTGGGGAATTCAACATTCTCAACGACAACGTGCTCTCATAAAAATGATTTCTATTTCCTATCTATTAATAGACATTTTTAACGAATTTAATGGGTCTTATTATTTAAAAAAATGTCCAACGCTCAAGGCGACAAAATCTGACAGTAGGAATGGGACACATGCAGAGATACTGATACAATAATAATAATAAATCAAAATACAAAAATAAAAATATACAATATAATTATATAGATATCGTAATATATACACTCAGTAGGTGCGTCTTATAAATAAATAAAAAATAAATCATAGGTATATACTTTGTTAGGCTATCTGTATATAATATATTGCGTAAAACACTGCTTAACACTTGGTTTCAAATAAGACCTGATTATAGTATTGACAACTTAAACAAATTCAAATATGTTTTGACAAGATACCCACGGCGAAACCTTATTGACTTCGAAAAAGTAAACGATGATTTCACACTATTTCATAATGAACTTATTCTCTTATATAATTTATATTTTCCCAAATACAAAATTAGGATTTTTAATAAATCTAACACAAACTCAAAATGGCTGACCAAGGGTTTAAAAACATCATGTCAAATAAAAAGAAAATTACGTTTGTTTTATTATAAAAAAACACACATATAACACTAAAAATAAATACCGACGGGATCCTAAAATACTTAGGAAATGTATACTACTGTCCCAAATATTACTAATGAAAAATATGTTAATACATCCAGGAATAAATGCAAAGCCACTTGGAATATAATAAATAACAAAGACGAAGTAAATGACAAACATAACTAGCTAGAAATAAATGACAAAATTATAAATAATCCTTCAAATATTGCAAACGCATTTAATAATCTTTTTTTGACTCGACAAATGTACCCGGTAACTATCAATGTAACTTAAATAAACTGAAGTTAATCGAAAGTACTACCGCGTCTATAAACCCTACCGACACACACATACGCCCGCACGCAAGCACACACGTACACACACACACACATACACACACACACACACACACACACACACACACACACACACACACACACACACACACACACACACACACACACACACACACACACACACACACACACACACACACACACAACACACACACACATACACACACACACACACACACACACACACACACACACACACACACACACACACACACACACCGCACACACACCACACACACACACACACACGCACACACACGCGCGCGCACACACATTTTAAGTAAGTAAGTTTTAGGTTTTTTCTTCAATTTATCATAAAAGGAACAAAAAAGAAGGTTACTGTGTAATGCAGAAAACAATATGCATGTATGATGCCTATAAAGGAGGAACATAAAGAGCTCACAATTGTGGCTGAATTTATGTCCAAAGTAACCAAATAAAATACATTAAAAAATGATTCCTTAAAAATACACTCAGTGTGTACGCGTATAAATAAGATAATACAGCATATCGGATAAGCGAACAATTGAAGACAACAATCACATTTTTACTCTTCACTAGTCCAGGTAAATAATACCAAAAAATACCTTCCTTACAAAAAGTATAGTTTAAGAAATACATATTATACTTTATATATATTTTTTATAAAAAAATTAAATGCCAAAAATTGTTGACGTTTTGTACCACAATTGTTACATAGTACGTCATATTTAGTTTAAGTAAAAGTTAATTTCAATGTTATGTAAGCTTATGTGAAATTATGTATAAGAGCAAACTGTGCAGTGCCAAGACAAACAAAAGATTTTTAATGACACGAAGAAATTATTTTTGTAATTAAAACTGTTACTTTGTTGAAATAAATAAAAAAAGCTAAGTTAGGAACCTTTACCATGTTTGGCTTAACCATTACACATCAGTTGAGATGGCAGTCGAGTACTGGATTATAATAATTATTGTTTTATAAGGCTATACAACGTGTAAAAAAACCCGTGGTTCCCGTTAAGTGCGTTATCAGAATCAGTATGTATGTGTATGTGGTTTTATTATCTCTGCATTGGCCGAGGAGTAAGAGGATTGTCAAAGACCCGCATTATCTATAATCTTGTGAATTAGAGGAAATAAAACCACATATAATTTGCAAATGAATTTTTTTCCATTAAAATTAATTTTTTTAAATGTGTTTTGTTGAAAAAAAATATTTCTATACGGTTGGATACTGATTCTGATAACGCAGTTAACGGGAACCATAGGGTTTTTGTTGCATGTTGTATATAGCCATTCAGCTAGGAAACGCAACCAGCGTTCGTGGCACGTTACCGCGGGACGTGAGACTGTACGACAATTTAAGTTATAAAGAAAAACGATCTACGTTTTATCTTTTAATCATAAAATACGAAGATGAAGCGTAGTTTCTTTTTCATATTTTCGTAGTGATCGTACTAAGTTTTTCTAAATTTAATTAAACCCTCCGTGTTGAAGTTATACGTGCACTTCGGTTACATGAAACGATTATACGATTCGACCTTACACGTATAATGATATCTATAATTACTATTTGAGATGAAACAGTTGTTCAAAATAATATCATTACACGTGTAAGGAAATAGTAGGGGCGCAGTAAAGCACCCGAAACGTCGGGATAATAATAAAAATAAATTAAAGTAATTAAACGCGATAAAATCCGTAAATAATAGTTTTATTCAATGTGTAGTGTTCGCGTAAATTTAAGAAATCATTATGAAATAGTTGTTCAAAATAATAAAGTTTCAAACAAAAAAAAATACTCATACAACAACGTAATAATAATACAACATAATACAACAACGAACTATGCGAACAAAGACGCGGGCGGTTTTCTCAAAATAAACGTAACGATGTAGATTATAACATAAATATGCGTGTTCATAATTCAGAAAGTAAACAAAAAGCGAAGATTTGCTGACAAGGTTGACCCAATTATTTGCGAGTTTTCATGGTTTACGGATGCGAAAATGTCTCAATTAGGAGAAGTGATGATGAATATTTATATTATACAGTGTAAGAGTTTTACGTCTTTTTAAATTTTCATTAACATTAACTTTAGAGGAATATTAGGATAGATAGATAGGAATTAATGAATGATTTTGTTTCGTTGCAATAATTAATGTCTTAGTAATCAACCTAACGGCTGTAGTTTTGAATCTCGCAAAATGTACAAATTTGCGCTTGTGCAACGTTTCCGTTCCGTTTTTAAACAGAAGTGTTTTTCCAATGTCTGCCTTGCTTGTATTCGAGGGGTTTGGCTGAGTTAGGCCAAAAAATCAGTTATTGAGTATTTTGTCGAGAAATTCTCTGTTCCTTCCTTGGAAAGCATGTAAAGCCGTTGCTCCTGCACCTGATCTTTCTCCGGTCTTATTGGATTGTTGTCATATTGGACTATGAGAGTAAGAGAATAACAAATGCACGTAGGCGGCGAGATCGAAATTTGATCTGGAAGACATTCGTTTTAATGTAGTGAGGGGATGGGGGGAGATAATTATTAAAAAACAGTTCATACCAATACTGGGGTTTACATGGCTTGTCCATATGTCACTTTGTATAAAAAACGGAACCATTGCGAGAAGAATACTGATGGTATTCTTATGTCACGTTTGTTACTTCGGTTACGAACGAAACACCTGTCACTGTTTCATAAAAAAATGACAGGTGACGTTGTCACCTCCGAAGATTAAGTTGGAATACCTCACAGCTTGTAAATATACTGGCTGTTTATATACTTCAGACCAGAACACTGCAGTGAAAACATTGCTAATTTTCGGTAGAAATATGTAAGAGGCTGTTATCTACCCAGACGGATGGACTCTTAGGCGCAAAAGAAACCCTACCACCTACCTAATATATGTGTCTGCTAATGGAGTTGTTTTTTATAGAATAAGTTTGATAAACGAGCACACAGTCCATCCGATGGTAAGTGGATGCCTATAGACGTCTACATTTGTTCTAATTGAAAATTAAAATGTATATTACTGAGACTAAAGACTGAGATGGAATGATTAGTTCCCGGTAAAATGGGGTCTACGTTTCTCTACACTCACCATACGAAACTAGCTTTTTACGTTGGTGATCTGTGAGAGCATTATAAGTATTAGTATTTAGATTAAAAGTAAAAAAAATTAATGTATGTAATTAACAAAGGGAAAATTTTCGGAGAGGTGCAGTGCTCCATGTATTCAATTTAATGGCAAAAAAGAGGATTACCGCATGCCCACATTCTAATATGGCTTAAAGAGAAGTTGCGGCCCAGCCAAATGTACGACATAATAAGCACCGAGATTCCGGATCCTGAGCATGATAAAGAATTGTATGATACCATCGTCCGAAATATGATTCACAGTCCACGTGGATATTTGTGTGTGAATGGATTCAATATCGCCATGTATGAAAGAAGGAAAATGTACAAAGAAATTCCCTAAATAGCTATTAAAAGAAACAGTGCACAATGACAATGGCTACCCTTTATACAGACGCAGAGCTCCCGAAGATGGTGCAGGAAAGTTACAATCAAATCTCGCTCTGGAGCGTTCGAAACCTTAGATTGGGTCCGCCGTAAAATGTTTAATGCCCACATTAATGTGGAAGCATGTAGCTCTGTCCGCGCAATCAAGTATATCTGTAAGTACGTAAATAAAGGAAGCGAACAAGCAATATTTAATCTCAGGAGTGAAGGTGAGGCAAATCCCGTTAATGAAGTACAGACCTTTCAAGCAGGGCGTTATGTTAGCAGTAACGAGGCAGCGTGGCGTCTCCTTAGCTTCCCTTTACACGAAAGGCACCCAACAGTTACTCACCTTGCTGTGCACTTAGAAAATGGAGAGCGTGTATATTTCACCAAAGGAAATTTCCAAGAAAGAATTACATCACCGCCAAAAACTACACTAACAGCCTTCTTTCAACTTTGTCAAACCGACCCCTTTGCAAAAACGTTGTTATATTCTGAAGTCCCCCGCTATTATACTTGAAACACATCTAGGAAGGAGTGGAAACGCCGTATTCAAGGCGCGCCTGTTGCAAATTGGCCCGGTGTAAAGTCATCAGATGCCCTTGGTCGTGTATATACTGTCAATGTACTAATTTTGAATGTTTCTTAGATGTGTGTGGGGTAATAAAGACCTTAAAACTGTCAATGGTCAGAAATGCGCAACTTATAGAGAAGCATGTGAAGCTCTGCAACTTTTAGAAAACGATAATCACTGGAATGAAACCATGGAGGAAGCTGTGCAGTACCAGACACTAGCCAAATTAGGGATCTTTATGCAACTCTCATATCATCTTGCGGGCTATCTAATGCACATGAATTGTGGGACAAATATAAAGAGTACATGGCGGTAGATATTTTGCGAAGGTTACAGCAGACACACACGAACATGACATACAATGAACCCATTTATAATGAAGCACTTGGAAAAATTGAAGATAAAGTAATGGCAATGGTAGGCAAAAAATTAAGCGCCTTTGGAATGATAAGCCCTCAGCGAACAACCGAAAATGAACTAAGTGATGAAATTATACGTGAAACAAACTACGATATACCAGCTTTGCAGCAGCAAGTAGCCGAATTTGTACCCCGCTTGCTTCCCGAACAAAAACGAGTTTTTGACAAAGTATTAGGACAGATTGAATCTGGAAATGGTGCACTTTTATTTTTAGATGCCCCTGGAGGAACTGGGAAGACATTTTTTTAAATTTATTATAAGCGCAAGTACGGAAAGATAAAAACATTGCTGTGGCCGTAGCTTCCTCCGGTATAGCCGCCACGCTGCTAACCGGGGGCCGCACGGCACATTCTGTTTTAAAACGCCCTATAAATCTAGCACAGGAAGAATCTCCGATCTGCAACTTTAGCAAAAATAGTGCACGAGGTATAATGCTACGACAATGCAAACTTTTAGTGTGGGACGAAAGTACAATGTCGCATAAAAAAGCTGTAGAAGCACTAAATCGAACGCTCCAGGATTTGCGCAGCAATACCGATGTAATGGGAGGAATGGTGGTTTTACTGGCTGGTGACTTTCGCCAAACTTTACCTGTCATTCAAAAGGGCACACCTGCAGATGAAATTAAAGCATGCCTCAAGTTGTCTATTTTATGGAACAAGGTGACAAAATTGAGTTTAACACGTTCGCTGCGGCAACTATTTGAGACATTATTCCCCCCAGTGCGTTACCAGGTCTATAGGCCTTATACCTAAACTTTTCACCGGTGCGTCAATGGGTCAATAAACCTGGTAAGATATGGGTCACTTCAAACTCTAATAACTCTGCGAAAACTTTTGATATTGAATATTTTTTTAACTAGGTTATTGAGAAAATGTAAGCCTTTTTTTTTTTTCGTGGGGAAATCCTCATGGATACCTTCCGCTGCGGGGGCAACAAAAGGTTATGCCGGACTCCTACCGGCTAAAACCCCACGGTGGTCACCATCAGCGTATAAGAGGGGTCCCGGGATCTCCGTTCGGAACGCAACCGGGGCCCCTCCATCGCTTTGCTACACTAGTAGCACGTCCCAGGGGCAGTACTTTCTGCCCCCAGCACCCTCGCAGTGCTAGCACGATGTCTCGAGACCACTTTCGAGCCATCGTCCTCCTCGGGGGTTACATAACTAGGCGCTCGAGGCCCCCACCCCGAGCGTCTGCAACCCCGGAGGCCCCGGAGGGCCGTGACGAACGCCTTGGTGACGTCGTCTCCGCGCGGGATCCGCCCTCTCCCGATCCCGCTCTGAAGCCTCCTTCTGAATCATAACAGATTCACAGAAGGTGGCTACGGTCCTCCACGCCGAATCCCCGCTCAGCATCGCCGACACAACTGCTGGCAGGGAGAGGTCCCGTCCGATGCGGTTCACCAGGATCGTCCGTTCCCGTTCCCACGCAGGGCATACTGCGAGTGTGTGGGAAGCGGAGTCCTGGTCCCTTCCACCACAGTGGAAGCAATTCGCCGTTGCCTCACGTCCAATCTTACACAGATAATCACCGAAGCACCCATGCCCGGTAATTATCTGAGTAAGTCTGTAGGTAAGTCTTCCTGTTCGTCGCTGCATCCAGGATTCGAAGACCGGCAGGATTGCTTCAATGACGCGTCTGCATTCATAGCGCTCCTCGAGTCGAGAGCGCCATGATGCCAGAGCGTTTTGTCGTTCCTGCAGTTTAATTGATTGGAGCGCCTCTTCTGGCTCACTACCACCACTCTGGCGCAGGGCACGGATAGGAACGTACACCCTCGCGTCCATTTCCGCCAGTATATCTAGTGGTGGAAAGCGAGCCAGGATAGTCGCCGCCTCAAAGGATATTGTGCGGTATCCTCGTACGATCCGTATGGCCATCCTCCGCTGAACACTGTAGATTTTAGTTCTACAACGTCGGATGGCCAGCCTTTTTTGCCCATACAGGCGCTCCATATAGAGCTACGGATCGTATAACTCCCGCATAGAGGCGACGTACTTCCTCCGTCGGTCCCCCTAGATTGGGCAGCAGTCTATGCATAGCACCCGCTACCCTTTCGATCCGGGGGACTAGGCGCTCGAAATGTTCTTCGAAGCCCCAGCGACTGTCCAGGTGGAGGCCTAGGTACTTCATGTACCTCCCCACTCTGACTTCAGACCCACCCACGCGGATACACGAGTCGGGTGGTTCCCTGCTCCTTGGTAATTTATGGAACCATATGGCCTCGGTCTTGTGAGGCGCTATTTCTAATCCCAACTCGTGGATTTTGGCGACGACGACTTCCGCCCCGAGTTCGGCGAGCTCCGTGGCCCTCTCGAAAGTGATCCCGCTGGCGATCACCAATGTGTCGTCAGCATAGCAGACGATATCTACACCAGCGGGAAGATCGATTCGCAGAACCGCATCATAGGCGAGGTTCCACAGTAGCGGCCCCATCACCGAGCCCTGTGGAACCCCACGTTTGATCTCCCTCCGGATCTTCCTGCCATCTTGCCCCATGTACAGAATGTACCTGTCGCGCAAGTAGTCCCCGATAATACCTTGCGGGTAAGGGGGCACCTGATGATGTGCCAGTGCCCTCCATTGCATCCCAGGGTAAGGAGTTAAAGGCGTTGACGATATCAAGACTTATCGCCAACGCCACGCTACCCTGGGATATTCTTGTTCCGACAGGAAGCGGACGCGCATAATCGCATCTAAAGTGGAACGCTCCCGTCGGAACCCAAACTGGTTATCGGCCAAATCGGGACCGACGCGCGACAGATGCCTATTGAGCCGACCGGCAACTATCCTCTCGAATAATTTGTCAATCTCGTCCAACAGGCATGTGGGGCGGTACGCAGAGGGAGAATCAGCGGCCCTGCCCTCCTTCTTCAAGAGGACCAGCCTTGCTTCTTTCCAGGCTGTGGGGAATGTGGCACAGCGCAGACACCTGCTAAACAGCTGCCTGAGCCTGTCCCCCAGGGCAGCCAGACACATCACTAGGGCCCGGCCCGGGATTCCATCGGGCCCCGGTGCTGTGTTCCGGGCTTTTAAGCGACTAACGGCTCGGTCCAGCTCTTCGACGGTCACCCTCATCTCATCCTGCCACTCCCATGAAGACGGTAGGTGACCTGAGGGACTTGACCGGTCCTCTGGAAAGAGCGTGCTGATCAACCTTCCCAGCAGATCCGGATCGAGAGTCTCCGTCAAGGGGGCCGACCAAGGCCGGAGCTTACCCAGTACCATCCTGTATGGATGCCCCCAGGGATCCTCGTTGAGTCCCTCCAGAAGATCTTTCCAGGACCGAGACCTGGCGTTAGCTATAGCAATTTGAAGCGTCTTTGTAGCCGCTCGGTATGCTCCGTAGAGTCTGGCTACCTCCTCAGGCGGAGCTCGCCTTCTTCTCCTTCGAGATCTGGTGTACTGGCACCGACTCCGCAAGCAGAGCGCACGGAGCCGTGCGATTTCTGTCGACCACCAGTACACTGCTCTACGCTTGGGGCGACTGGTTCTGGGCATGGACAGGTCGCAAATTTGCGCCATCGTACCCCGAAACCAGTATGCTTCCACTTCAGGATCGGACTGAACCTCTTCGGCGTTATTCGGCCAGGACGCGACGATGGCGGCGGCTTCCAGCTTATCCCGGTCGAGCCGCTTAAGACACCAACGCCGCGGTGGGCTGCGCCCTCGGCGACTGGGGTTACTGTCAGGCTGGCGAAGTGCGACATCGAACACGATGTGGCGGCGGTCGGACAGTGTGACCGCCTCCTCCGCCACTCGCCAGCCCGACAGCATTTGCGTTGCGGGAGGAGTTGCCCACTTAAGATCCACGATGGACTCCCCCTGCCATCGCACACATGTGCTTACGGACCCCTGATTCATTAATCGGAGGTCCAGCTCAGCCGCCCATTCCATAACTGTCTCTCCCTTCGGATCGTCTCTGGAGTTGCCCCAAGCCCTGGTGTAGGCGTTAAAATCTCCTAGAACGATCAACGGACGAGGTTGACATTCGCGAACACAATTCGCCACCTCGTCTAGGTACACCTCGTAGTCGGCAAGGGACCTATTGGGAGAGACATAGCAGCCCACTATGGCCAGGGGGCACCATTGCACTGGAACGAAGCCCTTTCCCTTCTTAATAGGGCGCAGGGTGGGGTTTCTTCCTCACTCCCCCAGTAGATGGCTACAGAGCCCAATTCATCACCGAACCAGCGAGGATGGTCGGGAACAGAATAGGGCTCCGCTACTACTGCAAGGGCAACCCGCCACTCCGCAATGGTCTGCATAAGCAGATGTTGTGCATTGCGGCAGTGGTTCAGATTGCCCTGGAGAACTTTAAGGGGTGTGAAATTTATTTTATTTTTCGACCACCTCCATTGCCGAGTTAGGACTCGGTGCAGGGACTGATGTCGCTGTGTCCGGCGTATTTATGGATGCAGACGGAGTCTGCTCGTTCTTCCTTCCCTTGTATTTTTTAGGAGGTGGGACGCACTTTTTACCCAGTCTGTGGTTGGCAGGCCGCCCGAGATCTGAGCACAGAGGACACCTGGGTTCCGACGAAGTGCACTGTTTGGCTCCGTGCCCAGGCTCACCACAAGCGTAACAGCGTTCGGCTCTATTTACTTCATTCGGGCACCTGCTAGCAACGTGCCCTCTTTCAAGGCATCGAAAACAATGCATGGGCCTGGGCTCAAGTACCTCCACTCGGGCAGACCCCCAACCTATCCGTACTCTCCCAACGGCTGCAATCTTATGGATCGCCACGACAGGACATCGTACCCAGCACGTTCCCATGCTAGTGGGTGTTCGTCGGACTTCCCCGACTTTTATGTTGTCTACTGAACAACCCCCTGCTTCAGCCATCGCCGCTGCAATCTCTTCAGCTCTGACGGCATCGTCGAGGTCCCTCAGCCGAACGTCGCTTGTTTTGATTGGGCGACTAATTCGCACGTTCAGGTCCGAGAGAACCTCTCGCATCTTTGCCGCCAGCTTGTCCGCCTTCTCTCCACAGTCCTGACCTGTTATCTCCAGCAGGAGTCCTCCAGTTACTGCGCGCTTAAGACGAACAGTTTCCATGCCAAAGTCTGCCAAATGGATTTTGGCTTTGGCTTCCTCCATTACTTTAGCATAAGTAACGGAGGAGCTTTCCAACACCGTGACCGTTACTGCCGCAGAAGTCGGGGCACGCAAAATCCTTTTCTTGTTGCTCCTTTTATGTGTCGTACTCAGAGGCAAAGCCGTCGTGTTGGACCGCTTTTGGATGGCCCTTGCTTTTTTCGGCTTCTTAGCAACTTCCACCCACGAACTGACTGGTTATTTTTGAAGAGGTTTTCTTCCTCGCGGCCCTGCGGGGGCCCCCGGCCCGGGTAACGGGCTTACGGGTTGTCCGGCATTGGTGCGCTTGGCACATCGCCGCACAGAGATCGCCCGATATCAGTGCGCTTGGCACATTACCGCGCGGGGTCACCCAGCATTGGTGCGCTCGGCACATCGCCGCGTGTGTTGCATCCCCTGTTCGCTCTAATCAAAGAGCGATACCGGGAGCAACGTCAAGCCTGTGAAGGCCCATCTCCTAGGACAATAAGCCCCGGGCGTTTAGTCCTAATGGAACCACGGGTACGCCAAACCCCGGCCAGTTTTGGTCCGCAGCGGTTTCCCGCTACCACCCATATCTGAGTGGTGTCCCCTATCCGCCATCTGGGGATACGCCCGATGGGAGCTCTGGCAACTCCACACGGGGAGAAAATGTAAGCCTATCTTATACTAGCGTCGCAAATTGCTCCGATGGCTAATTTAGAAAATATACAGAAAAACAAAAATAAGGCTTATCGACCCATTACCGCACCTAGGTAATGGTATAATTGGGATAATTTTAGTGATGGGAAATAACATAAGTACAGAAATATCGAGATCAACTTTATTTTATTATTAACTGTTATCTGTTATAGATGATTTTCGTAAAAACATTTAGCGCAATATCCCTTGTTGCACTCAGCGCAATACGATTTAATTTTTTTGGTTTTTCTTTGAGCATCTTTGCTATCTAATGTTGCACGAAGCTTATTGTAACAACTCGCACAGTTTCTTCTTTTTTATTCCTTTGGTTTCGAAGGTATGATTCGTCTTTGGCATAGCAGCACATTCATTAGCTGTAATAAAATAAACAAATTAAATAATAAACCAAGAGAGGAAACGCCGTGTGAGATTGTTGCTATTTTAAAGCTAACTTTATCTTAAAACTTAACAACTAATAAAAACTAGCTTTCTCCGAGAAAAAAATATAAGGTTATTGTATCAGTATTAAATTACAGTTAAGTATTTTATTATCATTTTTAGTTATTTTTTTCTCAGACAGAATATCTTTACCTAGTGCTAAATATTACGGAAAAATATATTACCTGTTTCTGTTAATATCGGCACCTGAGTCAAAGCTTCAATAATTGCTTCCATAAAATTCTTCTTTGGCATTTGAACTGGTTTTCCGTGATTGTATAATATCCAGCTGTTTATTATAACTGTTCCAAATAATATCTCCATCGTTACTTTTCTGAACCATTTCACGCCTCTTTTCAAGCTAGAATAATATGAAGACGTTAAAATCGATGCCTTTTTTATTCTCATTGTATGTTATGACGCATTGTGGTTTTTTAATTATGTTTCCAGTGATTCGGTTCGTCTTACCTGAAAATGAGATAAATACAAGTTAAAATATTGGTACCTATAAATTTATTCAAATTAAATTTCTCAAAATTTGTAGATTTTATTGCGGGCGGATACTAGTTTATTTATAAAAAATACTCCTAATTTCTCAAATTTTTACCTAGTTATATTTTGTTTTTATTTTTGCGTCATATGTATTTTTAATTTTTTCATTTAAATAATTATGTAAATAGCTAGTTATAATGCTTTAGTGCCAACTGTAATGTTACTTCTATAAATAAATAAAACAGAATAAATGAACTAACATCCTTATCTAAAATGACATATATGTAATACGTACCTGTAGATTTAAGAGTCAAATTGTGATTTCGGCACGTAGAAATCATATGAACCGGTCTCTTATCTGTCCACTTTATAACTCTTACCCCATTTGGGTTTATTTTTCCTACTATTTGACCTCGTTTCAATTTTATGGATATTATTTTCTTAGGATTTCCTTTCCGATTTGGTCTCAGAGTACCACACATGAAGGTCTTTTTACGTATAAGTTCTTCCGCAAGATCAATGGAATTGTAGAAATTCATCATCATCATTCATCATTACAGCCCTTCACAAGTCCACTGCTGAACATAGGCCTCCCCGAAGTAATGCCACAAACCACAGTCCTGAGCCACCTGCATCCATTGACTTCCTGCATATCTTACCAGGTCGTCACTCCATCTAGTGGGGGGTCGCCCTACACTACGTCTACCGGTACGAGGCTGCCACTCGAAAACCTTTCTTCCCCATCGGTTATCGGTTCTTCGAGCTATATGGCCGGCCCATTGCCACTTCAGCTTACTAATCCGTTGGGCTATGTCGGTCACTCTGGTTTTACTGCGGATATCCTCATTTCTGAGTCTATCACGCAGAGAAACTCCGAGCATAGCCCTCTCCATAGCTCTCTGAGCGACCTTGAGCGTCCTCATACGGCCAGCAGTGATGGACCACGTCTCAGATCCGTAAGTCATCACTGGCAACACGCACTGGTTGTACAATTTAGTTTTTAGAGATTGAGGTATACCTGACGAGAAGATATGTCGTAATTTCCCGAACGCTGCCCAGCCGAGTTGAATCCGTCGATTGACCTCTCGGTCGAAGTTGGATTTACCTAGTCGGACTATTTGTCCCAGGTAAACATACTCGTCAACAACTTCGAGCATAGTGCTCCCAACAACTACCGGCATAGGTGTGACATGGACATTAAACATGATCTTTGTTTTGTCCATGTTCATCTTAAGACCTATCCGTTGGGAGGAACTATTGAGGTCATTGAGCATAGTGCTTAAGTCCTCTTTTTTTAATTGTAGACATTATCTGTTATTATTATTCTTCCATTATTTTCTAATCCTTTTATTATTCTTAATACTGTTTCCTTTCCATGATTAGTTTCTCGACAATTATCTCCTTTACCTGTATATATAATACAGTTTCTTGTGTATTCTTCTGGAGTGCAGAGCTTATATAGTTTCACTCCATATTTGTGGGACTTGTTTTTAATGTATTGGCGAAATTTCAACCTCCCTCGCCACGGAATCATACTTTCATCTATGATAAGATACCGACCTGGCTCCAAAAGGGTTTGCATTTTTTCTAAAATCTTATTAAAAGTATCCCTTATCTTTTTCAATTTGTCTGTGTCGTTAGGTGACTCTTGACTAAAATGCTAAAATTTCAAAATTAGCAGAAATCGATCTCTTGTCATAACTGAACTAATGTATTTAATATTGTAGATGTTTCTTTTCGACCAGTAATCATTTAAACGTGGTATTCTTACAAGACCCATCGCCAGTAGCACTCCTAAAAATTTTTTCATCTCCTCTGGAGTTGTAGGAGTCCAGGCTAGCAAGCGTGAATTAGGCTTAAGATTACTTAGATTACTAATAAGATCTTGTGCGTAATTGTTTGTGTTTATTACCATTTGCTCAAAAATTTCATCCGTTACAAATAAACTGTAAAAATCTGCTGGCGTTATAGTATTATCCGGAATGTTCGGTCTACAATTATCTATGAATTCATCGAAATCAGGTTTTGTATCGTTAATGTCTTCCCACTCATCAAAATTATTGTTTTCTGTACTTTGAGTATTTTCAAGTATTTGAACTAATTCGGTTTCAGAACTGTTTTCATAGTAAGTTATTACGCTATCATCACCATCACTATCGTCGGAGTAAGAAGAATCAGTTTCTAGGTCAGATAAGTTGGGAGCATAACTATCATCAGATGAATCGGGTTCAAAATCTTTAGCAGAATTTGCAGGAATATTCAAATATGTTAATGAACTTTGTTCATTTTGCGTCTGAGTGTCATATATTGCACAGATTTTCTCGGAAGGGTTGGGAGTATAATTGTTATTAGATGCATCTGGATTTAAATCTTTACCATAAATTGTAGAAATATTCAAATTTGTCAATGAACTTTGATTATTCTGCGTTTGGGTGTTATATATTGCACAAATTTCCTCGTTGGATAGTGGGCATAATAAGGATTTTGCACATGAAATGTCACTAATAGAACTAGTCCTGCTTGTAAGATTTGATACGTTCGGAGTTACTGGGGTTTCTTTTCGTAAATTATAATATTTGCGGATAGGAGTTGCAAGTCCGTATTCAGCGTTTTCCAGTACATGAAGAGTATTGCCAGTACTAGGACTAACATAAACATCGTTTTCTGATTTTTGTATTTTCTTTCTTTTAGGCGTAAAGTCTAAATAAGTCTTTCTAACTTGAGGACTTACCCGCATTGAGCTATCGTGTAAAGTTGAACTGAAGCTAGGTTCTTGAAAAGCAATAGATGAACTGCAGCGAGGTTCTTGAAAAGTTGTAGTTTCACTGCTTGTAGAAGCTGGCTTAACAATAACATCCTGAAGGATTTGAATTTGTTTTTTTTTTTTCTTGTAAACTGGCACTGTTATTTTGGTCCACCACTTCTTGAGCATTTTGAAAAGACAGCTCGAGCATTTTTCGACAACGTTTATTGACTTGATGCATTTTTTTATAAATCGTACGCACATGCATTTGTAAAAGCTGTCAACACAACACTAATTAATTTTGACTCTTCAATCAGTGCGGTATTAGGCATTCCATAAGGCCTATGGGCCTTGTATCCGCACTGAATGTCAATTTTTACTCTCCAGTGCGGTATAAGGTCGATAGGCCTGATACAAATATTATTATTTAAATGAATAGCCATTGAAAAGACGATCTTAAATATATACTTGTCTTTATCACTTATAGAGAAATCTTTAAGTTACTGCGTTCGCACCAGAGGGAGAACGCTGTATTTTCGCTCCGCACCGACTGCAAGTTCATGTATCAGGCCTATAAGCCTTGTGCCGCAGCGAACGTGTTAACTACGAATATGAGAGTGCATTTGTATAATGATATCAATGCTGGAAACTATGCTGACACACTATTAAAAATTGGCGATGGGCGGTTGGAAACGGATGCTGAGGGCTGTGTTAAATTGACGAGAGATTTTTGTAATTTAGTACAGAGTCATTCCGAATTAATTGCGAGCGTTTATTCAGATTTAACGAACAACATGCATGAAGACAAATGGTTATGTGAAAGGGCAATTTTTGCACCAAAAAATAAGAACGTTAACAAAATAAATTCAGATATATTTAGCAAAGTAGCAGGAGAAATACCAGAGTATTTGTCAGTAGACACAGTTATGGACACAGAACAGAGCACTTCATATCCCGCAGAGTTTCTAAATTCTCTAGAGTTGTTAGGTGTGCCCTCACATAAGCTTCAATTAAAATTAGGCGTCCCAGTCATGCTAATGCGAAATTTAGATGCTCCACGGTTATGTAACAGGACAAGGCTGCGTGTGTCATCTTGGACGGAACATAATCGGTGCTACAATTTTGACAGGCGTAGGAAAAGGTGAAAATTTTATTATACTGTATTCTGTGGGAATTATAGGGATCCGTCCCTATAATTCCCACAGATCTTCCTTTTCAATTCAAAAGGTTGCACCTCTGACGGAACTATTAAGCTCAGTTTCCTTTCAACTCAAAAGGCTGCATCTCTGACGGATCTTTTATTTGGCTCAGTTCCCTTTCAATTCAGAAAACTGCATGTCTGACGATTCAATTTAGCTCAGTTTCTTTTCAAAAGTCTGCATCCCTGACGGATAATTATGCTCAGTTTCCTTTAATTAAAAAATATCCCATTTCCATTTGGAATAAACAGGCTATTTTCATGCTTTCCTATACGCTGCGTTTCAAAACATTTAAATAGGCTATAATGATTTCTTATATTTACGTGAACACTACACATTGAAATAATACTAGTTTTTACGGAATTTATCGCCTATATTTAACTTTTTAAATACCCGACGTTTCGAGAGCTTTACAGCACCCATGGTCACGGGAATTACTGAGATGTTCAACGTCCAGATGTCATAGTTAACCGCGGTTACCATAGATTAAAATTTAACTTTTGTTCCGATCTACACAGTATGAACTTATGGTATCATGAAGTCTTGCAGTTGTATGCTTGGGTTGGGATTAAATTTTATTTATTATAGGATCCCAAGCAGATGGTAGCACCCAGCCATCTTCTCTATTGAAATTAGGATGTTTTTTGATTTCAATAGCCTCGCGAATCATCCTTGGAAGCAATCGGTGTTCTTTAGCGAGGATTTGTGGTCTATCAAATCTGATGTAGTGACGGGGGCGATCCTGTACGTGTTCACAGACTGCAGACTTCCCGGAGCGTCGATTCTTCACATCATCTTTATGTTCTTTAACGCGGGTTTAAATAGGCTGACGAATCAATTTTGCTCAGTTTCCTTTTAATGGCTGCATCTCTGAAAAATCTATGAAACTCAGTTTTCTTTCAATTAAAAAAGCAATGGAAAGTTCATTTCCCAGTAACCATGCGGGCGAAGCCGCGGGTAACAGCTAGTTAATTTATATATTGGCTTTTAAATTGTTATATTACCATCATTGTCATAAATCCCGATCAAAATTTGACAGCTAAATAGAGGTCAAGAAACTTTTTCATCTATGGACTCCCCTTTCATTCTTAAGCTCACTTACTCCATCTAATAGGCTAGTCGCTTAGAACTGCTATTACGAAACATTGCATCTCCTCGAAACTCATTTCCTATTAGTTGATTTAAATACGGCCAGGCCATTGCTACTTCAGTCTTATGGACTTTACGATGCAGAGAAACTCCACGAGAAAAGCTTTGATCTTTCTCGTGCGGTTAGCATTACATTTTTATTTTCAATAAAAACGTAATTAACATAGGAAAAGTAACGTTAGGATTTTCTCCTACATCGTGGAAGCAGTATATACATAAATTGCGAATTGAAAAACGTCTAGTCACGTAGCAATTATTTGAAGTCCATACAGTTACTTGTTCCGTGCGCGATTTGAACCCACGGCTATCAGCGTCGCAGCTCAATAAGTACTAAGATCACTGCACTATGGCGCCATCGACAACCTCGTCCCGATTGCGCAAATCATCACATCAACACAACGCCTGTTGAGCCAACTAGTGTTTTATAAATCATAACAGTAGTATGAACAGTTCTTAAAATTATTATAAATGAAGATGACTCTCTCCTGACTCATGACCTGATAAATAATATTATGTAAGATGTTTGTATAAATGGTCACCCCGGAATAAAAAGTTCGGACAAAATTATTCTCTTGACTTTAAGTACTTTTGTACGTGGTAGAGCCACGCTGCAGCTATTTAGTATTAGCACGACAGGGTTGGCTCGACCGGGAAAGAATCACGCTCTCGCAAAATACCAGCGTGAAATAGCTTATTTCTTCAGTGCTACGTATGGTGAGGTTCGGTTTTTTACAGGATATAATTTCTCTCTCTCCATTCCAAAACAAGCCGGCAATGCTCAGACTTGTCCAACTAGAAGCTTATCTCTATCAACTCCTTGTTCTCAAAAATAATGGATATCATTATTAACTGCAAGTTCATGAGGTACGAATTAGCTAGTGACTCTTCAAGTACCTCATGAACTGACAATTATTAATGGTTTCCATTACTTTGGAGATCAAGGAGGTGATAGCGATAGGCCTGTTGTTGTACAGGGTGGGGCAGCATAACTTCCTTTTTTTTAAAACCTAATAAAACACATTGTATGAATCGGAAAAATTTTATTTGGTTTTTACAATGTAAGTACATACTTAAAGTTTTGTTTTATTTAGTTTTGAAGATCAAATCAGGTAGATGACGTCCCTTATTCTCTATACATTGAGTATACCGATTTCTGGTGTTTGTCATAACTCTTTGAAGCAGAGCAGGCGTTATGTTGGCAATTTCTTCCTGGATGTTGTTCTTTAAATCTTGTAGGGTCCTTGGACGGTTCACATAAACACGGGATTTCAAAAAACCCCATAGAAAAAAGTCACAAGGGGACAAATCGGGAGATCGGGCCGGCCACTGCAAATCGCCCCTGATTGAGATAAGGCGTTCTGGGAAGTGTTCTCTCAAAACAGCCATCGATGCTCTTGCAGTGTGTGCCGTTGCACCGTCTTGTTGGAACCAAATGTCTCCCAAGTCCAACGCATTCAGCCGGGGTAAAAAGAATTCCTGTAACATGTTTACATACCGGCCCGAATTCACTGTTACTGTGACTTCATTTTCGTCAAAGAACCAGGGACCAATAATTGCAGCTGAGGAAATTGCACACCACACTGTGACCTTAGGTGAATGCAAAGGCCTTTCATGCAATTCTCGAGGATTGGTGTCAGCCCAGTAGCGCATGTTTTGTTTGTTCACGGATCCACACAAGTGAAAATGTGCTTCATCACTAAAAAAAACAATAGCGTCCTCAGGAACGACATCCAGAAGAATCTCACATGCGTTCCTGCGAGAATCGTAGTCACGTTTTGACAGTTCCTGTACAGTCGCCATCTTGTATGGATGGAAATGTAAGTCTTCATGGAGAATTCTCCGCACAGAACGACTGGAAAGTCCAAGGGCAGATGCATGTTTGCGCGCAGAACGCCGTGGTGATCGCAACATTGAAGCTCTGACTGCCTCAATGTTCTCAGGTGATCTAATGGGCCGAGGGACTCCAGTTCTTCGTTTTGTCACACTTGCAGTTTGTCTAAACGTAGTGACCCACATAACAATTGATTTTCGGTCTGGAACAGGGGCCAGCGGGGCTAAATTAAAGCGATTTCGAAAGGCGCGCTGAGTTGCAATCACAGAACATCCGCGCGAAAAGTAAGCCTCAACAGCAAACGCACGCTCCTCACTGTTCCAACGCATTATGGCGACTGAGCTGTCTCGACTAAACTTTATAGCCCCCCCTCTCGAACGAGACCACTAGCGCTCCACTACGATGTCACCTGACCGAATGGCGCGCATTACAAATAAGGAAGTTATGCTGCCCCACCCTGTAGGAGTGCGAGCGAAACTGTTCTCATCTCTGGACCGGAGCTCCCCAATGCCAGCTCCTTCCATATGGCCGCAGCCGCTTACGTTGAGGACCTAGTTCTTACCGAGTGGCTCGGTTCACTACCGAGAAATGTCGCATCCCTTCGCATTTTCTATCGCATTACCACGGAGACTGGTCTGAGGAATCGTTCGGATTAAATCCAGCCGTCAAATTTTACCAACGCACATCGCAACAAAACTTACGCTACTATCTATATCATCTGGATGCTTGGCGGTCGGAGGAGTTTTCTTCCTCGCACAACTACTTTCGAATCAAATTGAAGAATAATTGCAGGTGGCGGTAAATAGGCGGTAATCATTATCGCGCATTATCGTTTGCTTATACTTTAAAAATCCAATTATAATGGGTGTGTCCTCAGGGTTAGAGCAAATTTAAGCTAAGTTATTGTGTTTTACCATCTTCTTATATATATCATAATCACCACTTACCATAAAGTGGGATAGTAGACATGCATTGATTCATAATAATAAAACAGATTCTTTTAACTGCAAACGAGGCATTCCATCTTAGTCCTCAGAAATGACAAATCGTCTGAGTTATGGGACACAGCATCAACTTATCGTGTTAGCATATTTAGGGCAATCTATAATCTGTGTTATGGGAACTAAGTGTTGGCTAAAGAAATTCGGGAGAAAATTTGGGAAAGTTTTAATGATCTAATTGTAATTTTCATCATCATCATCATCATCATTACAGCCCTTCACAAATCCACTGCTGAACATAGGTCTCCCCCTAGGAATGCCTCAAAGCACGATCCTGAGCCACCTGCATACATTGACTTCCTGCATGTATTACCAGGTCGTTACTTCATCTAGTGGGGGGTTGCCCTACAGTACACCTACCGGTAGGGGGCTGCCACTCGAGAACCTTTTTCCACATCGGTTGTTGGTTTTTCAAGCCATATGGCCGGCCCATTGCTATGTCTATGTCGGTTACTCTGATTCTACTGCGGATATACTCATTTATAAGTTTATCACTCAGAGCAACCCTGAGCATAGCCTTCGCCATAGCTCGCTGAGCGACCTTGTGCGTCCTCATGGGGGCTTCTCACGTCTCAGATCCATAGTTTTCAGGTTTTGAGGTATCGTTGTTTGAGGTCTCGGTTGAAGTTGAACTTACCTAGTCCATATATATATATATATATATATATATATATATATATATATATATATATATATATATATACTAGCTTTCCAGGCAGACGTTGTTGTGCCCTTTTCGACGACCCTTTGGCATGACCTCGCAAAAAAAGTGGGTCACTCATGGGCAAAAAAACTATCCTATCTCTCAAGTTGGACCAAACTGCACACGGTGTGCAGATTTGATTAAAATCGGTTAAGTAGTTTGTGAGTTCATCGCGGACAAACAACGTGTCACGTAATTTATATATATTAAGATATATTTCTTTTTATATTTATTGGTCATTTCCCATGTAGTGCCGGTGTAAAACTACTACTGCCACGTTGGTTTAGTGGCCGTTATTGCGATTGTTGTTCATGAAATCCCGGGTTCGAATGCCATGTTGCACCAAAATCAGTCATTAAGTTTTTCTGTCAAAGAAGGGTACTGTGTAATACATGTAGATATGCAGAAAACAGCACGCATGCATCTATATGCATCTATATTGCCCATAAAGGAGGTAAATAAAGAGAGATGTCTCAATTGTGACTTTTTTCATGTTTTTTTACCCGATTATAATGTTGATGTATTTAAGGCAATAATGAATAGGATATTGTAAAGTTAAGTTAGGAAGCTTTATCATGTTTGGCTTAACCACTAAACATCAGTTAAGGTACCAGTCGAGTACTGGATTATAATATTTTTTTTATAAAGCTATGTATAGCCATTCAGCGAGGAAACACAATCAGCGTTCTTGGCACAATACCGCGGGGAGTAGTACTGTATAATAATTTAAGTTTTTAGTTATATAAAAATATAATAATAGTGAACGTTACGCCTTTCAGTATATTTATTAATAAAGTTAGAGACTTAAAAGTCAAAGTGTTATAAATCATCCCGAGTTAGCATTTAGAAGACTTAGTAAGCAAGGTGAAGTTACTTAGCTAAGTTTATTATTTACTTTATACATGTTCACAAAGCGTGAATTCGACATTATTTGACTTTGCGTATATAGTTCACCGAAGTAAATTTTCTTGTACATTGTATTTCTTGGTTGTTTTGTGTTATTTAATAAAATCATTATCCTGGTACCAATTAAATACTGAAATTTGAAAAAATTGCAAATATCGTCAAGCTTGGAGTATATGTTCTCTTTACCGCTCCCTATCAGCAGCCTTTTTTACGACATAATCTGCTCTGACACCGGCGCCCCACGCCCTCTCTCATCTAACCATAGCCTTGATTTAGACTGGAAGCAAGAGGTCTTTTCCTACTAAGTTAGTGGCACTTAGTTGTCAACTCCTTTCCGGCAATACGGCACAGGTATCCACGCCCAGTAAGCACCTGCATCTGCCGCAAGGTCAATGATCCGTGCCACCTGCTCACCTAGTCTGACAAGATCAGACTAACGGTCTCAAAAGTCCTGCCTCCTGCCTTTGGCTGGGCCAGTTGATCTTTCCACTTTTATAGCATAAACTACCAAGCGTGAAACCTCTGTAATTACAACTATCTGGGTTAGGGATGATCACCTTGAAACCGAAGACCCGAGCACCAATAGAACATGGATGTAAAAACTCCGCCTCTAAACCCGAAGGATCATTGGGATTAGGGATTTGAAGGGATATTTTCACTTCATGGGAGATAGTGTGATATACCCGTAGTCATAGCCGATGGCCATCTTCCTCTGACGTCTCCTAAATGAGGCAATATACCTCGCCGACCAAACCAAGGCTTCATATAGAGCCATAGATTGCGCCACCCCAGAATGGCGTAAACTTGCATGTTGAGCCCCCAATATAACACACAGTTACACAGGTAACAGCAGTTTTAAGGCAGTGCCTCTCATCTTTGTCGAACTGTAGAGGACTACCTCTCTGAAAGGTTTCGTTCTCTGGGCGGGAAGGCATAATGTTAAGGAGGGAAATGGCGTGTGGTGTTCCACAAGGTTTGGTCCTTGGACTTATTTGATAGAACACAAGTTACGAATACGATTGCCTTATTGGGAGGATTTTGCCATAGTTGCCATGCTTGGCAGGCGGGTTAGCATCCGCAGTTTTTTTGACATTTAGTTGTTATCAAAAATATGTTATTCTAATCTTCTATGTTAATTTCCCTCTTGCGCCTCTTACGACACCAACGGAATGATATGTGGTGGTGAATATTCTTACCCCCCCCCACTACACTTGCTACTGGAACATCAAATAATTCTAAATTTTATTCAATAGCGCCTACACCTGTATAATATGGGCAAAATTATATTATGTATATTTAAGCACCTGACTAACGAAGGTTGTCTGACTTATTGAGTCAGAGTCAGTTTGTAACCGTATTATGTATTAGGCCGTTATTTATAGCTAAGAACATTTTCCCTAATATTTATTTTATGTATAGGCTTACAATTTTTTTGAAAATTAGATATTTCAGTGTCAGTGCACATATTTTTATTAAATTACTTAAAAGAGGAGAAGGTATTCAATGCAACTTTATGTTTTTTATGTGTGTTACCGCACATTGTTTTTCTGGGTGAACCGATTTTGATGACTCTTTTTTTATCTGAAATACGGTAGTTTTCGTGTGGTTCCATATAAATTTGATCAAGATTTGAAAAGTAGCTTTTAAGTTAACCTTATATAATACGTATTTAATTGACTTTAAATACATTGATGATTTTCTCATTTTATTTATATTGAAATCGCTTGTACAACATTTATAATTTTACCACTTTTATTCTCTTAATTCTTTAAATTTAGCTTTTAAGTTTAAAGTTTTTAACTTTTAAATGGGCTAAGAAATATCACAGACTTAGGGTTGTAACTTAACAATTAAAATGTCGTCATAATAATTACTTTAAAAATATCATCCCCTGTTTGTCCACTCTTAGCAGTCGATTTTTTTACAAATTGATTGGATCCACTCTAGATGTATAACACATTAAATAAAAAAATGAATCACTAAAATGAGTAAATAATTAGCGAAGATATCGCGTTGCATGCATACAAAAATCGAATCTTACTACACGCCTAATTGTAAGTGACTAGCAACCAACTTCAAACGAAGAAGGCTACAGACGCTTTATCACCTTTGTGGCCTCAGATGAATTGCCTCACGGTCTGTAAATATACTGGCTCTCTAAATCCTTTAGACTGGAACACAGCAAATTACGAACCGCTATTTCGCGACATGCATAGGAAAGACTACCTACCACCTAATATACTTAGATATATTTTAAAAATTATTATGAAAACAAGTATATTTGTGTTTATAAGAGGATATTTCGCATCACGTATTCCTTAAAACTTAAGAGTATACAAGCAATACGTATTGTCAGTGATGATAGGAGTTTTGGCCGTCGACGGATTGTCGCTCCTGTTTTGTCGCTTGAATAATGGTTTGAAGTGGATTTCATTCGTAAAAGTGATGAAATTTTTTGAATTAAGTGTCTGCGCGTGTGAACTATTAGAGAAAACGACGAAATAAGTGCATTGATGTTGATATAAACCTGAAGTTATTTTGATCGCTTTGGCACCTTATTAACTAACTTGAGGGGTCGTCGTCATCAACTGTCCGCTGGGTTGAGCTGTTGTCAAAATCTCCCAAAAATTTCGCAAAATGACGCATCAACATATTGTGAAGAAGAAATATATAAACATGAAGATTCCAAAAGAAATGATAGGCTCAGTAGGGCTAGAACCCAGAGCAGTAAATCGAGTTAAATAAATAAAATCAGTGATGATAATCTGAGATGTGGTTGGTTCTTCAACACTTACCATATTGGAAAACTTTACGTCGCTTAGCGAGCTATGGAAAAGAACTTTATTTTATATAAAACTAGCGATACACCTGATGGTCTATGGTCCTTCCCCGGTCTATACTATACTATATTATATTTGCGTGGTTCCACCACGTAAAGTAACAATTACTTACACCCGTATTATTATTTTACGTGGTGGAACCATGTAAAGTAATTGTTTATGAAACGCGCACGAAAGAGAAGACAGACGACAATACTAACGATACCTTTGATGATAGGAAAAAAAAATATTGGTTGCCTGTAAAGTCGGTATACGGGCGAAAGTTTTACGTGACAACGACTCTCTCACTCTCTCTCTCTCGCTCTGTCTCTCTCGCTCTTAGGCGGGCTAACTGTGCTCGAGTGGAAGGGACGCGTGCCTTTCACTTTTTATGTCTGTCTCTCTCGCTCTTAGGCGGGCTAACCATGCCCGAGTGGAAGGGACGCGTGCCTCTCACTCGCTCTCATTGTGAGCGCATAACGTGAGCGGAGCGTAACGCAGTTTCTTGAAGTGTCACCCGGCAAACCAATTTATAAGACGTTGTCACGTCAAAAAAGAAAATAGATCCCGATAAAAAAACATCTTTTCACAACTTTTTATTAGCTTTATTCACGCTCTAGCATGTTAGTATAGCTAAATGAAGTGATAATTTCATAAAAAAGTCATGAAAATACTTAAAGATAAAACCAGCAGTGGAACTTAAAATACCTAAAATCAGCTGACAAGGTTCAATATTTGCGCGATTCCGAATTCGCACAGCTCGCGATCGTACCAATACCTAATCATTTACAAAAATTGTGTAAATATCTAACTTATTTACTTAAGCTAACATTTTGCCACTGAGCTAGTCTTCACCTACCCACATTCATTCAAATTCACAGGTTAAATAAACAAAATACCTGGTTCGAGTCCGAGTGGCTTTGCGTCTCCTCAAGCAGGCGGGGCATCATCGTGGGGTCTTCGATACAGTCTGTACGTAGTTTGCTGAAAACATCCACGATCCTTTGGCACATTTCGTCAGGACTATCAAACTCACGGCTAAAAACCCTTTCTTTCATATACCCCTACAGAAATAAATCTAATGGGGTCAGATCTGGTGAGCCAAGTGGTCAAGCGTTTGGTCCTAGTCCGCCGATGAAACGATCATCAAATAATTCAGTGAGGCGCTCACGGACGAACCTCACGACATGTGGAGTTACACCGTCATGCTGGAACTATGTGCGGCGATATTCAGCCAACGATAGGTCGTCTAAAATGTCAACCAACTGTTTATTTATGAATTTTAGCTATCGTTGTCCGTTAAGTCGTTGTGGCAGAAACACTGGTCTTATAATGTAGTATAATAAACCTGCCCATACGTTAACTGAACATTGGGTTTGGTGCCAGGTTTGTCTAACAGCATGTGGGTTAACTTGGCAATACACGTATGTATTACTGTTCCATAGGCCACTTCTGGTGTTGTCAACTCGTCTGTCCAGATGACGTGCTCAATGAAACCAGGCACACGTTGTCGCTGATCTAATAGCCAACGACAAAACTAGCCGGTGGTCGTGATCGCGGGAAGATGAAGCTTGCACTTTGTGCACTTTGTATGGGCACGTTCGGTTACGCTTTAACACCTTGTGAACTGTCCATCATGATCCATTTATTCCATCCCGACGCCTTAACAATATAGCGTTACTTCGTGAACCTAGCTTCGGATTCCGACGAAAGACATCCAAAATGCGCTCCTCGGGGTGAACAAGCACTTGACTTCCACCTCCTGCCGCTACTAGGAACCGCAAGCAATCAGCTATTTTTCAACACTCACTGAAATGCTGTTGTCATTAGACGAGAGTTAGCTAGGTGTCAAGCGGTCGGGATTTTCTCTCGGTAAATTCGTAATGCACGTGAAGTATTCCCGCGAGCTTCTCCAAGGCACGTTAACATGTTGCCGCATTCACGAGCACTATAAACTTACGCGTCCTGCATTAAAAAATCGTAACAATAAACACAAAACATGTCAACAAGAATAATAACAACAAACATTTAATAAATAAAACGATTGAACTATCACACACGTGCACGTTAACACGGAACTGTCTCGAAAATTGAAAGGATTAGCCAAAACGAATGTCTGCCGCTAAGTTTGTGCGTCCTTGCGGTAAGCACTATATCATTTCCACAGACCGGTAAATTATTACGACATTCCCAACTTTTTTTTAATAAGTTTAGTTACTTCTACGACTAGTCTTCATACGGAATTTAGAGGTTATAGTTGTCACTTGTTAAACTATTAGACAACCAACTGTTCACAATTCAATCACAAGCAGTTCATTAACGATAACGAATACGATACGTACGATATGTCGATAACGAAGTAGCAAAAGAAACAGAGTCTTATTGGTCAAACCATTGTTAAAGATGTTAAAAATTAATTTTCTAAGATCCGCATAGTGTAATCCCACCTAGTGTGAAGAGCACTTTCCACCCTCCTTCAATTGCATGTAGCAGTGGGCTTTTACGGACAGAAGATGAAAAAGACGTGTAAGTAGTATTCCGCCTACTGTTGCAGATTTAAATATTTTCTAGGTAGGATGGCATTCAAAAATAGTTTTGAGTTAAAATTGAAACTGTATAGTATCAAAGTTTCAGTCAATTTTTTAAAATTTGTGTAGACCAACACAAATTAACATTGTGAAGTTTAAGCACATATACAACGCAACAATATACAAATAAATGCATTTATAAACAAATAGCTCTGTCCGGTCGTTCTCGAGCTATTTTATAAACGTATTATTTAGACGGCGACATTAAAATTTTTCATTGGGCTTCTTTTATAAAAATGTGTAAAAAAATTAAATAATAGCGTTTGCTTTATTCATTAATACTGTGTTTCTTCCTAATTTTAACGCGCTTTTATTTACTTATTAGTGCGGTGTAAATTCAAATAACGAATTTAATAAAAGAGCGTGACCTTGGCAAGTTGAAATTAAAGGACACCCAAAAAGGTCATCACTTAAAATTAATTGCGGTAACGCTGATTTTCAGTGAAGAAAGTTTTGGAGAATTCAGTTCCAAGACCAATAAAATAGGGGATAAATTAACAAAAAATATAATATAAATAGTAAAATTCGGTAGAGGAAAACTGAAACAGGAGATGGGCATCAGCATCTTCCTGATAATCATTCAAAATTATAGAAAACTGCAGTGGCAAAATTGCCTGCCATGCGTGGCATCTATGGCAAAATTCCTTCTTAAAGTTTGGGAGGAGGCCAATATTTAACAATGGACTTTTATATTCAAAAGAATTAAATATTAAATCACTTATCTAATATTAAATCAAAAGTATTGCAGGCAGGTCTGTGCAGTAGTGGAATGAGCTGTTATTTTTTAGAAACTTTTTCTGTTTTTTTTTCAAATATATAGACCGAGACCGACAGATGGCTCTATTAAAAAAAACCGACCAACTCCCTCTCTGTTTCCATCCCCTAGAGTAATTAGGGAAATGGAAATGTATTTTCATCATTTGTTATAATTCCGTACGGTATTACCCTCAGTGTTCATAATAATTTAAAGTTATTTATGGGCTTTTCATTATGCGTATGGAACAAACAATATTAAATTTCCTTAAAATTATAAATCTTTAAAAGAAAATAAAACTTTAAACGGTTTCTAAGTCGTTATATGAGTATTTTTAAACAAAGATATTGATTAATTTGCAACCTTCCGCTAACTAAATACAATGATGTGTCTTACCCGGATTGAAGAGCACCTCCCGCCCTCCCTCAATTGCGTGCATTAATTCCGTCACTACTATTCCCAGCACCACTACTCCCAACACCACGACTCCCGGCATCACTACTTCCAACACCACTATTCCAGGAAACCATCGACGATAATACGACACGTGTTTCGCCTCTACACGAGGCATCCTCAGGTGATGTAGACTCTACGGCGGCTGACCGCTAACTTAGCGGTTGTAAGAGAAATTAAAACGTTTTTGTGATATATAAACTAGGCGTAAGATTGAGTGCCTGCTCTGAAAACTGCCTCAATCCATTCGTGCTGAAGCGTTACTATTCCTTAAGTTTCGCTATTATCATTAATATTATACAGTCAAACCTCAATAAGTGAGAATTGGGTAAGCGAGAAGACTCTATTAATGATAGCATTTACCAGGTCCCGTCATTTTGCCCTCCTAAAACATCTATAAGTGAGAAACATAAAACCTGTGTAAGTGACAGTTAAACGCGGTTATTTTTTGCTATTCATTACTCATTCTTAAATTTCGAGGAACTCTGTTATTGTTTTGTTATGATCTTGAATGCGCAGTAACACACTTTCGGGTCTTCTTTGAAGTGCGGTATGAGATGCGCCGCGTGGGGCTACTCGTAACCATAACAACGTGGCGACGCTAGCCCCCACTCAGTATCTGTCCAGCTAACCAAGACTTTCTAATCGAGTAAAATGAGGTTGAACTTTACAGTGGGCTTGAATTTGCACCTAGCAATGAAAAATGGGCCAAGCTCGTGTCCCATGATACCACTGGTAATTTGTCAAAAGCAACCTTTGAAGACTTCATACTACGTGACGACGTGACAACCGCCGGAGAATACACCGCAGACGATATCTTTCAAAACTGTTTGTACTGACACTAATGACAGTGATAAAAACTAGGGGGGCCGAATATGGATTTCACCGAATACGAATATTCGGCCAAATGTTCGGTAAAATTTTTACATACATACATACATATAATCACGCCTCGTTCCCGTAGGGGTAGGCAGAGACCACTTCTTTCCACTTGCTACAATCCTTACATACTTGTTTCGCTTCGTCTATTTTCATTATTCCCTTCATACATGCTTCATACATGCTGAGTCGAGTGATACTCATCCAAATTTACCTGTCCGGTAGTTGTGGTATGGTATACGGGTATGCGACCCCGGCTACCCTAGCTAATACTGTCCTATCCCTTGCCTCATGGACGGTAATATCCTACATTTCCTATTTCCTACCCTAACTTACCTTACTCTTCCTTTTCACACCACCTATCCTTCCCGTTTTTCTATTCCTAACCTCCGCCAATCCAACGTCGGCCGCGCGGATGGATGCATGGCTAGGGGCAAGCCTAGTCGTTAGCGTGCCACACTGCCATGGGACCGGGCGACCCCAGAATTAGGCTAGCCTTACCCTGGCATGCGGGGCTCTGCTGGGGGGGACAAACCTTTCCTTCGCTAAAATTTTTACCGAACCGAATATTCGGCCGAACATTATTCGGCAGGATAACCTCGGGACCAAACCAATTTATGTCGAAACTTGTTACTGCCCTTCGCTCCCCGCCACACCTGACAGTTATTGCATCATCTAGTACTGACGAAATTGCCGGCACATGCTTACGTTTTGTCTATTCTTGTGATAAAAAAAAGTATTTCGCTGTTTTATTCTTAGTGAAAATTGATAATTATATGATAAAAATGAGCGGCATGAGATTTATTATTTGGACTTATTTTGAAGAAACTGACGACCAAAGTAAAGTGAAATGTACTAATGTAATGTAATGTTTCTTTGTTTGATTCCAAAAACATTTTTTTAAGTTTCTATTTGCCATAGTCGAAAATAAATCTACAGTGAATCAAAAATATAAATGTATAGATTTATGCATTTGAGGCACTTTAGAGTAAGTACATTTAACCTATATATAAAATATACTTTCAACAGTAAAAGACATCGCATTACTCAATTCGTACATATATTGGACACTATGAAAACGACTGTTCAGTAATTTAGCCGAATATTCGGCCGAATACGAATATTACGCAAAGCTGGCGAATATGGCGAATACTGAATATAAAACGAATATTCGGCCTCTAATAAAAACTTTCAACGAAAAAATTAAACCGCCGAAAAAACAAAGAAGCAAAAAATAATAAACCTTTTTATTTTACCTTAAAAACTATGTTGTTAAACTAATGTAATAATAAACTAATTTTTGTTTTGTGCCAGGTACTAATAACTAATGTATTGTACCTAAGTATATATTTTTGTAATTACTTTGAGTTTTTAATTAACCGTAACAACTAATTTATTAAACTTATGTAAGTATACCTGAGTAATTTTGAGTCGGCGCCAAACAAGCTAATTAATTAATTACGTAAAGCGTGATGTGCGGCACGACACGCCCCTTCGCTGGAAAATGACCGCGAAGTTAATGTCGACGAGACAGCAACCGAACCGAACGGGTTCGGTTCGGTTGCTGTCTCGTGAGGGCACACGTCTTTGTTAACGTTCGAGGGGAGAGCGTATTTTTGAAATGTTAATGTTTATTTTGCATTGTTAATTTTTTTTACAGGATAAGGTGACAAACGAGCACACAGTCCACCTGATGGTAAGTGGTTGCTGCGGCCCATAGACATCTATATCTATCCTCGATTACAAATCAAAATGCAGATGCGTTGTCACCCGTGAGGACTAAGATGGAATGCCTCGTTTCCAGTAAAAAGGGTCTCCTGTTCTCTACACTCACCATACGAAGCACAGCAGCGTTAAGCTATTATTTCACGCTGGTTTTCTGTGAGAGCGTGGTCCTTCCCCGGTCGAGCCGACCCATTCGTGCTACAACTATACTACTAATATAACTGCAGCATGGCTATACCACGTATAAAATAATAATGTAAATAATATAATTATATTATTATTTAATATAATAATAATATTAATTTGATTTGCTCATTTCTTTAAATTTAAGGTAACTTAGTGATCTTTGTTCATTTATTGCGTGGTGCCGACTCGACGATGTAAAATAGTATTAAAAATTTCGTTCAAGTTTCTTTATAACGTTATACGTCAATAAAAATGGTCGGAGACCATGGAAACATTTTCATTACCATAGATTTGGCTCGAATCCATTTACTCTTATATACTTTCATTATATCCGTACTAGGGGATCCTTAATGAAGTAGGCGTTGGGGACAACGGGATATTTTTATTCAGTTGTTAAAATCGAGAGCACAATACAGTTGAATTTTTTTCTATGGCAGTCGGGTAAGAATTAATAAACATTTTGAAAAATAAATCTAGAAAATCGAGAAAAGTGAAAAACTTGAAAAAAAATTATAAACTCGTTTTTATTTTAAATGAAGTGGCAAATGAATTTACAGGCCACCTGATAGTAAGTGGTAACAGCAGTCCATGGATATCTGTAGCCAACTTCATACAAAAAAGGCTAAAGATGCGTTATCACACTTGAGGACTAATACGGAATAATACGGAATGCCTCACAAGCTGTAATTGTACTGGCTTTGTTTTGGCTTTCTAATATCTTCAGATCGAAACACGGTAAGGCCTGCAATGCTATTTGGTGACCGAAATATATATATAAATATATATATATATATATATATATATATATATATATAGGTAAGAGGGTGGTACCTACCGGTCCGGTACCCTGTGTGGTCGTTTGTAACCCTTATTCTATAAAAAAAATCATTATTTATGTGCGCAATTCGTCAACCTGTTATGAAGTTTATTTCAGATAAGTATGTAAATTTATTTCATGTTTACCTAAAACTTTTTAATGTGGTAGAGCCACGCTGCAGTTATATTATGGTTGAAGCACGTATGGCTAGGCTCATCCGGGGAAGGACTCTCTCACAGAATACCAGCGTAAAATAGCAGATTAATACTGCTGAGTTTCGCATGGTGAGTGTAGAGGTCCGTAGACCCTTTTTTACTGAAAATGAGGCATTACATCTTAGTCCCCGGGGGTGACAAGGCATCTTCGTTTTGATTCTTTATCGAGGATAAATGTAGATGTCTATGGGTCACAGCATTCGCTTATCATCAGGTGGACTGTGTGATCGTTTATTGCTATTAAAAAATATCATTAACTGCCGTAAATGGAAATACTACTTCATTTCGCTACCTACCCACGCTCGCACGGTCCACAGCTGTTACACAGATTTTGTTCTGAATTGCCGGTCCAGTAATATATATATAGAAGTCTTTGTTTAGAACTGAGGTGGACCGCGTAAATATTAAATATTGTAATAAACATTAACTCGTTATGTGGTATGCGACTACTAGATACTTACTACTGATGGCCACTTGTAAACGATATAGTAAAAAAATAAGTTCAAATTTGGAAATAGAACTCTGCCGATATTATTGTGTATTTGTGTATGTATTTTATTAGATTGTCATTTGTTTATGATTTAGCGGCAAATTGAAAATTATCTGTGTCACGTCAGCATGAGTTTAAAGTTGTAACATTTTCATACAATGATTTTTTATGAATTTCTATGTCATTTGAGTCAACAAGAAAGTTATGATAGACTTTGATTGGCCTTTCACGATGAAGCCCCACCTAGTTTCACAGTTTACAAATGGTTTAATGAGTTAAAATGTGGGCGCACTAATCTCACCGATGATCTGCGTGAGGGACGGCCTTCCAGGACGACTGAAGATAATATCAGTGTTGTGCGGCCTATGATAGAGACTGACAAAAGAGTGACTTATCAGCAGATTTGGACAAGCTAAGGCATCGGTATGAATCACATGCACAAAATTCTCCATGAACATTTAACGGTCAAGAAGCTTTTTACCCGGTGGATACCTCATTATTTGATAGAGGCCCAAAAACTCCGTCGTGTTGATTGGTGTCGTGAAATGTTTCAAAGATTTGACGGAGGTAACTCAAATGCTTTGTTCGAAATACGTGTGAAGAAAGCTGGCTTTATTATTATGATCCTAAAACTAAGTGACAGTCTGCTATCTGGGTGTTTACCAACTAAAGTTGGTAACTTCTCGGAATGAAAAACTTTAGTGAAGAGAGGTCGAAGCGTGGGAAAAGAGATGGTGGCCTCGTTCTTCGGAAGGACAGGTTATTACGCAACAATTATTTTAGAGTATCGAAAAACAGTTACTGCAAAGTGGTACACTAATAATTGTTTGCCACTTGTCTTGGAAAAAGTTCGGGACAAACGACTTCGCAGTCGTTCCTCCTTTCTCCTTCTCCACGACAACGCCTCTTCGCACACCGCCAAGCAAACTACTAACGTAAAACGACTACGTGACGACGTCAGACGTGGAATTACTGGGTCACCCGCCATATAGCACCGACCTCGCACCTTGCGATTTTTATTAATTTCCGAAAATAAAAGAAAAGCGGGGTCACCAGTGAAGTGATGTGGGGGAATTCTTAATAAATTACTCACCAATCACTTTCTATAAAATTTATTGTAAGCAGAACAGTTCATACAAACCTATGCTATAGTTCACAGCTACAATAATTCACGTACACAATAGTTCACGAATACTATAATAGTTCGCGAATACAATGGTTCACATATACTATACTGTTTATAATTTAGCACAAAGCGTAGCACAGAAGTTATTAGCACAGGAAGGAAGAAACAGTTCAAAGCAAGTAGCAAATAAAAACAATAGCCGGGCGCAAGCGTCATACGTCTTACCGTCACAGTAATATATTCTTACTAACTGCGTGGCGGGTGCGCCGCTTCGATGTCTTCAATCCTTTGTTCAAAGCATTATCGGGGCGTCTTTACTACTCAACGACTTGATTACGATTTCTGCGACGATACGACACGACTTCAAGGTACGTTTTATATTACTTATTTATTTTCGTATTTTATTTTAATTTTAATTATTTATTTTTATTTCTCGAAGATTAATGACGACAACTTCCAGGACAACGTTTTATGGACGCCGAGAAAGCAGTGGCTGCATTCCAAAATGCCGTCGAAGGGAACCCTAAGGACGAGTGGGCAAAGTGCTTTTCTCAGTAGTTCCATCAGATGTAGCGATGTATTGATGTAAATGGACATTATTTTGAAAAAATATAATAAAACTAATAAGTTGCTAATTTGTTCAGTTTTGAATTTTCTAATAACTTTCACTGTCACCCTCGTACGATCGTAAAAAATGTAGCGAAAATTCGCAATCAACAATAGACAATTCTTTTTAAATTTTACTATGCTATTATCATTGAAGTTCAATTTTTTTATTATTTTAAATTTATAAAACTTATAACAGAATTATCCTAAATCGATTAGAAATCAACTTTAATATTACTTTAATTTAACGGTAGTTTTTTTACCTGACTCGTTTATAATTTTTTTCTCTTTAACTTTATTTCGCTTCCAAAAAGTTTTTTATTTATTTAGTATTATAGTCATAACCAGTATTTTAATTTAGCATTAAGTCCAAGACGTGTAAGTATATTTATATATTTAGCGTAACAATATATTGCAATAAAAATCTGTGTTTATAAAAATAATATCTTACATTGGTAAAGTTTGTATCAAATTTGGTTTTTAGAATTGTTTGTATTTCTACAGCGATCTATATTTTTCATCACGAGCCGCTGCAAACAAACGATACAGTAACCTATGCATGACGGCGGCCGAGCCGAGCCCGGAGTAAATCGATGTGTATCTGTATTTAGTAAAATAATATAAAAAGGCTGCTCAATACGTCGAAAATTTCGGTATTTTAGCCGCAAAAATTAATTATAGCTAAACGAAACAAAATTTAACAGCCATTTACATTCCATGGCTTCCCACATGATGAATGAAGAGATTAAAAAATTGATTGAGTTGAACAATTGTTATTTTCAAAAGTTGTCGTGTTTTACCCCTTCATGCAGACTCGATAAATACCACTTTTTAATGTAAAAATAGCAATTTATTGATTAAAAAAACTTAGGAATAAGTTTACTAATCATTTATCTTTCGTTTCGTCAGAAACGTGCTTTTTATACCATTTATATGTTCAATATGATTGTTAGACACAATTTCATGGCATAGCGCTAGTAGAACATACCTACGCGCTTTGCTTGATTTAAGCCAGTTTATCGTATATATATATATATATATATTTTTGCATAATATATGTAATAATATACGATAAACTGGTTTAAATTTCGAACAAACCCAGAATGTGCAAAAGAATGCGAGATATTATATTCAAGTAAAACAGATATAATGACGTTTCCTCACCTCTCTGGACGTTTTAGATAAGAAAAAAATTAACCTTCTCTTTAAATTTCTCGTTGTACGGGATAGTAATTTCAGAGTATCATAAATATCATCCAATACGTATTAATATAAACGTAAGTCTATAAATCTAACCAAACCGAATCCATCAGAAATCACGTATCACGTTGTAGTATTGATTACTGGCTTCTTTACAAAGTTATAAAATCACGTTGATATCAACCCATACTAAGTACTGAGAGAAGTATGTTGTTTAATATTGAATTATATCAGACATTCAAACCCAATACAAAGGTACGATTTGTGGTAGGGCAGGTGTGGTAGGTAGGTAGGTGGTAGGTAGGTGGTAGGAATTATTGTTACTTAACAAAGAAGGATCACTCTTGCGTTATATCTGCATACAGCAGGTGTGTTTCGTATTTTGAGCGATGGGAACCGGCGACCTATTTTACTGCTAGCGGGACTCGATGTCCGTTCTCAAAGGGGACAACGATTTTTATTTATGGCTATTATTATATTAGGACGGATGTGGATGTGTATGGGCTACAGTATCGCTGTATTAAAGTACGCTGCCGAGCAAAGGCCTCTCTCATAAGTTACCTCATATGGGGGGATATTTGCTATAGTTGCCACGATCGGCAGGCGAGTTGGCAACTAAAGTTTTTATTTTAGTCGCTATTAGGAAGACGCAGCTGTCCGTCTCCTGACTTGTTTCCCTCTGTCGCCTATTCCGACACCCATGGTATGATATAGGGTAATAGATAATATTACGCCGCCACAACACGTTCGTTTTCGAAATACAATAATCACAAGAATTCAATACAGATCACTAAGATGTTTGCAGATGATGATTTGTCTCGTGTTGTAATGTCATATAAACTTTATAAAGGATATCTGTACGTATTTACATATAAATGAAATTGTTGAGTCTGTATCATTGAAATAAATAGCTTCTATTAAGCTCAGAAAATTATTTGCAACTTATCGAGACCTATAAACAACCATATTTAATTTTTTTGTTTATCAGACTCAATGTCTGTTATCTGTTCGTGTGTACGTCTGTACGGGCTAATATTCAGAATGGCTGAACCAGTTGTTATGAAACTTTACTAAAAGATCGAGAGCAACCCCAAATCTGGTCTGTATTTTATGCAAAAGTAAAACATATTATGGAAAACACGAAAAATTAATTAAAAAAATGGTTTATGATTATCTTAAATGTAAAACATCATTTTAATCCCATCCAGACGAAGCAGGGGCTGATCGGAGGTCATAAATAAAATAATTTTCTTTGATCAACTATTTAATAGTGCAATACACAAAATGAAACAGGAAAGACCCATCGTCAAATGAAAGCACTTCACAACAAGAGACTTATAACGAACAAAAGCTTGTTAATTCCTTTTTAACTTTTGACAATGTCACACATAAACGACTTTTTGAAACAACATGCTACGAAAAATTATTTCAAATAGTGTTTTGTACCCTTATTTTTATAAGAAGCCCGAAAAAGAATCATATTTGGATTTTTTTAAATAAAATAAGGGTGATAAACGAACACACAATCCACCAGATGGTAAGTGAACATGTACATTTTGTATTAATTTTTATTTTGTATTAATAATAATAGTCTTGCAAAGTACGTAACGTATTATGATACTAAAGTATTTTATTACTTTGTTAGAAAATACTTGTACGTATTAAGACAAATTACTACTTGGTAATCTAAGCCGGCTGAGAGTTACCTACTTTTTATATTATAATCCAGTCATCATCATCATAATCATTACAGTCCTTCATAAGTCCACTGCTGAACATAGGCCTCCCCCAAAGTATGCCATAAAGCACGGTCCTGAGCCACCTGCATCCATCGACTTCCTGCATGTCTTACCAGGCCGTCACTCCATCTAGTGGGGGGTCGCCCTACACTTCGCCTACCGGTACGAGGCTGCCACTCGAGAACCTTTTTTCCCCAACGGTTGTCGGTTCTCCGAGCTATATGGCCGGCCCATTGCCACTTCAGCTTACTATTCCGTTGGGCTATATCGGTCACTGTCCAGTGCTTGACTATAATCCCACCGGTAGTAAATGGTTATGAAGCTTTAGATGGTAAACCGCGCTGTTCACTCTAGCTTTGAAGAAGCCCAGATTGTATTCGGCTGGAAAGACAGACGCTAGAATATTATTACACTTCTGAAACGGAAAGGGAGAACTAAATCTTGTGATTCCCAGAATAATATCTGAAACATAGCTCCCGATCAGAACTTAACTGTTTTATGGGTGAAGCTGACAACTCCAAACGCCGTTTGTGTCCAACATGGCTCCCTTTTCACATTAATGTTTTTGATTTAGGTGCAGATTGTGGCTGTTAAAATTAGTTCAAAAGTAGACAAACAATTAGGTGAGGCCTTTTGCTTTCGGATAAAACTTGGTATAGTAAATTCGGATAAAAATTAAAATTACTACGACTTCTATAGACTTTGTCAAAAATACAAAAGTTTAAAAACCAGGTATATTGATTAATATTACTTTTACGGATTTAATTTTGCGCTTAATTTATTTAATTTTTAGGTCCTGATCTTACTTAATTTTTATTTCCCGAGCTTCAGCACGTCAAGAATTTTCTGCACGACAACAAGCTTCGGCTACGAGCAGGGCATACGTGTCACCCGCGGCGACCTAACCAACGCCCTGGGAAGCGGTTATCCAGCAACTGTCGGACATTCGATGCGAAATGTAGTGAAGCTCCATCTTGCATAAATATTATATTTTCAATGTTATCAAACGTTGACAAAGCTGGCTAAACTCTTTTTTCGAGCATGTTGAGATAGCGCTCTCCATTCATTGTTTTCCTCAAAAGAAAAGGGCCAATAACTTGACTTGATATCATACCACACCAAAATGTTACCTTGGAACGGTTTTGCATTTTCTGAGCAGTTATTTTCGGGTCAAACTCTGCCTAATAATGACAGTTATGCCAGTTAACAAAGCCCCCCAACGTGAAAAATTGCTTCGTCAGTCCTGATAATGTTATCAAACAGTTCTGAACAATCTCCATGCCATCTGAGCATAATCTCTCCGTATTCGGGATCACAGTCCTCTGGAGTTATTTCATGGCGGTAATGTGGCTTTCAAGGACGAAAGCTGATAGACTTAAGGGCTGTCATTACAGTGTGCCGTATAAGTCTGCTCTCACGACCTGCTTGACATGTTGAATTGTAGGGGCTTTTTGTGAACATTTCTCGAACAATTTTAATATTTTCTTCTGATCTTGATGTTGAAGGACGGCCGGTTCTTTTACTATCTGCCACTGATCCAGTTTTCATCAACTTTGAATGACGGTTTTTAATGGTTTTTGGATCCAAAACAGCATGGAGTCCGTTGAAATTCCGCCACCACCTCTGCGCTTCCACTATTGATTTCCACACTTCGTAGCGAGAGCAATTTGCGCTCGCTCTTGCATTGACAATCTCCCTTGAACTATTTTATGATGTTTTACCTATTTTTCAATCTATAAAGAAAAAAATTACATAAGATTACATGAATTTGGCCGAAGCTGGTAAAGTTTACAACCAAATAAAGATAGGGAGTTTCTTTTCAACCACCCAGTAGGTGCCACTGCACTTCGGCTTCCTTAACGTATTTACTAGAGGACTCTTTACGTAAGGAGCCGAAGTACAAGGTAAATTCACTTTTATATTAAAATTAAGAATTTAATGCGATACATTTAATAAGATTCTTTTTTTTCATTTAGTAATAGAAAGAAGGAAGAAAAAAAGGAAATATGTTGTTATTTGTAATAAGTATATGTTGAAAACCTAACTGGTTTTGCTTTTTCCGATATGAATTCTTCGCTGTATTTATTTATTCAAAAGGAATTTCTAATACTGGGAACATATTCCTTTCTATTCGAATGCTATTGGTCTAATGCTATTTTAAATTCACTTGACCTATATTGCATTCCTGCGATAGTTGCTCGATTTCTGGTTTCTTGAACTTGATAGTTTTATATTACCTTGAACTTATTTTTTCGATTTCCTCGTTGGTATAGTGGTCGTAACCGCGATTGCTGATCATACGGTCCCGGGTTCAATTCTCGAGTCAGGCCAAAATCAGTTATTGGGTTTTTCTATCCAGAAATTCTCCGTGGTACATGGAAACGTTCGTGGTCGCTCAAGTAGGACTAATTTATCTATTTTTTATAATGATGTTTTTCGAGGTGTGAATGATGGTTTTCAGATCGATGCCTTTTGTACAGACTTCAAGAAGGCATTTCATCGCAAGGATCACATTATCAATTTGCGTAAACTCCAAGAGGTGGGAATTCATGAGAATCTTCTTAGGGGAATAGAGTCCTATTTACATAACCTATTTTAAGCTGTTGTAATAGCTGGATCTCACTATTATTTCCTCTCATCTGATATGTATGCGAACGACACAAAAATTTATGAAATTTGTTAAAAAATCTAAGTCTGAGGGAGATGCACCTCAATTTCATAAAGCCAAACCAGCTTAGTTGCTTCTAGTATGATAACCGTATTGTTTCAATATTACAAAATGTTATCAAATAAGCTTCACCTGTAAAGGTCATCAAATTGAATATCAATATAAATTAGATAATATGTATTTGGAACGCAAATACCAAACCAAATATCTTTTATTCTAAATGAGTAAAGCTTCTATAAAAAAAAGAAATAATCTCAATTTTTTGTAATAAAAAGTAATAAATAATTTATAGAAATATTTATGCCACATTTCTTTCACCTCCTTCCCTACACTACCTACTACATTACAAATACACACACACGCACACACACACACACGCAACACCACACACACACACACACACACACACACACACACACACACACACGCGCGCACACACACACACACACACACACACACACACACACACACACACATGCACGCACGCACACACGCTATTTAACCATATATTTACAAAACAAAACAATACTAGGTGTACATTGTAAAGTAATGTATTTTGTAAAAAGCGTAATGGCTTTCTCTGAAAAATAACTAAAATATGCTGAAACAAATCTCTTTGTTATCTCTTTTCAGTTTCAAAGCACTCCCCCTTGTTGCCTCAGACAATATGGAAATCCTCGGTGTCGACATATCGAGGGATATGCAGTTTCGTGGTTACTTGGAAGAGAAGGTCAAATTGGCCTCTAAAAAGCTTGGCGTGCTCAGCAGATAGGGACAGTATTTCATATCGGCACAGCATCTGCAACTTTGCTTAACCTGTGCCTTGTACAGGTTCGGCTACACATGGAATACTTTTCTCATCTCTGGGCGGGGGCTCTCTAGTGCCAAGTCCTTCCATTTGACAGCATCCAACGCAGAGCGACTCAAATCGTCGATGACTGAGTCCTCTTCGATTGGTTCGATACACTGGCGTTGCGAAGAGATGTTGCATCTCTCTGCATTTTCTATCTACCACGGGAAGTGCTCTAGAAATTGTTCGGATTATTTCTAGGCGTCAAATTTCACGAACGCATATAACGACAAAACTCAAGATACCGTCTTCTTTATCCAGATAAAGAAGACAGAGACAGAGATGCTTGGTGGGCCACCACTTATAGTTTTACTAGAAATTTTCTTCCTCGTACGACCCCTCTGTGGCATTGTTTATCATAGACGAGTTTCTCGGACCGATATAACTTAGGGACCTTCAAGAAACTCCTTTCTAAAAGGTTTCTGGTGTTGCAGTTGTTCATTGCCGGTGGCAGTCATTTATCATCAGGTGAAGTGCATGCTCGTTTGTCACTCTTCTGTAAAAAAAATTAGGCGCAGAAGAAATGGCTTTACGTGCTTTTCGAGGCACAAGGATAAAACATTACCAAAATCCGCTGACCTTCAATTCGAACCCGGGATCTTAATCAGCAGTCGTACTTACACCAACGAGGTAGTCTTAGGTTGATTTTTGAGATTCACACTAGGATCATCAAATCATCACAGCTTTGGAACATTGCGTGCTGTTTAAGTTTTAAACTCTTAATATTATATATTTTTTATAAAATCGTTGGTGCATCTGTTATTGATCCTGTAATTTCTGAAGATCGTCGCCTATTGAAATCAAATTTATAAATTTGTTTTACTAAGGCGATGGTTTATAGTTATGCTTAGGATCCGATGAATAGCACTGTAGTCAAATTACGAATAAATTTATATTTTTAGACCAAAATGACTAATATCACAGTATATAATGATGCTAAATCATCAAAAAAAAAAAAAAAGGAATAAAATCTGAACCCGAGAGGCGTTGCTGTGGTGTGTTTGTATATAAATTTATATTTATATTGTAAAAAGTCGTAAGTGAATTCTGAGCGAAACTTGAATGAGAGCGGCAAGTATTTTATAAAGCGACGACGTTCTTCCTGAAAATCAATTATCGAGACAAAAACGTAAACGCGATATAAACAAAACAAGACCTAAACAAATTATTACCCAAAAAATTATTTTTTGTCTGATTCATTTTAATTTCCAATCTTTTGACAAAACTTTGAGAAAGCTTTCCTCACGCCCTGCACATTCTTCAGTAGATCCAATTTTGGAAACTTTTACGAGTCTATTACGCGTTTATTTCTTTTAAAAGTTTATATGAAGTTTATCAGAGTGTAGTATTATGTAGTAATCATTGTTATGTTGGACGGCTTCCATTAAAAATGCATGCATTGCTCAGTTTAAATCTTTAATTATACTGCCTTATTCCTTACTAAACACTAATATAAATTGTCGTGGGGGCTACACCACACCTTCCATCGACAAAAAATAAATAAAAAATAATAGAACACAGTGTTCTATACACATAAAATTATAAAATAATATCTCTTAAAAGTAAAGGTATAAATTACATATATTAAGATAAGTACCTATAATCTATGACCAGATACAACGTTTATATTTGACGTAACTAAGTAACACCAAATACTTTATAAAACCTTACGGTTTAATACGTACAGCTCCAGTTTCCATACATTGGAATGGCAACTGTCAAAATAGCGACATCTAGTGGTGCCATCTTGTTTGTACGTAGTTTTTCAACAGAATTTGAAAATTTTGTACAATTTTAAACTGTACTAGAAACAAAACGTAAATTATAGTTTCTGAAGATATCTTGGGGGGTTTTAAAATAAAAATAAATACATTATGAATGTGAAATTTTCTTTAATTTTCAAGTTTCTAGACTTCAATCTACTGCGCGACTCATTAAACTTATTTACGTATGCTTTTAGAAGAACGTTGAAACAATTGTCTAAAAATAATCCTATAAATTCATCATCATCATCATCATCATTACAGCCCTTCACAAGTCCACTGCTGAACATAGGCCTCCCCCAAGTAATGTCACAAAGCACGGTCCTGAGCCACCTGCATCCATCGACTTCCTGCATGTCTTACCAGGTCGTCACTCCATCTAGTGGGGGGTCGTCCTACACTACGCCTACCGGTACGAGGCTGCCACTCGAGAACCTTTCTTCCCCATCGGTTATCGGTTCTTCGAGCTATATGGCCGGCCCATTGCCACTTCAGCTTACTAATCCGTTGGGCTATGTCGGTCACTCTGGTTTTACTGCGGATATCCTTATTTCTGAGTCTATCACGCAGTGAAACTCCGATCATAGCCCTCTCCATAGCTCGCTGAGCGACCTTGAGCGTCCTCATACGGCCAGCGGTGAAGGACCACGTCTCAGATCCGTAAGTCATCACTGGCAACACGCACTGGTTATACACTTTAGTTTTCAGAGATTGAGGTATACCTGACGAGAAGATGTGTCGCAATTTCCCGAACGCTGCCCAGCCGAGTTGAATCTGTCGATTGACCTCTCGGTCGAAGTTGGACTTACCTAGTCGGACTATTTGTTCCAGGTAAACGTACTCGTCAACAACTTCGAGCATAGTGCTCCCAACAACTACCGGCATAGGTGTGACATGGACATTAAACATGATCTTTGTTTTGTCCATGTTCATCTTAAGACCTATCCGTCGGGAGACACCATTGAGGTCATTGAGCATAGTGCTAAGGTCCTCCAGCGATTCTGCCATAAGGACTATATTGTCGGCAAATCGAAGATGAGTGAGAGTGTACTCGCCATTGATATTAATACCGTATCCTTTCCAGTCCAGTAGCTTGATAAAGTCTTCCAACGCAGCGGTGAAGAGTTTCGGGGATATAACATCACCTTGTCTTACACCTCTGCCGTGTAGTGGCGGTTGAGAATATCCACTACCCCATATCTTCCCGTGGGTGTCGTAAGAGGCGACAGAGGGAGACAGGCAGGAGATGGGCAGCAGCATCTTTCTGATAACAACTGTGTTATAATAAAAAACTGCGGTTGCCAACCCGCTCGCCAAGCGTGGCAACTATGGCAAATATCCCCCCATGAATAACGACGCAAAAAAACGGCCCCCCCCCTCCCCGGCGGCCCCGCTATTCCTGGCTACGGTGGCGACCATGGTAACGGCGGGGCAGGGGGTGCTAAGAATCTCCGGTGGAGGTTCGGTTGCCACCTACGACGACTCGACCTGGCAACATATAACGCACGCACCCTGAGGACTGACGAGAAGATACTGGAGCTGGAAGAAGAGGTAGACAAGTTGCGCTGGCATATTATTGGATTATCCGAGGTACGAAGAGAGGGGGAGGATACGGCAATCCTCGAGTCCGGCAACTTGTTCTACCACCGGGAGGGCGACCATTTGTCCCAAGGAGGTGTCGGATTTATCGTCCACAAGTCTCTCGTCAACAACGTTGTAAAGATTGGGAGTGTGTCGAGGAGGGTCGCGTACCTGATACTCAGAATCACCAAACGTTATTCGCTGAAGGTCATACAGGTTTACGCACCAACTTCGGCACATCCCGATGAGGAGATGGAGGAAATGTATGAGGATATTTCCAGAGCCATGCATTCCTCCAAAACCCACTACACGGTGCTGATGGGAGACTTCAATGCAAAACTAGGCACAAGAGAAAGTGGTGAGCTGAAGGTGGGGAAATTTGGAGTAGGGCAACGGAACCGAAGAGGCCAGCAGCTGGCCGACTTCAAGGAGAAAGAGGGACTCTTTATGATGAACTCTTTCTTCCAGAAGCGGCCCCACAGGAAGTGGACCTGGTCGAGCCACGACGGTTCGACAAAAAATGAGATTGACTTTATTATGACGACCAGACGCCAACTGTTCAGTGATGTCTCAGTGATCGCAAGGGTGAAAACTGGCAGCGATCACCGAATGGTTAGAGGCACACTGAACCTAAATGTTAAGTTGGAGAGGTCTCGTCTAATGAAGTCAACGCTCCGTCCCCCCTCGTGCTCTAATCCAGAATCCCGAAACCTTTCAGCTCGAGTTATAAAACCGATTTCAGTGTCTAGAGGATTGCAATGCAGTGGACGATATGAATGACAAGCTCGTGGAAACTGTCCATACGGTCGGAGCTAAGTTCTGCAAGACCCGCCACAAAAGAACACAAAAACTCTCCGATCACACTCTTAATCTCATGGCTGTTCAGACGGGAGATGAGGCTGCAATCGTCAACAGATTTGACAGCATACAGGCAACTGAAAAGACAGATCTCCAAATGCATGCGGCGAGACTTACGCAACTTTAATACTGCTCGTATTAAAGAAGCGATCGAGCGGAACCAGGGCTCCAAAGTCTTTGCCAGAGATCTGTCTGCCAGAAAGAGCCAACTGTCAAGGCTGAAGACTGAGTGTGGCAACATCGTTTCCGGGACACCTGAGATTCTGAGTGAGATTGAGAGGTTCTATGGGCAGCTGTACACATCATCGTTGGAGCCACACGCAAGTGTGAGTAACGATCCAAGAGCAAGTCTTATCCGACACTATTCCGATGATATCCCGGACGTCAGTCTGAGCGAGATTAGAATGGCTCTCCACCACCTTAAAAACGGCAAGGCCTCGGGCGAGGATGGAATTACAGCGGAGCTTCTGAAAGCGGGTGGAACACCGGTACTTGAAGTCCTTCAGAAGCTCTTCAATTCCGTCCTCCATGGTGGCAATACTCCGAAGGCTTGGAGCAGAAGCGCGGTGGTCTTGTTCTTTAAGAAAGGCGACAACGCTCTCTTGAAGGACTACAGACCGATTTCCCTTCTGAGCCGCGTCTACGTGCTGTTTTCGAGAGTCATTACGAATCGTCTCGCACGCAGACTCGACTTCCAGCCTCCCGAACAAACCGGTTTCCGAAAAGGCTTCAGTATCGTAGACCACATACATACCCTGCGGAAAATTGTACAGAAGTCCGAAGAGTACAATCTGCCACTTTGCCTAGCGTATGTGGACTATGAGAAAGCCTTTGATTCCGTCGAAATTTGGGCGGTGCTACAGTCTCTTCAGCGGTGCCTAGTTGACTATCGGTATATTGAAGTGCTGAAGTGTTTGTACAGTAGGGCTACGATGGCTATCCGAGTACAGAACCAGAGTACGAAACCTATCCAACTACATTCATCTTATTTAGAAATATTTATTTGTCTATATACATTTAAAATTAATCTACCTTTAGTATTGTTTCATTGTACAGAAATTTTTAAGTAATTGTTTATATTTTCTTTGAAAATTTTGTCTGTAATATCTGAAACTATCTTGGCAATTCTATTTGTCTATTTTCTAAGAAATTCACTTATTTTTACACACAGCTAGAGCTTAAACTTTTAGATTTTTTCTTATATTTTGATAATAAACTAGAGATATTAAATTATTGTTTTCTTATAATTATCTATAACAAGATGTAAATTTTGCATTTCTGTCTGTAAAATTGCAACGTTAGGTATTGTTTTCATGTTGTTCTCGGGTCTCCAATATCGGGTCTACTAAGTTCAATTTAATCTGTTTAGAACTGCAACAAAAAGGCACACATATAATGTAGTTTCTTACTAAATCCTTACAAAAATAATAATGGAAATGTTAAAATTTGGGTACGTAAGACGGAAAGTTATACCTTATTTGAACAGTCTAAATTTATTTCACGTAGTCATCTTCTCTTTACTTATTATATTTTTCTTACTATACAACTTCAAGGTTGGTACTCAACCTGGCATTAACTTAAAAATGATACTTTTTATAGGTACATCTGCACATATTTGTATGGAAAAAACACACTTATTACATAAATATTATACCATATAAATATTGAAAACATACTCCTTTCTATATAAATCTTTATTTCGAAAACATTCTTCATCAAAATGATCTGAACAAACAACATAATTGTTGGAAAATTAATCAGCGTCTTTAATTTTCATCAAATTATCCAGGTCAGTTCTTTTACAAGCCATAATCCATTGCTTCAATCTAAAAGAAAATGTATTAATAAGTACAACAAATGAAATATTACAAGCCTACTATCACATTTCTTTAACAAAATTTCATACAACTAACCTCTCCAAAACTTTGGGCATTCTAAAGAAAGATTTTGGGTCTTGTAGTTGTTACAATCATATACAGCACAAATTGAACCACGTGAAAAACTAGGTTTCGCAGACATGTTTTATTAATTACTTATGTAATAAGTAAAATAATACAAGCAATGTAAACCGCGCGACTATTTATAAGGCTGTAAGCTAAATTAAACAACTCATGCCACTAGAGGCGCTAGTGTACATGATTGCCAAGTTTTGAGTGGAGTTGCACGTATTATACCGTAGGTTTTCTATAGTATTTGGTAACACGTAATATGTTCAAATTCGCGAATATCTAGTATAATTGTGTAGGTATTTATGTTTTAAAATACTCTTCTCTTATTCAATTACGAGGGCGACACACAGTGAATCGAAAATCGCGTTTCGAAGATATAGACCTTTAAAGTTTTAAGTGCCACTCTTTACGCTTGAAATGGCTTCTGTTTATTGAATGGATTGAAAACTGACTTATGATTTTTTTACGAAATTAAATAAATGTATGGAGCAAATACGAAAAATCAATATAACCCTGAAATCGTACAATTGCGCATTATATCCTTACAGGGGTTTATAGGACTAATTATTTATAATTTTTGACAGACTTTATGTTACGGAAAAAACTGTACTTTTTTTTAAATCGTCAAAAATTTTTTCTTATTTTTCAAGCTTGTTTAATGCAGAAAGATGACTGATATGGGTTCTTTTTTTGCTTTAAATATGTCAGAAGAAAGGTTTTCGTAAAGGTTAAGGTATTACAATATCATACCAAACATCTACAAAAACCGATACAAGAACATAACCCTGGGATCGCACAACTGCGCGTTATATCCATACAGAGGGTTATAGAACTAATTATTTACGATTTTTTGACATACTTCATGTTACGGAAAACACTGCACTTATTTTTAAATCATTAAAAACATATTTTTTTCTTATTTTTCAAACTTGTTTTAATGCGGAAAGATAACAGATACGGGTTCTTTTTTTGCTTAAAAAAATGTCCGAAAAAAGGCTTATTACAACATAAAACCACCCTGCATCCGATGGTAATAAAATATCTTTGATTCTACCGAAGTCTTTCAAGAACTCAACAAAAACCTATAATAAATTTTGTTTGCTCGTAGTACTAATGAGTTGTAATCAGATCTTTTTAGAACTTTTTAAGTAACTAACAAAAACTTCTAGACACAATAGATACGTGATTTATTAGGTCATTAATAATTTTTTAATTTGCAGTAGTTCATAAAAGAGTTTAAGCTAATTATTAACACTTCTTGTTTTTCATACCACTTAATAAATAAAGTGTCATTAATGGATATAAATAGGATAAAATATATTTATTGGGTCAGTTTCTTCTGAACTTCTCAATCACTAACATCAGCGATTGACAATATGGAAAGCTGCTTATCTGGATTTAGTTACAATTCTGAAAAGTCAGAATACTTCATTTAATCATGAAGTATCGTATCGATCGTATTGCTTAGTGAAGTGCTAACTCGACTATGTTTCAGGCTTTCTGAACAAGACATTGTTACTCTCACAGAATTTTGTCGGAGATTCACACTTGCTGCTGAACGGAGGTGGAAGACAACTGGTCGGAATAGCGATAGATTTCGAAAGGAATACGAACATTGGCTAAAGGCTAATGTGGATTGGCAAAGTTGTGTGCATACTATTCTTCATAAACGCTAAGAAGAGTCATCTAGTGAAGATTTTATAACTGCAAACCCTTCAACTTCATCCTCAGTTGCGACGATGACAAAAATATCTCGAAAGCCTTTCAAAGATCTAGGAACAAAGCAAAAAAGGTCTAGCGAACATGTAGGCAACGACCCAATTTTTGATGATTAAAAAAAAGTGCAGTGTGGCGGATTTTAGTTGCTTTGTATAATTTCATATGGCGTTGCGCCCACTATCCGCAACGTCCGCTCGAAACGCCGGCATTTATGAGCAAAAAATGTGTTGCGTGCCTGTGATGTCAGTGTCACACAAATCTGTTCGCCGCTGGCATCGTCTACTGCCGCACGTGTTGGTTTGTTTTGCTTAACCCTCAGCCAGGCGTAGCGAGTATTTTTCTTTTGAGTGTTGAGTTTGGTAGGACATAAAAATAACAATACTATGTTTTTATTCTGTTTACCTATTCCTGAAAAAACCCTGTAGTCTCTGTATGACCACTGCCCATTGCACAAAAATAATATGGTCCGTATGTTACCAGTGTCCGGAAAGTCATCTGCCAGAAATCTAGCCAGAATACCATTAGTTGGACTTTAAGCCCGTTTGTTAGTTAGTTTTTACATTCGCCAGCTTCCTGACTCCAGGCTGTTACTAAAATTTATTGACAGAAAAACTTAATTTATTAGCCCGATCCAAGATTTAAACTAACGAGGCATGTTATAAAACATATAAGAGACAGTGAAAGTATTGGCATTGGCAGACTTTTTGGAAGATTGGCAGCGAGGGAAAATCTTCCTTGCAATAAAACCTGAGATGGAATAAGGGGAAGCCTGTTCCCAACAGTGGGACATATAAAAGTCGTTACATTTTAAACGTCATTATCTTAATGGTTGGCAGTCGACTACTATCACTACTAAGTATTTAACGAGGAATTTTCTATCACGCACAGCATTGTGGAATTTACTGTCACCAGCGGTTTTCCTGGACTTTAATTTAGGGACCTGTAGAAGAGTCTACTACTTTCTAAAAAGCCGGAACCCATTTGCAATTCTTCTGGTGAGCAGATGTTCATGGTTGGTGTAAATTACCATCAGATAAGCCGTATGCTAGTTTGCCTTGTAGAAAAAGGTTTTAAAACAAAAAAAAAAAAGGAAAATCTACTCTATCATCTTCCTTACAAATACGCAATACTGTGGACTCTTCTTTCGTTCGTTTTAAGCTTTCAGTGATTTTTTTTTGTTATATCCGGGTTAAAGTTGAATCCATTTTTATAACATGATATTTACATTTTTCAATTTGTCTTCCTTAATTAATTTTTGTTAATTTACGCAGCCCCGGCTGTGCGCATGCATTGTAGCAGCGCACCGCCTGTAAAAGATCGACATGTAATGTTGGACAGTTTAAGACTTTAATTATACTGCCCTATTCCTAACTAAACACTAATATAAATTGACGTGGGGCGCAACACAACAACATTTTTTTTCTTAATATTGATAATACAAATGAAATGACATTCGTTCGTAAGTTAGGACACTTCCTATCAACCTCAAACAAAGAAGGCTACAAATGCGTTGTCACCTCTGAAGACAAAAGGGAAACACCATCACAGGCTTTGATGTATACTTCTATTTAATAATTCTTATCTTAAAGTCCCACTCTCCGTAGTATCGTGCCAAAATAAGCTGTCTGCGTTTCCTCACTGAATGGCTATTCTTTGCCTTTAAGAGAGAAAAGAACCAGCGCTCTTATCACCAGCAGCAAGAACCAGTCGCGGATAGAGTTGCTTTAGATACTTGACCGCACGTGGATCCCACGGATGGATAGACTCTACTTATCCCCTTTTTTTATACTGCCTATTTACGTCCCACTGCTGGGCGCAGGCCTCCTCTAATTTCTGAGAGTTTACTGATCCTGAACAAAAACCCTGTGATTCCCGTTAACTGCGTTATCAGAATCAGTATCCAAGCATGTAACATAGAAATAATTTTTTCCAAGAAAAACACATTTAAAAAAAATACGTGTGGCACTCGGTGACTGCCGCGGTAAAGCTATTGCATAGCATTTTTTATCAACTTATGCAATTATAATTATTTATTTATTTTATTTATACAGTTAAGTCTTTGATATTAAATCAAGTTACACTTTTTGAGCGTGGTGACCGATAAGAAAACAATTTTTTTTCTCTTATTGAATAAATGAGAAGTTAATATTGTTTAAAATATCTTTAATATCTTACAATACATGTAGGTTATTCAGGAGTTAGCAGCTAGTGTACACGCATACGTCTAGTCGCACGCACACAAACACCGTGCCGAACTCTGCCGAGTGCCGAAGTCTGCCGAACTGAAACGACGTTTTTTTTTTGCGCCCGAAGCAATTAAAGGCTACCCTATACGTAGGGAGGCGGAAAATGCATTACGCATACCACGATAGCCGGTCTATCGTGGTTATGAGGGGCTCACTGTCCTACCGGGGACCCTAAGTGATACCCTCTAAAAACCGCCTTTGGGGACAGGCAGCCGGCTCATTAAGCTGTATTGTGCCTTATCATGAGCGACCCTCTTTTGGGAAAAGAGGGCGCAGGGAAAACGACGTTAGACGATGCACGGCTTTCAACGCCACACCTCCGTGCCCGTCGGAGTGGGGAGCGTGAGATTTTTTTTCGTTACGGAATTTCTGGATTCGGTCCCTGCGCTCAAGGCCCGCGATAGAAGCTATGCAATAGCTTAATAATTTTAATGAAAAAAAATAATAATTTGCAAATTGTATGTGGTTTTAGGTATTGTAGTTAGTTTAAGAGCCGTGGTAGCTCAGATGGTTAACGCTCGCTGTAAACATAAAATAACGCGAGTAACCCGGGTTCGATCCCCGCGGGCACCAATGAAATTGTTAGTTGCAATTTTAAGTTTTGATTTACCACGTGATCGGCGGTGTAGAAAAACATCGTGAGGAAACCTGTATGTCTGAGGAATAAGAAAAAAACTATTTCGAAGACATGTGAAGTTCGCCAACACGCATTGGGGCAGCGCGGCGGACAATTTCGTGCCCTAAAACCCTCTCAGAAATGAGGGGAGGCCTGTGCCCAGCAGTGGGACATATATAGGCTGTAACTTTACTTTTTTATGTGGTTTTATTATCTCTGCATTTGCCGAGGAGTAATAGGATTGTCAAAGACCCCACATTACCGATACTCGTGTGAGTTGGAGGAAATAAAACCACATACAATTTGCAAATTATTTTTTTTTCATTAACTTTTTTTAATGTGTTTTTTGAAAAAAAAAATTACTTATATACCCTTGGATACTAATTCTTATAACACACTTAACGGGAACCACAGGGTTTTTGTTACATGTTGTATATGTATGTTTATATTTAATACAAATTTTATAACAATAATTAACTCCGCCCCAAACAAAGTATATTTAAATCGTGAAAGTGCCTGCATAGCGAAGGAAATATAAACGGAAGTTCTACCAAAATAATATAATAACTTTTATCATACATATTCAAGTCAGTACTTATCAAAAAAGAAACCTAAATAAAACTGAAATCGTAAGCGATTACTTTCTTCAATAATGGAAGAACGTAAAAAATGTGATTTACAAAGAAAAATATATATCTGCTGTCTATTTCTACAAGTACAGAAAGTATGAAAACACCCAAACCTTTGTGATTTCGCTTATTATTGTTGTTTCCATTTTTAATGTAATTGAATTTTTATTATGATATGTATTACTAGATTCATATGTTCCTTTATTTTATTTTTATTGTTGTTTGTGTAATTTTTATGACATAAACAGACTTTATTTATGGTACTGGAATATTTATATTTGTATTTTCATTTGGTTGGTACGCATAAGTACGTATTACAATAATCTTTAAACATATGATTCTTCTTACGTGTGTTTGTCACTAGACTCCTCCTAAACGGCCGGATTCTTTTTGATAAATTTTTACTTGTGTTTGAGTAGGTCCTACGAGTAGGTAAGTCCGACTTCGACCAAGATGTCAATCGATACATTCAATTTGGCTGGCAGTGTTCGGGAGCTTACGACACATCTTTTCTTCAGTCATACCTCAAAACCTCAACTAGACTGTACAAACACTGCGTGTTGCCAATGATGACCTACGGATCTGAGACGTGGTCCTACACTGCTGGTCGTAAGAGGAAGCTCAAAATCGCTCAGCGAGCGAAAGAGAGGGCTATTTTTGTGGTTTCTCTGAGTGATAAACTTAGGAATGAGGACATCCGCAGTAGAACCAGAGTGACCGACATAGCCCAATGGATTAGTATGCTGAAGTGACAATGGATCGTCCATATAGCTCGAAAAACCAATAACCGATGGGGAAGAAACAATTCACCCTACGGCGTTTGCGTTAAACTCTTACAAATGAAAGTTGTAAGAGTGGGCAAGACGCTTGTACATTTCTTTCATTATCTAGGTGATAGGCGGCAGCGACATTGTTGCAGCCAAAATTTTTGACTTTTTTTGACTGACGCGCGCCTTATGTTAAAAAAAAACCACGGGTTGCACTCCGCGAGTGCCGGCAGAAGTGAAAACTTGAATATTAGCGTTGTGCATTTTGAATATTTTGGAATGGTTAGGGAATAATTTTGCACAAATTGCTTTAATTATCAGTATAAAATATCATTTATGTGGTAGAATACAATATTTATTTATTGCGCTATCGTACACAAACATGGCAATTTATGTTACATTAACATTTTTCGCCCTGCGATCTTTTTTATGCGGTACAACCTTGACAAGTACTTGAAACAAGTATAAACGCATCAATTTTGACTTTGTTAAAATGACATTACTGTGTCCGCATGTGGTTAGAATAAGTTTATTATGGTTTTGGCTCGGCATTGGCGTCACTTGAAATATATGAGACAAGAATTTTAAAAAAGCCTTAAAAGCATCGATTTCGACTTTGTTATAATTATTTTAGAGTGTGTGAGTGCGTGTCATTACAATAAGTCGAGTTTGACTTGGTTTCGGCGTAACTTAAAATGTGACAGCGCTCCGTCTATATTTCTTTATTGGTATAAGTAAATACAGAAAACGGTTAATATAAATAGAATAACTAATTGGATACTAGTGACAATTAATATTGAATGAACTGAAAATGCTTTTCCTTATCCAAAAACAAAAGCTATATAAATACTACAGTGTACAATTCAATGGCTAAGTGGAAATAAATTGCCCATAAACAATGTTGCCACTTTACTCGAGTGCTTTGCTCTCAACCTAGATTTAGTAATAAAGCTAAAGGATGTCGGATATTTAATTGCTATTTAAAATTTTTACAAAAGTTTTCTTAATGTTAAACTCAGGGGATAAGCGCTCGGAATAAATTTTACTGTACGCAAGCAACAAGGGTTCAATCCCTGCCCACGCTAGTGAAATTGTTAATTAAAGATATTAAAAGTTAATTTACTACGATCCGCGTTATAAAACAAAATGACGTACTTTACCTCGATTGAAGAGCACCTGCTTTGCCTTGATTACATGCAATATCTCGGTCACTTTTAAACTCGACACCACTACTTTCAACATCACTACACTAGGAAAGACACACCACCCTCGATAATACAATTAGTGTTTCGCCATTACATAAGGCATCGTTAGGTGAAATTGACTCAGCGGTGGTGACCGCTAATTACAAATTGCAATTTTAAGTGTTGATTTACCATGTGCTCGGCGATGAAGAAAGAAAATATCTTAAGGAAATCCGCAGGTGTGAGAAGTTAAAAAAATTGGAGATAACAGGAGACGCAGGCAGCGTGGTGGACAATTCTCTCTGAGAGGAGACCAATGCCCAGCAGTGGGACACATAAGGCCGTAACTCCAACTCTCATTTAGTGTATTAGTGTTTTAGGGGGAGTATTCTATACCTTAAAGTATTGCATATACCGTGCTTTTGTTTGTATCAACAGGTATATTTATAGGTTGATTTATTTTCTGCCTTGGAGTACGTCCGGGTATGTACCCCTTTACCTATTCCTGCCGCCAAATACCAGTGCTTGCAATACTGTGTTTCAGAATATAGACAGCTAGTATAATAACAGTTTTTTTATAGAATTAGGGTGACAAACGGGCACACAGTCCGCTTGATAATATGTAGATGCTGTATCCCATAGACATCTTCATATATCCTCGATAAAGAATCAAAATGCAATTGTGCTTCCAGTCAAATGGGGTTTCCGGTTCTCTACACGCGTAATGAAAAAACGGCATCATTTAGCTGCTATTTTACACTGGCATTCTGTTTGAGCTGTGTTGAGCCTCCCCCGTTCGAGTCAACCCATTTATGGTACAACTACAATATAGTTGCAACGTGGATCTACCACGTCAAAAAGGTATTAGGCATTCCATCTCAGCTCTCAGAAGTGACAATGGTGTGTAGTCTTCTTTCTTTGAAGATGGTTGCAGGAGTCGATTAATTTCAGGGGCCAGAATACCATCAGTTGCGCTTTAAGTCCGTTTGTTTGTTAGTTTTTATATTCCTGACTCCAGACTGTTAATAAGAATTCCTTGACAGAAAAACTTAATTTATTACGCCGACCCAGGATTTAACCCAACGAGGCAGGTAATAAAACATATAGGAGACAGTAAAAGTAAACATTGGCAGACTTTTTGGAAGATTGGCAGCGAGGCAAAATCTTCCTTGGTGGAATAAGGGAAAGCTTGTTCTCAACATAGGGACATATAACAGTTGTTACATTTTAAACGTCATTGTTTTAATGGTTGGCAGTCCACTACTATCACTACTAAGTATTTAACGAGGAATTTTCTACCACGCACAACATTTACTGTCACCAGCGGTTTTCCTGGACTTTGACTTAGGGACCTGTAGAAGAGCCTACTACTTTCTAAAAAGCCGGAACTCATTTGCATTTTTTCTGGTGAGCAGATGTTCATGGTTGGTGTAAATTACCATCAAGTGAGCCGTATACTAGTTTGCCTTGTAGAAAAAGGTTTTGAAACAATAAAAGAAGGAAAATCTACTCTTACAAAATTCTCAAGTCACCACTTTAGTTTTTCTATAGGGCTAGTATAAAGTTGCAGAAAGATATATGGAATCTCTCAGTACGATAATGGATTTTCTTACGTTTCTTTTTATTGTTTCTCCGTAATGTTTAAATGTTAGTGCATCAACTTTTCAGGGCAGTGCTCACCTTGATTTATTACACAGGGTAAAAATATATTACTCTGTCAATGGTTATTTATTACGGTTGAAAATTCTGAATCTATACTACATTTAGAGTAGCTAAGATTAGGCTTAAAATTTTTAAATATATTTTAACGTTATCCCTAATATTAGGATTTTCTATTGTATTTTGAAGCCTGCTTTTTTCCACCATGAATGACACAGTATATAAGATTGGTTAAAACTATATTATGAAAGAGATATAAAATCTATCAATGCGATATTAGATACAGTAAAGAAACTAACAAAGCGATGAATAAAACAAACGGAGTTCATTTACAAAAACACGTACAAAAAAAATTAAAAAAAGTATAAATATATTACGGATATAAAATGGTGGTAGATATATCACAAACACTCTCAGAATGTCCGTGCAAAGTCCACCTAAAGTCATCGTCGTATTATGCGTATTATACTGACTAATATGACAACGGGTAGAATTAAAAGTTTTGTACAGTCGACTTCAATACGACCGAATCAATGTATTCTAAGTCAATTAAATTCGCATTATTAAAGATTAGTCAAAAACGACTGCTTAGATCTTGATCAAATTTATATGGGACCACAAGAGAAGCACCAGTTTTCAGATGAAAAGAATCATCAAAATCGGTTCTCCCATAAAAAGTTATGAGGTAACACATATAAAAAAAAATTTGGAAAATCCAAAGTGCACGCCTCATAATTTGATTCGAATATTTAAAAATTACTTTCAAAAGTAACAGAAACTTGAAAACGAGTGATTTTTCTCGATATATGTGTATTTTTATTATATTAAAAGTGCAATAGTAAAAAATAAAGAGATTTTTAGCTCAGAAAATTACTAGATTTCCATTAGATGAGAATAGGGCACAACCACAACGCTTCGCTTATGAGGCGTACAAGAAAGAAAATACAGTCGAATTGAATACCTCTTCTTTTTTGAAGTTGGTAAAAAATGAAACAGAAAAAATCTGAAATAGTGTTGACTTTAAAACCTTTTTTGGTCTTACATCGTAATTACAACTCAAAATTATATTAAAATTGCAATACATGTACTTTTTTTTCGTTAAAGGTAATCGTATTATGAAGTGATTTATATGGATAATTTTTTGAAAATCATTGGTTTTGTTAACAAAATAAATTAAATTAGTAAAACTACTCACGCAGTGAAGCACGCCTCGCGCTTAGTGCCCAGTCGAACGTTGTTAAGTTCGGACCTGTGTCAATTTTTTTTTAGATGCGCTCCCCGCAAAATGAAATACAAAAAAACATCAGTTGACCACAGTAACATTATTATTCTAAATAAATCAGTACGACTATTATTTTTTCAAAAATGTATTTCTTTGAAGATTTTGTAATAGTATAAGCGTACAGTACAATCTTTATTGTAGCCGAGATGTGACTAAGTTTTTTTAATAAGTCTATGTAAAGAAATACAACAGACATTATTGATTACAGTGCAATAATACCCCGCTCTGAGAAAGGTACATTAGTACATAAAAATTCACAGAAAAACAGTAAGTACCTAACGGGCATTGATTGAGCTTGTGCAAAATGATTTTATTTCCACGCAAGTCATAGACATACAGCTTAGATTATTAGATACTTTACTAATATTTATCAATTCTTTTTAATTAACAAAGGTGTAAAATGTCAGTTTGATTGTGTGATTTCTTTTTCAGAGAGATGGAACAAATTCAACAAAACTTTGAAGCAGATATACCTGAAAACTCTATTTTACCACTAGATCTTCGTTATTATCTAAAGTAATTTTTTAATGATTATGTCACCTTAATGTCCGAGGACTATATTATGTAAATTTAATTTACCTACTTACCATTTACTGTTTCACATTTTTTTGCTGTTTACAAACATGCGACACACGAAAGCATTATTAATGAAAAAGTGGCATTGAGAAGTGCTGCCATTTTAGATCTCTTTCTTTTATCGACCGAGTATTTTACTAATAACCAGTATATGTTGAGCTTGCATTAGTAGGTAGAAACTTGTTTTGGGAGGAAAACTTACACTGAACTATTTAGGTCATTGACATTATACGCGAAAAAACTATCACCAACCAACGGCTTTACGTGCTTTCCAGGGCACGGGGGTGAGACTCCGCCTACTTCCTGACTCCGTGCAGCTACTGAGAATTACTTGACAGAAAAACTCAATAAATTGATATTTTTGCCCCGAATCGAGATTCGAACCCAGGATCTCATGCTCAGTTGTCACACTACTAAAACCACTAGACTAACGAGGCAGTCAAAATCAAAAATAAATATCAAATGCGCCTAAATACTTATAAGAGAAAAATATTTTTGAAGTGAAAACTTCTTTAGCGGCGTTGTGCACTTTTTTTGTAATGGGTAAAAAATGTTAAACTCGCGTCAGGACACGTGACCTGATCGAAAATTCGTAAGACGGATGGAGAGTAGACAGCTGGCGCGGCGTAGGAGAGGAAGTATCCCCTCTCTTTCAACGGCGCGGCGAAAATGTATGCCTGCGCCTGGTGTTTCGTTTAGGCGGCGCAGGGCGCTTGCTCGAATGTTCGTGTGTGTTTATGTTACAGCGTGCCACGCGCATCCATGGATGGTGACAGCTGATGGCTCTACCGTCTGTGTAGTCATCACACTGCTGTGTATTCGTAAAATGCGTGTATATTATGTGTTTAAAATATGGAAATTGTTCTGGTAATAATGATGGTGAAAAAGTCGTCGAAATAATGGATGAAAATGGATTTTTCTGAGAGATAAACTTTTTAACACTCCATTAGTCGCGCGTTCTACTATTGTAGAACAGGCACGCATTTCGTGGCATTTTAACATTAATTGTGGGTGTCTAACGCAAACACTCTTAGTATTCCTCTATTACTAGCTGGTGATCACAATTAGTAAGTACCCTTTTGGCAAACTGCACGATCGCACTTGTTAGAAATTTCGCACCAAAACTAAAATTCTACAATAGTAGAGCGCGCGAGCACTCGCGTGTCATTTTTGTCGAAAGTTTACCTATCGTTTTTATTTTATGTAAGTGTTTATATTTTGTATAAATATTGTTATTATGAATTTTTTTGTTTGATAATATTATTTTTAACCGAAGTAACTATATTTCGCACAATGATGGCACATATTTTGAGATGGTTGGAAGAAGTTATTACTGATGAAGCAACCAGCAAAGTATGGGATACATATATTTTTACTAACGGATACAAAGGTACCTTCTGCCTACCATATGGAAATATACGCAGGTGCTCAGCCAGATGGTCCTTATGCACAATCAAATAAAGTTGTGGACATTGTGCAACGAATGCTTACCCCATTGGATGGTTTAGGTTATAACGTCACAATGCACAATTGATTTACGAATATACCTCAATGCTTAGAACTCTTAGCTAGCAAAATTACTGTCGTAGGCACTGTGAAGAAAAATAAGCCACAAATTCCCAAAGAATTCAAAATCACAAGAAACAGAAGCGAAACGAGTTCAATTTTTGGCTTTCAAAAACAAGGTACTTTAGTATCTTACATGCCAAAATCAAAGAAAGTGGTGCTTATTTACTCACCTATGCACTATGATGATCATATCGATTTACAAACAGCAGAGAAACGTAAGCCGGAAATAATAACTTTTTACAACAATACCAAATATGGCGTGGACATTATTTGTAGTATTTATGACGTCTCACTTACTATTTTTTTTTTCAATTTAATGAATATAAGTGCTATAAACGGTTATATTGTACATACAATGTATGTAACAAGGACTACAGAAATAAGGCCAGGAAGGATTTTTTATATGAACTTGGTTTTCACTTAGTCGCGCCATGCATACAACGCAGAATAAATATTGAAAGTATTCCAAAATCATTGAAAAGTAAAGGGAAAATGCTTTTAGGCATGAAAGAGCCTCTCTGCCCAGCACAACTCCCCAATACTGGTCGAGTCGGGAAATGTTCCTTTTGTGGCAGAGTACGCAATAAGTCCACTGGAAAACAATGTGACACCTGTAAAAAGTGGATTCGTCCTCAACATCAAGTTCTTCAATGCCTTGACTATTGTAAAAATGATAAAGACCGTGTGGAAGATATGAGCGAGTAAAAAAAGGAGACTGAGAAGGTTTGATGCCAAAAAATCATGGATTTTTCTCAAAATTCATAAGAAGTCTGATATTAAGTGTCTAATAAATGGTAACAGTTGTTTCGTCTATTTAGTTTCTTATTAAAGTTTGTTTTAATATGATATTGAGATTTCCTGTAAAATCTTTACACAAAATAGTTCTACATATGTAGAGCGCGCGAGCACTCGCGTCCCAAACAGGGGCGCGCGTAATGGAGTGTTAATTAAGAAATAGTTACTGCGTTCACTTCCACTCCAGAAATGGTCTGCTCTTGACTGATAATTGTTACCGTTACTATCCATTTAAAGCCTACTGCTGAATAAGGCCTACCCCATATTTCCATAGCGTGGCAGCTTGGCTGGTTGACGACCGCAGTTTTTTGTTGTTATTAGAAAGATGTTGCTTCCTATCTTCTAATTTGTTTTCTTCTGTTATCTTTTATGGCATCATGGGATGATAAGATGTTGTAAATATTTTTACATCGCCACTGCACGGTAGATCGTTTAGAGAATTTATTTTAATTAGTGCCCGCCAGCACCAATGAAATAGTCAAATTCAATTTCAAGTGCTGGTTTAGGTACGTAAAAGTAAAGTTACAGCCTATATACGTCCCACTGCAGTTTACAGGCCTCCCCTCATTTCTGAGGGGGTTTTAGGGCAAGGAAGTGTCTGCTGCACTGCCCCAATGCGTGTTGGCGAACTTCACATATCTTCGAAATATTTTTTTCTTATTCCTCAGACATGCAGGTTTCCTCACGATGTTTTCCTTCACCGCCGAGCACGTGGTACATGACGATTGACATACAACATGCTAATTTTCTGAAAGAATTCTTATATAAGGCGTAAAATATTTTTTATAAAGACGAACGAGAACACAGTTCACCACCTTTATTATGAAAATCAAAGTTAAAGAGAAATATTTCGTGTATTCTACATACACTTTTTCCTTATTACATTTTTTCACGTGTACCTCATCATCATTAAAATACAATCAAGAAGGTCGTTTCATGTCGAGATCACAACAAAACCGTTTTTTTCATATTTCCCATCATGAGTCGGCGTTAGAACGAGTGGAGTTAGAAGTGCTTATATCACCCTATAAAATGTTACCCAATAGCAATTTCATTTTTATTTCCCCTTTATTATGCTATATTTATTTTGTACGTTTTAAAGCTGACCGGGAATTTAATGTTTTTTATATAGCATAAGGGTGACAAACGAGCACACAGTTCACCCGATGGTAAGTGCCAGCTGTGGTGCATAGACTATCCTTGATTAAGAATCAAAATGTAGATGCGTTGTCACCCCTGAGAACTAACCTTAAATGTCTTGTTCCCAGTAAAAAGAGTATCTGGTACTTCACACTCACCATAGCAAATAGGACAACGAATGGGACGCGTCGCACCCGCAGACGGGCACGACGCGTTCCAGCTCACACCGCGTACACACCGTACACCCGCGTTCCTGGACGGTTCTCACCGCCCAGAACATCGACCAACACGAGCTGAGCAGTCAGAGACGGACCCCCGTCCCCCCCCCCGCACACCCCCCCTCGGACTGCGGTTAGATAGCTCAAAGAAAAACGCCTAAAAGGCGACATGATGATTGATAACAATATCAAATCATAAATCATTCATCATCATTTTCACCTCATTGCCTTTCCCTTTTTAACTAGCTCGCGGCCTTGCAGGCCGCGTACCCTGTGACAAGATAAAGCTGTAAGAGTCGTATAGACTAACAGCATTAACATCAAGATAATAGAGACTCACCATAGCAAATACAATAACCATTCAGCTTTTATTTTAAGCTGGTATTTTGTCAACATATACATATATATATATATTGAGGAAATTTGTTGTTCGTCGTTTAACGATCAACGGAGTGGATTAACTACAATTCCTACCATATTAGAGAGGATTATGGTCCCTCTCAGGAGTGACGCTCCGGGAATTCGGCAGTCTGTGAAAATGTTCAAAATCGTCCCAATCAGATTTGATAAACTACAAATCCTCGCAAAAGAATACCGATTCCTACCAAGGATGATATGCGAGGCTATATAAATTAAAAATCATAATAATGTCAATAGAGAAGATGGATGGGTGCTTTCGTCTGCTTGGGATCCTATAATTAACAAAATTAAAGCCAAACCCAAGCATACCACTGCAAGACTTCAAGATACTGTAAGCTCGTTTTGCGAAGATCAGACCAAAAATTTGTATTCGAAAACTGAAAGTAGCCGGACTAACTATGACATTGGGATGTATAACATCTCAGTACCTCCGTGACCATGGGGGCTATAAAGTACCCTAAACCTTTTCGGCGGTAGGTGAATAAAAATTTAACACATATTTACGTTTTGAGATCTTATTTTAAATTAATTAAAACAATAATTTGCTGTCAATTATATCATTTTTGAGTGCTTGAGACCATAAATATATAGTACTTACGTAAATTCAACAGTGTATATGTGAATTGATTCTTATTAAATACACCACCTGCCAGCTCGCCACACTTTCATTACTTATTTAAGTTTTACTAACCCTTTATTGGGCGCTATACAATGTCTCAAATTGAGGACATTAAAGCCGCACAAAATAGCCTGGAGGAATGCTTCTCTAAGAGAATGTCCGAACTAGAAGCACAGCTACATTCTGGGGGACCCACAAAGGATACTGTTGCAAAGGTGGCAGAGGAGTTCCGGACCTTTCGAGAGCTCATGTTCTCCATGTTAGGTCTGCTTCGCAAGCGAATTAATGAGTCCTCCCACATGGTTGATGTCATTGAGGCCAGACAACGACGTAAGGCCCTCATTTTTTTGGGAATCGCCAAAGTGGATAAGGAGGACTGCAAGGCTGCTGTACTAAACACAATCCGCAGGATGAGATTGAGTGACATAACAGAAACTTCCATTCGTGCTTGTCATAGGATTGGAGTAGCAAATAAGGACTATCATCGGCCAATCCTTGTAAGGTTTGCTGGTGTAGCAGGTATGTTTATCTCACTTTCTGCATATTGTTGTTTTTATATGTTACCTTGTGATTTTTATGATAGCTACACTTGATAGTGAATATGATAGTATTAAACTATATCTGATATTAAATTTACAAATCTGCAATTACTATCAGACTCAATCAACGTTGTTTTCTTTTTGTTTTAATTTTTTATGTGTATCATTGACCTACTATTATTATAAACTATTTGCTTAACATATATCTTGAACAATGTTTGTCATTGTTAGTATTAACTTTTTAAGGCAATGTATATAATTAACATGAGGTAATTTGTAAAGGTAATTTAACCAACTAACTAACTTTTAAGTCTTGTTAATTTTTAATTTGACAGATTAATTTGCTCTATCTTTTATTATTAATGTTGAGTATGAATTAGGTATTTCGAGTTTTTTTTTCTTATGTTTATTTTATACTATGTCTATTTGTATAGTGAACTTTTCACCAATGTGTGTGTGCCATATGGTGGGTGGTGCAGAGATCGTAGTGTTGCACATTTTTTTAATCCAATATAATTTTATAGTTTATTAATTAGGTATTGCAAATATTTTATATTATATTAAATTTATTGTATTATTTCTATGTTAATGCCTTCTGATGAAGATTCTTTTTTTTTCTGCCAATGAATCTGTTACATCGTCTAATAACAGTAGTTTTTGTTCTGCAACTGATACGCTTGGTGATTTCGTGCGGCATACGTTTAATCAGTTGCTCTCTTTTTTGAACGTGTGTCATGGCACAGAGCATACCCAGTTACTACAGCGACCTAATTGAAGTTTTCTCGGATGCTAACGTTCATGCCGTTTTGATTTCTGAGAGTTGGTGTAAATCTCATCTCCTTTCGACCACTTATCCTTTCTCTGGTTTTACCATGATACGCAATGATCGTGTGGACAGGAGAGGGGGTGGTGTTGCTATATATCTCCGCTGTGACTTTTCTCATAAAATCTTAGCCTCCTCCTCACCCTCCTATTTCACCTTTGCGGAGTTTTTTTTTTCTCGAGGTATGTGTGAAGGGAACAAAATTGGTTCTCGGTGTTGTTTATTGTCACCCTTCTGTTCCTTCTGTTCTCCAGTCCCGAAACGACTCTGGAATCTTTAAGGTTGGAAAACACGCATCACATCATCATGGTTGACTTTTTTCTTCCACCCCGCCCCGGTTCCCACTGCACCCCGTTCTTCCAAACTCCTTCATATTGTCGAGTCATTTGGTCTCCACATCTTTTCGTTATAAGCCACTTATCACAATATTGACGGGAATGCACTTGCTCAACTATTGTTCCTGGTCAACACCTGGCTTCTGGCTTCTCCCATCATGACCTCATTTTCCTTTCTTATGTCCTAAAACCTCTTTAATTTCTGCATAAAATCCTGCACATGCGATGTTTTGGTAGTACGGATTTAGAAGAGTTGTGTTTAGATGCATCTGAATAAAAATGGGATAGAGTGGTGGCCACCCCTACTGTGGATCAGAAAGTCGCTGCATTTTATAACACTATTCTCAAGCTTTATGATGTACATGCTTCAGGGTGAAAGTCAAGTAACTCCATGGATGACGAGAGGTGTTCGCATAGCCATGGGGCGTAGGGACCGGGCTTATCAATGATTTAGAAAAGAGCGGAATGATGAGAGATGGAACCTCTATAAAACTGCTAAGAATCAGATGATACGCAATGCTAAACGCCAATATATTATCGATAACATAGTTTCCACTTCTTCTGCTGATATTTGAAAGTTCCTAGAGACTCTCGAAATCGGTAAATAATCTCGTTTTGAGCTTCAGGGGACACTTGTTTTGCATGATATCAACAGTTATTTTGATTTTCATACTCCTCTTAATCGACTTCTTAATAGCTGCATTCGATTCATTTTTAATCTTCGTAAGTACGATGATGTGTCTATTTATCGTTCCCAACTTAAGTGGTTACCCATTCGTCAGCGACGAAGTATGCGCACACTCACAACATTATACTCCATCCTGATGTCTCCTACTCCCCCCTCTTACTTAACTTCTCATTTTTAGTACCTTTGCTCTAGCCATGACAGAAACCTGCGTTTCTCGAACAATCTTTTACGAAAGTATCTCATAAATCTGGCTTCCTGCATTCTTCCTTCACTATGCAGTCTGTTCTCCTCTGGAACGCACTCCCTCCTTAAATTAGATTTGTTAATAATCGTTATATATTTAAGAAGAAAGTTGGCGAACATTACCTAAATAAACTGGCAGAATAATCTCATTGGTAGTATTCATTTATGTTTTTATATAATTATATTATGTACGTAATTTATTATTTTGATGTATATAATTTATATATTATAATACTACACATGTATTAAATAATTTTTGATATGTAAGTATGGGTTTATGTATTATTTTGTTCATATTTATATAATTTAAATAACATAATTGTTGTCTAACTTTTCACATACCTACTTCATATTTTTACCTCTGCATCACCCACAGGTTGACTGACTGGTAGATAATGCCTCAGGAATTAGGTCCGCCTATACATATTGTATAAAGTTTTAATAAATAAATAAACGTTGAGAATTAAAATAATTAAATTAAACGCGATAAAACCCTTATAAGTGGTATTATTCAATGTTTAGTGTCACGTAAATCTAAGAAATCATTATCAAAGACAAAAACAATTACAGGCTTCTTATTTTTCAACTCCAGTTCACTGCTGGCGATTTGCCTAAATCGTGACACGGGGCAGGCGGTTTAACGATTGTAATATTCTGCAATCGTACTACCGGACGTCTCTCATCTCCTTTGACATGAACTAATCCATCAGACACAGGTCCGCATACCCATTTTGGACGGCGTGGTCAAAAAATATTCCTTACACTGAGTAAAACTCTCCACCCAAGTTGAGGCGACCAGACTAGAACTGCTTCATGCGCTTCAAACGCTTTATCAACATCATCGCTTCATCTGTATTTATGTATATTAAATTTGTAATTCAGTAGTAATTAAAGTAATATTGTCGAGATAATATTTATCCATATTCTAGATTACGAAGTTGAATCACTGGTAAAACGTGTCGGTGTGCTCAGCCGAGCGATAAGACTAGATAAGGTGGAAAACCTTGTAAGTGGAAAAGGGCACATCGTGTGGAATATACAAGATAAATATTATTTTGTTTTATGGCAAATTAATTGCTTTAGTTTTTAATTAAATTGATTTCTAATTACATTTAAAATTAAAAAAAATTACATTTATTTTTTATTAGAATACAAACAAACATCATCACTATTATAACAACTCATCAAAAATCCACGGCCGCACATAGTCCTGCATCCCTCCAACTAGTGGCGGTCGCCATATTTTTCGTGTCATTTCAATTTTTTTAAATAATCATTAATAACTATTTACATAATCAATTTTTATATTTCAGAAAATAATTGCTCCAAATTTTTTGTAGCCTAGAGCCTTTCAGATAAGATCACTCTTGGCGGTACTCTCTATCTTCTTCTAATTTCAATCTTCCAAAAATGAGCCCGTCCATACAGAAATTTTAAAAATGGTAATTTGTGACTTGGTGTAAATAACCACTAAGTTAAATAGAAGCCAGAAATTTCAATTTTAAAACAAAATTCCGTGTAGTGACGGTGTGGTGCAAGAATATTCACTACTTTTTCGGATAGTGGATATTCTTAATGGACTGTGTGGACTTGGGGTAATCGAATTTCGCTACTATTTGTCATTTTAGTTTCACCATTTATATTTAATCGGATTTATTAGTTTAACCCAATCAATAAACATTATCGTTTCTCTCGGGCGATTAATTAAAATGTGGATTCACCAACGTACGTCCACTAGGCCTTCAATTAATTACGCAGCAATGTTGCACGTCGGCGGATTTGGCAATGTTCGAAATATCACTATGCTTATGTAAAGTGTGTTTTTTAAATCATTGAATGGAATGTGTCACAGTTCTTTTTTTTCATTTCAACGACAGATAAACAGTCTACTTAATGGTAAGTAGCTTTTACATACGGACATCAGCATCTAGTTTCAAGCAAGGAAACCTTAGTTGCTGGTGTTCGTATGTAAAAGCTTTTTGCGTAGTTATACTTTCTCTCTTTGATACCGGAACACAGCACTTTTATCTTGTAGAAGAGATAGCTAAGGTGGAGAAAACAAGGAATTGACTACAATTGCGGATCGAACTTCTGCATTGACATAGCATCCGCTTCCGATCTAATCGGTTTGCGGGCGGTTTGTTGTTTTGGTGCGTGTGTCTGGTATTTTCCTCTCTATTCTATATTTACCTCCTTTTTACGAGACAGTCTTATGTTCAGTTGTGGACTTCTTGTTTACTTCTTTTTTTGTGCTTGGATATTTGTTTATCTCGTAGAGTTCCACTCAGGTGTGAGAGGCGTAGGAAATTGAGTCACTTTACCATACGTGGACCCCACGGGAATGATAATATCTATAGAGGATGGCGCGAATATGTAGCCATTCCTCAGAGACTCATATTTGAGCTACTTACTTAGGTCAACTATCTCTTATAACGCGTCTGGCCTTAAAGAGGAATCCATGAGCTGAGAGGCTGCCAAAGTCATATCTTGCCATATCTATACTTGTATCCCACATTAGGGCTGTACCTCTCCCCCAAAGGAATATTTTAAATATAAAACAAGACTCTAAAACAGGGAGAACATTTATAGGGACAAAGGCTCTCCGGATTACATCGTTCAGGAAACAGTGACGGGACACCTACCTTTCCTTACATGAAAGTCCGTGTGTGTGTCCGAGTGTGAACTCGTTGACACCGCTACCACAAGGGCAGTATGGCGGAATACCTCGTTTTCAGTGAAAAGACAGTTTCCACATCTACACACTATGCAGTGACAGCACTGGTGGTGCTCTGTATAGTGGTCGTGCCAATATTTTTGATAAAACGTCTCCGAGTACCGGGAAAAACTTGTGTCTGAAGCCGAGTCTTTGCTGAACAAAGTCTCGGATTGGGGACGACTAAATCTAGTCCAGTTTAACCCTCCAAATTTGCGTTAACCGCTAAAAGGAACTGCAGTTGCTCAGGCGAGTGACGTGCAGTTTCGTGGTCAATCGGAAGAGAAGGCCAAATTGGCTTCTAAAAAGCTTGGCGTGCTCAGCAGAGCGGGACAGTATTTCAATGCGGCACACCGCCTGCAACTTTAAAAGGCGCAGGTTCGGCCGCACATGGAATAATGTTCCAATCTCTGGGCTGGAAGCTCACGATACCAGCTCCTTCTATTTGACCGCATCCAGCGCAGAGCGGCTCGAATCGTCGACGATCGAGTGCTTTCCGATCGGTTCGATTCACTGGCGCTGCGAAGAGATCTTGCATCTCTTTGCGTATTTTATCGCATCTATCACGGAGAGTGCTCTGAGGAATTGTTCGGATTAATCCCAGCCGCCAAATTTTATGAATGCGCTATGCGGCAAACCTCACGATACCATCCATACCATCTAGATGCTTGGCGGTCGACCATTGTACGTTTCACTAGGAGTTTTCTTCTGCGTACGACCTTTCTGTGGAATAATTTACCACCAGCGATTTTTCCGGACCAATATAACCTAGGGACCTTCAAGAAAAGAGCTTACTCCTTTCTAAAGAGCCGGCAACGCACCTGCAATTCCCCTGGTGTTGCGGTTGATCATGGGCGGCGGCGAATCACTTAACATCGGTGAGCCGCATGCTCGTTTGCCCCCTCATCTATAAAAAAAGGTTATTTGTTAACACAATGTCATTATAATTGAAAAATAGCGTTGTAATTATAAGTTTCTCGGCTTCTAGATTATATATATATACACTAAACAATGCTTTAGTGGTTTTTTAATATTTTTGCAGAATTATAATTCTTTTTTTTATTTTATACTTTTTGGAAAATTCGTACTTTGGTTTATTTATTTCTAATCTAAGTAATATAAAGTATGGATAACTAATATTTTAGAAGGAAATATTAAATCTTACAGTTTCCTAACATATTCCCCGACATGATATCTGTCAAATATTAAACACATTCCTGAGTTACGTTACGCACAGCACTTCTATAAAAAAGTATATTAATATTAATATAAAGAATAGGTATCGTTTCAAAATTTGTAACTTCAGCTAGTAGCTAAAGTTACAAAATTAGATTCCGAATTAATTTTTTAAGTAGCCGTTAAACTTTCAACACGGCGTCGGCGAACAGTCGACAGATCGTGATGTCACGTATTGTCGACATGTTTTTCTTCACTAAATAATCACTTATCTTTAAAAAAATTATGTCAAATATATATATTATATATATATATATGGTAACGTCCCATTTGATATAACAGCAAATGACTAATCAGGAAGTCATATTCATGAACTTACATTACGCGAACACAAATTTCTCAGATTCGTAGAGTGACCCTTCTTAGATTCTTATTTCAAAATTATGAAAGCATAATCTTAAACTTTTGTCTGGAAATATAAATATGTATAAAAAATATTTTTCATTTTTTTATTTAACCGGTTCTGCTTTTTTAATCGTTTTGTAAAATAATGGCTTTTTATTATATTTTTGAAATATAAGAAAGGTAATACTATTTACTTGTAACGAGGCTATAACAAAGACCTGTTGGATTTGTATACATAATCTTAATGGGATTAAAGGGCCGAAAAATTATTTACTTTTTTATTATTTATTAATTAAAAATGATTTTGGGGGTCATTGTAGAAGCGTGCTCGTCGCGACCCCTGCCAGCCCTTTTCAGGCCTGCAATTCTACACAGCTGCGCACCCATGCAAACGAGAGTTAGGGCGTCCCCCCAAGACGACGCACACCAGCTCGTCCCTGTTGGTGTGGAATGCAGCGCGCAAAGCGGCGATGGGGGACCGCCACCCGTCACGCACAGCCCGACACGGCGGAAGGTGGAGGACGGAGTGCAGAGTTGGCACGTGGAATGTTAGAGGGGGCATGAGAGATAAGACGAATGAGTTGATCGAAATAATGAAAGAAAGAGAATTAGATGACGTGTGTATGTCGGAGACCAAACGGAAAGGCAGTGGTACTGAAGAGCTCCCTGGCGGGACGTTAGCTATATGGTCCGGAGTCCCGGAAAGCGAGAACGCCTGCCAGGGAGTGGGGGTGCTGTTGTCGTCCCGGTTGGTCGATCTTATGACTGAATACAAGGTTGTGAACTCAAGACTTCTCTGGGTTCGCTTCAAAATGGGACTGACGAAGTTATTCCTTTTGGCTGTTTATGCGCCGGTAGCTTCGTCGTCCAGGGCTGAGCTGGAGGAGTTTTGGGAGAATGTAAGAGAAGTTCTAGATTTGGTTAAGGGAAACGAAAGAACGGTTGTATGTGGTGATTTGAACGGATGGGTAGGTATCGCTCGACCAGGATACGAGTCGGTGCTTGGAAAGTTTGGCGATAAAAGGGTTAATGATGCTGGCAAGCTTATACTGGCTGTATGCAAGGAAAAGGGTCTTCTTGTGACAAACACTATGTTTAATCACAGGAAAATCTATATGTACACTAGAGAAAGAAAGAATGAGAGAAGTATGATTGATTTGTTCCTGGTGGATGACCGACTGCGAAAACAGGTAATGGATACACGAGTGTTCAGGGGTGCTGACCTGGGAACGGATCACTATCTTGTAATTACTAGAATTAGGGGTTTGTTCGCGGGTTGGCGCTACCGGATGGCAGTAACAGAACCACAGTCGGTCTGTCGCATCCGAAGCTGGAAGCTTAAGGAAACGGATACTAGGGACAAATATCACACGAGGGTAGCCGAAAAGCTTGACACCATCGATGGCAGGAAAGAATGTGTGGAGAGAACATGGCAGAACCTTAGGGATGGAATGGTAAGTGCAGCGGAAGAAGTATGTGGAACGACAAACAGAGGTAGTAGTAAAAGAAGAGATGCATGGTGGAATGATGAAGTGAGAGAACTACTTGGCCTCTAGTAACGATAAGCATATGAGAGAGAAGATGAAAGAAAGATATAAGCTGCAGAAAGTTCATGCGAAAACATTGATTGAGGAAGTACGTGAAAGGTGTAGAATAGAAGCGGACGAGAGGTTGTCGCACAACTTTAAGGAAAACTCCAAACTCTTCTGGAAAGAGGTTGGAAGCTCCCAGAGTGGTGCGACAGCCTTAAGAATGAACAAAGTGCTTTCGAGAACCAATGACGTCCTCTCAGAAAAATCGGACGTCATGCAGCGATGGAGTGAATTTTATAGAGAAATGTATGCGTGTCATGATCTTAGTGAAGGATCCGGGGGTGACGCCATGACTGGCACGCCAGACACGGACCTCGATGACACTGAGGTCATCAGCATGAAAGAGATTGAACGTGCGATTCGAAGTTTGAAATGTGGTAAGGCTGCGGGACTAGACAGAGTTACTGCTGAAATGGTCAAGTACGGTGGGCCTCGCGTCTGGGACAACTTTCGTCTGCTGTGCAATTTGTGCTGGCGGAAGGGAGATGTTCCGGATGATTGTCGATCCGCGGTCATTGTGCCTTTATATAAAGGTAAAGGTTCACATTTTGACTGCAGGTGCTATCGAGCGATCTGCTTCACCAGTTTAGCAAGTAAAGTTTACTCGAAGGTTTTGACACGTAGGATGCAAGAGAAATCGGAAAGATTCTTATGGGAGGCACAATGCGGATTTAGACCTGGAAGAGGATGCACGCATCAAATGTTTTCTCTCCGCATGATCACGGAAAAGTTTTTGAGTGTTAACCAGAGGATTTTCTGTGCTTTTGTGGATCTGGAGAAAGCATTTGATAAGGTTATAAGGAAGAAAATGTGGGAACTGTTGCCGGGTTATGGTGTGGATGGTCGATTGTTAAGGGCTGTTCAGTCACTTTACTATGACTGTAAAGCCTGTGTGCGGGTAGGGCATGACCTGTCACCCATGTTTAGCGTCCAAGCGGGTGTAAAACAGGGTTGTGTCATGTTTTTCTGGCTGTTCATACTGTATCTCGACAGCTGTTTACAGAATCTGAAAAATAGCTGTTTGGGTGTGAAATTGGGTGACATTAAAGTAAATAAGAATTTAGACGTCTAAATAAGAGAGTAAAAGAAGTTGTTGAAAGGAAAAAGAAAGAAAGAACGGATAAAAATGATAGAAGGATATCTGATAATTTCCAGGCTAACATAAAAATGTTCTGGAAACTCGTAAGAACTGCCAGGGGAAATACAAAACAGCCTATAATAAATGCTATAAGAGACGAGAATGGATGTATTCCGAATGATGAAGTTTCGAATTTAAACAGATGGAAGGAATACTTTGAAAGCGTGTTTTGAACTAGAAATTCCGAAAGAAGTGGAAAGGGGTATGGAGATAAGTGTAGATGAAATAATGAAAGCAAAGAAAATCATTAAAGCAGGTAAGGCAGCTGGATATGATAGAGTATCACTCGAGATGCTAAGGGCTGGAGAGGGAGTGGTGGCAGGCCTGCTGTACACCTTGTTTAATTTATGTTGGGAATTAAAACGGGTACCGGATGACTGGTGTAAAGCAGTTATAGTACCAATATATAAAGTAAAAGGGTCACAGCAGGACTGCAAAAACTACCGCGGTATCAGCTTGCTTAGTATTGTGGGTAAACTGTATGCTAAGGTGTTAATTGAAAGAGTTATGAAAGAAACTGATGGAAAAAATTGGGATGTGCAAGCGGGTTTTAGAAAGGGAATGGGGTGTACAGATCAAGTCTTTTCCATGCGCATGATTGCGGAGAAGTTTTTGGCCAAAAACCAGAAAGTTTTTTGTGCGTTCATGGACTTGGAAAAGGCTTATGACAGAGTGGACAGGAATGTGTTATGGCAAACACTGAACTCATATGGGTTGAGCGCTGGTTTGATACAGGCATTAAGGTCTCTTTATAAGGACTCTAGTGCTTGTGTCAGGATCAATGGGGTCTACTCGGACTGGTTTGGCATCCAAAAAGGTGTCAGACAGGGCTGTGTGGCTTCCCCTTGGCTGTTCAACCTATTTATGGACCGGTGTTTGCAAACTTTGAAAGATGAAAAATGTGGGTTAAGAATGGGCGAGTTAGCCGTCAAATGCCTTTTGTATGCCGATGATCAAGTCATACTTGCGTCATCGGCGGCAGAGTTGCAAATGATGGTTACATTAATGAACTGGGAATTAAAAGAAAGGGGAATGAAAGTGAACGCAAGTAAGGAGAAAGTGATGGTTTTTTAAAGAGAAGAAAGCAAAACTGTATGTGAAATAAGAATAGAAGGAGAGTTGATTGACCAAGTGGATGAGTTTGTGTATTTAAGATGTGTATTTAGCAGGGATGGTAGATATGATAGGGATATAGAACGACGAGTAAATGCAGGGAATAGAGTGAATGGGGCACTACACTCTATTATGAAGAACCAGAATTTGTCAAAACAGGCACGTATGGTAATTCATAATGCTGTGTTAGTCCCTACTTTAATGTATGGTAGTGAAAGCTGGGTGTGGCAGAAGAAGCACGAAAGTAGAATAAATGCTATAGAAATGCGGTCTTTAAGGAATATGCTAGGGTGTAATCTGAATGACAGGGTGAGAAATTGCGTGATAAGAGATAAATGTGGTATGCAAGATGATGTTGTGACCAGGATTAAGAAAGGAATGCTTCGGTGGTTTGGTCACGTAGAAAGAATGAATGAGGAAAGAGTGACAAAGCAAATTTATATGGCAGATGTGAATGGCCGAGTCGGGAAGGGACGCCCTAGGAAAAAGTTTATCGACCAAATTGGCGATATTTTGAAAATGGGCCACGTTAGAAGTACCCTTAACCGACGAGCATGTATGCGTAGATATATGGATGTAAAGGAGGCGAAAGAGGTATGTCAGGATCGTGCCAAATGGAAGTCCGTAGTCTCTGCCTACCCCTCTGGGTGACAGGCGTGAGTGTTTATGTTTATGTTTTATTAAAGTAAATTGTCTGCTATATGCTAATGATGTAGTGCTTATTGCACCATCAGAAGCAGAACTGCAGGCATTAGTCACGTGTATGAAAGAGGAATGTGAAATTAAAGGTCCCCGTTTGAATGCCAATAAAACTAAGGTTTTGGTATTTGAAAAGGACGAAGAGAGAACGAAATGTGAAATATGGGTAAATCAGGAATGTCTAGAACAGGTAAATGAAATTGTATACTTGGGGAGTGCTTTCAGCCGCGATGGAAGATGTGATTTAGATGTGGATAGGCGTGTCGCTGCCGGAAACAAAGTCAATGGTGCCCTGAATGCATTAGTCAAAAGACAAGGCGTGGTGAAGAGTGCACCCTTGCAATACATAACGCAGTGTTGGTACCGACTTTGTTATATGGCAGCGAAACCTGGGTATGCCAGAAGAAGCATAAAAGCAAGTTGAATGCAGTGGAGATGCGATCTCTTCGTAAAATGTGTGGCGTTACCATAGCCGATCGAAAGCGAAACGAAGAGATTCGCAATATGGCAGGATTGAAAGATGACCTTATCACAAAAATTGATAGGGGCGTACTTCAATGGTTTGGGCACGTTGAGCGAATGAGTGAAGACCGAATGGTGAAGAAAATATATAGCGCGAAAGTAAATATTAAAAGGTGTCAAGGTAGACCGAGACTAACTTTCGAAGACCATGTGAGCAAATTGCTTGAAGAGGGGAAGGTCAAGAGTACTCGGATACCTAGACGTGCATGTATGAAGAAGTTAATGAACCTGAAAGAAGCGAAAGAGGTATGTAAGGATCGTGACACTTGGCGATCTGTTCTCTCTGGCTACCCCGTTAGGGATTGTGCGTGAAAATAAGTAAGTAAGTAAGTAAGTAAAAATGATTTACACATTTTTATGTACTGTTTTAATGTTTGCATTTGGTTTATGTTTAAAGCAAATAAGTGAGGACTACTACTATGCATTATATAATATAATACTTATATTTACAAAGAAAAAGTAAAATTAATAATATATTAAAACCCCAGGTCTCGCAATTATAATATCGTAAAATTTGATTTATGCTGCAATAGAAGGAAGTTTATCTATAAACTTGGAAATAGAATTAAATATGATCCAAATTAAGAGTTCCTTTAATTTAACGAGCAAGAATGTGTATAGATATATAGATGTGAAATAAGCGAGAGAAGTGTGTGTCGGGATTGTAGTAAATATAAGTGTATTATTATACTTTGTTTTTTTTTTTTTTTTTTTAATATATAAATTTTTGTTGTAGGAGTGTTAAAATCCTTAATTTCGCAAAAAGAATGTGGGTCACTCATGGGCAAAAAAACTATCCTATCTCTCAAGTTGGACCAAACTGCATACGGTGTGCAAATTTGATTAAAATCGGTTAAGTAGTTTAGAAGTCCACCGCGGAAAAATTAACTTAGCGAAGCCCCGTACATCGTATGTGTCAACATCACTACGCTATAATATTCGGTGTTTGGGTACAAATCTCTTAAACTTTATCAATTAAGATTTTTAATTAGTATGAAATTACAATATATTGAAAGTTTTCTACAAGTCAGACCTGTAACTTCGAATAACTTTTTTTAGTTGCTTATTTATTATTTTAGTTAGCTATTGTATTGACAATATTTGATAATAAAATAAATCTTGAGTAAACGGTCTTGGATGGTGGGGCAGCATCAAGGATAAAATATATGTAGATTATACACACTGTAAACTATATGAAAACAAGTAGTAAAATAAAAAAATATATTGTAAAACTGACTTCAATATATATAACTATTAACAATAACTCAAAACCGACTGGTCAGATCTTGATCTTATTTATATGAGTCTACATGAAAAGCACCAAATTTCAACTAAAAAAGAATTATCAAAATCAATTCACCTTGAAAAAATGCAATCGAATTGAGAACCTCCTCATTTTTTAAAATCGGTGGAAATTAAAATTACAGCCTAAATACGTCCCACTTTTGGGCACAGGCCTCCTCTGATTACTGAGAGGGTTTTAGGGCAATGAAGTGTCCAAATTCGTGGTGGCGGAGTTTGGGCACAGGCCTCCTCTGATTACTGAGATGGTATTAGGGCAATGAAGTGTCCAAATTCGTGGTGGCGGGCTTCATATGTCTCAAATACATGCTTTTTTTAATTTCCCAGACATGCAAGTTTTTTCACGACGTTTTACTACACCGCCTATCAAGTCATAAACCAGCACTTATTAGAAATAACAATTACACCGGTGGCAGCGGGAATCAAACCCGGGTTTCTTAGGTACTGCGTAATTTACAGCGAGCGTGAGCTACCACGGCTCTACAAACTAACTGACAAGAAAGGGCCCCTTATATTTAAAACGATAGGCATTCTATCTTATTCCTCAGTGGTGAAAACGCTTTTGCATTTTGATTCTTATTCGAAAATTATATGGGTCATAGCATGCACTTACCATCAGGCGCACTGTGTGCTCGTTTGTCATTCAAATATGGTATATGATATACCATAATAAAAGATTTTCTAATGATCAGCCCACCAGCAAGCAAAGTTCTTGGCGTTTTTCCCATCAGTGTTATTTGACGGCGTGAATCTTTTTACGACTTTTTTTTTTAAACTTGATTGTATAACTCCAATTCTTTATAACCGTTAGATAAAAATGATTAATATATAACATTTAAATATACTATTGGACTTATTTTCAGCCTAGGAACCGTCTCGGTAGTTTCCATAAAAAGCAGTGCTTGCGCAGCTGTGTTCCAGTCTGAAGGCTGTAGAGAGCCAGTATATTTACAGGCGGTGAGGCATTCCACCTTAGTTCTCAGAGGGGACAACGCATCTGTAGCGTTCTTTGTTTGAATTTGGTTGCAGGTGTCCGTGTGCTGCAGTAGTCACTATGAGGTGGACCGTAACTATGTTTGTCACCTCGGTACGTATTTGAATATGCAGTATTAGATATGAGAACATGTTATTTAAAGAAAATCTTCAAATTAAATTGAAAGCAATTTCAAAGTCCATTACGTAGTTTAAAAGTTTTAGACGAAAACACAGACTGTCGCTGATAAGTTATTTAGTTAAATCCGTTAGTGGTTTTTCGAAACACTAACTTTAGTGAAATACTAGGCAACTGAGTTAAGTGTTAAGTTATAACGATTGGGGAAACGTTATGTGTATTAGTTTTCTTTTTTACGTCAGCTTAAAATACAACTTTTCCTTTATTCTCCTTTCTGAGAACCGAATATCGTATATAAATTAAAATTATAAGGGTTTATGATGTTATTACCGTTATTGTGCTAAATATTTTATTAATAAATATAATTTAGCAATGAATAGTTGATATTTTGTAAGATCTATGACTAATATACTGCCGACAAGTTACCACTTCAGCTTACTTATTATACAGAAAAAAATCATGAAGAAATGTTCTCTAGCAGTAGCCTCGTACCGGTAGAAGAAGCGAAGTGCAGGGCGATTCCCAACTAGATGGAGAGGGAGTCGATGGACGGAGGTGACGTAGGCCTATGTTCAGCTGTGGACTTGTAAATGTTGTAATAATAAAGATATCATTATTACCTATCGTATAGGCGAATCCATAAATTCGGGATTTTTCAGAATTATAACTCCAAATACCCCATTAAATTTCCCACATAATGCAGAAATCTCAGAAATTAGTCCAGAGACAAAAAGTTTTCCTTTTAATTACAACCTTGTAAATAAATATACAGTCACGAAGGGAAATGTGGTTGTAACAAAATATTAAGTAATAAATACGCCCAACGCGAATCTACGTTCATTTCGTACGCCATTTTCGCGTGAATGTTATTGTGTTGCTTTTTGGAGTTTTTCTTGTGTTTTATTAGTGTTTTAGTATAGTGTTTTATTATAAAATTGTAATGAAAGTTTTTGTGTGAATATAATTTATCTTTTTACGTAAATAATTTCGAGTAATATATATATATATATATATATATATATATATATATATATATATATATATATATATATATATATATATATATATATATATATATATATATATAGTTTTAATGGTTTTAAGTGCCCTGTGGGTTTTGCGGGGTGCGGTCGCATGTGACCGCTCAGGATTTGCCGGGCGCATGCGGCTGCATGGGATTTTTATTGCGATTGAGAGGTTAAACGGTGATAAACATAAATAGGAATAAACAGAAAATACTAAAAACGACAATTCAGTTTTCAATACAAAATGTCCCTAGCTGTGAAATGAGGTCCGATCTCTTTGGTCTGTTCCTAGCTGTAAAGTGAGGCCCGATCTCTTTGGTCTGTTTTGTTTCAGAAATAAAAAAGTGTAAGTGTCAGTTAGTGGTCAAAAAAGAAAATAAATAAATTTCAAGACGATTAATAAAATCTATAATGCGGAAGTTGATAGGCGTTGTCCTCATAATCCAACAGTGAGGCGCAGCATTATTCAAGAACTGCAAACGTTTCTTCATCAGAATAAACCATAATATTTGACATTTGACAACCAAATTATATATCAATCCATCTTCTACGTCGATCGATACCACAGACAAAGAGTGCATCCTTATATCTTTGTGAGTGACGATTACCGATACGTGCGCAAGAACTTTTTTTTACTTCGGTGACCCTTTGTGGTAGTGACATTTCAAGTTATTTGCTCTTTTTTGTTGTTATTTTGTTATAGTGACACTTTACTGCTAAGTGCGCGAGAACTTTTCTCTTATTCGATTGCCGCCGCGGCCCTCACGTGCTAACCGCACTGATGACCAGAGAGAGACAGTTCAAGAAAATAGTTGTATCGATATGACAGAATTGCATTCTTTAGTGAGTGACTGGCCTTTGCTGGCCTTTGCGATGACCATAAAAAAGTCGCAAGGCCAGTCGTTGGAAGTTTGCGGAATCAACTTGGAGTTTGCTTCTTTCGCGTAAGGACAATTATACGTCGCGTGTTCGCGCGTCGGAAAACCGTCATCTTTGTTTATTTACGCACCACAACACAAAACAAAAATATAGTTTACCAAAAAGCTTTAAATTGATTAAGGGGATATAGTAAGTCAGCTCAAATTCTAATTTCGGCCCCACTTCCCCGCGCGTCGTATGCTATGTACCGACATGTTTGTAATCACTAATACAGTAAGAAGATAGGTCATTAGATACTTATTTCATTAGGTTTGTAATATTTGTGCCTTTTTTTAAATTACAAACCCCCCCCCACAACTTTTTTTAAAAAAAAAATTTAATAAAAATGGATTTTTGGTTTCTTAACGCCAACCCAGACGCTTCTTATATTTATCACGGTTATTTCCCATTTTAATTTTACGTCGTCCTGTTGCGTAATATGTATTCTGATCGTAAGCGACACAACTTCTTCCTTCAAAAGCCGGAGCGATACTAACGGGTTGACAGGAATCAAGCTTCAAGATGCCGATAGTTTAGGTAATTTCTTTTTACAGTGAAAATAATGGTATTTTAAAAAAAGTAAATAACATAAGCACTACTTTATAGTTAGTTCAGTTAGTATGCAAAGTTTCAGTTTATTTAAAGTATTTTATGAATAAAAGCGGTTTATTGTTCAGTTTCGAGGTAACTTTGGATTTTTTTCTATCGAAATTTTTTTATGGAATCGTGTTTTCATCTAACATAGTCCTTAACATTAATCCTTAACTTTACCATTTATTTATTTCAAAATTAATGCTGCAATACTTTCGGCATAACGGAGGATCTTGCTAAGCCATTTGAGGTTATATTTCCCCTTAACAGACTGTATCATAACTGTGTTATAAATATTAAGTATTTCAGGGAAACTCTGGTTTGTAAGTAAGCAACATCATGTGTAATCAATCGAAAATAATAATAAAACTTCATTCATAACGAGCATTTTTTATCTTATTACGTATTTTTTACGGATTTGTTTTTTTTATTACGGATTAGTTTTGTTTGTTTTAAGTTTATTTTATACTAAGGTTTTTTATTTATCGATTGAGGCAGTACGAAGTCTGCCAGGTCAGCTAGCAAAATAATAAAAAAAATATCGTAAACATTGTAATTGTTAAATAATTTTTTGCATACATAGTAATAATAATAATTTAATTATTTTGTACAATATTCGTTTATGGTATAGTGCGATATTAATGTATTGACTTAATTATGTTTACATTTGTAATTTATTGTTACGTTTGGTTCACAACCTTCGCTAACCTTAAATGGTCCCGTATAAAGAAGATCGATTTTGTTAATTCTTAAGGAATATCATTTCACTGGCCTTATAATTAATAGGATTTTTATAGTAAACATACTTTGTTTTTCTACTTCGTTTGCTTAAATTAAATTATTTCTTTAATCACGTTACAATTTTTGAAGTCTATATCTAAGTTGTTGTGGATAATCATAAGGGTTATATAAAGGGTCTATAGCTAAAGTTAGATTAGTTGGCAAACGGCAAAACTTTCCAAAAACAAGCTCATATGGAGTATACTTGTTTTCCGTGTGTACAGTGCTATTAACTCGTAATAAGGCATTCCACCTTAGCCCTCGGGAGTACAACACATCTGCATTTTGATTCTCAATCGAAATTAGATGTAGATATGTATGAAATACAGCATCCACTTATTATTAAATGGACTGTGTTCTCATTTGTCATCCTTATTATATAAAAACGGTGCACAGAAATGCTTAAAAACATTATGTAAAATGTATCCAAAACTAAACAGATTGAATTTCTATTCATCCTCAGTCTTCATTTTGGAGGCGTTTGGAAAATAAAATAAATGCAGTTAAGTCTTATTTCTATCGTAATGTAGTAGAACCACTATTTACATTTAAGATTTAACTACGTTCTTTGTACAAAATGGGCCGATATTAGGCTCTCGCCCCATTTTCCCATTAAGCTTTGATTCTAAACCATTACAATGTGTTGACTCCCGGCCACTTTCTTATATAAGGGCCATTAAACCCAGTTCCAAACGAAAATTTAGTTTAGGTCGATAACAACTTATCCAAAGTTTTAAGCACGACCTATCGTACGAAATGGCTAACTCATTATTATTCTTCAGACACTAATTTCATGGTCATCATAAAAACATAAAATGCCATTCCTTTGCAGTGTTGTAAAATTGCACTCAGTCCCGAACGGAGTAGTATTACGTTTAGATACAGTTTAAATATCTCACGGGTCGCTCTTTGAGAGTGCACCGAGCTTCTGGTGCTAATTGATTTTAGGTTTTCTTAAATTAGCTTAAAACAATTTAGACTATGTTATGTCTACTTATTCTTTGTTAACTATGTATTCTTTTGTGCGATTATAAAGTCAATAGTTAAATTAGTCATCATCATCATCATCATTACAGTCCTTCACAAGTGCACTGCTGAACATAGGCCTCCTCCAAGGAATGCCACAAAGCATTGTCCTGAACCACCTGCATCCATCGACTTCCTACACGTCTTACCAGGTCGTCACAATGGGTGGTCGCCCTACTCCTACCGGTACGAAGCTGACATTCGAGAACCTTTTTTCTCTATCGGTTGTCGGTTCTTCGATCTACTTATACGGCCGGGCCATTGCTACTTATGCTTACTTATCGGTTGGGCTATGTCGATCACTTTGGTTCTACTGCGGACTTGCTCATTTTTATGTTAATTATGCGGAGAAACCCCGTGCATCGCCCTATACATAGCTCGCTGAACGACCTCGATCGTCCTCACACGGCCAGCAGTGAAGGACCCCGTCTCAGATCCATAAGTCATCACCGGAAACACGCAGTGGTTGTACAATCTAGTTTTCAGATTTTGTGGTATACTTGACGAGACGATGTATCGTAATTTCCTGAACGCTGCCCAGCCGAGTTGAATCCGTCGAATGATCTCTCGGTCGAAGTTGGACTTACTTAGTTGGACTATTTGTCCCAGGTAAACGTATTCGATAACAACTTAGAGCTTAGTGCTCCCTACAACTATCGGCATAGGTATGACATGGACATTAAACATGATCTTTGTTTTGTCCATGTTTATCTTAAGACACATCCGTCGAGAGACACTTTTGAGGTCATTGAGCATAGTGCTTAGGTCCTCCATCGATTCTGCCATAAGGACTATATCATCAGAAAATCAAAGGTGAGTGATGTAATCGCTATTGATCTTATTGCCGTGTCCTTTCCCGTCCAGTAGCATGAAAACGTCGTCCAATGCTGCGGTGAAAAGTTTCGGGGATATAACATCACCCTGTCTTACGCCTCTCTGTAGTTGGATAGGTTTCGTACTCTGGTCCTGTACTCGGATAAACATTGTAGTCCTACTGTACAAGCACTTCAACACATCGATATACTGACAATCAACTTGGCACCGAAGATGGGACTGTAGCACCGCCCAAATTTCGCCAGAATCAAAAGCTTTCTTAGCGCTGACTTAGAATAATATTAAAAAAAGGAAATCACTTGAAATAGTCATGCAGCGACTGGTATTCATATTCAAAAAGCAGTAGTGATGTGCTTCAGCAAAGAAAACAACTTTTGGATGATTATTCCTTTATTAGTATAAGCTCATGATTTTTGCAGCCATATCTTAAGAAATAGGAGTATTGTACTTTCCATTTAACTAGCATAATATAAATAAACAACGTAGCATTTGCAAACAGAAATTTATTATATTTTAACTAACGTATAACGTATAACTAGATTATTGGTTTCGAATTCTAGATTTTCTTTCTTTTCTCAATAGCGATGTTATGACCAGAATGCGGTTTAATAAGGAAATCGAACTTTAACAAAATTTTTTTGTGATCGCCAGTAACTAGATATTTACGCAAAATATGTGAAATAATTGTCTTCAACCACATCATCGCATAAACTTTACCTGAAAAAATTTTATGTAAGTATCTTAATTGACACGCGTGTGGCAAGTCAAACATAGATAAACAACTAAGGTAATTTACATACGCAAACGTTCATCCACTCAGATATAATGCACATTTATCTTGCACTCCTTAATAAAAAATATTTGGTTTTAAAAATATTACTTCAGTATATATACCTATACAATTTCTTCTCCCCAGGCTAAAAGCCATAAAAGAATTTGAATTCTTTGGCAAGGTTTCTGGGTTCAGCCACCTCTCCGGCTTAAAATCATTCGCATCTTCACCCCACACAGGATGCCGGTGTACACCATATATTAGTAACAAGCAATTTTTTCCAGAATATAAAGTATAATTTTCTGTAAGATAACAAAAGAACTTTTTTACATTTTTGTCGTATTGTATCACACTAACGTTGACGTTTGTGATAGGTTCACAGAATTAAACATTTGGTATTGTTTACATTTAAATCCGACTGTAATAGTTAGAACTAGAAGGTTGCTTTAGTTCCGAAGCGTTTGAGGTAGTATTTTGTCCCGACACGTCAAGGTCAAGCAATTTTGTGGTTTTAAAATGCCTCTATAATAACCATATTTCACTTATACGATAATATGAGTAGTCATTTATCAAGAAAACACTCTAATTAATCCACCTTATATTTTCAAAAAAATCATTTTATATTGCTACTTTCAAAAAAAACGGGATGAAAAAATTTTTACGTTGACGTCCGGATCTCTGTAGGCTTTTTTGTATGTGGTCATTTTTTGTGTTTACATTGAGTTATACAACACTAGAGGAGCAAACCACATTACCGAGCGTCGAAAAAAGTGTAACCACTATCCAAACGCGACGACGTAGCTTTGAAACTAATAACAATTTTAAAATAAACATATATCTATCTCACTTACAAAAGTTGCGAAAACAATATCGTCGCTAAGATTAGATAAAGATAGACACACAAACATGCAATGGCGGGTAGGTGTGGCTTACTATATGAAATTTTACCTAAAATACGCAATAAAAATGAGTTTTTTAAGCTGCAGTTAATTGTTTATATATTAAAAAAATATTATATTTTAAAATCTTTATTGCGTCCCCTTAGAGAAAAAGGACACAAAGCTTATCAAATGAATAGAAGTAAACATAATGATGAAATAAAACATATTTTTATAAGTATTTTTATTGTACTAATATATTAAACAATATAAAATAGGTAATAAAATATAACTAATATAAAATTATTAATATAAAATAGGCAATAAAATATATTTAATAGATAATTCATGAATAAACTAAAATAAGAATAATTAATTATTTTGTATGAAAATTAAAACGTAGTTTTTATTATAATTTCCAAAATATTTAAAATCAGAGGTAACAAATTAACTTACTCCATTAATTATATAGTTTCCTATTAATGTAGGATAATCACAAATGCGAAAAAGTGGCAACATTGAACCTAAATGGCAATATTCCATAATTTTATTTAATTATTTGAGGTTTTTTACGTATATATGAAAACAAGAACTAAAAGTTATGTATGTGAAAGTGATTTCGCTTGATTTTTTACGTTTTTGTGACCTTGAATAGCATTCTTTCAATACGCATTTACCCATTTTTTGTCGCGGCTCAACTCTGTCGGCGTCACATTAAACACTGAACTGACGTAGCTAGGCATATGGCTGTGGCCATATGTGCAGTGGCAACGCTTTGGCGCGGTTATTACTGATCTAGTGTAATATATAAATCAATGTGTGTTTACGTATCGAGGCCGGTTTTCTTTTCAGGTTCAGAATTATTTCATTTGTTTCCCTATTTCGCTTAGTAGTAGTACCTAGTACGCCTAATTTGTAAGTAAAATGATTTTATTTTTTTTTTATAAATGTACCTTCTACTTATAATTACCATTCGATTTTTTAGCCCTTGATAGACAAAAGGCAAATATAGCGTTTAGCCTATATCGATTTTAAACGTTGGTGCAATCAGTTTATTTTGGTAATTTATCGTTTTATCTAAATTACATGAAACGATCGTGAGGCGAGTAACAAGTTTCTATGCTGAAATCTTTTCTATATAGTATACGAGTGTTGTCACTCGCACAAGCACACAGTTCACCTGATGGGAAATGGATACTGTTGCCCATAGAAGTGTACATTTATCCTCGATTTAGAATCAAAATGTAGATACATTATTACCCCTAGGGATTAAGATGGTTTCTATGAGAGCGTGGTCCTACCCCGGTGGAGCCAACCCATACGTGCTATAACCACAACACAGCTGTTGTGTAATATAAAGCAACAGACATGTTAAATTAAGCATTCAAGTTCTTAATAATATATAAAGGCTGTTATTATTAGGTGCTTTAGCAACATTTAATAGCCCTGTGATTCGCCAATTTCGCCCAGCAACAACATTATACAACGAAACCTCCCATTTTTAACAACATCGATAACAGAACAACATTATACAAGAAACTCCCATTTATTGTAACAGACAACATTATACAACGAAACCTCCCATTTCTTAAACATAACCACGTATACATTGGGAGAATTGTTTTTATAACTACTTTACAGAAATGTTTTATTATTTAAGGAGCGTGTCAATAAGAGGTAAATATAACGTATAAAATTGATACCTACTTAGTTTTAAATCCTTGTCGATAAGTCGGTTTATAACAGGAGCAATTGGATACAACCTCAAAGATTCCTTTACTACTGCCTCCAAGTATGTAAGACGTGGTAAGTCTTGCTTTTCAACATCCCTGTCGGACTGTCCAAATACTTCTTCAAGCCTTGATACAAATAAAAACTTTGTGTTACTATTCAATCTTGAAATATATAAATGAAAGAGGTAAAACCATAAGAAACCTTAAAAACATAATACATAAGTTCAACATTAACAGTCTGCAGTGTCCCACTACAAATCATTCAGGAGTCATTTCCAGCAGCTTTGCACATCAATGACCTCATTTATATATTTCTGTATGAATGAATCATTTATATATTTCTGATAATTTATGGATATAAAAACGAAAACATTTGGAATAAAACCAATTTTACGGATTTTATCGCGTTTAACTTAAACTTTTTTAATTCGCGACATATCGAGTACTTTCCAGCGCCCTTGGTCACGGGGGGACATAGCTGATTAACGTCACGTATTCATAGTTAACGAAGGCTAACTTAAACTTTTCAATTCACAATTTTTGGTCCGATATACGCAGAACAAGCTTAGTTTGTATCTTGAAGTCTTGTAGTAGTATAATTGAGTTTGGATTTATTTTATTAAATAGGGGATCCCAGGAAGATGGCAGCACTCAGCCATCTTCTCTAATGAAATTAGGATGTTTCTTTTGTGGCGGCGCTGTCGTCACGCCACAAGCGAAACACACCGATGACTAAATCACGCTATCAATATTCTGAATCATAAACAGTAGATATAGAATATCTCCGACCTATCACACGGAGTGTTGATCGCTCCCCGGGCAGAACACCTTACCCGGCGGGAGATCTCCCTTTTCCTACCTCGGCCACAGTGGTGACCACCCAACGTGATCTGAACACGCAACCAAAAACCTTCGGAAACTTCAAGCTTCATCTACGTCATATAATACCCCACCCATTCGCTCCCGAGCAGATATCGTCTGAAGTCTTCATATCCTGCGAGCCATCTAGCTCCACAAGGTTCATCGCAGCACTGGAATAATAATGCTTCCTGTTCCTTCAAGCTACTCTCTGTGCTACAGTGTTCAGCACGGCTCTGAGCCTTACTGCACGCCTCTGCTTCATGGCACTCTCGCAGAATACTTGCCTTCTTCTCGACTCACCGCAGACTACAAGGCAAATCTCCTGGCACTTGCACATTCGTCAGCAACAAGGCTGCACTATCGATCTCCAGTCTGAGCAGGGGGGTGGTGTGGCGGCGCTGTTGTCACGCCAAAAGCGAAACACACCGAAGCCTAAATCACGCTATCAATACTCCGAATCATAAACAGTAGATATAGAACATCTCCGACCTATCACACGGTGTGTTGGCCGCTCCCCGGGCAGAACACCTTGCCCGGCGGGAGATCTCCCTTTTCCTACCTCGGCCACACTTTAACTTCAATAACCTCGCGAATTGTCCTTGGTAGGAATCGGTGTTCTTTTGCAAGGGTTTGTGGTCTATCAAATCTGGTATAATCAGGAAAAACCATTGGGAATAAACTTCGCGAATTATAAAAGCTAAATTTAAATGCGATAAAATCCTTAAAATTTGTTTATTCCATGTGAAGTATTTATTAATTATTACGAAAATATGACATTGTTGCAGGTGATTACGTAAGAAATTAATACAGATAAAATTACAGAGCGAAATAAAATAAACGGACGTAAGAAAATCAAATTTGAAAATATTAGCTCGACTCAGATTTTTTCAGATCACAAAGTCACGAGTCTCAACTGTCAAAAATATAAAATGGCACCGCTAATGAGAATGTAGCGTCGTCCAAAATTTAATGGAATGCTTCCTCATAGTCCTCATATGCAAGAAAAAGTAATTTATCAAACTCTTGCTCTTTGCTTTGTGGCAAGTAATGCCACAAAGCACGGTCCTGAGCCACCTGCTTCCATCGACTTCATGCATGTCTTACCAGGTCGTCACTCCATCTAGTGGGGGGTCGCCTTACACTACGCCTACCGGTACGATGCTGCCACTCGAGAACCTTTCTTCCCCATCGGTTATCGGTTCTTAGAGCTATATGGCCGGCCCATTGCCACTTCAGCTTTGCGAGTGATATAATTAAATTAAAAAAAAATAAAAGAAAAGAAGAAACTAGCAATTAGAAAAGAGAGTAGAGACTAGGAACGTAATTGGTATAGTTACGATATAATGTGACGTATTTTGGGGACAAGAATCATTTGCTGATACAGTTCTGTTAAATGAATTTGTAAATAAAACGTACTAAGCTTTTAAATTTGTGTGAAACTATTTTATACTTACTCTTTGTATATTTTATCTTGAACTTCCTTATGCGATCCGATTAAGAGAAGCGTAATTACAAGATTTGTTGCAATAGTGTCATAACCGGCCACAATCAAGGTATTAACCTGGTCTTTTACATCCTGATTAGAGAAAGCGCTTTCGCCATTCGAACCTTCCAGATCCAAAAACAAATCGCTAAATGACTTGACATTTTTACCTGTAAGACGAAACTATATTTAAAAATAAATAAAAACCTAAATTAATATACTTTTTGGTGTTTAACAAACCTGAGATCTTAGTCGGATTTGAATGATACGTTTTCTTACGTTGCTCTACGATCTGAAAGAAACACAAAATTCGAGGTAAACAAAAATCATTTTACCTGATCGGGTTATGCCGAAATTATACCAACTTTTTGCGGTATTTATTATTTATTCCATGGTATTCCACCTTCACAGAATATTTAAAGGGCCACGTGAGCACTTTTGCATACACAGGGAGCCATGGCTGTCACTCCTCTATTTATATGTTATGGACAAAGTGATTAACCAGAGCACTATTTATAATGCCCAGGCAATATGAATAATAACAAGTCAAATCAGGCTACTTAAATAATACTGATTCAATTTTTATTCGCTCTAATATTAATCACATTGTCTGGCCATACCCTTTCTGTTAAACATGTGGAAACGCCTCGCGCGGGCAAGGACGGATTATGTCGGACTCTCAACACCCGTAAGGTTTTTTTTATAGAAGAGGGGCAAACGTGCATGCGGCTCACCTGATGGTAAGTGACTATGCCGCCCCCCATGAACAACCGCAACACCACGGCAGTTGCGGGTGCATTGCCGGCCTTTTAGAAAGGAGTAAGCTCTTTTCTTGAAGATCCCTATGTCGTATCAGTCCGGAAAAATGACGGTGGTAAACAATTTCGCAGAAAAGTTATAAGAGGAAGAAAATTCCCAGTAAAATGCATAGTGGTGGACCGCCAAGCATCCAGATGGTGAGGATGGTATCGTGAAAGGGGATCGCCCATTTTCGGCCATGGAACGCCCAACAATGTGCATTTGTTAAAAAAATATATCTTTATTTATGATTATTAATCGCGGTATTCATTTATCCTAAAACAATGGGAATATTTTCGCACAAATTAAAAGTACCGAAAAGATAAGATTAAAATTAGGTAAATCATTAATTCATTAGTTTGTGAATAAAATAAAAAGTGTTGCCAATCACAATTCTCATTAAAAAAATCGATTCCCCTTTTCCATCGATTACTTATGGTGTCATTATTACAATGCTTATATAATTTTTCGATAATTATTACGATGTTATGATATAGGTTTAAAATAACCGTTGACAATGCATATTTATCCAAAGCAGCCGATACGCAACCGTTATTAACCAGTTGTTTATCCGACTACAGACGAAAAAGGATTGTTATGTTTTTACTGTGTGTGCGGGTTATTCTATGTTGAATCGTTTTTTGCTATGGTGCTTAAAAACGTAGGATGCATTTTATTATTGAGGGCGCTACTATCAAAGAATATTTTTTTCGCTAAACTCGTAAAGTACTTGACCAACTTTGAGAATTCTTTCACCACTAGATTGTTATGAGACTGAGCCGTGGTAGCTCAGTGGTTAACGCTCGCTGTAAATATAACAGAACGCGAGTGACCCGGGTTCGATCCCCGCCGGCACCAATGAAATTGTTAATTGCAATTTTAAGTGCTGATTTACCATGTGCTCGGCGGTGAAGGAAAACATCGTGAGGAAACCTGCATGTCTGAGGAATAAGAGAAAAAAAATAATTCGAAGACATGTGAAGTTCGTCAACACGCATTTGGGCAGCGCGGCGGACACTTCCTTGCCCTAAACCCTCTCAGAAATGAGGGGAGGCCTGAGCCCAGCAGTGGGACGTATATAGGCTGTAACTTTATTTTACTTTTACATTGCTAATGAGGGCGTTAGCTGTGTGATACATTTATGTTATTACAATAATTAATTGTGAGATTAATATTTTCTAAATTAATAAAACTAAATACCTACCTAAGATGTTCAAATCCAATTATTATTTTTACAATTTAAGAATCGTATTTACACACTTTACTTACTCAGATTGATTATTATAGATAAGGAGGTAATAAATCTAAAGTAAAAGAGCTCCGCTTAAACGAAAAAACTATTTATTAAGGGGAAATATAACCTCAAATGGCTTAGCAAGATCCTCCGTTATGCCGAAAGTATTGCAGCATTAATTTTGAAATAAATGTATGGTAAAGTTGAGGATTAATGTTAAGGTTTATATTAGACGAAAACACGATTCCGTAAAATTTTCTCGATAGAAAAAAAATCCAAAGTTACCTCCAAACTGAACAATAAACCGCTGTTATTCATAAAATACTTTAAATAAGATCATGAAACTTTGCATACTAACTGAACTAACCATAAAGCAGTGCTTATGTTATTTAATTTTTTTAAAATATCATTATTTTCACTGTAAAAAGAAATTACCTAAACTATCGGCGCGTAAGCTTGGTTCCTGCGGAGCGACAGGAACCAAGCTTACGCGCCGATAGTTTAGGTAATTTCTTTAAGGCATAACGGAGGATCTTGCTAAGCCATTTGAGGTTATATTTCCCCTTAAAATAAAACTAAAAGTTGAATAAAAAGTGGTTCAGTGCGAGTCGGACTCGCAGGCCCATGAAGAGTTCTGTAGTAACAAGCATATATTTTAAATGGAGTCAAAATACCACTATCATTATCGCCAGCAACAAATTATTTTGTTTTTCATAGTGTTTGTATAAATAACAAAGTTGTTTTTGCGGTTATTTAAAATGTGCTACTTGTGTCTAAAAAAAGGATTATTATACATTATAGGGGTTTCTGTGGTTTATTCATTACCAAAGAGAAATAACTTATTGCACAAAATGGGTTTTTATCCATTTCAAGTCATCAAAAGCGGTAGTCAACCGTTAAAAACTAAAACAACCGTTGTTATAGGCTCGGTTGAATTCATTGACAACCTTCACATTTATAGTTATGATAATTAAACAAGCGAATTACTAGCTGATTTACCAAGAATTCTTTAGAGTATAACAAAACGCTACTGCACAAGTTAACTGTTATTCTTATCTGTTTTTAACATAACATTTAAAATGGAATCATGTTATGATAATTCAAGAAGTTAATTTCTAGCCGATTTACCACGAGTTCTCTAAAGCATAACAAAACAATACAGCACAAGCTAACTGTTCCTAAAAATACATTTGAAATAGAATTTCAATAAATAAAGGAAATTATATTTTAAAAAAGCGTGCAGAACTTAAAACGCGTCAAAGATTATTCTTTTCATGATATTATTAATCGAATAAAAATCGATATCGTTTCATAGATTTTATGACAGTTAAGTGGCAACATCGAATCTGACATGTAGGCCCCTGTCACTGTTATGTCACAAGAATTTACTTGCGTGTTATTTTGTTTTGTTGGAAAATGCATTTGTTGATCTCTCAACAATTGGTTCGAACACAGCAGGTAAATAGTTGGTACATATCACGAAGTGGCATGTTTTCCTCTAAGAAATGCTATATAACTGAGTTTACTTGAATAATATCAATATAATAATTGTAGCTTCTTTATTAGGTACAAGTTTCGAGTACAGTGAACGTGTAGTGTGCCACTCGCAAAATGCACCAATAGTTCGTCTTGAACATGTATACATCAGCTGTGGCACTGACACTTATAAGAATAAGATCACACACATTGTTTGGGTTCGATTCTCCACGTGAGGAACAATTTGTGCCACGTGAGTTAAGATAAGGTAAGATGTTTAGCATTTTTCAATATATTAAATGTGATCCTCATATCTGATAATTATACATGTTTTTACACTGATTGTATATCAACTCAAGAACTTGTTTTATTTTTTCACATCTGCACTAGCTATATCTGACAAACATACTAGCTTATTTATGAGATTGACCATTTTTATCAACTACCAAGAAAGGAGACAGTTGATTTTTCATTGTTTTTGGACTGCTGGTAGTCTGTCAGGCCTTAATTGTTAAATAATATAGGGCATTAAATCCGTCCTTGTCCAGTAACATTTAACTTGATAAATATTTTATTTATATTTGAGTTTGAAATAAACAAATCTATTTTATTTTTTTCACTTTGACTTCATTTTTTGTATTTTACATTATTTCAGTTGCCGTTGTCATGCCGTGTATATCATAATTGCTGGCAATGAACTGATTGAACAGCATCACATTCAACTGCAGAATGGGAACCATCTGAATCATCTAGTCCGTCCTTGTTGCAATCTGAAGTGAGTAATGTATTGCACCCAGAACAACAAAGCTTAGATCATACATCACACAGTGTACTGCTAACTAATTATTTAAAAGCACAATGTTTTTTACCTGGTTGTAACAGTTCCATCAGCATTGCGAGTATGTCTCTTTTGTGATTAACTACATTTTGCGATAACAAACATACATAGTGACAATTACTATGTATGTGTGTTATACGTGGTAGAGCCATGCTGCACTTATATTAGAAGTATAGTTGTAGCATGAATGGGTCAGCACGACCGGGGAAGGACCACACTCTCACAGAATACCAGCGTGAAATAGTAGCTTAATGCTGCTGTGTTTTGTATGGTCAGTGTAGACAACCGGAGACCCTTTTTACTGGAAACGAGAAAATGATCTTAGTCCTCACGGGTGACAACGCATCTGCATTTTGATTTGTAATCGAGGATAGATGTGGATGTCTAAGGGTCGCAGGAATGTCTCCAGCAGATGGTGAATCTCAGTTAATGACAAGATATGCTAATAAATCCAGAGCTGTGACTATGTGTCGATATGGGTAGTAGAGGTGGTAAATGACATTTTAAAAACTGAATTTAAAATATTTTATCAAAATTACTTTAACAGGGCTTCTACACATTTGATGATAGACTGCTGTGGCTGCTGCTATAATTAGTAAATTCCACACAAAAATAAGGGACAGGGATGATGCGGCTCAAATACTTGAAATTGTTCACCAAAATATGGAGACAAATAATGATTTGTCTGAGTATGCTAGGGAAAACAATCTAAATAGAGCTAGGGCAAGCAGACTTTAGAAATATAAATGTAGACTTTAAAATGTTAGGGAATTTCCTGTTTTAACTTACAGCGACTTAATATTAATTGCTTGTGTCACATGCCAATTAAAGCAAGCTCGCTACTATTATGGTGAGCATATAAGATTTAATGGTTGCTACCGGATAGAACTCTGTAATAACTAGAGGAGCAGCATTATGGAAGGAATAAACTTAAGCCCTAGCTGATCTTTACTTAGGGCTAGAATTGCAAGTCATCACCATTAGTCGTAAAGTGTATTTTATATATATTTTAATTAGTGGCAATGGTTCTGGTAGAAGTGCAATTAAAAAGTACTGTCGGCCGTCGAACTGTTGGATGCTGTGCCCATGTTATGACAGTAATATGGTATTTGGGTTGGCACGGCATTAGACTAATATTTTGCTTCCTGCTCAGTTCCTGAATGATGTATTGATGTGTAAATTAGAGGCAAATAATTCCTTAGCTTTCCTAGATGCGTTAGTCATCAAAAATTCTAACAACACCATAGGTCACACTGTGTATAGAAAACAATGAATCTCACCATCATCCTTCACAGTTAGTTACCGTGAGCAAATCTTTGTTACAGAGAGCACAAGGGATCTGTGGCAGCAAACATCTGGCTGTAGAGCTTCAGCACGTCAAGAGGTTCTGCAGGTCAACAAGCTACGGGCCCGCGCTTACGTCACAGTGACCGAGTGAAGCCGGCCACAGTAAAGCATGTGCAGTAGTAGCATTTGTCAGGGGTGTCACAGACAAGATTGGCTACATCTTGAAGCGTGACGTCGCTGACGTGAAGCATCAAAGTTCAGGGAAGTTTGCAGTTTGTGATCATATTCTGGACGGGCCCAACTAGCTAGACATCAAAAAAAGATTTGATAGACCACAAATCCTCTAAAAGGACGATACATGAGACTATTGAAATAAAAAAATTCTTTATTCAATAGAGAAGGAGGCTTGGTACTACCACCTGCTTAGGACCCTGTAATTAATGAAATTAAAATTAAACCCAAGCATACCACTGCAAGACTTCAAGACACAGTAAGTTCATTCTGTAGATCGGACCATAAATAAAAATTTAAAATCTGAAGGTACTCCGGGTTAACACTGACATTGGGACGTCAGTCACCTCAGTCTGCCGTAACCATGGGTGCTGGAAAGCACCCGAAACGTCTGGAATTAAAAATCAAAGAAATAAAACGCGATAAAATCGATAAAAATAGTTGTTAAAAAAACTGCATTTGTGAAAATAAAAACTTCTATATTTTCAAAACCCCGATGTTTTTTAAAGCAATTCCTTTACCATTTCATTGTTTTAATTGCATATTATCATATCTATATGCTTTTATATGTGGGCACTCATGGCCGAAGTGTCTATGAAGAGTGGGCATTCCCCTTTGGCGGATGGAATTACGTGCGGAATAATATATTATTACAATTATATGCGGCGGCTGTAATATATTCAATAGGTGAAAAAGCTTTAAAAGAAATTACAAATAGATTTCAAAATCAAAAAAATGAAATAATTTCCATACGCTTTCCAAGTCGGTGGCTGCTTCGATACGTTATGTCTGAATAGTCAGTTAATAGTCATTTAGTCTGAAGATGTGTCATCAGTGTTTTGGAGTCACTTTTTTATTTTAATTATAATTATCTTACCTTTATTGACATTGTGTGATTTACGAGCTAATTGTCTACTATATCACCAAATTCAAATAAAGAAGTCTGCGGATATATATCCACCCATGAGAACTAAGAAGAATGAAAAACAGGAAGACTAAATAAGAATAAGAATATAAAATATACCATGTTTGACACATTGTGTAAGAACTCGATATCTTTATCTTGTTGCTTTTTTGTACTGCTCATATTCCAAATAAAATCTTTGTAACACCATATATTTTGGATTCTGTGAACCACACTTCTGAGAACTCTATCCGTTATGGTCACATATTTTGTGTTGAGTGTTTTGTCGGCTCTTAAATCTACACCTGTTGCTGTCACTAAAATAAAATAATAATCTGTTATTTTATAATCGATGTTGCAATGATTATACTTAACATTCCATAAAACGATATAAGCACAAAGTTACGTATAGAGAGGACATACAAGATTTTTAAATTTTCACTAATTATCTCACAGGAAGTTTACAGTTAGTTTAAGTTTTAGTAACCTTACCACCCGCACAATTGTTATTCGTAATATTTCATAGCACTGTATTTAGCTAGTTAAGAACGTTTTTAACACGCCTAAGGAGCTAAACCTGGTACGTTTATATTGCGTACATTGTATAATGTAACAAAACGATGGGTTTGATTTAATACAAAATTTATTATCTTCTTTATTTTTGTTTTTGAAAATGTCTTCGAAGTGAAATCTTCTCTAGAACCATTTTGATTCGAATTTTAATGAAACGACAAAGCGAAAATAAAAATAGACAAACATATAAATTTATATTACTATACAAATGGAATCATGTTATGATAATTCAAGAAGTTAATTTCTAGCCGATTTACCACGAGTTCTCTAAAGCATAACAAAACAATACAGCACAAGCTAACTGTTCCTAAAAATACATTTGAAATAGAATTTCAATAAATAAAGGAAATTATATTTTAAAAAAGCGTGCAGAACTTAAAACGCGTCAAAGAATATTCTTTTCATGATATTATTAATCGAATAAAAATCGATATCGTTTCATAGATTATATGACAGTTAAGTGGCAACATCGAATCTGACATGTAGACCCCTGTCACTGTTATGTCACAAGAATTTACTTGCGTGTTATTTTGTTTTGTTGGAAAATGCATTTGTTGATCTCTCAACAATTGGTTCGAACACAGCAGGTAAATAGTTGGTACATATCACGAAGTGGCATGTTTTCCTCTAAAAAATGCTATATAACTGAGTTTACTTGAATAATATCAATATAATAATTGTAGCTTCTTTATTAGGTACGAGTTTCAAGTACAGTGAACGTGTAGTGTGCCACTCGCAAAATGCACCAATAGTTCGTCTTGAACATGTATACATCAGCTGTGGCACTGACACTTATAAGAATAAGATCACACACATTGTTTGGGTTCGATTCTCCACGTGAGGAACAATTTGTGCCACGTGAGTTAAGATAAGGTAAGATGTTTAGCATTTTTCAATATATTAAATGTGATCCTCATATCTGATAATTATACATGTTTTTACACTGATTGTATATCAACTCAAGAACTTGTTTTATTTTTTCACATCTGCACTAGCTATATCTGACAAACATACTAGCTTATTTATGAGATTGACCATTTTTATCAACTACCAAGAAAGGAGACAGTTGATTTTTCATTGTTTTTGGACTGCTGGTAGTCTGTCAGGCCTTAATTGTTAAATAATATAGGGCATTAAATCCGTCCTTGTCCAGTAACATTTAACTTGATAAATATTTTATTTATATTTGAGTTTGAAATAAACAAATCTATTTTATTTTTTCACTTTGACTTCATTTTTTGTATTTTACATTATTTCAGTTGCCGTTGTCATGCCGTGTATATCATAATTGCTGGCAATGAACTGATTGAACAGCATCACATTCAACTGCAGAATGGGAACAATCTGAATCATCTAGTCCGTCCTTGTTGCAATCTGAAGTGAGTAATGTATTGCACCCAGAACAACAAAGCTTAGATCATACATCACACAGTGTACTGCTAACTAATTATTTAAAAGCACAATGTTTTTTACCTGGTTGTAACAGTTCCATCAGCATTGCGAGTATGTCTCTTTTGTGATTAACTACATTTTGCGATAACAAACATACATAGTGACAATTACTATGTATGTGTGTTATACGTGGTAGAGCCATGCTGCACTTATATTAGAAGTATAGTTGTAGCATGAATGGGTCAGCACGACCGGGGAAGGACCACACTCTCACAGAATACCAGCGTGAAATAGTAGCTTAATGCTGCTGTGTTTTGTATGGTCAGTGTAGACAACCGGAGACCCTTTTTACTGGAAACGAGAAAATGATCTTAGTCCTCACGGGTGACAACGCATCTGCATTTTGATTTGTAATCGAGGATAGATGTGGATGTCTAAGGGTCGCAGGAATGTCTCCAGCAGATGGTGAATCTCAGTTAATGACAAGATATGCTAATAAATCCAGAGCTGTGACTATGTGTCGATATGGGTAGTACAGGTGGTAAATGACATTTTAAAAACTGAATTTAAAATATTTTATCAAAATTACTTTAACAGGGCTTCTACACATTTGATGATAGACTGCTGTGGCTGCTGCTATAATTAGTAAATTCCACACAAAAATAAGGGACAGGGATGATGCGGCTCAAATACTTGAAATTGTTCACCAAAATATGGAGACAAATAATGATTTGTCTGAGTATGCTAGGGAAAACAATCTAAATAGAGCTAGGGCAAGCAGACTTTAGAAATATAAATGTAGACTTTAAAATGTTAGGGAATTTCCTGTTTTAACTTACAGCGACTTAATATTAATTGCTTGTGTCACATGCCAATTAAAGCAAGCTCGCTACTATTATGGTGAGCATATAAGATTTAATGGTTGCTACCGGATAGAACTCTGTAATAACTAGAGGAGCAGCATTATGGAAGGAATAAACTTAAGCCCTAGCTGATCTTTACTTAGGGCTAGAATTGCAAGTCATCACCATTAGTCGTAAAGTGTATTTTATATATATTTTAATTAGTGGCAATGGTTCTGGTAGAAGTGCAATTAAAAAGTACTGTCGGCCGTCGAACTGTTGGATGCTGTGCCCATGTTATGACAGTAATATGGTATTTGGGTTGGCATGGCATTAGACTAATATTTTGCTTCCTGCTCAGTTCCTGAATGATGTATTGATGTGTAAATTAGAGGCAAATAATTCCTTAGCTTTCCTAGATGCGTTAGTCATCAAAAATTCTAACAACACCATAGGTCACACTGTGTATAGAAAACAATGAATCTCACCATCATCCTTCACAGTTAGTTACCGTGAGCAAATCTTTGTTACAGAGAGCACAAGGGATCTGTGGCAGCAAACATCTGGCTGTAGAGCTTCAGCACGTCAAGAGGTTCTGCAGGTCAACAAGCTACGGGCCCGCGCTTACGTCACAGTGACCGAGTGAAGCCGGCCACAGTAAAGCATGTGCAGTAGTAGCATTTGTCAGGGGTGTCACAGACAAGATTGGCTACATCTTGAAGCGTGACGTCGCTGACGTGAAGCATCAAAGTTCAGGGAAGTTTGCAGTTTGTGATCATATTCTGGACGGGCCCAACTAGCTAGACATCAAAAAAAGATTTGATAGACCACAAATCCTCTAAAAGGACGATACATGAGACTATTGAAATAAAAAAATTCTTTATTCAATAGAGAAGGAGGCTTGGTACTACCACCTGCTTAGGACCCTGTAATTAATGAAATTAAAATTAAACCCAAGCATACCACTGCAAGACTTCAAGACACAGTAAGTTCATTCTGTAGATCGGACCATAAATAAAAATTTAAAATCTGAAGGTACTCCGGGTTAACACTGACATTGGGACGTCAGTCACCTCAGTCTGCCGTAATCATGGGTGCTGGAAAGCACCCGAAACGTCTGGAATTAAAAATCAAAGAAATAAAACGCGATAAAATCGATAAAAATAGTTGTTAAAAAAACTGCATTTGTGAAAATAAAAACTTCTATATTTTCAAAACCCCGATGTTTTTTAAAGCAATTCCTTTACCATTTCATTGTTTTAATTGCATATTATCATATCTATATGCTTTTATATGTGGGCACTCATGGCCGAAGTGTCTATGAAGAGTGGGCATTCCCCTTTGGCGGATGGAATTATGTGCGGAATAATATATTATTACAATTATATGCGGCGGCTATAATATATTCAATAGGTGAAAAAGCTTTAAAAGAAATTACAAATAGATTTCAAAATCAAAAAAATGAAATAATTTCCATACGCTTTCCAAGTCGGTGGCTGCTTCGATACGTTATGTCTGAATAGTCAGTTAATAGTCAGTTAGTCTGAAGATGTGTCATCAGTGTTTTGGAGTCACTTTTTTATTTTAATTATAATTATCGTACCTTTATTGACATTGTGTGATTTACGAGCTAATTGTCTACTATATCACCAAATTCAAATAAAGAAGTCTGCGGACATATATCCACCCATGAGAACTAAGAAGAATGAAAAACAGGAAGACTAAATAAGAATAAGAATATAAAATATACCATGTTTGACACATTGTGTAAGAACTCGATATCTTTATCTTGTTGCTTTTTTGTACTGCTCATATTCCAAATAAAATCTTTGTAACACCATATATTTTGGATTCTGTGAACCACACTTCTGAGAACTCTATCCGTTATGGTCACATATTTTGTGTTGAGTGTTTTGTCGGCTCTTAAATCTACACCTGTTGCTGTCACTAAAATAAAATAATAGTCTGTTATTTTATAATCGATGTTGCAATGATTATACTTAACATTCCATAAAACGATATAAGCACAAAGTTACGTATAGAGAGGACATACAAGATTTTTAAATTTTCACTAATTATCTCACAGGAAGTTTACAGTTAGTTTAAGTTTTAGTAACCTTACCACCCGCACAATTGTTATTCGTAATATTTCATAGCACTGTATTTAGCTAGTTAAGAACGTTTTTAACACGCCTAAGGAGCTAAACCTGGTACGTTTATATTGCGTACATTGTATAATGTAACAAAACGATGGGTTTGATTTAATACAAAATTTATTATCTTCTTTTTTTTGTTTTTGAAAATGTCTTCGAAGTGAAATCTTCTCTAGAACCATTTTGATTCGAATTTCGATGAAATAACAAAGCGAAAATAAAAATAGACGAACATATAAATTTATAGGATATAGTCTGCGAACGAATGAGACAAAAAACAGTGTAGTAAGCGATAGTAGTATAATGGTAGGGTACGGGCTGCGAACACCTTAAGTTATCTTTAGTATATATTAAATTTTCTTAACAGAAATGAAAAAAGAAACAATTTTCAATGTCTTCAAGAAGGTATGTTTCGTGTTATCTATAGTAAATCATATTACTTATAGGTATTTTTCTGTAGACTAGGCTACAGTAGACGTAATAGCTACAAATAAGTTTCACATGAATTATTTTAGTAAGATATTCACAGTGCTAGATTAGGCGTATCATATATGGTACAGTAGATCTATGCATGAGCATAATATACTTAATTATGTGCTTTTTATTTACCATTTTGTGTTTTATTGTTTTAGATCATTAACATAACATGAAATTGCTACAATTCTTGAGGAAGATAAAGATTTTAGCAACCTGAGGCAAGAGTTATATTTTTTTACTTCCACCTGACACCGATAAAGGTGACCAGACTGACGAGGACTCGGGCGAAGTAGATAACGTCAGCGTAAATAATTTGCCTATAAGTTTGTTTCGAGCTCCAGTAGAGCTTGCTGCTTCAACCTCAACGGAGGAACCAGAAACTGAAAACCAACCCCTCATGAATTTCCAGAACCTTTTAAAACGTGTCATGAAATTCAATTGACGAAAACGAGACTTGCAGCTAAGACCTATTGCTTGGCAACATCTTTATCATACTCCTATTAAAAGAAGCCCAATAGTATGGTTTTCTTTATTATTGTCAGAAGAAGTATTTGAGACGCTTACTATTGAAAGAAGTAGATACTTAACACGTAAGCTTCTCTTTGCTGACGTCAAAATTGAAGAGATGAAATTTTTGGTAGGGATTTTGTTAGTCTGTGGCTATTACCAAGTGAACAGAAGAAGAATGGATTAGCAAAATGCATCTGATTCAAGAAATTGACTTACTGAGAGGGGATTTCGTGTAACTGATACTATCAGAGAAAATAGATCTGGAAAAAATCAAAGAATCAAAGACCAAAGAAAGAGGCTTCTAAGATTATGGCGTATCTGATGATATTATAATTTGCAAGTGACATGACATTAGTGTAATGTCAGTATGCTCTAACGCAGTTGGTGTTGATCCTGTCCACAAAACTAAACACTATTCTCAGCAACTAAAAAGGAAAATATCTGTATCTCAACATCATCTCATTCAACAATACAATAAAAAATGGGTAGATTACATTCATCACATCAGAATATAACGTCATTGCGCACTAGCTTTATAGGAAAAAAGTGGTATATGCCTCTAATTCTCCATTTTACTGACATATCTGTACAAAATGTATACCATCTCCAATAATCAGACTCTAAATTCAACGGTAAAGTACACTATGTCATATGAAAAGGGAACCTGGTGTGGCCTTTACCACAAACAGTGTCCTATGTGGTGTCAAGTGCAATATCGGTGTCCACGTAGAGTACTTTATTATGTATCACACCAAAAAGTAAATAATATCTAAATAATAAAATGATGTCTTTTTTGAACCATATGTGGTACGCCTCCACAGTGACTCTCTAATTAAATATTATTTTTAATATTTTTCCCTCGATTATTAGGCTTTCTTGGATAAGCTTTTGTTAACGAAACACGATGTTTTTACAAAAATAATTATCGGTCTTAATGGGTTAATATTAATTTATTAATACCCACGAGTTATTCTATTTAAGCAATGAAGGTTGGTAACGCATCTGCATTATGATTTTGGATCAAGGATAAAATATTGTATTTGAGCCAAAACATCCACTCCCCATCGGGTACAGGGGTCATGTACTCGATATCCACCCCTAATTAATTTAAAAATAATTTCTAAAAGTACTTACAGAATATTGTCTCCAAGGAGTTTCGCATTATATATTTTTCATGATCAAAAAGTCCCTTTCCCTCTTCCACAGAAAACTGTTCAAGTAAAAGCCTCGATTGGATATTGAAAACATCTTGAAATCCATCTAAAACTTGCTGGTTAAATGCCGTATTCAGTAACTTTCGGTGGTATTTCCATTTTTTTACTGTATATGTGCATAAAAAAATGTTTTTTTTTCTCTTAAATACATGAAATAAAATTATGCAAGTTTTACTTACGCGGTGCAGTCAACAAGCCCTCCCCAAGCCATGGCTTAGCAAAATCATATAAAAATCCTTTCTCTAAACACGAGTTCGCAACAGTCATACAATCGTCAGGATCTGTTAATACTGTAACAGCGATAAAAACGAAAGCACTGTAAAAATGTACTGGTCCTCACATGTTCTCACTGTGTTTGTGTTTCATTGTGAAGGAAAATATTGTTGGAAAACCAGCATGTTTAAATGATGAGAAAATCAAGTACTATAACATGTTTTATTTTAGTTAGTAGTTGTTGGGAGCACTAAGTTCGAAGTTGTTGACGAGTACCTGTGGCAAATTGTCCTACTAGGTAAATCCAAGTTCGACCAAGAGGTCAATCAACGTATTAGTGCCTAACTCAGTTACTACGTCAGGCGTGTATATCAGGACTGTTCTAAACATTTAACAAATTTGGTTACCATCGGAGTTTGTAGATAGTAAATACTAGAATATATAATATAGTTATCAATACTCGATTACTAAATGTCAAAGCCTCATAAATTATTAAAATATCTAAAAGTTAGGCTTTATTAATATTGGTATTAATTTCAATAATTTGAAATATTCTTACCATAACATTTAATGGGACCCAACGAGATCGTTGTAACATCTCCAGCTTTACAGCATGCATGTGATATGGTTTTTACAGCTTCCCATAACCCTAAAATGGAAAAATATTACAAAACTCCAGGTTTACTTCTGAAATTGATTTGGCTTTCGATTCAGTTTTCGATTCGAACCAACTTTAGTTCGATTTTCTTTTTAAAATTTTACTCGATAACGAGAATTTGTATCGAGAAAATTTTACCAATTTATTAATTACGAAGCAGCGTTATTAGTGCTGTTAGGCACACCCGGATACTTTACTTTTATTAAATTAAAAACATACTTTTTATTTTATTTTCAGTAAACGTAAGTAAAAAGTTCAAGTACCAGTTAATATTTGAAACAAACTCATACATTTAAACGCTATTGCTAAATTAGCTTACATCATGTTTATTTAACTACTTTTTATTTTCTTTTATCAGTAGACGTAAGTAAAACGTATAACTACCACTTAATATTTGAAACAAACTCATACATTAAAACTCTATTGCTAATTAGCTTACATCATGTTTATTTAATTACAACTCGGGACTCACTATTAATGATGACATTATTTACCGTTAGGTTTTGTTTTCAATTGTCATACATCATTGCAGTCACTTAGCAACATTTATTTTATATGAAGTATCTCGCTTTCACAAAATACTAACGCAAAATAGCATTGTGAATTAAAAATAAAAATAATTAAAATTAAAAATAAACGCGATTAAATCCGTAAAAGTAGTTTTATGGATTTAATCGCGTTTATTTAGTATATAGAATACTATAATACACAATAGAATGGCTGTCAGCCTTATTTTGTAGGAGGGTTCGCGTCGCCGGGAGCACACATACAAGCCATTACGTCGTTATCACTACTACAAACACGTTTCAGACTTTTGATTAATATTTTTGACACATAAATTGTTATTTATTTTGTTTCTAATATTCACAAAATATAAATAGTTTCGACTTACGTGTTGAATATGTCTCCTTTATTTAAATTACATTTCCCGCAGTTCATTTACAAGTTGACATTTATACGTGTGAATTGACACGTTAGTGGTTACATGGGCTCCGCCAACTCCCCTGTTCTATTATGTATCTATAATACTCGTAGTATTCTATGTTTGTGCCGGTATAAAAGTGACCTCACTCCACCCTAACCTTCATGCCGCAAATTTGTTTAATTACGCTTGCACAGGACAGCTTCGTGGCGCAGTGGCTTATCTATGAGTTACAGCGCTAAGGGCCGCGGGTTCGAATCCCGCACGGAGCATGTGTTTGTATGGTCTACAAGTAATTGTTTCGGGTCTAGATGTTTGTCCTTGTAAAATTTATGTTTGTAAACTGCCCCCACAATGCAGGAGAAATCCTAGTGTGGAGGTAACGTATTAAAAAAACATTAGGCTGAAATTGATTTATTTATGGTTTGCTTTGTTTGCTTGTAAACAAAAAAAATGTAAATATCGAATATTACTCACGTAAACCACCTCCAAATAATAGATGTGCATGTCCCAATATTGGAAGACCATTAGGTAGAGGCGGTGGTTCATGTTTAGACCTCGAATATCCTTTCCAGAAATAAAGTCCAAAAATAACAAAGATACAAACTATATATATCATGTTGGTAGAAATCTAAAACAAAAGAAAACGAATGGCTACTTTAATTAGAAAACTAAATCTTTTATAGACAATTTATAGGTTTTATAACCGGGAATATATGAAATTATTGCAAAATATAGTTTTGAGCGATCATAAAAAAAGAAATCACAGCACAGAAAATATTCTAGAACCAGAGCTTCGTAAATCCAGCAGTGGAAATTTCATCCAACCGTTACAGGTATAAAAGTTCACTACTGAACGTAAACCTGCCTCATAGATTGCATTACGTTGCAGGTGTATTGGCAGCCGCAGTTTTTATCAGAAAGATGCTTCTGCCCATCTTCTGTCACTGTTTCCCTCTGACTCCTGTTATATCATCTACGAGGTTAAGAGGTAGTGGACATTCACACATCGTCAATAGTTAATATTATACGTGGTAGAGACGACCGGGGTAGGACCACGCTCTCACGGAATACCAGCGTAAAGTAGCGACTTAGGGCTACTTCGTTTCATATGGTGAGTGTAGAGAATCGGAGACCCCTTTTACTGGAAACGAACTCAATAATATCTCTTCGTCGCCCTTCACTGCATGCTAAACAAGTTACATAGTTGGCACCTGGATGCTATTAGTACTTTGTCAAAAACACATTATATATAAATAACCGGTGAAAGGCAAAGGTTTCTGCACAAGTAATAAATATTATTTTGTTTAAATAATTGCAGATTTAGAAAAGTAATTTTCAAAGTTTAACTAAAAAAAAAAAAGAAAATCAGTGCAGCAACTTACTCTTTACTAAAGTTATCTCGAACGTAACTAAGAACACGAATGAGATATTTTATTTCTGTTGTTGAATTATATATCAATGAACTTCTTGAACTTCGTGTTTTGGCCATATAAGAAACGTATTTCCCATCTACCATTATACACGACGCTACGTAATAATAGTTGTATCGTTGAAAAAATTAAAAGATGACTTTTGCCTTAACAAACAAGTTTAAATGGTTAGCAGCCAAATAAAAATAATTATTGTAGGTTTATCATTTTTCAATTTATTATTTATAAAGGCGATATCAAAATTTGTGAAGTTCCAACAAATTTTGCTCTTTTAGTATTAGCGAAAATAATAACAATTCATGTCAAGTGTCAAAGCTTCTACGAGCATTATTATTTATTTATATTATAAATAGGGGGGGGGGGGGGGGGGGGGGTTGGGTGGGACTGTGAGGGGGGGGAGGGGGAGGTGGGTTGTTTTGGGGGGTTTTTTATTTTTTAGCTTTAATAAAAGTCTAAGGGGACGATTTCTGTACATATTATATATTTTATTGAAATAATAATTAGGGTATGTTATACTATCAATAAAGAGGCTAAAAATACAATTTTTGGAAACGTTGTCTATCAGTTTGTATGTCTATCAATCATCATCCATCGTATATCTATCAAAAATCCGAAAACGGATTTGCATGGGACTTTAACTACCGTGTTATGTAGAGGTCGAACCGTTCGAACTTCAACACGCTATTTGTGTCGTAAGATCTAGGTATTAGGCGTGTGTGTCGTGAAATTGATTACTCTGTCCGATTTGAGTCGTTCTCATATTATTGTTACCCGTTATTTTTTAAATATCATATTTTTTAGTCTATTAAATAATTAATTAATTAATTACTATAATTTAATTTAAATGACATTACAGGTAGGTATTTTAAAATATGTATTTTGTTTTATTATAAGCTTATTATTACAAAATTAATGTTACAGCCTATATACGTCCAAATACTGGGCACGGGCCCAGCAGTAGGACGTATATATGCTGTAACTTTACTTTTGCTTACTTTACAAGAAGCCATATACGTTTATGAGCCTTCTGATGACGTTAGTTATATAATAATAAGCCTATTATAAAACAAAATACATATATTAATATACCTACCTGTAATGTCATTTAAATTAAATTATCGTTATTAATTATTAAATAGAATAAAAATAAGATATTTAAAAAATAATGGGTCATTTCTGGGAGGGTTTTAGGGCAAGGAATTGTCCGCCGCGCTGCCCCAATGCGTGTTGGCGAACTTCACGTCTTCGAAATATTTTTTTCTTATTTCCCTGACATGCAGGTTTCCTCACGATGTTCTCCTTCGCCGCCGAGCACGTGATAAATCAACAATTTAACTGCCCGCGGGGATCGAACCCGGTTTGCTCGCGTTTGGCTTTTGTAGCCAAATGTAATTACTGTACTGAGATCCGAGCATAAGTAGAATTGTTGGTGATTTGTAGAAAGCATCTATCTGTATCTCTACATCTACTCGTATACTATAATGATTCTAAGATTACTCGTGTCTTTATTTACTGCAAGAAACAAGTGTACGGGACCAAATAAAGAATTTTTCCATTGGTCGTAAGCGGGATAACGCAGAGTTCTTAAGAATTATACTTAAAATAATAAAATTTTAAAATTTAATCGTTTGGCTTAATTAGAAACTGCTACGACTATTTGCATTGCTGCCCCAGTTGTCACAGACATATCGTAATGACCTTTGTATTCCCTTCCAACACCCCTTGTTACATACCGGGGGTAGATTCATTTTAGCTGCCACTACACGGCAAACGAATTATCGTTACGTCCTTATCACTGAAGTTTTCAATTCAAGAAACCATATTACATATTTTTTAAATTAGAGTAATTGTTAACCTTTTCTTTAGATTTCTTTTTATATTTTCTTAGTGCATATCTACGCAATTTTGTTTTATTTTGAATATAATATTATTAACCTTTAGTGTTTAAGTCTGTAACTTACTCGTTATAAATATAAAAATATTAATACTATTACTGTTTGAGGTTGCGCGGAATACGAATTGTTTGAACTCGGATACTACACATTGCGACAAAACGCGCGATACCATCCATACCATTTGGATGACTGGTGGTCCACCACAACTTTCTTGGCGAACCGATTACAAGTAAATAGCCTCCCCTTTTTAAAAGGCCCTGGTGTTGCAGTTGTCGTGGGCGGCGGTAATTACTTATAAATCTACAAATAAAAATCTAAAATACAGTTGATGGGCTTTTTTACTGATCACGCGGTTATAAAATGTCAAAATAGTGTATTTTAACTTACGATGTTCTATGATTCATTTGTCGATTTCCCTGAGGACTAAGATGGAATGCCCCGTTTCCAGTAAAAAGGGTTACCGGTTCTCTACACTCACCATACGAAACACAGCAGCATTAATCTGATAGTTTACGCTGGTATTCTGTGACAACGTAATACTACTCAGGTCAAGCCGACCTATTTGTGCTACAAGCATAATATATGTAGCTGCAGCGTGGCTCTATACGTTTGAAAGTTATTTTTATGACAGATGGGTCGAATATGGATTCCACCCAATACCAATATTCAGCCGAAAGTTCGGTAAAACTTTTGCCGAACCGAATATTCGGCTAAACATTATTCGGCAGGATAACCTCGGTACCTAACCAATTTATGTGGAAACTTGTAACCGTTAAGCGCGCGGGATTAGCGCCGGACCCTGTCCCTCGCTCATCATCTAATACTGAGCAAATTGCCGACACATGCTTATGTTTTGACTATTTTTTGAAAGCAAAAGTATTTCATTGCGTTATTATTAGTGAACATTGATAATTATATGATAAAAATGAGTGCCAAGAGATCTACTATTTGGACTAATTTTAAAGAAACTGAGAACCAAAGTAAAGTGAAATGTACTAATTTAATAAAATGTTTTTCTGTTTCTTTCCAACAACATTTTATCAAGCTTTTTTTGTTGCTATAATTGGAAATAAATCTACAGTGCCCCTAAAACAACTATATACAAGTGTTTTTAACCCATAAATATATATACTTGAAAATTATGAAAGACATGACATTACTCAATTTAATACAGTAGACAATTTCAGTGTCACTATAAGGAATGTTCGGTGATTTAGCCGAATATTCGGCTGAATACGAATATTCAGTAAAGGTGCCGAATATGCCGAATACGGAATATGAAACGAATATTTGGCCCATCTCTAATTTTTATCAGGTATTTCTTTTTTAAAGATGGAATATTGCCGTGGCGAATCCTGATAGTGATTTCATTGTTTTAGTCATTTGAGTTAATTAAAGTGTATAATATACAACTATAGGGTGCATCATAGGTTGCAACAATTATTCATATCTAATTATGGTAGCTTGATATTTATTAATATTCTTAAATTCTATCCAATTTTTTGGAGGAGGCAAAATGTGTTAGACTGCAACACCAGGGGAATTGCAGTTGCGTTGCCGGCCTTTTAAAAAGGAATAGGCTCTTTTCTTGAAGGTCCCTAAGTCGTATCGGTCCGGAAAAATCTGTGGTGGTAGTCGATTCCACAAGAAAGTTGTACGAGGAAGAAAATTTTTAAATCGCACGGTGGTGGACCACCAGTCATCCAGATGGTATGGATGATATCCTGACTTTTGTCGCGATATGCGATGGTGAAATTGTACGGCTGGGATTAGTCCGAACAATTCCTCAGAGCACTCCCCGTGGTACATGCGATAAAATACGCAAAGAGATGCAACATCTCCTCGCAGTGCCAGTGAGTCAAGCCGATCGGAAAGAGCTTAGTCGCCGATGATTCGAACTGCTCTACGCTAGATGCGATCAAATGGAAGGAGCTGGCACTGGGGAGCCCCGGGCCAAAGATGGAAACAGTATTCCAAGTTCTGCCGAACCTGCGCCTTGTAAAGTTGCAGGCAGTGAACCGGTATGAAATACTGTCCCGCTCTGCTGAGCACGCCAAGCTTTTTGGAGGCCAATTTGGCCTTCTCATCCAATTCTTCTGATAATCATAATAAAATTTTGTATTTGACTATACTATTTTTTTAGATTCGGAATTGAAATTATTTATATTTACACAGTTTATTAATCATAATATATTTCTATACATAATGGTGAGAATATAAAGTTTTATGATTGATTGGCAAAGATTGCCAAACTTGTCTGGAATTCTGTTGCTGTGCAGATGTAGTCAGACGCTACACCGACGGAGAATTCCTTGCTCGCGTCGGTTAGACTCTATTCTTTGATTCGGGTTTTTTAGATCGTCTATTCTTATGCCAGGTTCTTTGTGACCTTATTTGCTAAACATAGGGCTGATATACCTGCCGCCGTCGGGTTAGGCGCTCGAAGGTCTCCCGCTTCGAGCCTCACGTAGGCGCGTTAGCCAGTCAAGGTCGCTCAATTTAATCGCTTATAACTTTTGAGCATTTTAGCCAGCAAAGTGATTATATTAGTTTGCGGTTATTTGTGTTTTGGGTTCCGTAGTTACACAACCCTTATAAATTCGCTACGTCCGTCCGATCGACCGTCCGTCCGCGGTTATTTATACTATGAGGCTGTAATTTGGCATAGTTATAGATATTAGTCACGCTGACAAAACTATGTAATAAAATCTTAAAAAAAAAAACATTTTTACTTTGGGTACCTCCCATTGTAAATGGAGAATGGTTTTTTTACCGTCTATTCCACCGGGTGGGGTGTCAACATCTTTTAAATTCTGGAAACCCTTTGCAGAATGTTAAGCTTTAAAGTGCTATTTTTCATTAGTCATGCCCCCCCTTTCTACCACCTAAATCGCTGGTTTCGGAAATGTAAAAATATATACACGATAGTAGTATATGTAATTAAGTTAAAAGGGAAATTATCACAGCTCAGAAGAATTAACAAGACAACGGGTAATAGTCGACCAAACTTATAAAATGCGTTTCGATTAGTAAAAATTTCGTGATAACTCGATAGAAAATGACCTAAAACTAGCTGCATTATAACTTTGTAATGTTATTGAAAACTGTAAAAAATAAACATTTTATGAAGAAAACGACTCACATGTATTACTACTATAGCATAACTTTTTTATTTTCGTTATAGGCAGGGAGGATATTTCTTACTTATTTATTTACTATTTTTTTACTTATTTTTTAATTTGTAGTTAGTGTAGACCTCATTAAATGTATTCATACAATCATATAGCTTCGTACAGTTTTATTTGTGGTACTTTTGGTTTAAGGATAATTTAGTGCAGTGGTGGTTTACGTGAAGGTTCGTTACGGTCATATAAGTATATTTTATTTACTTACTATATTTTATTGTATTATTTTCAAAATCAAAAAAAAAATTAAATCTTTTTTGAATACTATTCCCTATAAGTCTGATTTGAAAATAAGTAAGGTAAATAAATGAAATTGTATACTTGGGGAGTGCTTTCAGCCGGGATGGAAGATGTGATTTAGATGTGGATAGGCGTGTCGCTGCCGGAAACAAAGTCAATGGTGCCCTGAATGCATTAGTAAAAATGCAAGGCGTGGTGAAGAGTGCACGCCTTGCAATACATAATGCAGTGTTGGTACCGACTTTGTTATATGGCAGCGAAACCTGGGTATGCCAGAAGAAGCATAAAAGCAAGTTGAATGCAGTGGAGATGCGATCTCTTCGTAAAATGTGTGGCGTTACCTTAGCCGACCGATAGCGAAACGAAGAGATTCGCAATATGGCAGGATTGAAAGATGACCTTATCACAAAAATTGATAGGGGCGTACTCCAATGGTTTGGGCACGTTGAACGAATGAGTGAAGACCAAATGGTGAAGAAAAGATATAGAGCGAAAGTAAATATTAAAAGGTGTCGAGGTAGACCGAGACTAACTTTCGAAGACCATGTGAGCAAATTCCTCGAAGAGGGGAGGGTCAAGAGTACTCGGATACCTAGACGTGCATGTATGAAGAAGTTAATGAACCTGAAAGAAGCGAAAGAGGTATGTAAGGATCGTGACACTTGGCGATCTGTTTTCTCTGGCTACCCCGTTAGGGATTGTGCGTGAAGATAAGTAAGTAAGTAAGTAAGAAAATAAGTCCTTCAGTTACCATATTCTCCTATGGGTTTTTTAAAAGTTTTTATAGCGGAATAACTCCGAACTCACTTACTATGCTCAATATCAAGAAAGTCCACGAATTATGACGGGCAACTACGGAACCCTACCTCTATATTTTACGTGGCCCGACACGTACTTTGCCAGTTTTTATTGGTACGTTTTTATATTAATAACACTAATTAGACTTCACATTTCATTGGTGTAGTTTTAGTTTATGTTTTTTTTGTTGTTACTGCCAGCTAGTGCAACCGGTTTCATGCATGACGTCAAGCGCCCCGGCACGTGGACCTACGATTATCGTCATATAGCTAGAAATCGCCCAAGCGAAAGCTCACCGCTTCTAATAGTTTTTAGCTGCTATACATATTATACATTAATGTAAAATAATAAAAATAGTTTGGCACTTATCCTGTAACCTTATCTGAAAGCTTTAGAGTCCTTTCATTGGCGACCATGATATCTGTGAATACGTAAAGACGTAACGGTTACCTCCAATTTTACGGCGATTTTGGACGTGGATGACCTCAATACGATATTGCGCCCGCTTTGACTGCGATCCTTTTGATATGAAGAATCGTTTGCTTTGATTCACACCTGTTTCTTTCCTTTAATTGCAATCGAGGTATTTATTAACGGTAAAAAATCATTTAATCCTAAAAGTTTGGCTACAAAGCTGAACACAAAGAACTGTAACTTACATTGAATTATTTTAAATTCTAATTACGTATAAAACATACCCGGGTGTTTCGTTACTTATATAGGTGTTCACTGCTGATTTCTTATCAGGTGGCTAAGGTTTATTGATTTTAAGCAAAATTTTTATTTATTTTTGTTTTCATCTTAGCTCACGCTAGAATTATAAGGCAGACTTTTGGAACTTGCTCTAGCCTATCGTTGTTACCGGTATCACTTGCCAGTGGCATGTGTAACACACGTGGGATGCGTTACATATCGTTCGCTCCAACGTCACTTGCCCTTTTGCACTCAGCACGCATTCTCCGCTGATTTGAAGGAGGCACCAACGCCAAATAAGGGGCTCATAAAGTAAAGTAAAGTAAAGTTATAGCCTATATACGTCCCACTGCTGGGCAAAGGCCTCCTCTCATTTCTGAGAGGATTTTAGGGCAAGGAATAGTCCGCCGCGCTGCCCCAATGCGTGTTGGCGAACTTCACATGTCTTCGAAATATTTTTTTGGTTATTTCTCAGACATGTAGGTTTCCTCACGATGTTTTCCTTCACCGACGAGCACGTGGTAAATCAGCACTTATAATTGCAATTAACAATTTCATCGGTGCCGGCGGGGATCGAACCCGGTTTGCTCGGGTATTGTGAAATTTACAGCGAGCGCTAACCATCTGAGCTACCACGGCTCCTAATATTAGGGGCTCATAATATTCGTAATTTATGTTGTTTAAGTAAGAAAATACCAAAATCTGAACCCGAAGATAGGTGAAGCTATTAGTCAAGTTATTGATATTTTTTTACATTGTAAAAGGTTCAGAGTGAAAGCGGGCTCAGTTAGGCTAAAAGCATCTAGTACTAAGTTAAAATTATTTGTTACGCAGATGTCCACCTAGAGTTATCATCATTGAAAAGTATCGTTTTAAATATAATTTTTTCGGTTTCTAGTGTGTGTTCTTCATACACATATAAATTTATAAAAAAATGTTTACACTCATCAAATTATAGAATAGCTGCGTCAACGTCCATTTTGTTGAAATTCTAAGGAACCATTAAAAACATTTAACGCCGTTCAACGGCAATATTTAATGGCCGTTCCAACGGGAAACGCGTTGACGTAAGTGTAGACACTTCGATTTTTATCGCGTTTTTTCTAATGTCGTAGGGCATAACGTGTTCTTAACATAGAGTTGCTGTTAGGTGTAGCCGCAGCATAAGACTGTGTCGGTACACCCGAAGCACTTATTACTTTACTTTTTTTATTACGGTTTTTGTTAATTAAATGTTTTTCTATTCTAATTCTAATAAAATAGAACACTATTTTATTCTTATGATTAATATTTAAAAATACGAACATAAATAATAAAAACCTTTCACTACGGCGCTTAGATTTAAAATGCCAAATTCTTCTAACGGTGTACGTAGCACATGACAAACTTTGATGTAGCGGCGGCGTCTTAGACAAGAAGCGGCACGTGTCAAGGTGGCCCGACACAAGTGTAACTGTAACTGTCTAAGTGAACAGACTATAAATGGCTATCAGTACTAATGTCAACAAAACGAGAAGTATCTTGGGTAAGGCTTGGGTCGTCTTGATTCCATTTATTTTTGATGCCTTTTAGTACAAGCAAAAGTTCTGTTGTGTAGAGGCTGTGCTGTGTCGCATAACCATAGGCAACGTTGCTGTTGGTTTTTATTTCATTGTCATTGCAATCTGTCAAAACCACTGCTGAACATAGACCTCCTCCATAGATTGTCCCATAAGGAGATATTTGGCATAGTTGTCGGGTTGGCAAACGCAGTTAATTAATTTTCTTGAGTTGTTATCAGTAAGATGCTGCTGCCCATCTTCTGTTTCAGTTTCCCTCTGTCGTCTCTTACGCCACTCACGGAATGATTTAGGGAAATGGATTCTATTACGCTTTCACTAGACGTCAAAGTTCTTCATTTATTATGCCGTTATCTTGACATAAAATTGGAATAATTTGTGTGATTCCAACAATTTTTATTACGTTGAGTCGTTTCTGGGAAATTTATTTTACTTTTTTGGGAAATAACGCCATTTACAAATTCCCCTGCTTAATATAGGCTTCTCCAATACCTAAAAGTCCCTGAGAGAAAATTTTAAAGAAATAAACACATTAGCTTTGGCAGCGTAATATATTTATGAAAATATAATCTGTGTTCATAAAAACATAAATAGCCTTGATAAAAATAAGGATGTTCATACTTTAAACACTAGGAACAAACATAAGTTTGTAATGTCAGTTACTAGATTAGACAGAATAAGTAATTCATTTAAGGGGCAATGTATTTCGTTTTGCAACTTTGTTAGTAAAAAAGTTTAAAAGTTTTATTTATTCGTTTGAGCAAAATACTATACTACTATTATATAATTATTTTATATTATATTTTTTTTTTTTTTTTTTTTTTTTTTTTTTTTTTTTTTTTTTTTTTTTTTTATATATACTAGCCCTAGACGTTATTTGTGAGGTTTTTAGGAGCTATCTACTCGTAATCAAAAGTAATTAAAATGATATATCGACTAATAACAAATCGATTCAATTTCTACATAATCTTGATTTCATAATAGCTACTTCAATTTAAGAGTAATATTGACCACAGAAATGCGAAATAATTATTGATAACATGCATCTCCTCATAAAGTAAGCATTATTTTATTTTGCGATTGACGCTAATGGATAGGCAATATATTAATGAACATTTTGATCAATTTAATTTTTTCAATGGACTAAAATTCAATTTAGTAAAGAAAATATTTTAAAATTTGGGCTTATTTCTCACGCGATTTATTGTAGCGAGAGCGCGTGGAATGTATGGATGTCGTTCGCTATGGGTAGCTCCTTACAGAAAAATTGTACAACAAGGGTAATTATTATATCAAGGAATAACTTAATGAAAATAACCCCTGGGAATGAGGTGATCGTACCATGCTGGCTCTTTTAAAATTCATTTAAAAATTGTACATACAAAATTATTGTAAAGTAAGATATGTTTCAAAAAAAGTCCCGCTGGGTTTTTTTGCTGGTTTTTCCCAAGACAGACGTATTTTCCGAACTAGTAAAATTACTTTCTATATGTACTTAATCAATATTGAATAAAAATCATTCTATTCTATTCTATTCTAATAAATTGTCTCATAATTATGCATTAGAGGATATACAATCAGATATCTCGTAAATGTTCGCAAAAAGCAGTTTGTATATATCAAAATATCCCTAAAAGTTCTTTAAAATATATTCTGGGAGTAAACCTAATAGGGATAGATATAAATCCTTGCTACACATAGAACCATCTATCATTCACCTTTATCTTAACAAATTTAGGGTGACGTGAAACATCTTACGTATTATACATACGTAAGTTATTTTAAACGCAAAAAAATAAGTATATTATTACCAGAGGAACATATCGTCTGTGCCTTACATTTTCTGAATGTAAGTACATTTTGTTTTTTATTTTAGGTGGTAGAACCACGCTGTAGCTATATTATGGTTATAGTACGAATGAGTCGGCTCAAGCAGGGTAGAACCACGTTCTCACAGAACACCAGCGTAAAATAACTGTTTAATGCTGCTGTGTTTCGTATGGTGAGTGTAAAGAACCGGAGACCCTTTTTACTGGAAACAAGACATTCCATCTCAGTCCTAACTCTCAGGGGTGATAACGCATATACATTTTGATTCTAAATCGAGGATAAATGTAAATGTCTATAGGCATCCAATTACCATCAGGTGGACTGTGTACACGTTTATTACACTTATTCTATAAATAAAAAACTCCATTAACAGACACATATTTTAGGTAGGTGCTAAGGCTCCTTTTCTATCTGAGAGTCGGTTCCACCCGAGTCTGAGTAGATACCACCCTCTTACATATTTCTACGGCCAATTAGTAATGCCTGCACTGTTGTGTTTTGGTCTGAAGCATATAAAGAGCCAGTATAGTTACAGGCTGTAAATTATTCCAACTTAAATGAAGTGAATGCGCATACGTAGTTTTCTTTGTTTAAATTTGGCTGCAGGTGTCCACGGACTTCAGTCCATCTGTCACTTTTTTTACAGAAATGACAGGTAGTTCGTTTATTTAATAAAAAAAATTAAATACGGAGAAGCCATGTAAATGATTGAAGTGGAACGAAGTGTTTGTAAATATTTGTCTCCCCCATTCTCACACTACATTAAAAATAATGTCCTCCAAATCTTTGATCACGGGGCCAGCTTTAACGAGACTATTCATCTGTGCAGGACAGAATTATAACACCCAGCAATCACCGGTGCATTTGCTGTGCCTATAGCCTCATGAGACAACAATCCCATAAGACTGGATAGAGATCAAGTGCAGGAGCAACGGTTTTACTAGCGCTTATTGAGAATTTTCAACAGGAATACTCAATAACTGTTTTTTTTTGGCCTAACCCGCTCGCCTTAACCTTTTCAAACATAAACGAGGTAGACACATTAAAAATAATGCTATTTTTAATATGTGTACGCTAAGACATTGCACAAGCATTAATTTGCACATTATGCGTCAATGCGTTAAACCCGCAGCCGTTACGTTTAATACTAAGTCGTTAATTATTGCAACGACGCCTAATCGTTTAACAATTCCTATCCTTCTACCATTCCTCTCATGTTAAAGTCAAAAACTTACGTAGACGTAAAACTATTACACTACAAACTATGTCAATATTCTATTGTAATCTTGAATCCAACTGTCTCTTTTCCTAATTGCTACATTTACACATCCGTCAACCATGGAAATCCGCAGATAATTGGGTCAACCTTATCAGAATATCTCAGTTTCATGTTTGTTTTGTGTATTGTGAACAAATACACAAATATTAAAATCCACTTTAGGTTTATTTTGAGAAAACCGTTGTATGATCTTTGGCGATTTATTCGTTAACTAACCATGCCCGCGTTTTCGTTCGCATAGTGTCCTTTTAATTGATTGTCTTAAATTTGAGTAAGTCCACAGTGGTAGAGCCACGCGGCAGCTTTGCTGTCGCACGTATGGGCCGGCTCAAACCGGGGTGGTACCACGACCTCACAGAATACCGGCGTGAAGTGGAAGCTCTGCTTCCGCGTTTCGTCTGGTGAATGCAGGTGGCCGGAGGCCCAAATCCCCCCCCCCATCAACATGGTAGCGGAATTAAATGATAGACTACCCCAGGAGGGTACCAGCACCCCTGGAGAATCCCTCGCTGAGCATCCACGACCATGTTTTTCCACTTCTGAGCGTGGGTGCTCAGGCTGCCCCGCGTATTCTGGGGGGGGGCAATATTCCGCTCAAGACTAAAACTGCTCGGGGCAAACGGAGCAGCAAGACCAAGGCGACCCCTGCCACGCTGTCCGTGAATTTCTGCAATATCAGGGGACTTCACTCTAACCTAAACGCCGTCCACTACCATCTCGAGACGGCGAGGCCGGCTCTGCTCTTTCTGACCGAGACGCAGGTGTCCTCTCCGGCTGATGTCTCGTATCTCTCCTGCCCGGGGTACAAACTGGAACACTCCTTTGTGCCTCGGGCTGGAGTTTGCGTTTACGTCAGAGAGGACATCTGTTCTCGACGCCTCGGCAGACTTGAAGGTTCGGACCTGTCCATCCTTTGGCTACGCGTAGACAGCGACGACCATCCGCGCGTCTACGGGTGCCTCTATAGGTCCCATAGCGGTAATGCCGAAACAGACCGACTCTTCGACCACGTCCAAATGGCTGCAGATTCGTTGCTACAACAGATCCCCTCCGCAGAGATCGTGATCCTCGGCGACTTTAACGCCCATCACGCCGAATGGCTCGGTTCACGTTTAACCGATCATGCGGGGAGATCTGTTCATGATTTTGCCTTGGCATATGGTCTGACACAACTGGTTACTTCGCCTACGCGGATTCCAGATGTGGAGGATCATGCACCTTCCCTGTTGGACCTTCTGCTGACCTCTCACCCGGACGGATATCAGATTTCCGTTGACGCCCCTTTAGGCTCCTCGGACCATTGTCTTGTCCGGAGTGTGGTGCCACTCACGCTGAAATCGCGGTTGCATTCTGCAGGCTGCCGCCGTGTTTGGCACTATAGGTCAGCCGATTGGGATGGGATGCGGTCTTTCTTTGCATCCTACCCTTGGGGGCGGGTTTGCTTCTCGCCGGATGATCCCAACGTTGTTGCGGATTCTGTCGCTGATGTGGTACTTCAGGGTATGGAACTTTTTATTCCTTCCTCTGTGGTGCCCATTGGAGGCAAATCTCAGCCATGGTTTGGTCGCTCCTGTAAAATAGCATCATGCTATAAGCAGGAGTGCTACCGAGCCTGGGCTGACGCATCAGCGTCCAGGGATGTAAACACCAGCGCTCTAAAAAAGAAGTATAATTCCGCCTCTAGGTCCTTCAAAAGAGTCATTGCCAAGGCAAAGTCAGAGCACATAGGCAGAATTGGCGAGAGACTAGTTCGTCTTCCTTCTGGAACCCGTGCATTCTGGTCTCTCGCCAAGGCTGTCCAAGGGAATTTCTGTCAGCCATCTCTTCCATCTCTGCACAGGGAGGACGACTCACTGGCCCACACCGCAAAGGAGAAAGCCGATCTTCTAGGCTCTTTCTTTGCGTCTAACTCGACTCTCGATGACGGGGGGAGTACGCCGCCGACCATCCCGCGGTGTGAGTGCTCCATGCCGGAAGTGCAGTTCACTCAGCGCTCGGTTCGCAAAGCACTCCTCTCCCTGGACATCCATAAGTCGAGTGGGCCTGATGGAATCCCCCAATTGTGCTGAGGACGTGTGCTCCAGAGTTGGCACCGGTTTTAACGCGTCTTTTCCGGTACTCCTACTCCCTAGGCGTAGTCCCAAAATCATGGAAGACGGCTTTCGTCCACCCGATCCCTAAAAAAGGCGACCGCTCAGACCCGTCCAACTACCGGCCTATCGCCATCACCTCCTTGTTCTCCAAAACAATGGAGTCCATTGTAAACTGCCAGCTCATGAGGTACCTTGAGGATCACCAGCTGATTAGTGACCGCCAATACGGTTTTCGCCGTGGTAGGTCAGCTGGTGATCTTCTGGTCTACCTAACTCACAGATGGGCGGAGGCAGTAGAGTCCAAGGGGGAGGCATTGGCCGTTAGTTTGGACATTGCGAAGGCCTTCGATCGGGTTTGGCACAAAGCGCTTCTTTCGAAGCTCCCTTCCTATGGGCTTCCCGAGAAATTGTGCGATTGGATCACCAGTTTTCTTGCAGATCGGAGCATCAAGGTCGTTGTAGACGGTGCAAGCTCCGATTGCAAGCTTATTAATGCTGGTGTTCCACAGGGCTGCGTGCTATCGCCAACGCTGTTTCTTCTGCATATCAATGATATGTTGCAAACCCGTAGCATTCATTGCTATGCAGATGACAGCACTGGTGATGCTCTTTACACCGGCCGAGCCAATATTTCTCGGGAAAACGTCTCTGAGTGCCGGGACAAACTTGTGTCTGAAGTCGAGTCTCTGCTGGACAGAGTCTCGGATTGGGGGCGACTAAATCTAGTCCAGTTTAACCCCCAGAAGACACAAGTTTGCGCGTTAACCGCTAAAAAGAACCCCTTTGTCGTATCCCCTCAGTTTCAAGGCACTCCCCCTTGTTGCCTCAGCCAGTATCGGAATCCTCGGCGTCGACATATCGAGTGACGTGCAGTTTCGTGGTCACTTGGAAGGGAAGGCCAAATTGGCCTCTAAAAAAGCTTGGCGTGCTCAGCAGAGCGGGACAGTATTTCATGCCGGCACACCGCCTGCAACTTTACAAGGCGCAGGTTCGGCCGCTCATGGAATACTGTTCCCATCTCTGGGCTGGGGCTCCCCAGTACCAGCTCCTTCCACTTGACCGCATCCAGCGCAGAGCGGCTCGAATCGTTGACGACCGAGTGCTTTCCGATCGGCTCGATTCACTGGCGCTGCGAAGAGATGTTGCATCTCTTTGCGTATTTTATCGCATCTATCACGGGGAGTGCTCTGAGGAATTGTTCGGATTAATCCCAGCCGCCAAATTTCGTGAACGCACTACACGGCAAACGTCCCGATACCATCCACACCATCTGGATGCTTGGCGGTCCACCACTGTACGTTTCAAAAGGAGTTTTCTTCCGCGTACAACCTCTCTGTGGAATAATTTACCACCGGTGATTTTTCCGGACCGATACGACCTGGGGACCTTCAAGAAAAGAGCTTACTCCTTTCTAAAGGGCCGGCAACGCACCTGCAATTCCCCTGGTGTTGCGGTTGATCATGGGCGGCGGTAGTCACTTAACATCAGGTGAGCCACATGCTCGTTTGCCCCCTCTTCTATAAAAAAAAAAAAAAAGTAATTTATTTGGCTTGAAGCTTTACTACCATGTACAACTGCCTCAATTCGATAAGTAATTATAAATATTTTTAGACTTATAAGGTCCAATCGGATCATGAAACCGAGTACGACTTTAAAACTGAGGGTTTCACTCATTTGTAAATTTAAAAAACTTTGTAACGTAGATATGCACTAAGAAAATACGAGAAGGAAACGCTTGCTACGCTTTAAAGTTATTTCTTTTTCATTTGAATCAACAGTATAGTGCACCCCGATTAAATTTTAAAAATAATATTCAATGTACATATATTGTCCTCCCAGGGTATTTACTTAAAAATAACCTACTACGTTTATTTTACAAACAGCTCTTTAAATTTCTCTTCCATTAATTACAATCTATCTAAAGTTCGTCGTAAGTCGCAGTTTTTATTATTATTTTGTATATAAACACTCACGCCTGTCACCCAGAGGGGTAGGCAGAGACTACAGACTTCCATTTGGCACGATCTTGACACACCTCTCTCGCCTCCTTCACATCCATACACCTACGCATGCATGCTCGTCGGTTAAGGCTACTCCTAATTTGGCCCGTTTTCAATAAATCGCCAATTTGGTCGATACATTTTCGCCCAGGACGTCCCTTTCCGACTCTGCCATTCACTTCTGCAACATAAATTTTCTTTGTCACTCTTTCCTCATCCATTCTTTCCACATGACCAAACCACCGAAGCATTCCTTTCTTAATCCTGGTCACAACATCATCTTGCAAACCACACTCTTCTCTTATCACACAATTTTTCACCCTGTCATTCAGATTCAGCCCTAACATACTCCTTAACGACCGCATTTCTACTGCATTTATTCTACTCTCGTGCTTCTTCTGCCATACCCAACTTTCACTACCATACGTTAAAGTAGGGACCAACACAGCATTGTGAATTGCCATACGTGCCTTTTTTGACACATTTTGACTCTTCACAATAGAGTGCAGGGCTCCATTTACTCTGTTTACTGCGTTCACTCGTCGTTCTATATCCTTATCATATCTCCCATCCCTGCTAAATACGCAACCCAAATATACAAACTCATCTACTTGCTCGATCAACTCCCCTTCTATTCTTATTTCACATATCGTTTTACTTTCATCTCTTTCAAAAACCATAATTTTTGTCTTACTTGTGTTCACTTTCATACCCCTTTCTTTTAATGATCTGTTCATTAATGTAACCATCATTTGCAACTCAGCCGCCGACGACGCAAGAATAACTTGATCATCGGCGTACAAAAGGCATTTGATGGTTAACTCACCCATTCTTAATCCGCATTCTTCAACTTTCAAATTTTGCAAACAACTGTCCATAAATATGTTGAACAACCACGGGGAAGCCACACAGCCCTGTCTGACACCTTTATGGATGCCAAACCAGTCCGAGTAGACCCCGTTGATCCTAAAACAAGCACTAGAGTTCCTATAAAGAGATTCCAATGCCTGTATCAAGCCAGCGCTCAACCCAAATGAGTTCAGTGTTTGCCATAGCACATTCCTATCCACTCTGTCATAGGCCTTCTCCAAGTCCATGAACGCACAAAAAACCTTTTGGTTTTTGCCCAAAAACTTCTCCGCGATCATGCGCATGGAGAAGACTTGATCTGTACATCCCATTCCCTTTCTAAATCCCGCTTGCACATCCCAAATTTTTCCATCGGTTTCTTTCATGACCCTTTCAATTAGTACCTTGGCATACAGTTTTCCCACGATGCTAAGAAGGCTGATACCGCGGTAGTTTTTACAGTCCTGCTGCGACCCTTTTCCCTTATATACTGGGACTATCCCGCCTTTGCACCAGTCTCCCGGTAACCGCTTCAGTTCCCAGCATAAATTAAACAAGGTGTGCAGCAGGCCTGCCACCACTTCCTCTCCAGCCCTTAGCATTTCGAGTGAAACTCTATCATATCCGGCAGCCTGCCTACCTGCTTTCATGCTTTTCATTGCTTTCATTATTTCATCTATACTTATCTCGCTACCTCCTTCCTCTTCTTTCGGAGTTCCTATTTCATTCAGTTCATACGTTGTCTCCTCACTCATAAACATGCTTTCAAAATATTTCTTCCATCTCTTTAAACTCAAAACTTCATCATTCAGAATATAGCCTTTTTCATCTCTTATAGCATTCATTATAGGCTGTTTTGAACATCCCCTGGCAGTTCTTACGAGTTTACAGAACATTTTAATATTTGCCTGGAAGTTATCCGATATTCTTCTATCATTCTTATCCGTTCTTTCTTGCTTTTTCCTTTCAACTACTTCTTTTACTCTTTTATTTAGATGTCTAAAGACTGCCTTTTTTCTTTCAAAATCATCATTCGTACCGCTAAAATTACCAGCCTTAGTTGCTAGTAAATCTAGCCATGCTCTCTTCTTTGCTTCAATTTCCGTACGTATCTCATCATCCCATCATAACGTATTATTTTTCCTTTCATTCTTTCTTTTACTAACACCACATACTTTGGTAGCTGCATCTACTAAACCTTTCTTAACATTTTGCCATACATTCTCCAAGTCTAACTCATTCATACATAATTCATCCAAACCACTTACGTTTTCCTTCAGTCTACATTTAAACTTGTTTTTCTCACCTTCATCTTGTAATCTTTCTGTTCTAATACGCTGTAACGCAGTGGTAGACACAGATGACTGATGGCGCCACCGCCTGAATAGACCATTAATTCGGCATAAAACCAAAAAATGATCCGTTCCTACGTTTGACCCCCGGTAAACCCTTGTATCCACCACTGCGCCCCTCAATCTTTCATCCACAATTATGAAATCTATCATGCTTCTATCATCACCTCTTTCCCAAGTGTACATGTGAATCCTCTTGTGGCGAAAGAAAGTGTTCGTCACAAAAAGATTCTTTTCCATACATACAGTGAGGAGGCTTTCACCATTCTCATTTATACTTTCATCACCAAAGATTCCCAATATCCTTTCATAACCAAGCCTCCTCACCCCAACTCTTCCATTAAAATCTCCTAGCATAACAACATTTTCATTTCCCTTACATTTCATTAATACCATCCTTACCATTTCCCAAAACTGCTCTCGGATATGAGTGGGCTTAGACATGTCTGGGGCGTAGACCCCTAGCACAAACAACTTCTTTAAGCCCACTTTCAATCGTATCCATAGCAGTCTTGGGCTTACACATTCATACTCTTTCACACATTGCACCATTCTTTCTGATAGGATGATCCCTACTCCCTGGCATGCTCGCTCGAGCTCGTCTACACCAGACCAGTATGCGGTATACATGCCATGTGTAGTGACATCCTTCCCCTTCCGTTTCGTCTCATTTACACATAACAAATCTATTCCTCTATCATACATCACCTCGCATACTTCATCCATTTTATCATTCATTGCTCCACATACATTCAACGTAGCCAGACGGGCCTCTGCAATCCACTTTTCGCCCCTCCGGGAGACAGAACGTGACAGGTGGCGAGCCTCGTCGCCGGTTTTCCTCCCGGAGATTCTTCGCACCCCTGCCCCATTAAAGGGGCGCCGGGAACTCGGGGCCATTTCTTTAATTTGATTCCTCATGGTGCGAATGGGGTGGTATATTTAACGCCGCTACCACGGCGAGGAGCCGAGTCTGTGCTTTCGGCTTGTCGCTCATTTAGCACCACCCGGGGGACACGTGTAAGGTGGGCCTAGGATTAGGTGGTCAAAGCCTACGGACGCGAGCGACTTATCCCCCTATTATTTTGTGTTATCGGAAAGATGCTGTTTCTCATCACCAGTTTTTTTTCTCTCCTGCTGTCTCTTACAATGCCAACAGGATGATATGAACTTGGGGATTCTCTTGCTTCACTACTACACGGCAATTAATCACGTGAGTTCGAAGAGTCAAAATTCAAATTTGTATACTTACGTAAATAATTAAACCTAACTCAGTAATTTTATTTGAACAAGTGGTCACCTAGTAGTCTACATTTCCGTAATTTATTAAATGTTTAGATTTGTATATTTAGCAAACTGTATTTTAGTCAATCACATTAACTGCACGTAAATCTATATGGGCGAAATACTGACTCATTCATCACGAGTTCTTCAAAACTATACGCCCGATAGACTTAAAATTTAGCATCTATACTCCTTTCTCAACGTAGATGTCAACTAAAATTTAGGAAAATTCAACAAAAGGCATTTGTTTTATTGCAGCTTGTTTATTATAAATACACACTTAATATACAAAATCCATACATATAAGTAAAATTAAAGAGTCTGTGTGTAAATAGTGAAATAAGTTGATTCTATCAGGCTCAGGTGGTTATTTTCGTACCATTAAGATATAAATAACCATTTAAAGCGGCTCCGCAGCGCTGATACGGTTATGGAGGAGCCACGGGTAAAGAGGAGTGTACCGCTGTTCCTAACTTTCGAGACCGACACGTTGTTGGCAAAGGTGCCATACAACAGATTCACCGCTGGTTTCCGAATACTCGTTTTTACCTGAGCCCATGGTCCCTGCCTATTGGACTCGGGGAGGACAAGTGAAGTCTCAGGCTGCGGAGGAAAACGCACCTTGCGTTCTGGTGCGCCTTACTTGCGAAGTAGAAGGGGAGAAGGGGAGAAGTTGTTCTTTTTAGAGGAGAGTCCGCCATGTGGTGGCCGGCGCTGATATGGTCATGGATGTCTGAAAGCGTTCTCTGCCAATATGTAGCAAAAGGAGATAATTGTCGGCGCAAGTATACAACATAATTCTTCCTTGTCCCCGAGAGGTGAGAATGTGTACGCAAATCCCGTTACTATAAAGGGGTTGGGCTCATTTGGTGACCAATTGTAGGTATTTGTGGGCTATAGGGGAGGCATGTGTTCACCAATGACCTTTAATAGGCTGTAGTGGAATGGATGTAGAAACGGATTGTTGTCACTTAGCAGAATTCCATTGTTAATTTGATGGAAAATGTAAGACACTGATATGCACAATTTTATTCTTTTACTATTACTTTAAATACTATCCCACCTCATGATAAGTGTTGATGCAGCCCACGATGGTAAAGCGCACTGAGTTTAACAAAAGCCTATTCACTCTTGCCTTGAAGACATAAAGGAAGATAGGGGAGATAATTGTTTTGGGGGGCTCTGGTTTTTTTTTTTTTTTTGAAATAAAATATTTTCTTATATTCGGATGGAAACACATATAGCGGCAAATTGTTCCACACCTTTGCTGTACGCATTATGAACGACGAAGTAAATAATTACTCAGTTAATTATTTATCCAGTTCCGTTGAAATAAATATGATGTATTTTATACTTTGTTTTATAGCCCTATAAATTTTTTAAATATCGGAACCAGATGTGTTATTTTTTTGAATGGAATGAGGCATTCCATTCGAAAAAAAAAAAAACAAATTAACACAGTACTGTATTGCAAAGGCATTTTGCATAAATTTTCTATGAACAAACAACTCGACTCGGAACAATTATTTGCAGGTGATACAAGCATTCTTTCCTTGTTGGATTTTTTAAAATTTATTTATCAGATCAAAAAAATGACATTCAGATATAGGTTTAATTAACATCTAAAAACCACAGAGGTTTTCCTTAATGCTAAATAATTAAATTTAAATCAGCGAATTATGTACAAAACAGGTAGAAGGTATAACAAGAATATAAAGACTAAAAAGGTAATTTAACAACTTTGTTAAAGTAAGTAGTAGCAAGGTAAAAATAAGAACTAGGTAGTTAGTACATTATTATTAAGTAAGTAGACACAGTATGTAATTATAATTTAGATAGGAAAAAGCTTTACAGCACGCCCCGCCGTGCCGCAGTCAAGCGCTTAGCCATTGCATCACCGTTATATATATATTTGAGAGGTCACTATGTATTTTTGTAGAGACTATCGGTCTTTATATTTGTGACTGGTATTTGCGAGAAATCTCAATAAATAAAAATTTCAAACAAATGTTCTTTTTGTAATAACTTTTAAACAGATGTAACGATCAATGCCTGATATAATAATACATACCTATTAGTTTTTCCAAAAAAAAAAAAAACAATAATCTATTTATATGTAAAATTTATTATTACGTAAATAAAAAATAAAGAAATAAGTATTAAAAAAATCAGATATCACATACAAAATAGCTTTATGCATCTATGTGTTCGTGTTTCCCCACAAATGACACTGTACGGGGTCTCGACGCGAGAGATAACGGATAGCGAAGGCTTTGGACCAGGGATAAAATGTATTTACATGTCTCTTTTGTGGCTATATCGACGTCGCTAATGCCAAAAGTTGTTGAAGTGAAATAACTCTGTGTATGCTGATAAAATTACATGTAAATTCATCTTGTAACATATTATGAAAAAAGGTTTTGTTCAAAATCTTTTAAAGATGAATAAGCAAATTTTTATTCAGACATTACTATTACATTGAAACGAATTTGAGACAATTCACATTTACCAACGTTTTTACTATCTTGCTTTCTTGTCTTCTTGGCTATACATGATATGATAGGCTGTACTATCAAAAGTCCAACCTAGGCCAACCAACATCAGCCTCCCCATAGATTGCATCATTGGGGGTTATTTGCCATAATACTGCGCTTGGCAGGCGGGTTGGCTACCGTTTTTATTTTTTGATGATATAGATATATATGATAAGATGCTACTGTCCATCTCATGTTTAAGTTCCCTACTTTCGCTAGTTGAGAAGGTAAAATTCAAAACGTGATTTGTCACTCAGATCACATTGTTGGAAATCCAAAAAAAAAAACATTATATTAATAAACTAAAAAAAAAATTATAACCTTTTTATCACTTTATAGACATATTTCACTTTAGAAATAAGTTTTAAATATTGTACCGTACAAAATTAGATCGCTTTTTAAAAAACAATTAGACAATTAATCATGTTTTCAATGAATAGGTATGGAGAAATCACGTTTTGCTTTATGATTCTATAGAAAAAAGGTCAGCTTATTCTAAATAACAATAAATAAATTAAAATATTTTTTTCCTTATACGTGTTCTTTATTAAAAAAATTAGTCAAATATGAATTGCAATTTCTTCTTCAAGGTTTCTTCGTCAAACTGTAAAAGGACAAAAACTTTTTTGCTCAAACAATCTTTTATATTTTTTTTTCTAAAGGGATAAATTTGTTTTTGCTCGGATACATGACATTTTTAGTTACAAGTAACCATAGAAAATACGATTAGCGGACGAAACATTTTTTTTGTAAAATGACAAATCACGTTTTGAATTTTAGCTCCTCAGTTACGACATGACAATCTCCTTCAGGCTTGTAATCTAATAGGGTACATAAATATAACAACGTAAAGTATTTTGCAATGATTGTGATGATAATATAAAAGGTGGTGCGCCACCACTCATCAATCTATAATATCTCTCAATTTTAGCAAATCAAGACATTCGAAAAGGGGTTATCAACTCTTTTAACCTGTCGTTACATTACTTCAAATAGATACTGAACATCAAAACTGATGGTGAGTACAGGTAGCCGTAAGATCAATACCCCCCTCCTCTTAACATGGTAGCGGAATTAAATAAAAAAACTACCCCAAGAGGGTACCAGCCCCCCGGTAAGCGGTACGTAGACGAAACTTTCACAATTTTATCATCAGACAAAGTAACTGCATTTTTATAATATCTTATATTGATAAACTCTAAAGTTCAATTTACTATAAAGTTAGAGGATAATAATTCCTCAGCTTTCCTAGATATGTTAGCCATCCGAAATCTTAACAACACCATGGGTCACACTGTGTATGGAAAAACGACCCATACAAACCGATATTTAAACGGTAAATCTCACCATCATCCTTTACAGTTAGCTACCGTGAAAAATCTTTGTTACAAAGATCACGAAGGATCTTTGACAGCAAACACCTGGCCGTCGAGCTTCAGTATGTCAAACAGGTTCTGCAGGACAACAAGCTTTAGGTCCCGCACCTACGTTACAGTGACCGATTGAAGCCGGCCACAGTAGAGCGTGTGCCTGCTGTACTACCATATATCAGAGGTGTCACAGACAAGATTGGCTACATCTTGAAGCGAGCTTCTAGGTAGATTAGTTAGTTCTTACCATCCGTCAAGTGTCATATTCCTTTACAAGATGCTGGAGTGTACAAGCTTGATTGTGAATGTGGTCTCTCATATAAAGGGCAAACAAAAAGTTCAATTAGAACCCGCGTAAAAGAACATATAGCTGACGTGAAGCATCAACGTTCCGGGAAGTCTGCAGTTTGTGATCATATCTAAGACGGCCCCTACCATCGGCATCAGATTTGATAGACCACAAACCCTCACGAAAGAACATCGATTGTTTCCAAGTGCTACGTGAGGCTATTGAAATTAAAAAAAAATCATAATTTAAATAGAGAAAGAGGCTGGGTACCCAGCCTCTTTCTCTATTGAACTTAAGATTTACATGCTTAGGATCCTGTAATTAGAAAATTAAATCTAAACTCAAGACTTCAAGACACAGTAAGTTCATTCTGCGTAGATCGGACCGTAAATAATAATTAAAAAGCTAAAGGTACTTCGGGTTAACACTGTTATCGGGACATCAGTCACTTCAGTCCCCCGTGACCGTGGGTGCTGGAAAGCACCTGAAACTTCGGGAATTAAATATCAAATAAATTAAACGTGATAAAATCCGTAAAGTAGTTTTAATCACTGTGTAGTGTTCGCGTAAGTATAAGAAATCATTATAAAAAATCTTTACATTTTATACAATATGATATCCATTTCCAACAGCGGATTTTGATGCATAAATAATTCGTCACTCAAACTTATAACTGCGACGTCTATTGTTTGGTGAACAATACAATGAAAATGCGGAACAAAACTTTTACCAGCCCAGCTATATTAATTACATTTCATACACTTTTTACCTAAATTATATATCCCGTTTTAATACATTCAATTAAAAACTTAAATTTGAGGTGAAAATAAAATCGCTATTTTATATAGGTTTGACACATGTACTTATTTCACTTATAATTTTTTCCAATTTACTGTATAAATCTGACTTTGCTTTACGGCATTATCTCATACAGTTCCCATAATCATATTTAATAATTGGTGATAAACGAGCACGCTGTCTACCCGACTATGGTAAGTTGATGCTGTAGTCTATAAACTCTTACTATCCTCGATGGAGAATAAAATTTAGATGCATTGTCGGCCCTGAGAACTCAGATGGAATGTAAAAAAGATCTCGGTCGCTCCATTCACCTTTAGAAACACAGAAGTAACATGCTACTTTACACTGGTATTCTTTTTTTTCTCTTTGTTTGAGCACAACCGGTCATTAGCAAAAATTTAACATAATGTAACATTACTTAATAAACAAAGAGTGTCCAAACACATCATATTTCTCTTACAGACTTACAATTATTAGACTCTTATTTGCTATGCTATACATATTAAACACCATCGTTACTCCGTGACCATGGGTACTGTAAAGCACCCAAAACGTCACGAATTAAAAATAAGTTTAAATAAGTTTTAATTAATTAAACGCGACTAAATCCTATAGTATAAATAGTTTTATTCAAAGCGTGTATATTAGCCTATTAGAAATTAGAAAAGGCCTGTTCCCAGCCGCGGGACATATATTCGTTGTCACTACATTCATAATATTAAATATTTTATTTATTTTATTCATAAAAAACGGTGCCCTCCCCCCTCCACAGTAGGATTTCGTCAGTGTCGTAAAATCAGTTTACATACATGAATTTTAGAAAGACAAATATCAAGACCCGGCGCAATTATTTGTAGGTCATACAAACAGTTGCTCCGTGTGGGAATCGAACCTTGCAATTTTGCTGCCAAACGCTTTATTTTTTACTTTAAAACTGATTTTCTATTTTCAGAAATAATTTATTCACACGATAAAACACTATACAAATAAAATAAAAATTACAAGTAAATAAATAAAATAGCACACTTGTTTCACTTTTTTCAGTCCCATTAATAATTTATTCGTAACTAACTACGTAATACGTAAATAGATAACTTTTCAGACGATTAAAAAACAGCCCTCAAATGTTTCAGGCATTAGAGGAAGCAATAACAGTACCAAGCTGCATATTTTCTATCGTACGATTAATTAATATGCGGGTATGCCGACCCACATCGAGCACGTACATTACCGTCAATTATGAGATCGTTCTGCCTTCAACCGACAGAATTGAAATGTTAATATGAGGAATGAGAATAGAAATTGATTTTTTGATATTTTCTCTTACGCAAACTATATTTTGAGTAAAAGTAATATTATGGATATAAGCGCGTTAAGTTTTAACTTTTTAATTGTCGATGTCTTATTCTCTCTCTCTCTCTCTCTCTTTGAAAAAACGTTTTATTCGTTTTACAGCATCCAAGCTGTATAGCAAGTTCTGCGTAAATCGAACCAAAAATAAATACTTCAAAAGTTGAAGGATCCCCGTGATCGTAAGTGCTGTAAAGCGCCCTTAACGTTGGAAATAAAAAAGTTTGAATTAAATGCGAAGTTTATTTATTCTTCTTCTTCTTCTCCCTTGCTATTGTCTCAATTTAATTAATTAAATGCGAAGTGTATTTACTCTTCTTCTTCTTCTCCCTTGCTATTGTCTCAATTTAATTAGAGTCAAACTTTCTAGTAATCTTGCGCCACATTGTGCGATTGTGGGTTGTCCTTTCTGACATGTTAGTAGATTTCAGGTCGTTTTTTATTGTTTGCAGCCAGGTTATTGGTGGTCGCCTACGATCTTTCTTCCTCTCTTCTATTTTCATAACTATTTTAGTCCAGCGTAGACGTTTTTCTCTAAGTTTTACGTGCACCATAGCAACCTTAAAACTACCGCGAATATTATCGATTCATATTTTATCCATTCTAGAAACTCCCCCAGACCAACGTAGAATTTTCATCTCAATGACGTGAATTTTCTGTACATCCGTCTTTCTCATCAGCCAGCACTCAGATCCATATAGCAGAGCTGGTCTTACTGCTCTTTTGTATACATTGCTCTGAATGCCATACAGCGATCTCCATTTTAACCAAGCTGTTTGGGTTCTATTTTGTACGTCTCTTTCAATACGCCTTTGGTGCTACTATGGATCCGAGATACTTAAACTCTTCAACTCTCTTGAGAGGACTACCTTCGATAGATGGACATGGAAAAACATTCGTATTGGCATTAGAAAAGTTACAGTACATGTATACAGTTTTTTCTCTATTGACTCTCAACCTTCTTCTTTAGGACTTCTTCAGGACTTCTGCCATATTGACAGTTGCGTTGCCATATCTCGCCCCCAATGCCTCAAAGAGCTGGTCATAAGTCACTTTCTTATGGATAGCTCCCAGAACAGTTAGGGCTTAGTCACCCAGGCCCAGGGTGAGAGCAGTCATGGCCTTAATTTTATTCCAGCCGTTGGCCTTCATCGCAGTCTCGAACTGGATTTTGTAGGCTGACCAGGAAGAAGTCTTGTCAAACGGTGGCACTTTGAGTCTGCGTAGCGCAGGCGTTATAGCTACCATGCGAGCTGTTATTCCATCCACAAGTTTGAGGTCTTCCAGCGTTTTCTTCCACCACATTGTCAACCCGATTGTTCACTTGGTCGATTCGGGTTTCAGCTTAATACAAGCGGTTGTCATGTTGAGCAACCCTATGCTTCACCTCTCTTACCTCTTTCCCGAAGGTAGCGTGAAGGTCCTTCATGAGGAGCATCTGCTCTTCCTGACCGCGCTGCAGCTGCTCTTCCAACCAACGGGCTTGTTCCTCCTGTCGGTGAGCCTGGACAGCCTCAACTTCCCATCAGTTGGATTGTATGTCCGTTTGCCACCCTTATTCTATAAAAATATAATATCAGACATAAAAAAAAATTATTTATCTAAATTATTTCATTTAATTACTTATATATGTATATACCATTGTGTTACAAAATTATTTGTCAAATTTGTTTGTTTACGTGATGTGATTGCTCTAAGCCATTACTTATTTGTTTCAATAAACAAGTTGTTTAATTAATTAAATATTGAAAGGGTTAAATATCGATAGGGTAAACAAAATGTTTTGATCTTTCTAAATGATCTTTCTAAAGGTTTAATAATAGGCCGTTTGTAATATTTTTGGCGTGATTGTATTAGTTAGAACCCTTATTTACCTTGTGTTTGTTTCGTAACATAGATCTTTTACGTGTCTGTTGGAAGAATGAATATTCACTAGAGCAATTGAAAGCTGTTGGTAGTGCCTTATAAGTTAGGTGAACCCCGTTCATGAACAGGGTTCGAGAAACGTTAAGAACATAAAAATATCCCTATTCCACTTATATCAGGTTTACATTATTAATTTATTATTATTTATCCCTTCCCGCTTGGAAAACGCTCACAATATGTATATATATACAAAAGTACCCAATGCAAGGGTTTCGCTCTCCCACATTTATTTAAAAAAATGTGGATGAGGCACACGGCTCCTCCACATTTTAATCACACCCGCATACCTTCATCGACCAGAACCACAAAAATGCGTTGAATCAGGCGCAACACACCCGCAGACCCATCACAAGACGCAATACCGCAAGTAGCAGCAGTAAGCATCATTGCAAATATCATACGGATGGCGCTCCCTCACAACACACTCACATGACTATCTATCAACTTTGGTAACAAAATTTGTATTGTTGTTAACTAAAAAATACACCAACGTATCATAGTAGCACGCTACTAAGACGTCAGTGGACAAAACTCCACGTATCATAACGCTCATGCACTAAGACATGAAGTTGAGTATGCTTGTTACACTTAAAAGTGCTACCAAACACACTCATCCCAATCCGAAAGATAGACGATGCATCGCTATACGCTTCGACGCCGCCCTCAAACGTTATGGATGTGCGATGTCCTGGGGAAAGCCGTATTGCTACAACAAACCCGCTTAACACCGGCACATCGGTTAGCGAGCCCAAGTTTAACTCGGTCTCAATTGCTTGTGAAGCAACATACACGCTACTATAATAATACTTTTCAAGTCCTATTTCTATTAATATAACGCTTTTACCTATTTGAGACCATTTATTTTTTCATAGACTTATTTTTTTTCATTAGACACTATTATATGTCTTTAATAAAAAGGACTTCAACCCATAACTCTACTATCATTATATTCAGTTAGTATGGTAACGACTTTTTATCACTGACCCTAGATAGACTGCATTAATGTTTTTTGACTGGAAGTAAATAAAATTTTCAAATGGGAACCCCGTACCGGTATGTATCGTACTGTACTTCAGTCGCAATATTAAAACAACATATGCGCTGGAAGGTGAATACTAAAGGAAGTAAGAAGATAAAACCGGTTTTTATAAAAAGAGCAGAATAGCAGTTTAACGCTGCTGTGTTTCGTATGGAGAGTGTAGAGGACTGGAGACCCTTTTTACTAGAAATGAGGCATCCCATCTTAAATCTTCAGGTGTTACAACGCACCTGCATTTAAGTTTTTGATCGAGGATAGATGTAGATATTTATGTGCCACCATCCACTTACCATCAGGTGGACTGTGTGCTTGTTCGCCATCTTTATTATATAAAAAGAAGGACCACGCTTAAAGCATTCCATTAGCATTCCATCTAAAGAATTTTTTGGAATGCCTTTCAGTAGTAGACATGCATAATGATAATGATGAATTTAAACTAACTGCATGTAACTAATAAGAGAGGGATGTCCCCATCTCCACTCATTGAATAAGGACGCCCATTATAAAACAAAAAGCTCAATCCCTCGTGCTCTATAATCCATAGCGCCAAAAACTTTCAGTTCGATTAACAAAACCATTTTCAATGCCTAGAACAGAGTTCCCCAAACTTTTTTGTGTCGTAGACCCCTTGCCATGTTTTTCCATGTTGACCCCCTACTTACCTGATATTTATTTTCTGTAAATTTCTAACTGTAGTGAAGTTTAGTGTTAAAAACTTAAAGTAAAAACACATGTTAATTTATACATTTATTAATTGAATTTAAATTAAAACTACTCAAAATAAATTTTTTATCTGTTAAGTAAAATATACGTAGCATTAAATAAACATAAAAAAAACTATAAATAAAATAACATAAGCAATAAGTCAATATTCTTAGTGAGAAGGATGAACCTGATGCTTTAGTAATAAATTATCAATATTTGGCGTCAATTTTGTAAGGGTTAATCTTAAATCTCCTCGGCTAATGATGTCCAGTCTGTTTCTTTTTTTTTCGTTAGGAGATTGGTAATAGCGCTGAACCCCCTTCCCACTAGATATGACGATGGAGAGGAAATTAAAAATTTCCTCGCTATATTCCATAATACGGGATAAGTAACGGGTATGTTGTTTTGCAGCCAGAATTGCTGATATCCGTTTTTAAACTGAACCTTAAGTTCTTCGTTTGTACTTAGTTCAGTCAGTTCCTCTTGTATTATGACATTCGTTTCTTCTATGTCACCATATGGATTAATTATCCACGGTGGTATTACCATAGTCAAAATATCCTCAAACCTAGATTCAAAATCTGAAAAGAGGGCATTTAAATGTTGAAAGTAAGTTGAAACGTCGTCTTCCTGGCAGCTTGTCTGTGACAAATTGGGGAACTGAGAAAATTCGCTCCGTTCAATATTTTGCTTCATTAGTTTAACTCTGGCAAGAAACGCTGATAGGATGGACTTTTAATCAAATTTAAACTGTCGCCTTGTAATTGCAAATTAACCATATTAAATTATGTAAACAAATCTGTTAAATAGGCGATGTCTGTTTTCCTCTTCATTAAATTTTCTTTTAAAATTTTATCTTTAGTATTAAGAAATTCTAAATACTGTTTTTATTATAGTCTCAAAAAGTGCAAAAAATCTTGCCAAACATAAGCCTTTTGACAGCCAGCGTACTTCAGTGTGAAGGAGTAATTGATGAAAGTGTTCGTCATTTTCTTCACACAACTGCGCAAATAACCGCGTAGTCAACGCGTTGCTTCGGATTCGGTTTACTGCATCAATGAATAAATGAAGTGATTCATGGAATCTAACACTCAAATTTTAGCAACTAAATGTTGTCGATGGATTACGCAATGTATTACTAACACCCCTGACACATTTTGTTTTAAATAGCTTATAAATCCACGATAACGTCCAACCGTGGCAGGTGCTCCATCTGTAGCTACTGATATTATATTTGATAAAGCAATTGCTTTTTGCAATGAAGTAATCCTTCAAAACATGAAATATTGATTCACCTTTGGTGTCGGTTATCAAAGTTCTTGCGAAGAGCAGTTCTTCGTAGATTTCTTGATTCATAATAAAACGAACATATGCTAATAATAATGCTTCATTATCAGGTGAAGTTGACTCGTCCAGTTGTATAGAGAAATGGGTCATTTGCAAATAATTACATGAGAAGCTTTCAATATCAGAACTCATTTCATCAATACGTCTTTCAACAGTGTTGCTTAAGGGAATTCTTTTAATGATATCAGATGCAGATTTGTGTAAAACAGTTTTTAAAACCTCTTCAACGGCTGGCAAAATTAACTTCTCTAATAGATATTAATTAGATATTGTAAGACACCCGCAAACCACCATCATTTATTTGTGACGTCGAAGCGAACATTCTGTCCAGTGTAGGTCTCCTCTGAAGTTTATCTTTGAGTGGTTGAAAGTATTTCAAATCTTTCTCTGTTTTATCAGGGTGGCATCTTCTCAGATGATATTGCAGTTTAGATGGTTTCATAGCGTCATTGCCCAAAATCTGTGGACAAAATTAATTATTTAAATAAGACAGAAAATCCAGCAGCTGTATATTAAAAATATTTTTTGATTTTTCCGGAAACATTCCATAATTCGAACATCTTGCAACAATTAGCTCGAATTACGGAGATTGCACTGTAATTATAATATCGATTGCTAAAACTTTCAAAAAGAAATTTGAGGAGTACTCTTGTAATTTTGCATGATTGAATATTAAACTACTAATAACTAAAGTCATCATTGGCGTAATTTATCTATTTTGCTAACTACGAGTACAAAACTATTTAATAAAAAATAATGTTAATGTTTTTCTGAAAGCATTCTTCGAACAAAATAACATAACTATAATTTGTGTGATATACTATCTGTTTATATTTTTTAAAATATTTTCTTTGCACTTTTCTTTTTAAGATTCAGGTAACGAATAAACGTATTTGTCCCACATTCGTATTTATAGAGTGACGAATTGAACAAGTCAGTGCAAGGTAGCGAAGCTCTGAGACTGCGACTCTCAGGTTTTTACAAGTTTAAAATGTATTTCGACCACCAAGCGAATACCAACATCCTACAACTTACACAATTTTATAAACATATATAATATTTTTTTTACTTCACAGGTACGTTTATAATTAATGTATATGTTTTGATATTATAAGATAGTATGATGTAAGTAAATAGGTACTATCAGTGTATGTGTTGAGATCCACTATCGTGGACCCCCATTTTCATTTCATGGACCCCAATTTTTTTTCGCTGACGTAGACCCCTTGCAGGTTGTCACAGACCCCTAGGGATCAATATAGACCACTTTGGGAATCACTGGCCTAGAAGATTGCTATACAGTGGACGATAGTAATGACAAGGCCGTGATAAAGTCCATGCGGTCGGAGTTAAGTACTTCAAGACCCGTCAAAGAAGAACCCTAAAACTTATCGATGACGCTTTTAATCTCATGACTATTAGAAGAAAAAGCAGCAGTTTTAAACAGATACGACAGCATACTGACTACTAAACGACCATTATATTACTAACCATTAGACAACTAAACGACCAACGAATTATATTCCCAAGTCTATACGGCAAAACTTACGAAACTGCAATAAAACTCGTATTGAAGAAGCGATTGAGCGGAAACAAGGCTACAAACTCATTGTCAGTTTTTTGTCTGTCATAAATAGCTTGAAGTTAAAGACTGACAATGGAGCATCATTTACGGAATTAGACAAACGCTGTTGCCTATCTGCTGGTTTGTTTTCCTCTGTTTCCTTTCAAACACCCTCGGAACGCTGTGGGTTATTGTATATTATTACACATCCTTTACAAGGTTTAAAGTGTTTTTTTATTTGAAGGACAGAAGCCTAATGGCAGTGTCTGAAATAAAAAAAATCTTTAAAAGTCGTAGGTTTGTGAAACACTCCTAACACAAACATTTTGAGCTTGTCATGTAAACATACATACATATATACGTAAATACTCACGCCTGTCTCCCAGAGGGGTAGGCAGATACTACAGACTTCCATTTGGCGCGATCCTGACACACCTTTCTTGTTCCTACACATCCATATATCTACGCACACATGCTCGTCAGTTAAGGGTACTCCTAATTTGTCTCATTTTTAATATATCGCTAATTTGGTCGATATACTTTCGCCTAGGACGTCCATAGGGTGATAAGTCGCTCGCGTCCGTCCGTTCGACCACCTAATTCTAGGCCCACTCTATACGTATCCCCGGGTAGTGCTAAATCAGCGACAAAGCCGAAAGAACAAACTTGGCTCCTCGCCGTGTGGTAACGAAATAAAATATACCACCCTCATAGTTTCCAATCATAAGAAAAAAAAGGAAAGAAATAGCCGTGATTTCCTAGCACTCCTTCAATGAGGGAGGGGTGTGAATAATTTCAGGGAGGAAAACCGGCGACGAAGTTCGCCACCCGTCACTTTTTGCCTTCCAGAGGGGCGAAAAGTGGATTGCGAAAGCCCGTGAGTTTATCAGAAGTGGTTAAAGGGAATATCGGTAATGTTGGTAGTTTACATAGTAATTTTAATTAAAAAAGAGAAATATAAAATCAAATAAGATACATTTTGACTATCTCAAGCCGGTGCATCAAAATGCCGTATCTATTTCACACTTCACTTTAAACGGAATCCTTGATTTTGTGCTGAAGTATTTCCGACCGCGATATACAAATTGTATTTCCGTGTAAAGCTAAAGTCTAGTTAATAAAGTTAATTAGTATTGCTCGACCTCGAATCGATATCACGCTTAAGTGATTTTAATGAATGATTTATTATCAAAATACAGCTATGATAAGGGTATTTCTACCCTGTGGTAGCTGTGTAAGAATATCCACTACCCCATATCATACCGTAAGTGTCGTAAGAGGCGACAGAGGGAAACAAAACAGTAGATGGGCAGCAGCGTCTCCCTAATAACGACTAGAAAGAAAAAACTGCGGTTGCCAACCCGCTACAAGGCTTTAAATGCTAAACAGCAGGAATGGTATATATGATAAGGATATAGAACGACGAGTAAATTCATGGAATAGAGTGAATAGAATGTGTCAAAAAAGGCACGTATGGTAATTCATAATGCAGTGTTAGTCCCTAATTTAATGTATGGTAGTGAAATCTGGGTGTGGCAGAAGAAGCACGAAAGTAGAATAAATGCTGTAGAAATGCGGTCTTTAAGTAGTATGCTAGGGTTGAATCTGAATGACTGGGTGAGAAATTGCGTAATAAGGGATAAATGTGGTACGCAAGATAATGTTGTGACCAGGATTAAGAAAGGAATGCTTCGGTGGTTTGGTTATGTAGAAAGAATGAATGAGGAAAGAGTTACAAAGCAAATTTATATGGCAGATGTGAACGGGAGTGTCGGGAAGGGATGACCTAGAAGAAAGTTTATCGACCAATTTTTTTTTTGTTTTTTGTGCCCTTTTTTTGGTTTCCTACTCTTTTATTCATTGGCGATATGTTGAAAATGGGCCACGTTAGAAGTACCCTAAACCGACGAGCATGTATGCGTAGATATACGGATGTAAAGAAGGCGAAAGAGGTATGTCAGGATCGTGCCGAATGGAAGTCCGTAGTCTCTGCCTACCCCTCTGGGTGACAGGCACGTAGGAAGGTTGTTGGTTGCGTGTTCAGATCACGTCGGGGTCGCCACTGTGGCCGTGGAAGGAAAAGGGGAGATCTCCCGCCGGGCAAGGTGTTCTGCCCGGGGAGCGGCCAACACTCCGTGTGACAGTTCGGAGATGTTCTATATATACTGTTTATGATTCGGAATATTGATATTGTGGTTTAGACTTCGGTGTGTTTCGCTTGCGGTGCGACGACAGCGCCGCCACATCACCCCCCTGCTCAGACCGGAGGTCGATAGCGCAGTCTCGTTTTCGACGAATGTGCAAGTGCCAGGAGATTGCCTTGTAGTCTGCTGTGAGTCGACAAGAAGGCAAGTAATCTGCGAGAGTGCCGTGAAGCAGAGGCGAGCAGAGGCGAGCAGAATCCTAGCCGTGCCGAACACTGTAGCGCAGAGAGTAGCTTGAAGGAACGGAAAGCATTATTATTTCAGTGCTGCGATGAACATTGTGAAGCTAGATGGCTTGCAGGATGTGAAGACTGCGGACAATATCTGCTCGGGAGCGAATGGGTGGGGTATTCTATGATGATAATGAACATTGAAGTTTCCGAAGGTTGTTGGTTGCGTCTTCAGATCTCAAGTCGGAGTCACCACTGTGGCCGTAGAAGGAAAAAGGGGAGATCTCCCGCCGGGCAAGGTGTTCTGCCCGGGGAGCGGCCAACACTCCGTGTGATAGTTCGGAGATGTTCTATATATTCTGTTTATGATTCGGAATGTTGATAGCGTGATTTAGGCTTCGGTGTGTTTCGCTTGAGGCGCGACGACAGCGCCGCCACAATGTTATGTTATGTTACAACACCCTTCGTCACACGTCGTGTTCAAAAATTCCTAATTTTCGTTTTTGTTCAGGATTATAAATCCCTGTCAACTATTATATTATAAATTATAACGTCAAACTAACCCTATAAAATCCGTAAATTAGATTTATTCAATCTGTGACATTCACGTAATATGAGCAATATGGATTAATTTATTCTTATCTTATTATTATACGTGGATAAATATAGATATTATTTTATTTGATACTATAAACCCTAGTATAAACTTACCATCAGGTGGACTGTATACTCGTTTGTCACCCTTAATCTGGAGAAAATCTGTTACTATTATAGTTTCCACTCTGAAGGTAAGTATGAAATTTCTATATAATGACTTGAAGGGGGAGGGCAATTATTTATATAGTCTACGATAAAAGTAAAAGCTTACTGATCGTCTGTTTTAGGCCGTGTATTTCGATACAGTGTAATGAAAATACAGACAGGTCACAATATTAAAGAACATGAAAAACTAACGAAATTATTTTACTCAGAGTTTTTTTTATAGTAAGGGTGACAAACGAGCACACAGTCTACCCGATGGTAAGTGGATGTTGAGGCCTATAGACATTTTCATCTACCTTCATCACTTACGACTTAGCATTAAGTTCGAATGTTTCATTTCCAATAAAAGGGGTGACTCGCAAAGTTAGCAATTCAGAAATAGCTTGCTAACGATCACCCTTCCCTGGTGTTATTATCGTTCATAAATTCTTAGATATTATAATAACCCTTTTTATACAAACTTAATTTGATAAAGTTTTTAGACTTGGTGCAGGTCAAATTTTGCATAGATTTATTGTAAAAGCGTATATATCGCCCCAAGAATGAATTACTGACTCGGCGGAGTCGAGTAACCGATACTACTAGGTTGTGTCTGTTCCGAGTATTTACAGAATGAATATGACTTACTTTTGTAAGAGGATCAAACTGCTATTTTAAGATTGTAGTTTGTGAGATTGTGGTCATTCCTCGATCGAGCCGACCCACTCTAGCTACAATCATAATATAGTGACAGCGTGGCTACACAACATACAAAATATAAAAATATTAAAATATAACTATAAAAATAATACTGAATTGACGCTTCAATCAGAAAAAAATGTATCTAGTGCCTCCACTAAGAAGCAATGGTAGCTTTATAGGTGAAGTAAAGTAAAAGTTACAGCCTATACACGTCCCACGGCTTTGCCTCCACTAAGAGGCAACGGTAGCCTTATAGGTGAAGTAAAGTAAAAGTTACAACCTATACACGTCGGACGGCTTAGCACAGGCCTCATCCCCAAATCGTTCCAAGGGTGTCGCAAAAGGTTACAGAGGGAAACTAAAACAAGAGATGGGCAGGAGCATCTTCCTGATAGCAACTTAAAGTAATAAAATACTGCGGTTACTAATCCGCCTACCACGCGTGACAACTGGGGCAAAATCCCCCCAATGGGACAATATATGGGGAGGCTTATGTTCAGCAGTGGACTTTTACTTTACTTCGCTGATATGTATGAATGTATGAATTTTCGACTACTGTCGTGAACCACTTCTAACACAATAGGTATTTATAAATTACAGCTTCTGCTAACAAACATGTGAGCCGTGAGCTCATTTGTCACTCTTTCTTGTAGAAAAAATAAGTAAGAAAGAACCTTTTAAACAGCAAACATTCAAGTTTTTGATCTCTATTAATTTACCGGTTACCTTATATCATAGTTTTCTGTATTTAAGGACACTACTATTGATGCTAATAGTCGACGTCTCGACGGGTAACCACGGCTTAAGCTGGCTCTGTGCAAATGTTTCTTTTAAAATGGTAAAACTCGTCGATGAATGGCAAAAACATTAATTTAAATTATATTATATTATTATACAAAAAAAATATTCTAGGTGATCAACTAGCAAAAGGATTTGCAACTTCTTTGATCAATATACTTACAAAGGGTAAAAACATTATTAATTAAAGTGTAGTGTAGTGATAGTATTGTTAAAACAAACGCTAGTGCAGCTCATATTTTATACCACTGCAATGAAATAGAAACTATGGTTGAAGAGTGTGATAAAGTAATCATATGTGTTGGCTCTAATTATTCAAATCCAGTGAAACAGTGTGCTGAACTAGCTATAACCCTACAAATTTTGAGAAAGTTGTGGTAATAGTTAAGAGTATTCCATATAATTACTATTTAAACTAATGTAAATTAAATCACGATATTAGGAATTATTATTTTACAAGTTTATTTACTTTTTCAATTTTCACTTACAAAATAAAAATTGCAATAGAGGAGGCTTTTTTATCTTGGTTAAAAGCAACCCAAAATATGATATGTATAAGGAAATAAGGTATTTAACTACAGTCAAGTATTTCAATGTTGCGGTTTCTCATTACCTGGTGAAAAACTGTTAAAACTTTGCATATATAGAACGCCAGAAAGTGACATTAGCATCTTTTTCGAAAAATTAGAAAAATTGTTATTAAAAGTCAGCTCCAAAAAATTTCCACACCGTGGCTTATGAATTTAACGAGATATTAAGCTATTATGGTTTCAGTGTCATGATATCTGAGCCGACAAAAACAACTAAGATAACTAAAACTTGTTTAGATAATACTTTGTGTAATTTTAAAGGACGAATTCCGAAACGAAGTCCTTTAAAAGGAGAACAAAACATAAAATTCAAAATATAAAAGCAAATCAACGATTAATAGAAAATGCTAGTAACAAGGATAAGGCTACTTGGTCTCCAATGAAAAAACTATTCTGGTAATAATGTTATACAAAGAATCATACCAAAGATTATGGTCGGCGATAAAACAATAACACATAAAAAAACTAATGACTAGTTACTTTAACAATCTATTAATAGACTCTGTCTGTCTGTAAGAATTGCATTATTGTAATATTTGTATACATGATTACGTAGATTATAATACTGAAACATTTTTTCTTCAACCGACTACAATGAGATCAAGTTATTATAAAAAACGGCATATGTCATCATTTTGTGATAAAATAATAAAAGTAAGCGCAGTATATAATGTAATAAATTTATCTTTTGTTACTGGTGAATTCCAGAAAAAATTAAAGTACGTTATAATTAAACCATTGGTTTACTAAACTATAGTGAAACATATAACATGAAAAACTACAGACCAGTTGCACTAATCCCAATTTTTGCAAAACTAATTGAAAACGTTGCGCATAACAGGGTAATTAATATTTTAGATAAACATAATGTTATTGCTAATGAGGAATATCGTTTTCGTAGAAATAGATAAAACTAGCCATATATTATTTAATGGACACTATAACCGAGTCAGTAGAGAGAAAATTTCACATTTTGTAGATATTTATTGTTATGTCAAAGGCTTTTGACAGTGTTAATCATAAAATACTATTATATATAATAGAGAGGTTTGAAAGTCAAGCAGTGGTTTTTGATTGGTTTAAGTCATATATTTCACGTAGGAAACAAGTCATAGAATTAAATAAGCTTTACTATAATAAAAAATAGTGACAGTTAATAGGTCTAAATATAGAAAAATAAGCTCGATGTTCCACAGGGCTCTGTATTAGGCTCGTAAAATAGGCCGTAGGCCGAAGTAGATGTTAGCATTACACTCGAAACTATTGTGATGTGGTTAAACCGTAACCAATTAAGTATTAATTTATCAAAAACTCCAAAAGTTTTATTCCAAATTTCAAAAATCGTTAAATATAGAATATGAGTTAGAAATAATACAGGAGATGCATTCAACAAAATTCTTTGGCTTAACTGTTGACACTTATTGTAGCTGAGACCCACAATTAAATTAACTTTTCGCTATGCTTACAAAATTCGTCTATCTATATTATCTTATCACTAAGCAATCTAATTTAATATAATATGTATTACTTGTGAGATACATTGTGTTTTCATGCGATGGCCAAGTCAATCTATATATTTAAAATATAAAAGATGTTTAAAATCGATATGGTTAGCTAACTACGTAATAAATTAAAATAGAGACTAAATAAAAATACCGATTAAAAGACCCTTAAGTAGGCACTGAATAAATTAACCGACTTGGTATTACATGGATCTCACAACCATTTACAGTAGAAGAACTGAGTTACAAGACTTGTTTTTTTTTTAAAAGTTATATTTTTGATGGCATTTAATTTTACCTGTAGTCATGCAATAAATATTTTTGATTTGATTTAGATTTGATTTGATTTTGATTAATGGAGTAAATTGGAAATATAAAGCTACCTAAGCTTTGTAATGCTATTATGTTACAAGTTATGGTTTCACCTCGTAATTTTGCTCAAGGCATTATTTTAACTGTTTCTGTTAATACAACGTTTCTTTTTAATAAAACAAATTTTTCCTATTTTATATTCAATTTCTAATGTTAAGAATTCTTCACAGCACCGTCGGTCACGAGAGGAAAGACGGGACGTCCCATGGTACAGGTTACACTGATTACCTTAAGCTTTTGATTATACATGTTTGGTCCGATTTACGTAAAATGAACTTGCAGTATCTTGTCTTGCATTAGGATGCTTGGGTTTTGATTTAAATTTGTTTGATTAGTATCATGATATAATATCACCTGTTTTAAGGTTCTCGAGTGGCAGCCTCGTAGCAGTAGGCGAAGTGTAGGGCTGCAACCTACTAGATAGAGCTACGACTTGGAGCTAAGACAAGCAGGAAGTCGATGGATGTAGATTGCTCCGGACCGAGTTTTATGGCGTTACTTGGGGGAGTCTATGTTCGATAGTGGACTTGTAAAGTTCTGTAATGATGATGATGATAGAATCTCTAGCAAACCTAGCCATTTTTTCCATCGATTTTTTTTAATACAACGTTTTCACGAGTCGTCCAAGCTTATAGTTAATTCTTTTCGAGTATTTTTGATCTATCGTTCGGTCGATATATAGCCCGGGTTGAGTTATCGTCAGCTTTGGGTTATTAATTTACGATCCAATTTCAGAAGATTTACAATCCGCACTCAATACACACGAGCAGACCTGAAGCATTATTTTCTTTCTGCCACTCTTGACAGCTGTACAGGTGTGTGGGCAGTTCTTATAACACCCGCTACAAAAAAGAAATGGATTTTTCATTTCATTTCAATTATTGTATTATGTCATTTCAATTTTTTTAATGTCATCTGGGCTGCCTGATAAAATATTCTATAAGTAAAGCTTTAATCAAAACACTGAGATTTTTAATTACAAAGCATTGAAACTAGAATCACGTGGGGTAAATACAAGATTTCACTCAGTTACTATCGTTTCAGTGTACATTCATTTAGATAACCTTTGTTTATTTTTAACGAGTAATCCCAAAATGGTAACAAAGTGAAAGAATTTTGAAAGATTTATTAAGTTTTGTAACGTATTTATAAAAATTCAAAATGGTCTCTTCTGCGAGTCCATCAAGGCCGGTACAACCCTCTTTTATGTTTCTGTTTTCAAATATCTGTACTTGCACTACTACGTTCCAGTCTTAAGAGTAAAAAGAAATAGTATAGTTATAGAATGTGAGGCTTCAGTACTCAGAAGCGACAACGCATCTGCAGTCTTTTTTGTTTGAAGTTGATATAAATGAAGTGCAGGAGCCACTTAACATTTAAATTAGGTGGGCATAGATTATAAATTTGAATTCCTACTGGTAAGAGATGTAGAAAGTCGAGATAGATGCATGATCAATGTCTTGCTTAGTGGCATGCCTTGGGGAAGGCCTATATTTAGCAGTGAAATTCCACTGAGTTTCTTGTTTATTTTTTTTTACAATAGAGATGTTTTCCGCACCATATATCTCACAACTTATAAAATTTGTACTCATTATGTATTGATACCTGGATGACCATACTTTTCTCGGCGTTAGAAAAAAAATATTCTCAGGCACTACAACTATCTAGGAAAACCTACAATTTAAGTAAAAAACTTCGAATAAAACTATATTTAGGGATTTTATCGCGTTTAATAACTTATTTTAACTTAAGTTTAATTCCCGACGTTTCAGGTGCTTTACAGCATCCATGGTCACGGTGAAGACTGAGATGTTTGACTTCCCAATGTCATAGTTAGCCCAGCTACCTTCACTTCTTTATTTTTAATTTTCGGTCCGATCTACACAAACGAGCTTACAGTATCCTGAAGTCTTTCAGTGGTATGCTTGGGTTTGGGTTTCATTTTGTTTTCTATTGAAATTAGAATGTTTTTTATCATCCTTGGTAGGTATCGGTGTTCTTGTGCGAGTATTTGTGGTTTATCAAATCTGATGTAATGGTGGAGACGATCCTTAACATGTTCACAGACTGCAAACTTCCCGGAGCATCGGTGCTTCACGTCAGTTATATGTTCTTTCACGCGGGTCTTTATGGATCTTTTTGTTTAACGTATGTAAGAGACACCACATTCACAATCTAACTTGTACACTCCTGCATCTTGTAGAGGAATATTAAACTTGACGGATGGTAAAAATTGACTAATCTTCTTCGGCAATTTGTAGTATGTTTTAATAGAAGCTCACTTCAAGATGTAGCCAACCTTGTCTGTGACTCCTCTGACATACGGTAGTACAGCAGGCACACGCTCGACTGTGGCCGGCTTCACTCAGTAACTGTGACGTAGGCGCGGAATCCGATGCTTGTTGTCTTGCAATACTTGCTTGACGTGCTGAAGCTCGGTGGCCAGATTTTTTCTGTCACAGATCCCTAGTGCTCTCTGAAACAAAGATTTACCCACGGTAGCTAACTGTGAAGGATGATGGTGAGATTCTCCATTTAGATATCGGTTGGTATGGGTATTTTTCCTATAAATAGTGTGACCAATAGTGTTATCAGGATTTCAATGACTTAAGCATCTAGGCAAGTGATTATTATTTGCTCTCTTGCATTAGTAATCTTGCAAAGTATTATTTGCCTCTAACTGCATTTTGAATTCTTTTTTAGAGTTTATACAATTAAGGTGATCTAAAAATGTTACTTTGTCAGATGGTAAAATTTTGAAAGTGTCGTCTACGTACCGCTTGTAGAATCTAGGACTTACAGGAGCAGTAAGAAGGGCTTTCTCCTCAAAGTCCTCCATCAATATGTTGTTTGACCTATGTAAGAGAGACCACATTCACAATCTAACTTGTTCACTCCTACACCTAGAAATATTACACTAGACGGATGGTAAAAATAAGTAATAATAAGTCATTAAACGCGATAAAATCCGTAAACATAGTTTTATTCAATGCGTAGTGTTCGCGTAAACTTAAGAAATCATTGTACAAAACTTCATCCAAATTCTGCCTTTTGAAATCCTTGTGAACCGCCCCTAACATAAGCATTATCAATGTATTTGTGACTAATTAATGGGAGTATTATTGACAGCAATGCCAGGGTTTTTTATTTTTATAATTTTTTTAAGATTGTAATCTTGTTCTACCCTTCATTTTTTAATATTTTCTCCACAATATCAACTGGACAGGTTAGTAACGCGGAAGAGACACGCTTCAGCTATATTAAGGTCGCAGCACAAATGGGTAGAACCATCCTAGATAGAACTGCTTTTTTACAGAATACTGTCATCAAATAGCATAATGTTGCTGTAATTCGTATGTTAAGTTTAGAGAACCGGAGGCTCTTTTTAAAGTTAAAAAGCCATTCCATTATATTCTTCCGGAGTGATAACGCATTAGCGTTCTTAATCGAAGAGAGATATATTTAATGGTAAAGCGTAAATACATACATAAACACTCACGCCTGTCACCCAGAGGGGTAGGCAGAGACTACGGACTTCCATTTGGCACGATCCTGACATACCTCTTTCGCCTCCTTACATATATATCTACGCATACATGCTCGTCGGTTAAGGATACTTCTAACGTGGCCCCTTTTCGAAATATCGCCAATTTGGTCGATAAACTTTTTTCTAGGGCGTCCCTTCCCGACTCGGCCGTTCACATCTGCCATATAAATTTGCTTTGTCACTCTTTCCTGATTCATTCTTTCTACATGACCAAACCACCGAAGCATTCCTTTCTTAATCCTGGTCACAACATCATCTTGCATGCCACATTTATCTCTTATCACGCAATTTCTCACCCTGTCATTCAGATTCAACCCTAGCATACTCCTTAAAGACCGCATTTCTACAGCATTTATTCTACTTTCGTGCTTCTTCTAAAGTGTCTTTTTATAGAATAGGGATGACAATACGCAAACAATCAAACTGTAGGTAATTGGGTGCTGTAGCCCGTAAACACTTTGATCTATTCAAACTGTAAATGCGTTTTCACTCTACGGACGATGATTTCATTTATTTGATTGCCTCGTTTTCAGTAAAAAAAAAACTATTGGGTGCTTTACACTCTCTATACAAAACACAGCTGCATTATGCTTCTATTTCACGCTGATAGGTGGTGGTTTATGTAAAATGTTTATGTAATGCAAAAATTAAGAAACCTCTCAATGCCCTTCGAACTGATATAAATCTTCAATTATTTATTTAACCAGATCAACGTCATTCGATGGTCGGGTTCTATGTTGAAGCTGTACAGGTTGGAGTAATGGGGAGAAGCAGAGGGGGCTTACCTCACGTTACGTAAATGCACTTAGAGAACTCAGCAGCAACCGTGTCGGCTGCCAAATTGACGGTTTTTGTGTCAATAATATCAGTTACGCGGACATGATGCTGCTGAGTGCCTTGGTGTTTCGTCTGTCCAGGTTGCTGAGAATCTGCGAGCGTTACGTGCTGGATCAAGGGTTGCTCTATAATGAAAAGAAGAGTAAATGAATGGCATTTCGGGCCAGGGGCCAGGGCTGCCCGTAGACTGGTCCACCTCCACTCCTGACCCAAGAGACGATGCCCGCAGGTTTGTTCGTTGCTCGGGGGCCGTCAAAGTAACTTTTCAGAGTATTTTGTACACCCCTGTACACGGCCAGCCTGTGGGTGACATATACCCAGAAGCAGTACAACGCACTCCATGTGCAATATTATAATGCGTTCAGAGTACCGTTGGGGCTTCCCGGGCACTGTAGCGCGTTAGGGATGTTTGCGAACGCCCCTGTCGACTGTTTTTACAAGACGATGCGAAAACGGTGCACATCTCGGTGGGGCGCAAGCTCCGGACCACCTCCAACACCATCTTGAGCGTATTTGCAAACAGGTTTGATTTTCAGTACATTAATCATTGTTATATGATTAATGTAACAAACAAAAAAATTACTCACAGGCAGGCATATTGCTGATTTTTATTTTTAATGATGTTAATTTGGTTTTAATCTGGTTTTTAATAATTTTAATTTGGGAGCCTGGCGCGATCTTTTTCGAGCACGGCTTCCGACAAGCACTTGTAATACAGCAATTTTCGGTCCACGAACCGTATTTCAGAGCGAGCTCCTGGTGAAGAATTCTGGCTACTAGGTTGTATCTGTGCAAGTACTCAGAGTTAGAAAGCGCCAAAAAATCGGAGATGACATGCCTCAGTGGCTCGCGGGATGCCGACAAGCTCGACAGATGTCGACGGTGCCATCCTTTAGGATGTATCTCCGATAGTTGTTGGTCTTAATAACCTGATCCTGTATTACACAGACAAAACCCTCGGTTTCCCCGAAGAGGCCATCAAAGTGTAGCCAGTAGAGGAAGGCTACATTGTCTACGAAAGGCTCATGAAGAGCTATGTAGAACCTCTCTTGGAGCTCCTTCTCCCTCCATACAGTCTCTCGGACAATGGTTTGAACTGCCAGGTTCTGCCATTGCTCGTTGGCTAAGGATAGGGGTGTAAATCTTGTATCACAAGAAATGACGTCCATATATAATGGATCTTCCAATCTCGGCAAAAAGTAATTACGGATGCTGCACAGTTCGCGATTATGCATGGGGAGTGCGCTTAAAAAACCACGCCCGTCATGCTTACGCGGCAAGTACAGCTTCATTATCAACGATCTCGGATGATGCACTCTATGGGACGTCATGGTAGTGCGGACTTTTCTATCCAAGGAATTAAGTTCAGTCTAAAACCACCTGAGTACACCAAGTTATACATTAGGACAGGCATGATCCAACCGTTATATGCGTATGTCTTATTCACACCGGACAAAAGGCTGTTAAGAATTCGGGCAAGGTAACACGTCGCAAACTGACTGTTTTATACCAGCCTTATCGATACCGATGTTCTGTGACATACCGAATTATAAGTGTGTTTCAGCCTCGGAAAGGGTCTTTAAATTGAAGAGCATAGATAAATCTATGCCCTCAGAATTAGTAACGATTCCTCTTTCAATATGGAGGACCGCACACTTATCCGTTCCCAACTCCATTCTAATAGAATTGCTCAAATCACAAGTGATGTATAGAAATTCTACAAGGTGGGAGCACCTTGCGCTCGGCTGGCGGTTCGTACGCTGTTGCGTCCAGCACCAGCCCCAGACGCGTCCTGCCATTCTAATGATTATGATGAAACTTGGTCCTTCCTCGATCGAGACGACCTATTCGAGTAACCATTTTTTTAATAGACTGTGGTGACAAACGAGCACACAGTCCACCTGATCGTAAGTGTATGCTGTGGGCCATAGAAATCTACATTTTTTTCGATTATGAATCAAAATGCAGATTCGTTGTTACCGCTGAGGACTACGATGGAATGCCTCCTTACCGTAAAAGGGATCTCCGGTTCCCTACACTCACCAAACAATACACAGCAGTATTAAGCCACTATTTTACGCTGGTACTCTGTGAGAGCGTGGTCTTTCTCCAATCGAGACGACCCATCCGTGCTACAACCATAATATTGTTGGAGCATGACTCTACTACCTCTAAATTTTTTACTCATTTTTTATATTATAAGGGTGACAAACGAGCACACAGCCCACCTGATGGTAAGTAGATGCTGTGATCCATAGACATCTACATATTTCGATGATGTGCCTCGTTTTCAGTAAAAAGGGACTCCGGCTCTCTACACTCACCTTACGAAACATAGCCGCTATCAGCTGCTATTTTACACTGGTATTATATATTAGAGCGTGGTTCTACCCCGGTCGAGCCAACCCAATAAGTGATACAATCATAATATAGCTGCAGCGTGGCTTTACCACATTTTAGTGTAATGCGTACATTACAACAGATGAATTAAATCGATTGGTTCTACTGCGTGGAATATCGTCAACAAAAATCGGCCGAATATCTGGTTGGTATATTAATTAATATAGGATTCTTTTTACGTCTGCCGATGTACACACGTGTTTGTACGCATGTGGCCTAAGCCTACAGCAAGCACGCACGTGTAAATGTTGTCATGTATAAAGTGGTTAGTGGGTTTCTTAACTAGATTTTGAATTTATGAACGAGCTTGTTTTGAATTCAGTTCGTGTTTGAAACATCTATGGTATGGTAATTTAAGTAAATATAAAATTAACTTAGTTTTGTTGGCCGTTCAAACATACACATTCATACATTACGTATATGAATGTGTGTATACATTCATCATTATCATTACAGCTATCATAAGGCCACTGGTAATTATAATAGGCTTCCCCATAGACTGTCTCAAGGGAAACACTTGTCATAGTTGTCACGCTTGGTAACCGTAGTTTTTATATTATTGAGAAGTAATCTGAAAGATGTTAGTACCATCTCCTGTTTCAGTATCCTTCTGCCGCCTCTCACGATACCCATGGGTTGATATGGGTGAATGGATTCTCTTACGTCTAAATTACACGTTCATCTGAGTAGTCGGCTCATCGTCATTGGCAAGGTATCTGTTTCGTACCTTATGTTTGTGTAATTTGTTGCAGATATCCATAGATTGGGGTAACCACTTATCATTACGTAGACTGTTTTATCGATTTACACTCTCATATTAAAAAAATCTCGCTAAAAACTCTAGATCATTTTAAGATAATATTCAAAAATAATTAAGTTCTGGAAGTTAATTAACTTAAGGCAAGTTAAAAAATATTTCTCAAGTTATTATATTTTCGTATAATTTAAGACCTCCTGATGTCGGATCTATAATTCTTCGATATATACAGTCCGTATCGAAGAATTATTATAAAGAATTTTTCATAAAAAACGAATTGTTAGAATCAATTTACAATCAACAAAGACATCGTTAAATAACTAAGACAAAAAATGCGGGCGCGATAAAAACCTTTTACTAATTTTTACGGTTAACAAGAAACAAGAAGTTCTGTTTGTGTTGGCTCAAAAATTATAGTTTCGTAAAAAATATTTTATGTAGGCGTTTCGTTCTTCTAAGTTAAGTTCATTGGTCTTACAAACAAATAAATGCTAATTTATTTGTTTGTAAGACGCAAAACGTGGAATTTTTAATATTCTAGATGTAGTACCTGAGTAAGTTTTCTTTAAAAATAATCGTTTGAACTAAAGAGAAAATTTTATTTATGAGTAAAATATTATATACCTAATAATAATAACTAATAAAAAGACGTGTGGCACTCGGGGACTGCCGCGGTAAAGCTATTGCATAGCATTTTGTATCAACTTATGCAATTATAATTATTTATTTATTTTATTTATGCAGTATTTCTTTTTCTTTGATATTAATTCAAGTTACACTTTTTGAGCGTGGTGACCGATAAGAAAACAATTTTTTTTCTTTTATTAAATAAATAAATAATAAATGCACTTTGTTCATTCATATTCAAAACACTTTATACACAAATTTTACAAGTACAGCTATTCACTGTTGTACATAAATACCCATACACCTATATACTTTCTCATAAACAGCTGCCTATGTATTCGTCCGATTTCGGAGCAGCTCGTCTCGATTCGTGCGAGCTTTGTAGAGTCGTACAATACGTCTAGTTGCACGCACACAAATACCGTGTCGAAGACTGCCCAAAAGAAACGACGTTAGACAATGCACGGCCTTCAAGCCACACCTCCGTGCCCGTCGGAGTGGGGAGCGTGAGGTTTTTTCGTTACGGAATTTCTGGATTCGGTCCCCGCGCTCAAGGCCCGCGATAGAAGCTATGCAATAGCTTAAAAATTAATATAAAAACAAAACATATAAAAACTCCACGGACATTCTCCTTCTCTCTAACCTCCATGGTTGCTACTTAAGTGAAATATGCGAAAATATGCCGTTTTATGGATTATCTTGATATATATAAATTACGTGTCACGTTGTTTGTCCGCGATAGGCTCCTAAACTACTTAACCGATTTTAATGAAATTTGCACACCGTGTGCAGTTTGGTCCAACTTGAGAGATAGGATAGTTTTTTTTTGCCCATGAGTAACACACAATTTATTTTTTTGCGAATTTAAGGATTCTTAATAGGACATGACAGGGTCGTAGAAAGGGCAGAACAACGTCTGCCTGGCAGGCTAGTCTTATATATTACCTCGATATAGTAATCTTTATTTCAAAACTATCAATACTGTTCTTTTTAAGATGTTCAAAAGTAAATACTTTCCTATGACAGCCAAGAAAAAAGTGTTTAAATCGTGTATCTTGCCATGTCTCATGAAAGAAAGAAGTATGTTGGGCGTTACGCTTAAGGACCGAAAAAAAGAGCAGAAGATATCATATCTACAGTAAGGAAACAAGATAGTTCAAATAGCAATGGACACATAAAAAGGGAAAAACAATATAAAATGGACTCAAATCATAAGGGAATGGCACCCTAAAAAGGCGAACAGATAATATCAAGATTATTGGAGGGACAATCTGGTTAAAAAAGCTAACAATAGACAAGATTTGAAAGAGCTAGAAGAGGCCTGTGTGTCACAGGACACGCTGACCACTAAAATGTGCTAGATTATAAGTTAAAAAATTAGCTACTATGTTAAAATATATTACGACCTCTCAGCCTTCAATAAATAGTAGTATGTCAGCTTTACTATCCACGCTATCTTTATTTACGCGAGATGTTCAATATTCAGATCAGCGATTAGAAACAGCGCCAAATTGGCGAGACATCCGGCACTGCGATCGTCTATCGGTCGACCAAGCGTGATGATCAGGACAGATCCTTTTACAACGGGAGAGACCCTGTCCATACTGGGCTTTTAGAAGCATATTACATTGTATAGTAATGAGCACGCTTATTTACAGTTATAAAAATTTATAGAAAGTAATCATTCAACATTTTTCAAGGATGAAAACCTATATCTAGCCATTTACCGATGATTTTGAATTGACTGTTAACTATTTTGTCACTAAGTTTTAGTAGTAGTAGCTCGCCTTTTAATTTTAATTCAATTGAAACCTAAATACAATTACTGTTATTTTGTATAACTGCTTACATTGTAGAATTCTTTTCAAAAGAAACATCTTTGAATCAGAATAATTGTTCCTTAATGCTTAATGCATCTGCATGTTCTGTTAAATAAACAACAGTTATAAAAACTTCAAATACAGAAGAATTTACTCATTTCCCACTTAGGACACTCACATAAGCGCAGAGTAAATTAATACATATATCGGTTGTAGCCCTGAAAGAGGCAGTAACGCTGTTGTTTCGGCAACTTTGGCGTTTCAGGCCACTGAAGGAATCCGTAAAGAAAGATGAACCTACCTTCTACAATGGTTTCGATATAAAAAAAATGTCAATTGTGTTCGGACGTAATTAAAAAAGTACAACAATGTGATAAATATTCTAAGTGATTGAATTCATTTAAACAGATTTCGGAACATTCATGACGAAAGATAACGTTATAATAATTTCAGATTTGTCAAATGTGTAAGACGGTGAACTGCAATTATATCCCTGCAAGTCCGTCTGACAAGCAAAGCAATTAAAAAAAATCGATTATAAAGATTAGGTCCGTTTTCAACTGAAAACCAATTAATTATTGAGGCTGAAGAATAATAATATATTTCTCATACTACATAAAAGTATTTTTCCTTGCTAGCATCCGAAAAATCTAAAGATTGTTTTAATCCAATATATATAATATTTTGTATACGAAAATATGTATATCTCATATTCACTGAATATTAAACTCATCCCAATGTGTTTAGTTATAAGTTATGCAAATATCATGCTTCCTCCTTCAATAAATACCTCTGACGTGGATACATGACTTTGTTTTCCTTTTAAAATAAATGCAGAATGTTCACATAAATGGACGTAAAAAAATTAAGCTAATGTAGCACTAATTAGTTTGGATTCGCGACGACATTGTCAATTGGGGTAAAAAATTGATAGTTTTATTGTAACATATTATCATCTCAATAAAGCTGAAATAAACAGATGAAATGAAAGTAAGGCAATATTTGTTGGAAAATAAATGAACGGGAAAAAATAAAACCGAACGACCGAGAGATATAATGCTAACATGCGTCGTCTAACGCATAAAGACCCTGTTTTAATTATAAACATAGGTACGCGACATGTGCCATAAATGGAGTAACTCTTATAACGAAAAAAATAGTTTGTCACATAATGAAATAAAATTAAATATATCTTGTAATCTTCTAAATTAAGAATATTTGCTGATTTCTATTTAACTAATGTTGAGCCACGTGGTGGCGGTGTAATAGAACCATGAGCCATCACCCCTTTGAATCCCATGGGTGTCGTAAAAGACGATAATAGTCAACGACAGAAAACTTTTATGGCTTCCGATATAGCCAATGCCCATCTTGTTTACACCTATTTAGTTTACATAAGAATTAAAATACTCGGACCGGCGAGGAGCAGCAGAACAACAGAACATGATATGCTTATGAAGAGAAACGAAACTGTTTGGTATTAGAAATTAGACATTTCCATCTTAGTCCTCGGAGGTGACTACGCGTCTACATTTTGATTTTTAATCGATAACTGATGTAGATATCTATGGGCGACAGCATCCACTTACAAGTTAATGGACTGTATGCTTATTTGTCACCCTTACTCTATAAAAATATATAAAAACCTACTCCACTATTAACAAAATTAAATTTTTGCTGTAATATTTTACGATTTTATTTCGTAGTGCTGAGCTCTCGCAACGCGGCGTACGTCCACCTAGCAACACGATGCGCCCCGCACTGAATTCGTGGACGAATGCGGGGGTGATATAGACGCAGTATTTAATCGGGACGCATTTTTAATTTATTATCATAAAAATAATACATATTTCTAAAAAGTAACCAAACCAAATTATTTTATTTTGTATTGAAAAGCAGTAGATATTTTTTTATATTCCTTTGATAAACAATGAAGGAGTAAAGTGGTTTCATCTCAACGATTTGGAGGTGATTTGGGTATTTTTTTATTTATTATGTGACACCGATAGAAAAATTATGGCTAAACCAAATTACGTATCAGATCATGTAGATTACTAGCTATTTTTTTCATATGTAATTTCTCTGTAAGTGTCGACGAAAAGTTGGTTCATCTGCACGCTTTTTTCAAGCTTTTTGCGAGAGAGCAGCCTTAATAATAAATGCACTTTGTTCATTCATATTCAAAATTTCAAAACACTTTATACACAAACACCGTGTCGAAGACTAAGGAAAAGAAACGACGTTAGATCATCGTTAGACAATGCACGGCCTTCAAGCCACACCTCCGTGCCCGTCGGAGAGCGTGATGTTTTTTTCGTTACGAAATTTCTGGATTTTCCCGCACTCAAGGCCCGCGATAGAAGCTATGCAATAGCTTAATAAAAATATGTTATCTCAAAATTCATACATTTTGAGATAACATATTTTTATTAATTTTTTATTAAATTTGAGAACATGCTTAGCTTTGTATTTAAATTATCTTTCATCTATAAAACCTTTGATGATCTCTTCTAAGAAAAATATAATATAATATTACTACGAAATATTTTTTAAATGATATTTTATTATTTACAAAATATTTAAAATGGGATAAAGTGTAATTCCAAAGAAGCTTAATAAAAATATTAATTTGGTTATTAGTATGATATAAAACAATAAATAAATATTTTTTATATGTTCTTCTTTCGAAAATGAATTTGAAATATTGACATTCAACTAAATATTAAAAAATATTATAACATGTAAAGTACATTAGTAATTAAAAAAAATAGTTTTCATCAGTTATTAACATATCTGGTTGAATTGTGATCTCTGGATGAAATTTATACAGAAGCACTGGTATAAAAGTAATCCCTTTCACTCGGCTACGGATCTAATTAGATCATACACTACCTACCTTACGTCGTCTCTGGTACGGGTCGAATTAGATCAGATCGGATCAGAAGTACTGCCTTATGAAAAAACTATTTTATCCTTTAAAACAAAACCAAAGACAATATGCAATAGATAATAGTATCAAAGACAAAGATATGCTCTTTTATTTTAAACCATAACCTGGCAATGTTTCTTAGAAAAAAAAAGAAATCACTCTGAACTTTCGGCGTTCCACGTGTCGCTTTGATGAAGGTGCTCCTTCTTTTTTATAGAATTTTATATTTGTGTCTGGACTAAAAACGAAAGTATTATACTTTTTTATATTCCTTGTAATATAGTGAACACGTAGATATATAATTTGTGGTATAAAAAGTGAAAAGTAAATTACCAAAAGTACTTCAAAATCTGGAAGGCCCATTTTGGCGGTTGGGTCATAAATGTGTTATTTTTCAAATTCTCATTTATTTTTAGTGTAAAATGTAAGCAAAAATAGTTTTCTTACATATTTCAAATAACTTGACGTTGTATTTATTTCAAATTCACACAAAACTATTTTTGAAATATTGTTCGAAATATCATACAGATAAAATATTTTTATTATTATTTTTTTTAATTTTGAGTTTAATATTTTAATATTTTGGTATGAGTAACGAATAGAAACACATAAAACATAAAAATATACATATTTCAAATACATTTTCATATAAATTTCTCCAAAAACAAAAGTGTAGAATTCAAATTTAGTAGTAATTTTGTCACTAAAATTGAAGTATATACTACTACTATGCATACAGGATAATTTATGTATTTTATTACAATTTCTAGCAACCAAAAATAATTTTATTCGATAGTTTATACATTCAACAAGAATTCCTGTAAGTTTTATCCATAAATATTGTCTCAAAGTGAAAATATAGCAAAATTTGCAATATAGCAAAAAATTTCCTAACTTACAAATTTTCCCGCCATTAAGGTCCTGAGGGAACGGGAGTATAACATGTCGCGCGCTGTCAGAGGTAACGGGTTACGCTAGTTTTTAAATAAGTAGGTAGTTATAAAAGAAAAGTATGTGATCCTTGAATACACTCACTTCGTTTATTAGTAAATACCGGGACCAGCTACAGCAATTAGTGTCAAACATCTGGTACTAGAAACAGAAATAGAAATAGAAACTGTTTAATTCAGTGTAGATTGTATATTAATGCGTACTTCACAAGAATTCTCTATTGCATGTTTTATTTGTTATTATATGTCACTTTTGTCCTTTTGATTGTGTGTGACAAACACTTCGCACTTAGAACACTTCGTTTTACTGTGATTTATTTGTTTGTATAAACAACACTAAAGCAGTTTTAATATCATTTTAGATTTAACATTAGCTTAATATTTACGAAACAAATTTACTTAATAGTTTTTTCTTCGACAGTGTTATATTTCACCTAACTGTCAACGTAATATTCCGTTTATTAATCTATAGTTAATTTTTTTGACACAATCCTGATCACAAGAAGTATTTTAACATTTTATAAACAGTATTTATTGAAAGTCACTATGTTTAATTTTCCTGGTAAAAATGAGCAAGAAACCAAGCAGAACGCTTTTTTTTGAAAAAATAACAGCTAATAATTATGACATATTATGATAAACTATTAACTATACCAAACAATTTATAAATGACCTGATTCGATGTTCTATCCGCTTCCCAAACATAACAATATAGGCCGCAACTCACTACAGTGGGATATAATCATGTCCAGCCGTGGTATTTCACATGCTAATATGAAATCGCGTATTTGCGGTGTAACAATACACACTCCGTATCGCCCTGTGGGTGCCGTAAGAGGCGAAGGAAATAAACTGATACAGGTGATGGACAGTGTCATCTTTTTGATAACAACTCAAAATATTAAAAAACTGCGGTTGCCAACTGGCAACTATGGCAAAATCCCTCTACGATCCTCTATGGGGGAGGCCTACATTCGGCAGTGAACTTCTATAGGCTGTTATGGATGGGTAGATGAGAATTTTGGAGCAAAAAGGGTGGGTACGCACTGTGTTAACGCGTGTTGGCGAACATTGCTTAGGATTGGTATAATATGTTTGTCTAGAAAGTTGTTTAAGAAAACCCGTGAAAGATATATTTAAATAAGATAATACTTTGCGTAATACTGTATATTTAACTGTTATATTTTTTATATAAAACATGCTGATGCTTCAATCAAGGTCAATTCAATTAAGGTCATCATCATGACAGTCATTTACAAGTCCGCTGCTGAATATAGGCTTACCTCAAAGAATGTCAGAGCCACCAGAGCGTCCGCAGATGTATTGAATTTTTATTCCGACATAAAGTTTGGTAAGAAGCTATGATGAATCACACTGGCGCTAGAATACCAAACAGTAACCATCAGTTTTCTAGGGGTAAGTTTTCGTATAGGGCATTGTTTAGGTGCTGAACCAGGATCCTTTCAAAATTCCTTCGCCTAGGTGCCTGTTGAAGACATGTCTCGACGCGTACTTCGCGCTGGCGATCATTGGGTTCGTGGTGCATCCATTTATCAAGATATATTACCTTGCCAATTTGACGTAAATGGTCCCATATTGTTTTCATGCTAACTTTGAAAGCTGCTCCTAATTCAGCCGTAGATTGAGTGCCATCAGATTCCACAATCGCATTTAATTCGTCATTGTCAACCAAAGTATTTAGGGGTTCATTTTTTACGTCGAAATTGCAGAACGGGAGCGGGTAAACCAATAACAGGTGGTGCGTTCGTTTGTAGTATTCGCCCTGTAAACATCTTTTTTATAGAAGAAGGCACAAATGAGCACGCGGCTCAGCTGTTGGTAAGTGACTACCGCCGGCAAATGAACAATCACAACACCAGGGTAATTGCAGGTGCGTTTCCGGCCTTTTAGAAAGAAGTAGGCTTTTTACTTGAAGGTCCCTTAGACGTAAAGGTCCGGAAAATTCGCCGGTGGTAAATAATTCCACAGAGAAGTTGTGTGAGAAAACGCACAGTGGTAGACCGCCAAGCATCCTGATTTATTTATTTATTTAATTCAAAAACTCTTGTGGCTCATACAAAAAATCCAACAACAAGGTTAAATTTTACATGCATAGATATTTAAAAAAATTGCATCCAAATATAACAACAAAAATTAATAGTTATCATTTATAAATTAATAATTAAAATTAATAATCATAAAATAATAGATATACAAAATCTCTAAGCTTTTAGCAGCCCGTGTTAAGAAATTGATACAGTAATAAACAATAAAATAATAAAAGTTATACATTGTTTAAAATAGAGAAAGGTCGTAACCATACAATGTCAGGCTATGAAATAATTTGTCATATCAATTTTTAATAAAATGTCAATATATGTAATTACAATGTATGCCCATAATTAAAATTACATCTTAAATACAAAGTAATAAATAGTATCTACATAGTCAAGCAAATCAAATTGTTGAATTATTAAATGTCTTATCATCGATAATTTTATAAAAAAGTTTCAGCATGTGTAATACTGTCTGCAAATATGTTTATTTCATTTCGTGTTGAGTAAGAATGTTATATTAGTATTAATCCTCGATTTGTTGGTGCAAAGGTAGCACGTTTGGTACGTGTCTACTGGTCTATCTAGGAGACGCGGCCTAAGGCGCGGAGTCACCGTTCCTCCATTATCTCTCTGCGGGTACCTTGGCATCAACAAACCGATTCTCTCCACAACCGACTGGCAGTCCAAATTGTGATGAATTATAAAAAGATAGTGCCTGATTGTTGACATCACCCTCCTAAACATTAGGGTTTCTAAACAAACATACCCAAGAAGAATAGGGAAGGATACAAATAAGGGTAGTAACCGTGACTCTTCTTATAAAGCCAATGAGCAAATTTACGTTGTATCCTGTCTATCAAAATAGTATACTTATTTTTATAGGGATTTCAGTCCGCTGTTAGTGAGGATGGTATCGTGAATTTTGACGCGATGTGCGTTCGTGAAATTAGGTGGCTGGAGTTAATCTGAATAATTCCTCAGAACACTACTCGTGGTAACTGGGTCATTGACGATTCGAGACGAATCGTCAATGACCCAGTACCAGTACCAGATGCGGTCAAGTGGAAGGAGCTGATACTGTGGTGCACCGGACCAGAAAATAGAACAGTATTTCGTGTGAGGCCGAACTTGCGCTTTGTAAAGTTGCAAGCGATGTGCGGCATAATATAATCTCTCGCTCTGCTGAGCACGCCAAGCTTTTAAGAGGCCAATATGGCCTTCCCTTTCAAGTGACCACGACGGAACTCATATTCCATAATAACTCGAAATTTTAGCAATCCATGATGACGAAAAAGATTCTAATGCGATGTAAATATAACTCTAATCAATAAAAAATGAGTAATACAGAAAAACTAAAACTAAAAATTTAAATTTTCATAAAGTCCTGCTCCGCGTTGTATCCTGCCAAGAACGCTGGCTGCGTTTCCTCGCTGAATAGCTATACTTAGCCTTTGAGCGAGAAAAGAACCAGCCGTCTTATCACCAGCAGCGACGACCAGTCATGGACACGGTTTCTTTAAGAACTACACTGCACGTGGACCCCACGGGCCGATAGTCTCTGTAGCAAATGCCACAAATATGTAGTAATTTTTCAAAGACTCATATTTGCGCCATTTACTTAATTCAGCTGCCTCTAATGCCGCCCCGGTTTTAAAAGAGGTATCCTTGAGATGAGAGGCTGCCAAAGTGTCAACGCAACTAGCATCCCACACTAGGGCTTTACCTCTCTCCCAAAGGACCAAAGTCGGGTCTCTTGCCATCGTCTCTAAATATCCTGCAAGACTCTAAAAGCGAAGGAATATTTTTGGAGATAAGAGTCTTTCGGATGACTTCGTTCAAAGAACCGCGACGGGAAAACCTACCTGCACTTTTCTTTCAAGAAAGTCCGCGGTGCCCAAATTCATCGACGCTGCTACCAAGGGACACTTGTGAGGTTGACAAATTGCCTCTTTTAGACGGATTCCTACGCCGATGTGCAAGCTTTCCCCATCAAGTAATGTGCCGAGATTACTTGATGATACAGCATGTAACCAGTGACTGGACTCCTTAGTAAAAATAGCTAGAAGACTAGCCTGATCTTGATAACTGTGAAAATTGTAAAATAAATCTTTTTGGACACTCCGTACCAACGGTATATCCCACTGTTTTTTTTGGTTAACTTCCGGCAGGACATTTTCGCCGGTACAGAGCGTTAGCCATGTTCGCCTTGCCTCCGCAGTAAAGCACAGGTGTCCTTTATTATGTAGAATTATGTTACATAAGTCATTAACACTGTGCAAGGAAGCAAGGAAAGCAGGCAATGCGATGCTAGAAAGATTTCTTACACCAATATCACCATTTATAGGTAAAGTGGTTTGATTCCAGGCTGTTGTATTTAATTTCAAATTTAGATTTTTTTAAGCTTTTTTAAGAATAATAACAACAATTTATTGACACATAAAAAGAAAGATTACATAATTCACAATTTTACAAGTTGATTACATTTGGTACAGAATAAGAAATGTGCAAACAGTGATCTTTGACTCCTGTGCTAGGAAAGCCTGTGTTACAGGAGTCAATGCTCTTCATATCTGTTGTCTATATTGTACATATTACTTACAGTGTACAAAAATTGTGTTGCGTGTACTCTTAGGCCGCGCGCGCGCGTGCGTGTGCGTGCGTGCGTGCGTGCGTTTTGCGTGCGTGTGTTTTGCGTGCGTGAGTGCGTGCGTGCGTGCGTGCGCGCGTTTTGCGTGCGTGCGTTTTGCGTGCGTGAGTGCGTGCGTGCGTGCGTGCGTGCGTTAGTGCGTGCGTGCGTGCGTGCGTGCGTGCGTGCGTGCCGGTAATTCATTAAAAAATTTTTTTTTTTTTTGGCTTGGTGTTTTTTTGTTGCTTTCAGTCTGTTTTGACTGGATGCAAGTGCGTTCATGTAGTCCTCTATATATTTCTCTAAATTATAGGCATAAAATTTTCGTAAATGTTGAATATTACCTAATTTGTTATACACCTGTGAAGTCAACGCGTAATATTGGCGCTTGGCAAATTCCGTACGAGTCCGTACCGTGGGACATGTCTTTCTCCTTCGCTGAAACGTTGGCAAAGAAGGTACAACTTCCCTATGGTACCTGAGATTATTATTTTATCTTTTAAACTTTCCGAATATTTCCAGACTGGACTTGAGCGTATTAAGTATGTAAATTTAGGTACAAGGAGACAATATTTTAAAATAGTAAGGGCAATATGGGGGTTTGAGATATACAATTTATCAACGTGATTTAAAAAATGATCAAATTTTGTTTTTAAAACAGCTATAATACTATAAAAACACCCGAACTATTAAAAAATACGCGAGCGGGTATAGCAATTCCGTATTGACAGTTTTTAATCCTGGATAAATATGATTGAAATTTTGGATTAGAGTATCTGTTAGAATTAGAAAAATATTATAAATAAATATTTCACATTTATTGCTATTTTGTTGTAGGAACAATATTTAAAAAAATATTTTGATTTCAAATAGCCAGTGCTGCATAATAGGTAAAGTTATGACTAATAATTCTAAGGTTTCTGTACTCCTCCATACAAACGTTACCTATAGTAAATCCCACACTCCTCTACCCGCGAGATGATATGAGGTAGTGGATATTTTTAAACCACCGCTACACGTTACCAACATAACATAACGTAGATGTAATGACTAATAATTTGCCTTAATTGTTATGCTTGGTAGGCGGATTGTCGATTGCAGCTCCAGAGGTCTCGCCCTTTTACGCTGCTGTTCTTTGCGGTCTGGGAATTTAAGGTATGATCTAAAGGCGACTGTAGGAAATTAAAAAAAACTTATAAGGTCGGTGAAGGTATACGGTCACCTTAAGCGTTGCCGCCCTATAAAACCAAAAATTGAAAATGGGCCACGTTAGAAGTACCCTTAACCGACGAGCATGTATGCGTAGATATATGGATGTAAAGGAGGCGAAAGAGGTATGTCAGGATCGTGCCAAATGGAAGTCCGTAGTCTCTGCCTACCCCTCTGGGTGACAGGCGTGAGTGTTTATATATTTATATATATATATATATTAAAAACATTAAAGATTATCCTATTATTCCAATTTCTCTAATTCGTGAAATGTCTTTATTTTCCATAAAAAATATGCACAACAATTATGTTTTCCTAAAAGAACAAACAAAATTACATTACCGAAATACAAAACATAAATTCACAATTTACGACTTAAATTCAAAATAAAACTTTATTATTGTTTAAAGCGCTAAATACAGCTTTCTTAATGTAGTTCTTATCACTACTCTTATCTATATAAATAGTTAAGCAGGAAATAAAATTTTAAACGAATTCTTAAAACAAAGTTTTAAGTAAAAATGCTTCTTTAATATGACATAAATTTTACATTATCTTACTAATTTATGGCTAAAACAAGAGTTTAATAGCATTTCCTTTATTTTACGGTAATAAAGCACACAACTGAGACATTAACAGGTGATTTCAATATTATTTTGAAAAATTAGAAAAAACAAAAATTTTTAATCAGATAATATGCTATTATATTTTCTAAGGCGCTTCGCACTTAGCTATGAAATGATTGTATATACCACTACAAGTCACCTAATCGTATGCTGCGGGACTCTTGGGAGTATTTAAGAAGTTATTGTTCTCTCCCTTTAACAATAATAGCCATCCTTGTTTTTACTGATATACACACTTTCCTACTTCTAGCATTAAACTGTCTCTTTTTAATGCAGAGGAATGCCTTATCATATTACGATAGCAAAGTGCCTTTAATCGTAATTATCTTTTAATTTCTTACTTCGTACATTCATACCTTATTCCTTACAATCATCTTGCCCTTTCACACACTGTCTTGTAATTCAGAGATTAGCTTTAATTATGTTACACAATAAAATTCAAATATTCAAAGATCAAATTTAGCTTGCGACTTTAATAATATGACATGAAAAGTACCAAGTTTCAAATAAAAAAAGAATTATCAAGATCGTTTCGCCTAAAAAAATATAATAAAAAATACAGACTAATTGAGAACCTCCTAAATTTTTAAGTCGGTAGGAATTGAAGTTCAAGCCCTCTGTCCGTTTAAACACTTTTAGGGACAGGCCTCCTCTCATTACTGAGAGGGTTTTAGAGCAAGGAAGTGTATATCTGCAATATTTTACACAAATGCGTGTTGACGGAACTCAAAGGTCTCAAATATATACTTTGTTTAATTTCCCAGACGTACAAGTTTCTTTACGACGTTTTCCTATACCACCCATAAAGGTCATAAATCAGCACGATTTCATTATAGCCGGCGGGGATCAAACCCGGGTTTCTTGGGTAATGTGTAATTTGCAGCGAGCGCTAAGCCCCTGAGCTACCACGGCTCTATAAACTAATTGACAAGAAAGAGCTCCTTATATTTAAAACAATAGGCATTCTTATTCCTCAGTGGTGAAAACGCTTTTGCATTTTGATACTTATTCGAAAATAATATGGGTCATAGCATGCACTTACCATCAGGTGAACTGTGTGCTCGTTTGTCATTCATATACCATAAAAAAACGTTTTCTAATGATAGGCCTCATACCGGTAAGCAATGTTCTTGACGTTCTTCCCATCAGTGTTATTCGACGGCGTGAATCTTTTTACGACTTGATCATAAAACTCCAATTCTTTATTACCCTTAGATAAAAATGATTAATATATAACATTCAAATATACTGTTGAACTTATTTTCTGCCTAGGAGTCGATCTGGGTAGGTTTCATCCTCTTACCTATTCCAGCTGCTAAATAGCAGTGCTTGCGCAGCTGTGTTCCGGTCTGAAGATACTAAGATAGTACATAACATAATAAAAGTAGATACTAAGGAAGCAGACATTGTTGAGATATAAATTTTTGGCAATCAACAATGCACAAACATGGCGGCAGTATTAACTCGTTCTAGACAAAACTCGAAGTATGGGAATTATAGAGTGAAAGTGTTCACATAACCCTTTGCGCCGAGTACCGAAGTACTACGAAATTGCCAAAATATGTCTCTTAAGCCAAATGATAAGCTGGTTATATGTGTAGGAGAGAATGATTATGACTTAGAAATAATCCATAAGCAGTTACAATTTTTGATTGTTAATAATAATATTATAGTGCTAAATATCTTTAATAATGACTATATTAACTTCAATGACGTTTACTATACAATCCAAATGTAATGCAATCGATTTAAAAACTGTCATTTTGTCAAATGTAATAATAAAAATTTATTTTCAATATGTAAATCTATAAACTACACTTTTGATTGTATTGACTAAAATGAGAAATTTTTGAATATTAGAAACTTGAGAAAATTGGTGAAGGGCAGTGAACCAAACCTGATGTTAAAAAATCAGAATATTATCCGTAAGAGAACAATATCTTACTATTTCCCACCCAAAAAGACTCAAAGTGACCTGGTTAGGCTGAGCCCCGCTGATCCTGCTACACGCAGAAATATTATATCTAAGAAAAAGGGCACTATCCCACATTACTTTCCCGTAATTAATAAAAATGATTTATTTCGAGGATTAGTTACAATATTTTAATATCATGCATCAGAACATAGCTAGTATATTATCAAAACAATCGCTGTTGGAATTAACGTTGCGTGAACTATTTGGAAAAGATAAAATCCCAGAAATAATATGCCTTTCAGAAACTTTTTTAAAAGCTTGTTACAGAAACTATTTAAAAATAAATGGTTATACATTGGCCGCTGCTTTTTGCAGTGATAAGAATAGAGGTGGTATGTGCGTTTTGTCAAAAAATAATATTAATTTCACCGAACTCACGCAATTACAAATTTATGATATGCAAAAAGTTTTTGAGATATGTGGCATAGAAATAACTTTTCACAAGCTAATTGTTATTTGTATTTACAGAACCCCTTCATCTGACCCTATTATATTTATAAATAAATTGAGTTCCTTACTACACGATTTATCAAAAAAAGTGAAACCAAATCTCAAAATAGTTATGGTAGGTGATTTTAATATAAATACCTTGAAACCTGGTAGCCTGACATGCCACCTAAAAGATCTATGCCATAACTATAATTTGAAACTCCACATCGATGTTCCAATTCGAATCAACAAGAATCGTGTATAGATCATACCCTCAGTAATGTGAAAAACGCTACTGCTCAGGTATTGCCTCTTTGCCTGTCGGATCACGAAACAGCGTAACTGCTGAGTATTCCGATTCAAAAAAATATTTCGAAAATAGAAAAATCCTACCATTTATTCAAAAAAGACTATTCTTTAGAAAATATTAACAAGTTTAAGGATTGCTTGAATAGCCTCTCGTGGTCTGAAGTATATAGTGAACCTGATTTTAATATAGCCCTCAATAACTTTCATTCGAACTTCAGATTGTTTTACGATTTGTGTTTCCCGATTAAAAAAGTAAAGGTTAGTAACCCAAACAAAAACAATCACATGGTTTAGTAAAGATCGCTGAGAAACGCCCTATTTAACTCCGTGTAAAATAGACGGACAACGCAAGCAAAATAATCCATCCTTTTTCAACAATTCGGTTTTGAGCGACGGCGAGTGGAACGAGATTACATACGTGAGTAATCATTGTACCTTTGCTTCTGAATAGTATTAACTTTTTACAACTGACTCACAAATTTGAATATCACAAACTTTTTTCAATATGGTAAATTGCGCGGCTTGTAATAAAATTTTAGGAGGAAATCAACTAATGAAATGCAGTAAGTGCGATTACCAATACCACCCCTTGTGTGTAAACATATCCGAGTATCGTAAGATACAGAGATAACGAGATCAACATGGGTATGCCCACCGTGCCGCTGTACGACACCGAAAACCGATAACACAAAAAAAACCCATACGCTCACCCAACTGCAACGAAGATATCGACAGATGTAGTTCTGCTGTGGTTGAGTCGCCCTCTCTAACAAAAAACTCATACGTAAACGGTACGTCATGAAATTTTTGGTAGGGATTTTGTTAGTCTTTGGCTATTACCAAGTGAACAGAAGAAGAATGGATTAGGAAAATGCATCTGATTCAAGAAATAGTTTGATTGGTTCAGCCTTGTCTAGAGATAGATTTACAATAATTTACTCTAACATTCATGTTACTGGTAATTTAAACTTAGATGGATCCGATAAATTTGCAAAAGTTCGTCCTTTACAAAAAGTTTTAGCTGCGAAGTTTCTTGAGGACTGTCTATATAAGAAGAATCATAGAATCGATGAAGCTGTGGTCCCATATTTCGGTTATCACTGCTGGAAACAGTGTAATAGAGGCAAGCCTAAAAATATGGATACAAATTATGGGTGGTTGTAATTTTTTTTACCGTTTTGCCTTTGGTTTATTGATTTACTGAGAGGGGATTTCGCGTAACTGATACTATCAGAGAAAATAGATCTGGAATATACCCTCTACTGTGTAACAAAGAAACAAAGACCAAAGAAAGAGGATTTTATGATTATGGCGTATCTGATGATACTATAATTTGCAATTAGCATGACAATAGTATAGTGTCAGTATGCCGCCGTTGGTGTTGATTCTGTCCACAAAACTAAAACACTATTCTCAGCAATTAAAAAATGAAATATCTGTATCTCAACCTCATCTTATTCAACAATACAATAAAGAAATGGGTAGAGTAGATCTATCAGATCAGAATACATCTTCATTGCGCAATAGGTTTCTAGAAAAAAAGTGGTATATGGCTCTAATTCTCCATTGTATTGACATGTCTGTACAAAATGTATGTCATCTTCAACAATCAGAATCTCAATACAACGGCAAAGAATACTATGTCATAGGAAAAGAGGACCAGGTGTGGCCTTTGCCACAAACAGTGTCCTATAAGGTGTCAAGTGCAATATAGGTGTCCACGTAGAGTGCTTTATTATGTATCACACCAAAAAGTAAATAAAATCTAATTAATAAAATGACTTCTTTTTTTGAACCATATGTGGTAAGCCTCCACAGTGACTCCTCCTACTATTGAATATTAGTTTTAATATTTTTCCCTCGATTATTAGGCTTTCTTGGATAAGTTGATGAAACACGATGTTTTTACAAAAATAATTATCGGTCTAAATGGGTTAATATTAATTTATTAATGCTCCAGAGATATTCTATTTAAGTAATCAAGGATAGTAACACATCTGTATTATGATATTCTATCGAGTATGAAATGTTGTATTTGAGCCAAAACATCAACTCCCATTCACTCCATCGGGTATCTGGGCCATGTACTTGATATCTATTTTTACTTACTTAAAAAAAATATGAAAGTTTAACAGTGGTAGAGCCACGTGGCAGCTTTGCTGTTGCACGTATGGGCCGGCTCAAACCGGGGTGGTACCACGACCTCACAGAATACCGGCGTGAAGTGGAAGCTCTGCTTCCGCATTTCGTCTGGTGAGTGCAGTTGGCCGGAGGCCCTAATCCTCCTCCCCCATCAACATGGTAGCGGAATTAAATAATGATCGACTACCCCAGGAGGGTACCAGCACCCCTGGAGAATCCCTCGCTGAGCATCCACGACCATGTTTCTCCACTTCTGAGCGTGGGTGCTCAGGCTGCCCCGCGTATTCTGGGGGGGCCAAAATTCCGCTCAAGACTACAACTGCTCGGGGCAAACGGAGCAACAAGACCAAGGCGACCCCTGCCACGCTGTCCGTGAATTTCTGCAATATCAGGGGACTTCACTCTAACCTAAACGCCGTCCACTACCATTTCGAGACGGCGAGGCCGGCTCTGCTCTTTCTGACCGAGACGCAGGTGTCCTCTCCGGCTGATGTCTCGTATCTCTCCTACCCGGGGTACAAACTGGAACACTCCTTTGTGCCTCGGGCTGGAGTTGGCGTTTACGTCAGAGAGGACATCTGCTCTCGACGCCTCGGCAGACTTGAAGGTTCGGACCTGTCCATCCTTTGGCTACGCGTAGACAGCGACGACCATCCGCGCGTCTACGGGTGCCTCTATAGGTCCCATAGCGGTAATGCCGAAACAGACCGACTATTCGACCACGTCCAAATGGCTGCAGATTCGTTGCTACAGCAGATCCCCTCCGCAGAGATCGTGATCCTCGGCGACTTTAACGCCCATCACGCCGAATGGCTTGGTTCACGTTTAATCGATCATGCGGGGAGATCTGTTCATGATTTTGGCATATGGTCTGACACAACTGGTTACTTCGCCTACGCGGATTCCAGATGTGGAGGATCATGCACCTTCCCTGTTGGACCTTCTGCTTACCTCTCATCCGGACGGATATCAGATTTCCGTCGAAGCCCCTTTAGGCTCCTCGGACCACTGTCTGGTCCGGAGTGTGGTGCCACTCACGCTGAAATCGCGGTTGATTTCTGCAGGCTTTTTTTTTTAACATGGGGAAATGCCTACGCATACCCGCCTCGCGGGGGCAAGGACGGGTTATGTCGGACTCGCACCGACTAAAACCCAATGGTGGTCCACCTTCGTCGCATATTGGCAGGGCTACGGGAACGCTTTCGCACACATCCGCGGCCCCACCAGTGACTGCCGCCCCATGGCAGCACCTCATCGGGAGAGGAATATTCCTCCCCGTTCTCCTTCCCGAGTAAGGCGCACCAGAACACATGGCACGCCTTCCTCCACGGCCTCCAATTACATCTGCGCAACAGACGCCCCCGCGTCCGATGCGCGAAAACCATGGGGCCAGGAAAAACGAGCACTTAGAAGTACTAGCCTTCCCGACCCCAGCGGCGGATCTGGTCTATGGCTCCGCCGCCAACCAAGATTCGACTGCGGAGGATAGGGAGAGCGGCGCCTCGCAATACCGACAATCCTCTCCCCCCGCAGCCCCATCACCACCGAATCAACGGTGCGGCCCCGTTTGAGTCGCGGAGGATAGGGCGAGTGGCGCATCGCCATACCAACACTCCTCTTCCTCCGCGACTCCACCTCGGCTGCAGCGGTAGGTGGGGAGGACACACCTCTCACCGCAGTCCACCAACACACATCCGAAGTGGGCTTCCCAAGCCCACTCGGAGTGGCCACCTCGGGCCGGCCCTCCACCTCGGACCAGCCATATGGGTTCCTCTTTGTTTCGCCGTGGGAGACCAAGCCACGGCTTCTAAGCCCCCCCGCCACGACAAGGCGGGAACCCGTTCGGGGGGGCAGTCTGCAGGCTGCCGCCGTGTTTGGCACTATATGTCAGCCGATTGGGATGGGATGCGGTCTTTCTTTGCATCCTACCCTTGGGGGCGGGTTTGCTTCTCGCCGGATGATCCCAACGTTGTTGCGGATTCTGTTGCTGATGTGGTACTTCAGGGTATGGAACTTTTTATTCCTTCCTCTGTGGTGCCCATTGGAGGCAAGTCTCAGCCATGATTTGGTCGCTCCTGTAAAATAGCATCATGCTATAAGCAAGAGTGCTACCAAGCCTGGGCTGATGCATCAGCGTCCCGGGATGTAAACACCAGCGCTCTAAAAAAAGAAGTATAATTCCGCCTCTAGGTCCTTCAAAAGAGTCATTGCCAAGGCAAAGTCAGAGCACATAGGCAGAATTGGCGAGAAACTTGTTCGCCTTCCTTCTGGAACCCGTGCATTCTGGTCTCTCGCCAAGGCTGTCCAGGGGAATTTCTGTCAGCTATCTCTTCCATCTCTGCACAGGGAGGACGACTCACTGGCCCATACCGCAAAGGAGAAAGCCGATCTTCTAGGCTCTTTCTTTGCGTCTAACTCGACTCTCGATGACGGAGGGAGTACTTCGCCGACCATCCCGCGGTGTGAGTGCTCCATGCCGGAAGTGCACTTCACACAGCGCTCGGTTCGCAAAGCACTCCTCTCTCTGGACATCCACAAGTCGAGTGGGCCTGACGGAATCCCCCCAATTGTGCTGAGGACGTGTGCTCCAGAGTTGGCACCGGTTTTAACGCGTCTTTTCCGGTACTCCTACTCCCTAGGCGTAGTCCCAAAATCATGGAAGACGGCTTACGTCCACCCGATCCCTAAAAAAGGCGACCGCTCTGACCCGTCCAACTACCGGCCAATCGCCATCACCTCCTTGTTCTCCAAAACAATGGAGTCCATTGTAAACTGCCAGCTCATGAGGTACCTTGAAGATCACCAGCTGATTACTGACCGCCAATACGGTTTTCGCCGTGGTCGGTCAGCTGGTGATCTTCTGGTCTACCTAACTCACAGATGGGCGGAGGCAGTAGAGTTCAAGGGGGAGGCATTAGCCGTTAGTTTGGACATTGCGAAGGCCTTCGATCGGGTTTGGCACAAAGCGCTTCTTTCGAAGCTCCCCTTCCTATGGGCTTCCCGAGAAATTGTGCGATTGGATCACCAGCTTTCTTGCAGATCGGAGCATCAAGGTCGTTGTAGACGGTGCAAGTTCCGATTGCAAGCCTATTAATGCTGGTGTTCCACAGGGCTGCGTGCTATCGCCAACGCTGTTTCTTCTTCATATCAATGACATGTTGCATACCCGTAACACTCATTGCTATGCAGATGACAGCACTGGTGATGCTCTTTACACTGACCGAGCCAATATTTCTCGGGAAAACGTCTCCGAGTGCCGGGACAAACTTGTGTCTGAAGTCGAGTCTCTGCTGGACAGAGTCTCGGATTGGGGCCGACTAAATCTAGTCCAGTTTAACCCCCAGAAGACACAAGTTTGCGCGTTAACCGCTAAAAAGAACCCCTTTGTCGTATCCCCTCAGTTTCAAGGCACTCCCCTTGTTGCCTCAGCCAGTATCGGAATCCTCGGCGTCGACATATCAAGTGACGTGCAGTTTCGTGGTCACTTGGAAGGAAAGGCCGAATTGGCCTCTAAAAAGCTTGGCGTGCTCAGCAGAGCGGGACAGTATTTCATGCCGGCACACCGCCTGCAACTTTACAAGGCGCAGGTTCGGCCGCACATGGAATACTGTTCCCATCTCTGGGCTGGGGCTCCCCAGTACCAGCTTCTTCCACTTGACCGCATCCAGCGCAGAGCGGCTCGAATCGTCGACGACCGAGTGCTTTCCGATCGGCTCGATTCACTGGCGCTGCGAAGAGATGTTGCATCTCTTTGCGTATTTTATCGCATCTATCACGGGGAGTGCTCTGAGGAATTGTTTGGATTAATCCCAACCGCCAAATTTCGTGAACGCACTACACGTCAAACGTCCCGATACCATCCACACCATCTGGATGCTTAGCGGTTCACCACTGTACGTTTCACAAGGAGTTTTCTTCCACGTACAACCTCTCTGTGGAATAGTTTACCACCGGCGATTTTTCCGGACCGATACGACCTGGGGACCTTCAAGAAAAGAGCTTACTCCTTTCTAAAGGGCCGGCAACGCACCCGCAATTCTCCTGGTGTTGCGGTTGATCATGGGCGGCGGTAGTCACTTAACATCAGGTGAGCCCCTTCTTCTATATATAAAAAAAGTACTTACAGAATATTGTATTCGCATTATATACTTTTCATGATCAAAAGGTCCCTTTTCTTCTCCACAGAGAACTGTTCAAGTAAAAGCCTCGATTGGATATTGAAAACATCTAAAAATCCATCTAAAACTTGCTGTTTAAATGCCGTATTTAGTAACTTTCGGTGGGTTTTCCATTTTATTACTGTATATGGTCATAAAAGTAAAACTTCTTTTTTCCTTTAAATACATAAAATAAAATTATGCAAGTTTTACTTACGCGGTGCAGTCAACAAGCCCTCTCCAAGCCATGGTTTAGCAAAATCATATAAAAATCCTTTTTCTAAACACGAGTTCGCAACAGTCATACAATCTTCAGGATCTGTTAATACTGTAAAAGCGATAAAAACGAAAGCACTCATAAAAATGTACTGGTCCTCGCATATTCTCACGTTGTTTTTGTTACGTGTTTCATGGAGAAGGAAAATTTTGTTGGGAAACCAGCATGTATGAATGATGAGAAATTAAAAAATGACCTCAATAGTGTCGCTAAACGGATATGTTTTAAGATGAACACGGACAAAACAAAGATCACGTATGACGTCCATGCCACACCTATGCTGGTAGTTGTTGGGAGCATTAACTTCGAAGTTGTTGACGAGTATGTTTTCCTGCGACAAATTGTCCGACTAGGTAAATCCAACTTGACCAAGAGATCAATCAACGTATTAGTGCCTAACTCAGTTACTCGTTCAGGCACTATTTAAAAAAAAGAGCATAAATTTAAAAGCAAGGGCTTTGAAGTCTTAGGAACAATATTACATGTATATCGGGACTGTTCTAAAACAATTTAACGAATTCGGTTACTATCGGAGTTTGTAGATAGTAAATACTAGGATATATAATATTATTCAATGCTCAATTACTAAATGTCAATGCCTCACAAATTAGTAAAATATGTAAAAGTTTGGCTTTATTAACACTGGAATTGATTTAAAGAATTTGAAATATTCTTACCATAACATTTAATGGGACCCAACGAGATCGTTGTAACGTCTCCAGCTTTACGGCATTCATGTGATATGGTTTTTACAGCTTCCCATAACACTAAAATGGAAAAATATTACAAAATTCCAGGCTTACTTCCGAAATTGATTTCGCATTCGATTCAGTTTTCGATTCGAACCGACTTTAATTCGATTTTATTTTTAAAATTTTACTCCATAACCATAATTGGTATCGAGAAAAATTTACCAATTTATCAATTACGAACCAGCGTTATTAGTGCTTTTAGGCACACTCGGATACTTTTATTCGAAGATTACTTTTATTAAATTAAAAACATACTTTTACTTTCTTTTATCAGTAAATGTAAATAAAACGTATAAGTACCAGTTAATATTTGAAACAAATTCATACATTAAAACTCTATTGCTAATTAGATTACATCATGTTTATTTAATTACAACTCGGGACTCACTAATACGTATGGCATTATTTACTGTTAGGTTTTGTTTTGTTTTTTTCATATTGTTCTGTGGTGTTTCAATTGTCATAGATCATAGCATTCACTTAGAAAAATTTATTTTATATGACGCTATTGCACTCGTCATTTATCGCAGGGGGCGTTTTATGTAAGACGTAATTTGCAATTCAAGTTTTAATTAATCAGTAATAAAATAGTGATGGTATTCGAATAAAACGACTCGACGACTACCACCAGCAATTTTTAGGGACCGATATGATTTAGGGACCTTCAAGAAAATAGCCTACCCTTTTTTAAAGATCGGAAACGCATCTTCAGTTCCCTTGGTGTTGCACATGTGTTGTACATGGGCAGCGCTGGTCAGATACCATCGGATGAGATGCTGCCGCATGCTCATTCGCCCCCACTCCTATACAAAATAAATTCGTTTGCAGCTCAGTTGAAGGTTCGATTCGATTTTTCCGGGTAACTTTAAGCCAAGAAAAGACAGCGGGTATTTTTATTATTAGTTATAAAAATACCCGCTGTCTTTTCTTGACTCGCTTTAAAGCCGCGGACATACGTAAAGACGCGGACAGGCACTCCTTATTCTACTGTCGCTAATATTACTTGATTGTAGCGTGAATCGGTAGACTCTACCGAGGAAGTATCTCGCTGTCACAGAATACTAACGCAAAATAGCAGCTTAATGCTGCTTAATTTCTTATGGTGAGTGTAGAAAACCGTAGACCCTATTGAATGGAAACGAGTATTCAATCTTAGTTCTTAAGAGTAACGTAACATCTACATTTTTATTCTTCATCTAGGACAAATTTAGATGTCGATAGACTATAGAATTCACTTGCCAACAGATGGACTGTGTGGTGTGTGCTCATTCGACATGCTTCTTCTCTAAGTTAATGTGGTTTTTTATTATTGACAAATTCATCAGAAGTCGTAGATACATCATAGTAGTAGTATCGTAGATCATACCTTTGTAATATGAAATACAGACTTTACTTAATTTATTAGAAACAAGCCATATTTAGTAAAAGCCATGCACTAATTGAATAAACCTAAACTTAACTTAAGCAAACGTAGCAAGCTAAACTTAGTTGTAACCGTACTTCGGTTTTAAGCCGAAATATTGAAATTGATTTGAAAAATTTGATTTGCAATTTTGGATACACATGTATATGCAAATTAATGAGTTTAAAGTTGTTAGTATTATCGAGAATAATATTCGTGGCCATAGAATACTTATAATACACAATAGAATGGCTGTCAGCCTTATTTTGTAAAAGGGTTGGCGTCGCCGGGACCACACAAACAAGCCATTACGTCGTATTATCAGTTATCACTACTACAAACATATTTCAGACTTTTGATTAATATTTTTGACACATAAATATTTCTTTATTTTTGTTTCTAATATTCAAAAATTATAAATAGTTTTGACCTACTTGTTGTAGAATATGTCTCCTTTATTTAAATTCCATTTCCAGCTGTTCTTTCGACACGTAATTATTACACAATTTGCCATGTTTTAAATAATTTGCATGCGGCGACACTAGACACGAAAATTGAAAATGGATTGATTGTGTTGACATTTATACGTGTGAATTGACATGTTAGTGACATGTTTGTGGCTACACGGGCCCCGCCCACTCCCCCGTTCTATTATGTATGTAATAATAACTAATAATAGGGTATATTATACTATCAATAAAGAGGCTAAAACAACAATTTTTGGTAATGCTGTCTGTCAGTTTGCATGTCTATCAATCATCTGTATGAACACGCATCACGAAAAAAACTAGAAAACGCATTCGCATGGGACTTTAACTATCGTGTAAGGTAGAGGTCGAACCGTTCGAACTTCAAGACGCTATTTTGTCGTAAGATTTAGGTATTATGCGTGTGTGTCGTGCAATTGATTACCCTGCACGATTAGAGTTGTTCTCTTATTATTGCTAGTCATTATTTTTTAAATATCATATTTTTAGTGCAGTTAAATTATGAATTATGTTTTAGTATAGGCTTGTATATATAAGTAATATCATCAGAAGTCTCATTAAAGTATATAGCTTCTTGCAGCCAAATGTAGGTATGCCAAGTGATGTTTATAAGTCTCAGGATTATAAATAAAGCAAATTACTGTCCTGAGGTCCGAGCATAAGTACAATTGTTGATTATTTATTGAAAGCATCTATCTACATCTCTAATACCATAATGATTCTTAGATTACTCGTGTCTTTACCTATTGCAAAAAAAAACAATTGTACGGGACCAAATATAGGATGTTTCCATAATATAGGATGTTTCATTTTTACATGGTAGAGCCATGCTGCAGTTATATTAGTAGTATAGTTGTAGCATGAATGGGTCGGCTCGACCGGGGAAGGACCACGCTCTTACAGAATACCAGCATCAAATAGTATCTTAATGCTGTTGTGTTTCGTATGGTGAGCGTAGAGAACTGGAGACCCTTATTAAACACGGAAACGAGGAATTCCACCTAAATCCTCACGGATGACAATGCATCTGCTTTTTGATTTGTAATCGAGGATAGATGTAGATGTCTATGGACCACAACAACCACTTACCATCAGGTGGACTGCGTTCTCGCTTGTCATCCTGTCCTATAAAAAAAGTCGTAAGCGGGATAACACAGAGTTCTTAAGAAGTATACTTAGAATAATAGAATTTAAATTTTAATCGTTTGACTTAATAAGACGACGGCTATTTGCATTGCTGCCCCAGTTGTCACAGATATATCGTAATGACCTTTGCAGTCCCTTCCAACACCCCCTGTTACCTACCGAGGGTAGATTCATTTAAGCTGCCACTACACGGCAAACGAATTATCGTTACGTCCTTATTATTGAAGTTTACATTTCAAGAGACCATATTATATTTTCTTTAAATTAGACTAATTGTTAAAACCTCTTCTTTACATTTTTTTCATATTTTCTTAGTGCATATCTATGCAATTTTGTTTTATTTTGAATATAATATTATTAACCTTTAGTGTTTAAGTCGGTAACTTACTTGTTCTGAATATAAAAATATTAATACTATTACTATTTGAGGTTGCGCGGAAAACGAATTGTTCGGACTCGGACACCGCACATCGCGACAAAACTCGCGATACCATCCATACCATTTGGACGACTGGTAGTTCACTACTGTGCGATTTAAAAGAAGTTTTCTTCCTCGCACAACTTCCTTGGTGAACCGACTACAAGTAAAGAGCCTACCCCCCTTTTTAAAAGGCCGCTAACGCATCTGCGATTCCCCTGATGTTGCAGTTGTTCAGGTAAGTTGTATGCTAGCCCCCTCTCCTGTATATAAAAACGTTTTTATAAATCTGCAAATAAAAATCTAAAATACAATATATATATATATAAATATATATATATATATATATATATATATATATATATATATATATATATATATATATATATATATATATTATATACAAGAATTGCTCGTTTAAAGGTATAGGATAAAAATTTGTAAAAAAATTGGTTGACCCTGCAGGCCATCACCGGTACTTCCCACTAAGTTCAAATGCAAAGCACTCCCAATTTCACAAAATTATGACGTTGAATATGAAATATCGGAGTAAATAAAAAAATACCAATTTTTTTAAATATTTCGTTAACGGTATCTCACGAAAGAATCAACCGATTTGACCAGACCGGCGGCGATCGACGTGGTTTTTCAAGGTTAACAGCTGATTAGTTTTATGAATTGATCGGTAATACTGTTTAAAAGTTATTCCAAGAAACACTTTGGAAATCCACTTAGTTCATTTCAATCGGTCAAGCCGTTTAAATGTTATAAAGCCACATTTACATTCAGCCCCTGTCACTGCTCCTCGCGCTGCCGTCAATACTTTTTTTTACACTCTGCCTTACCACTCACATCACTTTCGGCTTTCAACATGGCAGACGTCGAAATATTTACAGCGTCCGCGCTGTGTCTTCTTGCAATACAAAATTATGTTAATAATTTAAAAAGATATCAAGTTCAAAAAGAATATAGATAGTCATGTTTTTAAGCGAAAAAAATTACTTGCTTAAAAACATGGTACATAAGATGATCAATGACGTGGAACTGACATCCATCGCCAAGGCTGTCCAGGGGAATTTCTGTCAGCCATCTCTTCCATCTCTGCACAGGGAGGACGACTCACTGGCCCATACCGCAAAGGAGAAAGCCGATCTTCTAGGCTCTTTCTTTGCGTCTAACTCGACTCTCGATGACGGGGGGAGTACTCCGCCGACCATCCCGCGGTGTGAGTGCTCCATGTCGGAAGTGCACTTCACACAGCGCTCGGTTCGCAAAGCACTCCTCTCCCTGGACATCCACAAGTCGAGTGGGCCTGACGAAATCCCCCCAATTGTGCTGAGGACGTGTGCTCCAGAGTTGGCACCGGTTTTAACGCGTCTTTTCCGGTACTCCTACTCCCTAGGCGTAGTCCCAAAATAATGGAAGACGGCTTACGTCCACCCGATCCCTAAAAAAGGCGACCGCTCTGACCCGTCCAACTACCGGCCAATCGCCATCACCTCCTTGTTCTCCAAAACAATGGAATCCATTGTAAACTGCCAGCTCATGAGGTACTTGAAGATCACCAGCTGATTAGTGACCGCCAATACGGTTTTCGCCGTGGTCGGTCAGCTGGTGATCTTCTGGTCTACCTAACTCACAGATGGGCGGAGGCAGTAGCGTTCAAGGGGGAGGCATTGGCCGTTAGTTTGGACATTGCGAAGGCCTTCGATCGGGTTTGGCACAAAGCGCTTCTTTCGAAGCTCCCTTCCTATGGGCTTCCCGAGAAATTGTGCGATTGGATCACCAGCTTTCTTGCAGATCGGAGCATCAAGGTCGTTGTAGACGGTGCAAGCTCCGATTGCAAGCCTATTAATGCTGGTGTTCCACAGGGCTGCGTGCTATCGCCAACGCTGTTTCTTCTGCATATCATTGACATGTTGCATACCCGTAGCATTCATTGCTATGCAGATGACAGCACTGGTGATGCTCTTTACACCGGCCGAGCCAATATTTCTCGGGAAAACGTCTCCGAGTGCCGGGACAAACTTGTGTCTGAAGTCGAGTCTCTGCTGGACAGAGTCTCGGATTGGGGCCGACTAAATCTAGTCCAGTTTAACCCCCAGAAGACACAAGTTTGCGCGTTAACCGCTAAAAAGAACCCCTTTGTCGTATCCCCTCAGTTTCAAGGCACTCCCCTTGTTGCCTCAGCCAGTATCGGAATCCTCGGCGTCGACATATCGAGTGACGTGCAGTTTCGTGGTCACTTGGAAGGGAAAGGCCAAATTGGTCTCTAAAAAGCTTGGCGGGCTCAGCAGAGCGGGATAGTATTTCATGCCGGCACACCGCCTGCAACTTTACAAGGCGCAGGTTCGGCCGCACATGGAATACTGTTCCCATCTCTGGGTTGGGGCTCCCCAGTACCAGATTCTTCCACTTGACCGCATCCAGCGCAGAGCGGCTCGAATCGTCGACGACCGAGTGCTTTCCGATCGGCTCTATTCACTGGCGCTGCGAAGAGATGTTGCATCTCTTTGCGTATTTTATCGCATCTATCACGGGGAGTGCTCTGAGGAATTGTTCGGATTAATCCCAGCCGCTAAATTTCGTGAACGCACTACACGTCAAACGTCATGATACCATCCACACCAGTGTGAACCGCCAACATCCAGATGGAAGCTTGGCGGTCACACTGTACGTTTCACAAGGAGTTTTCTTTCACGTACAACCTCTCTGTGGAATAGTTTACCACCGGCGATTTTTCCGGACCGATACGACCTGGGGACCTTCAAGAAAAGAGCTTACTCCTTTCTAAAGGGCCGGCAACGCACCCGCAATTCTCCTGGTGTTGCGTTGATCATTGGCGGCGGTAGTCACTTAACATCAGGTGAGTCGCATGCTCGTTTGCCCCTTCTTCTATAAAAAATAAAAAATGTTTTGCCATAATTGACATGCAAAAATGATATGAAATACAGATAATTACATAAACCCAATGTTACATTTTAATATTATTGCATTGCTTAAAAGTTGGGTTCAAATATTATGTACAATTTAATACTTATACAGATCCACTCTATTTGAATTCTTATACAGTAAATTGTTCATAAATTATTAATTGAATTATTACATTATTGTTACATAAATAATATTAAATATTATATGAGATTAGTTAAGCTATTATTATTTTAATAATTACACTACAATATAAATTAATTCATAATTTTAATTAAAATAAAATTATAATTTAAAAATCTCAGGCTATTATGCAAATATTACCATTTAACTTATTTTACATATTAATAAATAAATAATCAATATGAGTTACTAATCGTTTTTAGAAATAAAATGTCAATGTTAATTAATTCCTTAAACCTAATTTTATATTAGTATAATATATTTGACGAATTTATAATTAATTATATACATAGATACTATGTTATCTCAAAAAGAAAATTCGTATTCGTAGATGATGAATTGTGGTTTTAATCGTTGAAATCCCATATAGTTTTTTCTGATTCCAGCAGTTCAAAAAACTTTATTGTATTTTCATTATTCCACTCGAAAGGCATTTTGGTAGATCGTACTTATTTAATAACAAGACGGCACGCACGTCCGTTCATCCAGGCGCTTGGCGCAAGTAAGCGATGGAGCTGAATGTGTACACTCACTGCCGCTCGCGCTGCCCGTCTTTTGACTTCCGCACGAAAAACCGACATTTGAGGGAGCGTGGGGCAGTGGCAACGGCAGCGGCAGTGTCAGCGCGAGTAGCCTGTTTACATACTTCCCTGCTCACTGCCCTGCTCACTTGCCTGCCCAACAGGGTTGAATGTAAATGGGGCATAAGAGGTTTACACACACACACACACACACACACACACGCACGCACGCACGCACGCACGCACACCCGCACGCACGCACGCACGCACGCACCCACGCACGCGCACACGCACATACACACGCACATACACACGCACACGCACACGCACACGCACACGCACACGCACACGCACCACACACGCACACACATACACACGCACTAACGCACACACGACACCGCGGGGACGCACACACGCACACACGCACAAACGCACACACGCTCACACGCACACGCACACGCAAAATTGTAAAAAAAGGGTATTATAATAATAAGGAATACCTGAATGATAATAAAAGTAAATGAGGTGATCGCCCCAAAGTTGGACAAAAAAGAATATTGTAAATTTTAATGTGTTGAAAAAAGTCCCTCTGTGTCTCTTGCTGATTCTTCCCAGAACAGAGTTATTTTCCGTACCAGTGGATATGAATTTCAATATTTAATATGTACTAACCAAAATTCAATAAAAACATTCTATTCTAATAAACTGACTCATAATTATGCAATAGTTGTCAGTCTCGCCAGGCGGGTTGGCGACCGCAGTTTTTATTTTTTATGCTGTTATTAGGAAGATGCTGCAGCTCATCTCCTGGTATGTGTCTCCTCTGTCGCCTCTTATAACAACTACGGAATGATATAGGGTAATGGACAATCTTACCCTGCCACTACACGGTCAAATTTCTAACACTGTCGTAGTTTTTCAAATAATTTTTAGGAAATAACGCAATTTAGAGAAGATATACAATCGGATATCTCGTAAATAATCGCAAAAACAGTAAAAGCAAAAAGGTAATATATCAAAATGTCCCGTAAGTTCGTTAAAATATATATTATATAGAGAGTAAGCCTAATGGGGAGAGATATAAATCTTTGCTGCACGTAGAACCATATATCACTCACTTTTATCTTAGTAAAAATAAATTTAGAGTGAGGTGAAACATCCTACGTATTACAATTCACGCAAAGAAAATATTATATCGTCTTTGCTAATCTTTACAGAATATATTTTTTTTTGTTTTAGGTAATAGAGCTACGCTGCAGCAATATTATGGTTGTAGTACGAATGGGTCGACTCAACCAGGATAGAACCACGCTCTCACAGAATACCAGCACTAAATAGCTGCTTAATGCTGCTGTGTTTCGTATGGTGAGTGAGGAGAGCCGAAGACTCTTATTACTGAAAACAAGGCATTCCAGCTCAGTCCTCATTCTTAGAGGTGATAATGTATATGCATTTTTAGTCTTAATTGAGGGTAAATGTGAAAAATGACTGTGTGCTCGTTTGTTACACTATTTTTTTTTAAAAAAACTCCATCAACAGATACATATCTTATGTATGTGTTAGAACTTCTTTTCTGTCCAAGAGTCCATCCGTCTGGGCAGATACTACCCTCTTACTTATCTCTTCCTCCAATCAGCAACGCCTGCTCTGCTGTGTTCTTGTCTGAAGTATATAAAAAGCCAGTATAGTTAGAGGCTGGGAGATATTTCACCTTAATCTTTAGAGCTGACAACGAATCAGTAGCCTTCGTTGTTTAAAGTTGTCTGCAGATGTCCACGAACTGCAGTGGCCACTTATTTAAGAGTGTAAGTTCGTTCAGACCGTAAGTTCGTTAATGTCATCGCAGGTTACGAACCACCTGTCACATTTTTTTTTATATAACACGTGTCGTATTATCGTCGATGGTGTGTCTTTCCTAGAATAGTGGTGTTGGAAGTAGTGGTGTTGGGTGGTGGGAGTAGTGGTGCTGGGATTACTGGTGACGAGATTAGAGCACGCAATTGAAGATGGGAGGGAGGTGCTTTTCAAACTAGGTAAGCCACATCATTTAATGGAGCGGATGGTAGCAATATTACTATTAATATCTTTATGATTATTATGTTTATACAGGTTATTTAACTGAAAGCGTGGCACCACTCCCTTACCCATTTCTGCGTAGTCGTGCCAGCACGGGTCTGAAGGGTATAAAGAGATCTTAGAAGAGAAGGGTTTTAGAGGCTAGCTTTTAGAGGTGAGAACTCATCTTTAGCCTTCTTTGTTTGAAGTAGGCTACAGGTGCCCATCAGGTGAACGTAAGTTCGTTTTTACTTCATTTTTATACAAAAAATGTACTCGATATAATTTACCTATTTAACAATACAATCTACTATTACCTACTGATCATTCTACCTATGTTTATTCTATGATAAAAAATCAACCGCGCGAACACAGAGTAGCGCACATTTTTTTGTTAGAAATGGCTGTTCTCGTACGTAAGTGCATATTACTTCAACGATTGAATATTATTTTGTAAATGTCAATCGGGGTACATTATACAGATGTAAAACAAATAGTTTGGAAACGTAGTTTCCTTCTCATATTTTCGTAGTTCGTATCTATGTGACTAAGTTTTCTAAACTGAATATTGGACAAAACTCTCGGTGTAGAAGTCATACATGCTTTTCGGTTTCATGATACGATTATACCTTATAGTGTAATTATATAATGAAATTATATATAATCTATAATGGAATTCCTTACTGGCCTTTTGTGCCTTTTATTTAGGTTTGAGTTATAAAAATAGACTTAATAATAAGTTACTTTTAGATTAATCAACAACAAAATATTGCAATAAATATTGAGAATACAGAAATTTACAAAAACTAGTATCAAGCTGAGCTGTGATGAGTTACAGGTTATAATATACGTACATCCTTCAACAAATATTGCATTTATTCAAAGGGGAGCTCAGATGTGTTGAGATATAGATAGAATTTTACTTCAACAGGATTTGTATGGGAAAAAATAAATGAGAAGGGGTTGAGCCTTTCTTGTGAATATTTTAATAGAAAACAGAACACAAGATAGTGATAAATTTAACCCACTTCGAATAGTATTTCTTAAGTAAGTTAGCAAGTTATAAGATGTTAAATTAAAATTTATTATGAATTAAACTGGAATAGATATTCCAGATTGTTTTCTTTTTCAGTCATAATTCTTCTACAGGGGCCACTTCTGCTGCAATCAAGCTGGCCTTATATGTATAAGGAAATGTTATAAAATAAAGATAATTTATTTTATGTTATTAATTTAAATTTATGATATACAGACAATATCTACAACATTTTTTATAAAATAAGGAAAATTGCAAATTTCCATTTATTGTTATTATAAATTCGCAACCCTGTCTTCAAACATCTACAATTGTTAAGAATGTCTAGGACAAGGAGAGAGTATAATTAAGTGGTTAAACGAACTTACCATAAGTGAAGTTCAACCATAATTATACGAAGCTCCTTGTCCTAGATGGTACTCCCGGCCCAACCCTCCCTGGGTTAGGGTTGCCCATCTAATTCATTGCTTTATACATAATGAAATTGCATTGACGGACGGTTTTTTTTAAAGAATATTAACAATGCTATAAACATTACTAATATTCCCCTTAACCACTCGTGGTAAGCTTAAATTGCTTGTGTTACGAGTGGTTCACGCCAGTAGTCAAATGGTGGATTCGAACTCACGACCTTTTTGAGTTCGCGGTCTGCGCCCTGCCATTAGGCTACTGTCGCATGAAGTTGGGTTGATAGTGTTGCCATATATACTGCTCCTTAAAAAAATTTTTTAGCGAGCTTGGATAAATTGTGATGCTGGCATGGAATGCGGCGTACTACAATTGTTAAGAATGTCTAGGACAAGGAGCTTCGTATAATTATGGTTGAACTCCACTTAAGGTAAGTTCGTTAACCATTTAATTATATACTAGCGACCCTACTTCACCTGAATAGGGTCTATTAATACTGAGTTATTTAGATTTAAAATATTCAAAGACGGATATATTAATAATTGGAATAAAATTTATATTTTCCGAAAAAAAAAACTCAAAAAAATATTTATATGTATATAAATAAATTATCACGTTACCTAAATATAAAATTTAAGAAATAGGTATTAAAAAATTATATTTCACATCCATTATCACTTTATGCATCTACGTTTTCGTGTTTGCACTCGGATGAGATTTAAAACGGTGCCTCGATGGAAAAGGTAACGGATAGCCAGGCGAAGGCTTTGGAACGGAGATAAAATCTATGTACAGGGTTCTTTTTTATAGCTGTATCCACGTAGCTATTAACAAAAATTGTTAAAGTGAAATAATTCCATGTATGCTGATAAAAATTAAATGTAAGATGTCGTATGAAATTGTGGAAATCATATTGTATTTATATTATTTAACAACGTTTTATTTAAAATCTTTTAAAGGTAAATACGAAATTCTTATTCAGTCATTGTGAATACTGTAAAGAATTTCAGACCTTTTTTTACTTTTATACATTTTCCCAACTTTTTTATTCACTCGCTTATTTGTCTGCTGGTTTCTGGGTGTCCGGTACAGCCTATAAAAAGTCCACTACTAAACGTAGCCCTTTCTATTGATTGCCTCATTTCGAGGATATTTGCTATAGTAAGCTTGGCAACCGCAGTTTTTAGTTTTCATTTGTTATCAAAAAGATGCTGCTGACCATCCCCTGTTCAAGTTCCCCTACTTTCGCTATTCGATATCGTGGGTTCCTTTTAGGATGTCTTACGACACCCGTGGGATATATTATTATCACTACATATAATATCGTACGATGATGATGATAATATAAGAGATGGTATACCACCACTTATCAATCTATAAGAACTCACAACTTTATGAAATGTATAATTTCGTCCGCGGGTGTCGTAAAACATCTGAAATAGGGTCATGCACTCATTGAAGCCATTATCAAATGACTTCAATTCTTTTATACACTAGGTGTTGCCAAAGAAAAGCAGCGGTTATGAGTACATACAGAATAAGAAAGAAGACTAATTTATATTGGAGGTTTTAACTTTGTAGAGCTACGCTGTAGCTATATTATAGTAGTAGCAAGAATGGGTCAGCCCGATCGGGTAAGTATCACACTCTTACAGAACACCAGTATAAAATAACAGCATAATGTTGCTGTGTTTCACATCGTGAGTAAACCGAAGACCCTCACTCGCTTAGCCCGATGGGAGGTAATCTGACACGACCGGAGAGAGATCAGGCGCAGGACAAACGCCTTTACGTGCTCGACGAGGCACAGTGTGAAACAGCGCCATGTTCCATTATTTGAAGGCTGCGAATTTCTTGACAGAATAACCCGATAATTGATTTTGGTTGATCTAAAATTTAATTCTTAATCGAGGATAGATATGGGTGTCTGCTGGTTACAGAAATTACCATCAGTGGGCCTGTGGGCTCGTTTGTCACCCTTATTCCATAAAAATTCTTTATATTTTTAAAAAAATGACATTCACTTCCAACAGAGAAATTTAAAGCATAAATAATTCGTCACTCAATTTTATTTCTGCGACGTCTATTGTTTGGTGAACAATACAATGAAAATGTTGAACAAAACTTGTACGAGCTATATCTAAATTATATCACCTAATAATACAGTTGGTTAAAAAGTTAAATATTGACACCACCAATTTAACACGAATTTTATGTAGGAATATACGCATTTTATAGGACTGGCACATATACTTATTTCAATTATATTGTTTTCTACTTACTCTATAATTCGCCTGATTTTGCTTTACGGCATTATAGTTGGTTTACATTTATTAAAGAATAACTTTGACCAATGAGCACACAGACTATCTGATGATAAGTGGATGCTTTAGTGTGAAAATCTAAATAAAGTTAGTGTTGTCATAGTCCCACTGACCTCTATATATACAAGTACGCTGGACTGGCTATACCATACAAAATGACTCTGCCAATTTGAAGCGCCGTTAAAGGATGTCTTGAAAAATAAAATTGACGTAATATGCCAAAGTCTGTTGTCTTATTTATATTGTCTTATTTCATAAATCTGTATTTTGAACTTTTAAACTAAACTTTTTAATTAAAATGAAAGTATTTTGTTGTTTGATTGTGTATAATATTAGTTACATAACAAGAATTATTTTTATTAATAATTAGAGATGATACGCACACGTGCGTAATCTGTAAAACTCGTTACCAAAAGGGAAGTGGTATAGCATTTCACAAGTAAGTGAATTTGCAGCAAATATTAAACAAATTAAAACTATTTGATAATATAAGTACTTAAAAATTTGTTACTAATCTTAATATCATATATACCCAACATGTTTGGGTGTATATTACTGAGTTTTGATAAACAATAAAATCCAATAGGGTTGTCGAGTTCCTTGTCTACCCATATGTGTTAACAAAAAAAGTCGCCAACAACGGATGATTATCAAATGTTTATTAATTAACAGGTTTCCAACTGAAGCTAGACTAAAATTATGTCTTAAAAGCATAAATATTGTGAATTGGCGTCCGAAACAAAATGATCATGTTTGGAACAAATAGATTATTATTTCGAATGTTTTTTTATTTCTTCTTTCCTCATTTTCCACCAAACTCAAGGGCCATAGCCAAGTGTCGAAAGATCGCCTGATGATGTCGAGCCACGTTGGATGTGTGTTAGTTGGCTGCGGCTAGAGGAGATTCCTCTCCCTGGACCGCTGTAGTCGAGGTGGAATCGTAAGGGAAGAGGAGTGTTGGTATGGCGATTGGCGATGCGCCACTTGACTATCTTTCGCAACTTTGGTGAGGCTGCACCACTTGATGCTTCCAAGTGCTCGTTTTCCCTGGCTCTATTAACATATCGGGCTCGGGGAGTCCGTAGTGCAGCTCGTATCTCTATAAATGTTTTCTCGGTTTAAAATCTTTGTAGAATATTTAAAACGATACCAGGAGACCCGACGGTATGAGTTTGGTTGCTTGAGGGAGAGAGAGGGAGAGAGATAAAGCTTTAGCGTGGGATACTACTTGCGAACACTTTGACAGCCTCCCATCTCAGGGATACCTCGCCTAACGAAGGGGTGACATTAGAGGCAACTGAACCAAGTAAATAGCCTAGAATATCTGGAAGATTACATATTTGTGCAATTTGCTGTAGAGACTATTGGTCCGTAGGGTGCACGTGCGATGTATTTCCTAAAAATCTGTATCTGCGACTGATCATCGCTGCTGGTAATAAGAAGTTGTTTAATTTGTTGTTTCCTCGCTTGAAGTCTAAGTATAGCCACTCAATGCGGACACGTAGCTAGCATTCTTGGGACGATACCACAGAAAGTAGGACATTGTGATAGTTTCAGTTATTTTTTTTAATATTGTAATTTCTATTTCGAAAATGACGTTGTAAATAACTGATAACTATGTAATTAAAAGTTTATATTTTTTTATATTATCTTGCTAGCTCGTACCCGGCGCATTGCTGCTGCAGAAGAAATAATTGTGGGAAATGTGCCCATTGGAGGCAAGTCTCAGCCATGGTTTGGTCGCTCCTGTAAAATAGCATCATGCTATAAGCAGGAGTGCTACCAAGCCTGGGCTGATGCATCAGCGTCCCGGGATGTAAACACCAGCGCTCTAAAAAAGAAGTATAATTCCGCCTCTAGGTCCTTCAAAAGAGTCATTGCCAAGGCAAAGTCAGAGCACATAGGCAGAATTGGCGAGAAACTAGTTCGCCTTCCTTCTGGAACCCGTGCATTCTGGTCTCTCGCCAAGGCTGTCCAGGGGAATTTCTGTCAGCCATCTCTTCCATCTCTGCACAGGGAGGACGACTCACTGGCCCATACCGCAAAGGAGAAAGCCGATCTTCTAGGCTCTTTCTTTGCGTCTAACTCGACTCTCGATGACGAGGGGAGTACTCCGCCGACCATCCCGCGGCGTGAGTGCACCATGCCGGAAGTGCACTTCACACAGCGCTCGGTTCGCAAAGCACTCCTCTCCCTGGACATCCACAAGTCGAGTGGGCCTGACGAAATCCCCCCAATTGTGCTGAGGACGTGTGCTCCAGAGTTGGCACCGGTTTTAACGCGTCTTTTCCGGTACTCCTACTCCCTAGGCGTAGTCCCAAAATCATGGAAGACGGCTTACGTCCACCCGATCCCTAAAAAAGGCGACCGCTCTGACCCGTCCAACTACCGGCCAATCGCCATCACCTCCTTGTTCTCCAAAACAATGGAGTCCCTTGTAAACTACCAGCTCAGGAGGTACCTTAAATATCACCAGCTGATTAGTGACCGCCAATACGGTTTTCGCCGTGGTCGGTCAGCTGGTGATCTTCTGGTCTACCTAACTCACAGATGGGCGGAGGCAGTAGAGTTCAAGGGGGAGGCATTGGCCGTTAGTTTGGATATTGCGAAGGCCTTCGATCGGGTTTGGCACAAAGCGCTTCTTTCGAAGCTCCCTTCCTATGGGCTTCCCGAGAAATTGTGCGATTGGATCACCAGCTTTCTTGCAGATCGGAGCATCAAGGTCGTTGTAGACGGTGCAAGCTCCGATTGCAAGCCTATTAATGCTGGTGTTCCACAGGGCTGTGTGCTATCGCCAACGCTGTTTCTTCTGCATATCAATGACATGTTGCGTACCCGTAACATTCATTGCTATGCAGATGACAGCACTGGTGATGCTCTTTACACCGGCCGAGCCAATATTTCTCGGGAAAACGTCTCCGAGTGCCGGGACAAACTTGTGTCTGAAGTCGAGTCTCTGCTGGACAGAGTCTCGGATTGGGGGCGACTAAATCTAGTCCAGTTTAACCCCCAGAAGAAACAAGTTTGCGCGTTAACCGCTAAAAAGAACCCCTTTGGCGTATCCCCTCAGTTTCAAGGCACTCCCCTTGTTGCCTCAGCCAGTATCGGAATCCTCGGCGTCGATATATCGAGTGACGTGCAGTTTCGTGGTCACTTGGAAGGGAAGGCCAAATTGGCCTCTAAAAAGCTTGGCGTGCTCAGCAGAGCGGGACAGTATTTCATGCCGGCATACCGCCTGCAACTTTACAAGGCAGGCTCGGCCGCACATGGAATACAGTTCCCATCTCTGGGCTGGGGCTCCCCAGTACCAGCTTCTTCCACTTGACCGCATCCAGCGCAGAGCGGCTCGAATCGTCGACGACCGAGTGCTTTCCGATCGGCTCGATTCACTGGCGCAGCGAAGAGATGTTGCATCTCTTTGCCTATTTTATCGCATCTATCACGGGGAGTGCTCTGAGGAATTGTTCGGATTTAATCCCATCCGCCAAATTTCGTGAACGCACTACACGTCAAACGTCCCGATACCATCTAAACCATCTGGATGCTTGGCGGTCCACCACTGTACGTTTCACAAGGAGTTTTTTCCACGTACAACCTCTCTGTGGAATAGTTTACCGCCGGCGATTTTTCCGGACCGATACGACCTGGGGACCTTCAAGAAAAGAGCTTACTCCTTTCTAAAGGGCCGGCAACGCACCCGCAATTCTCCTGGTGTTGCGGTTGATCATGGGCGGCGGTAGTCACTTAACATCAGGTGAGCCACATGCTCGTTTGCCCCTTCTTCTATATAAAAAAAAAATATCGTTAAAAATGTGGAACAGTTATATTGTATAATTACTAATTAGGAATGATAATACAGTAATTGAATTAGAATTATATATAACTTTCAAATATATAGTCGGTATAATACGCACGCCACCTAGTGTCAGTTAATTGTACCACGCGTATAACCTTCGCACAAGTGCAACCAATAAGTTGAATGAGTTTGACCGCAATCTGATGAACGGTATGGCATCGTAGAAAGTACGAACAAACATAAACTTTTATTTAGTAGAAAATATTTTACTGACTATAGACAGACCTGTAGTTGATTAGAATAGGCGTTATTATAGCAGCTGTTTTGTTTTTTATAATACTAGAACTAAATGAATGGTTGACAATAAATTATTTTAGAAATTATGTTTTTAATTTTATTTTGTGTAGTTAGTTTAATCTTAATAATTTTTAGTAGAATGGTCTAAAGGCCTACGATGGCTATCCGAGTACAGAACCAGAGTACAAAACTAATCCAACTGTAGAGATGTGTAAGACTGTGTGTGGTAATATCGACGTTTTCAAGCTACTGGACTGAAAAGGATACGATATTAACGTCAATGGCGTGTACGTCACTCACCTTCGTTTTGCCGACAATATAGTCCTTATAATGCAGAATCGCTGGAGGACCTACGCACTATGTTCAATGACCTCAATCGTGTCTCCCAACGGATAGGTCTTAAGATGAACAAGGACAAAACAAAAGTCACGTGTAATGTCCTTGTCACGTTAGTACTGTTATTAGTTTGTGGTTCTAGTCACACCTATGCCGGTGGTTTTTGGGAGCACTTAGCTGAAGTTGTTGACAAGTATTTTTACTTGAGACAAATAGTCCGACTAGGTAAGTTCAACTTCGACCGACAGGTCAATCGACGGATTCAACTCGGCTGGGCAGCGTTCGGGAGATCAGAACACATCTTCTCGTCAGGAATACCTCAAAACTAGATTGTACAACCAGTGCGTGTTGCCAGTGATGAACTATGGATCTGGGACGAGGTCTTTCACTGCTGGCTGCATGAGGATTGTATGTTGCTCAGCGAGCTATCAAGGGGGCAATGCTCAGGGGTTCAAAATTAGGAATGAGGATATCTGCAGCAGAACCAGAGTGACCGACATCGCCCAATGGATTAGTAAGCTGAAGTGGCTATTAACCGGCCATATAGCTCGAAGAACCGAATACATATGGGGAAAAATTTTCTCGAGTGGCAGCCTCGTAGCGGAAGGTGAAGTGTAGGATGTTCCCCCACTAGATGGAGTCAAAAAATGGATGAACCGTGCTTTGTGGCATTCCTTGGGGGAGGCCTAATGTTCAGCAGTGGATTTGTGAAGAGTTTTAATAATGATGAATGATAACTGCATTATATTAATATGATACATAAATAGAATGGACGTTACGGGTAGAGTCCATCTATTCATAGAGTCCATTCTATTTATTTAGGTATAGGGCATCGAATTTTTATCGATATTATTTGGTACACTGTCTTATCCCTATTGTTAGTTCCGTGGACGTGCACTTTTGCTGTCAGCGCCAAAATGGCGGAAATCAAATCGCTTCAGCATGTCATGGCGCCAGTCCAGCGTTCTTGTATATATAGAGGTCAGTGCATAGTCCAGTCAAAATAGACAAAAACTAGTCATAACTTAGCCAAAATTCGCATAGAGCTGAAAATTGGCAGAGACGGTCAATACATGCAGATTCAGAGATGCAGATGCAGCACAATCCATCTTAATTTTGTACGTTTGACCTTGAATAAAAAAATTTGCAGAAGTAGGATCGAAGGGGATTTTTGACATTTTATTTATAACTAGCTCTAACTCTAACTCTTTTTCAAAATCCTAGATCTGAAACGTCTGATTTTGAATTCTAAGAGCCCGGGGACGGGAAAACGTGATTCACGAGATGATTCGAGACGTTCTAGATCTTTCATTTTATAAGTCAACAGGAAATGCCCATCAGACTAAACAACTTTTGCTAAGACGTAATTCCTATATATGTTATCGTGTTGCTGGGCTTTGGATGGAGTGTAACTCCTTGTGTGTTATTAAGTTAATATATTGGTAATATTGTTTAGATCACGTTCACATGAGGCTTAAGTACTTATAGAGCAATAAATACTTCAGAGCAAAGCTTCCGGGTAAACTATGTTGAAAGTTGACCCGTCCGGCACATGAACATAAAGATTTCTAGAACTGCTAACCCGGGAAAGAGTAAGTACAACTTATCATGCGAGAAACAACTGACACCGAGATCTACTCCAGCAAACGAAAAGACTGCCCTTGAGCCTTATTAATTGTAATTGCATAACACACTGATACTGGGAATTGCGTTCTTATAAATTGGAATGGAAAATTATTTGGTATTGTGGGAATTCTGGGAATAAAGACGGTTTCTCCTGCATCGAAACCTGTTAAAATTTGAGCCTCGATTATACTTTGTTGCAACTGGGTTACTTTTAGCCGAGTTCCATTGCAAAATTGTGGTGGTCTTAAATTTCGGAGCAGAATAATCGGAATGCCAATTTTAAACAAATTTCGTGAGAAGGAAGTCCGGGCATATTTAAAGAATTTGAAAATTCTGTCGTTTAATTAGTGGCTTCTTGTTCATCGACATTCTATTTATTGAACTATAAACTTTGCTTTCCCCCTGTATATTTGACAGTATTTTGTTATTAATCTCAGATGCCTGCTCATTGCGAGGAGTTAAAATGGATCTTTCGCATAGCCAAGAATTGTCCCTATTTAATATATTTGTTACCTCACCGTAAACCGACGATATAAGATGTGGTTGGGATTGCACTATACAACATAACTCAGGCGTCAGAATAAGTTTTCCTTGGTGTAGTTGTGGATAGGTACCTTCACCAATCTTTAATAATTTACCAGAAAATTGACGATCATCCGGGTTATCTCCAGTTCTCACTCGCATGTTTATTGTCAAATGTACCGATTGTATATCACGCTACAAATAAGAGCTTTTTAGGCAAGCCCTAACCTTATTAGCTCGGGTTCCCCATGGTATTACCGGTAAGGTTTGTCGGGAATCACCACAAAATAAAACCGTGATACCGACCATTGGTCGATCATTTTGTCTTATATCCCTTAAAGTTCTGTCTACCACTTCTACTCCTTTTCGGTGGTCCAACGTACATTCATCCCATATGATTAAATTACACTCACGTAATACCTTAGCTTTGTCGCTATTTCTTGAAATACTACAGGTTGGACTTTTCGTGCGATCTAAATCAATTGATATTTTAAACATAGTGTGAGCAGTTTTACCTCCTGGTATCAATGTTGCAGCTATACCTGATGAAGCCACGGCAAGAGCAATTTTACGCTGATTTCGAAAATAAGCTAATATTAATTTAGTCAAAAAGGTTTTCCCAGTTTCTCCAGGTGCATCTAAAAACCATATACAAAATTATCAGTTTGGCAAAGTCGAAAGAATGCCAATAAAGTTGTTTGTCTAGGGCTCTCTAATCGTTCTGTAACATTTACGGCGTTGAAATATATACTTTGACCGCCTTCAAGATGAACATCCAGATGAGTCACAGGGATATCTTTCGTGAATGTTGAAACTTAAGACCCGCCATATAGCTTCTGAAGAGCTGATATATCTGCGTGACTGAAATCTAGTAACTTCATCATGTTCATTTCTCAATGCAAATGTAGCTTGGTCACTGCCCTTGTTAATATACTTACAAATATTTTTATTGACTCTACACTATTTAACATTTCAACATTTATGTGAGCTTGAAATGCTCTAGACAACACAGGCGAATACGGAACGACCCACCTATTATCAAAAGTAACCTGTTGTCCAGACACTCGCTTTTCAACAGTAAAACCACCATTGTCTCTTGAACGGCGACGATATAATGGGTATCCATCATGTCCTGTTACAGTTTCATCCACTAATGCTTTTGGATATCTTTTAGTGCAACGACCGTCTTGCATGCAAGGAGCATTCCCGTTAAATGCACCACATGGACCATGTATCGTATGAGTTTTAACAATTTCGTATAACACGGGATCTGCAATCGGATCTGGAATTTCAGCACTGATTGAATTGTCTACATCATTAGGTCGAACCTTATCTTTTAACCAAAGCAGGATATGTGCGTGAGGTAAGCCGCGTTTTTGCCACTCAACACTATACATATAACACAATATGTCTCCAAAAATGTTATCTTTGGTAAGTAGATCTATCATTGATTTTAATTTTAAATTAAAAACTCTTGCGATAATATCATGGCGGTCATGCGGTGCTTAACCCTCAATAAGCTCCCGAGTGATTTCATCCCACTTGGGATTGGTAGTTACAGTAATAAATAAGTCGGGACGTCCATATTTTCTTACGTAACAAAAAGCATCTTGAGTACGTTCGTGCATGTAGCGTGGAATACCAGTAAAAGAAGAGGGTAAAATAACTAAACGGCCCATATTCACCGTATCATTATCTTGCTGCATGGCGTCGCGAAGGTGCACGTATTCTTCAGCGCGCAGCTGCCTTTGATTAGATCGTATATAAACTAATCTTTCGGTTTCAATTTTTGCGTACATGTCAACAATAAACTGATTGAATAAGCCACGAACTATTCTGTCTCATTTGCAAGTGTAACAATAAAATTGAAGGCGTGACATCTTTTTTATTATAATTAGGTGCGTCTGTACGCGGATCAGTTTGGTATAAAGCGAAATTATAACCATCTTCCCCTCGAGAGTATATCAAAGTATATTGCAAACTGTCGTAAGCCCTGTGGGTTTCATAAATACGTTGCAAACGATTGTCTCTGGAACGGATAACGATATCACGCCTACCACATTCCTGGTCGACCAATGCTACAGCAACTTCATTCGTGGATGGAACGTTATAACGCCCAGGGTGTTCCTGAGTTGGACGCCTATCGGCATTTATAACAATTTTATAATTGTTATCACCATCTTCAGGAAGAGCTTCTAATGCCGATTTAAAACTGCATACATACGAATTAACCAGATGCAACATGTTCTGAAGTTGTGAAATAAGTTCAGTATTTAAATTCGGGAAATATTGATTTCTTATTTTTTTTTAATTTATTTGGGACAACAAACAATAGTACAATATATATTACAAAGAACAGAAGTTTAAATTAGAATTTGAATGGTTAATTGTACAATCAACTACGTTATCCACGTCTTACTTAGTTTTGCTTAGTACAAACAAAATTAAACTTATACAATATATTTATACATAGTAAAAGTAACATATTAATAAAGAAAAAAATCATAACATATATGTTATTTTAAGTGTAACAGTAGTTGTTTTTTGGCCTTGGATAAAGATGTTGAAACATATCTATATTAAAAATTATCATTATATACTGACATCAACCGTCGCAGTGGTATGCGTTTGCCGACATTAGTACGGCAAGCTCTAACGGCGAACACACATCGTCGGCGTACTCTGCGTAAGTTATTATGGCGAGGTACTATTAATCCTATCTGGTTTAAAAGCGCTGGGCAATCAAATTTATTATGAAAAATATTAAACAAAAACATAGCCTGCAATAATAAACGTCTCGATCTCATTGTGACTAAATTATATTTAACACGAAGTTTATCATATGAAAGGGTAAAATATTTAAGATGATAATGCATACAGACTTATATTCGACTGTTCGTTGTAGTCGGATACAAAATATATTTGAAGAAACAGGTTGGTCTTCAGGCAAAAGGGATCTCATCAAATGGTAAACCTGACCTTGTATCTTAAAAGTAGTCATGAAAGGACCTTCTGAGACATGTTGAGCACCAAAGGATGTCATTTGAAACGCACTATTATGAGTGCGAATATTGTCTAAGAACTGTTTAGATTGCACATGTTCCCCTAAAAGTAGTGACTTCAAATGTTCCGGTGGATCTTTGAACGAAGGCAAATTTATTTTACCTCCAGAACAACAGAAACCAGCCGACTCCTTACTCCACTTTGAAGCATTACAAAAAGTTTAATGAGTTTAATGAGTTTAAAGTAAATTGAATAAAATTTCAATTATCCTTTGAAGAATTATTGTTGGAATATACGTTATTTCTTTATAATGCGATACTTACATAACATCTTAATATTGTACAGTTAGGAATATTAAACTAACATGTGTAACATTCGAAATAATCAAAAGAAACTATCTATTTTTTCATTTGTGTCACCGGTCATTTCCCCTATTTTTCAACAAAACTTTAATTATGAAAAATACTACTGTGTAAAAACGTATATTTTTTTTATTCTGGTTACACATAACCACATACTCAAGTTACGCTAATAGTTTTAAATTAATACACAATATAATAGGATTTCTCTCTGTTTTATTTTGTGACCATTTTTTTCTATCATTAGTGTCGACTTAATAAACGTTCCGTTATTAAGAACACCTGTGCATTACTGCTATCCCCACTTTTACGCACGTAAAGAAATACCCTAGTAGCACGAGAACGGTCGGTGATAGCAGACGCGTGCATCGTTAATTCTGGTAAGAAATCGCTTTTTTATTGAATTTCTGTGCTTAGTACGAAAACTGAATCTGTGTTTATAGTTGTGAGATAATAAGTATTTGAACAATGGATTCTTTATCATGCACGTATATTAGCAATGAATAACGCGGATATTTTGTGGGCTCTTGATGGCGTCTAGAATATTTTACGACGCAATAAATTAGATTGTTTGTTGAAAATTTCATTCGTGTCACTTCATTAGTGTCATTTTTTTGAGTAACCACTAATGAAATGCAATGCTACACGAATGAAACGGTGTATTACTTGACTACGAAAAGAAGGGTTATGATTCTTTTCTTGTTTTTAGCTTATGTGTCATCAAATTTGCTTTTAAACCTTACTTTTACTTGCAAACTTTAAGAGGTTTCTCTCATTTTTTTTTCATGATAAGTACCATTAATTTATTTGTTAAAATTATGAGATGGATTTTCCTTATAGTATATGGTAAATTGTTTAAGGTTTAAAATGGTGAAAGAAAAATGTAAGAAAAATGAAGATGAGTTGGAAAGGAGGATTGCAAGAAGGGAAAAATATAAACGAATAAAAAGCGATCCCGAAAAATATGCCGGTAAAAGGGCTAAAAAAAGGAGGCTTACTTAAAAAGGAAAAGCGAGAAGAAGGTAAAAAATATCAACCAAATATCTCCAAGGGAACAAAGAGCACAAGGAAAGCGTTGGAGAGAAAATTCGAAGCGATACCTGGAGAAGAAAGCACGAGAACGGACGATACAAGAAGTAACCATTTCTCAAGTTCTCGAAGCTCACACAAAAATAAATGATAAAGAGTTCTCCGATCCTTTGTATGAGGAAAATGTAAAAAAGAGATAAATAAAGAAAGTAAGAAAAGAACATTCCAAAGTAAAATTAAAGCCTTACAGTTAAAACATGCGCTAGAAAAAAGAGAAATGACCTTATTAATTAAGAAATACCAAAAGCGCTGCAAAATTTTGACAAAGAAATTAAATAAAATAAAAGAAAATCATGCATATACTGTTTGGGAAGAAAACATTGCATTAACTACTCAAGTTCCTATTCATGGACAGAGATTTTCATCATCTGAAGAAGCTGTGGACGTCTACAAAACGGCCATTTTGGAGACCTCAACTTCCGAATGGAATGGTTGCTTCAATGATTGGTTCCATCCTATGGAAAAATGTGTCAAATTTCGTGGAGAATACTTCGAAAAGCAATAAATAAATTTTTAAATAGTAATGTTGTGTCACTTCCTTGATTCCCGAAATTTTCAGTGCCGCCCTCGTAGCATCCAAGAATTAATCAAAAGTTTTTATAAAGATGACATTAACAGCCGCATTGGCGCAGGAAAGAAACAATATGTAAAAAAAATATCGGAATAATAAAACAAAAACGGTATCTGCTGGATTCTGTTAAAAATTTACATAAAAAATTTCTTGAATAGAATCCTAACATACTGATTAGTTATGTAACATTTACAAGACTACGCCCATTTTGGGTCCATTTGCCACGAGATGACAGGGAAACATGTGCATGTATGGCACATACAAATATAGATCTAATGATTTTAGCTTTAAAGAAGAATAAAATAGTTGACATATGGAATTACCTGGATATGCTGCACGTTCTTTGTTGCGACAAATACAATAAAAAGTGCATTGGCAGAGATTGTGAAACTTGTAAAAGCAGAGTTATATCGTACAATGAATTTAATAATACGGACGAAATCGAGTACCATGAATGGTGCAGAGATAAAAAAGAAATTAAAAGGAAAATGAATATAGTGAAAAAATTTACAAGGAAAATAAAGCCCAAAGACCTGATATTTAAACTTGAGCATTCCCTTCCGAAATTCTTTATTCATACTGTGAACATCCTCAATCAACATCAAGCTGTTACTCTATTGAAAGAATCCCTTAATCATGGCGAAACATTACTCCACATGGACTTTTCTGAAAATTATAGTTACAAATTTGCTGAAGAGGTGCAAAGTCTACACTTTGGGGGTAGCCGGGGACAAGTACCTCTTCATACCGTTGTAGCTTATCTCAAAGAAGGAAGGGAGACTCTTATCCATTGTCTGTGCACGGTCAGCGAATGTACACGGCATGATTCCCCTGCAGTCTGGGCACACTTACAGAAGGCGTTACAATTTGTGTTCGAAAAATGTCCTTATATTGTTAACAGATAGTCCAACAATCCAATACCGAAATAAACAAATATTTTACGTATTGACTCAGCTCCGCGATACCTTCCCATCGTTAAAGCTAGTTACTTGGAATTACCAAGAAAGTGGTCATGGCAAAGGCATCCCCGACGGCATTGACGCTGTGGTTAAGCGGACAGCTGATCATCAAGTTAAATGTGGGCGTGACGTCGGGGATTTTCCAACATTCCTTGAAGTTGTTCGCGAAAATATTAAAAATGTTGAGATAAAAGTAGTAGAGGAGCATGAAATTATAGAAAAAGAACTTCTTCTTCCTAAGGATATTTCACCATTCAAGGGTACTATGTTAGTTCACCAAGTAATCTGGAATTCTGTATCAGAATTTCTTGAGTTCCGAAAACTAAGCTGTTTTCTGTGTTTGGATAAAATCTGCGAACATGAGGATAAACATATGCAATTACATAAAATTTATAAGAGTATTTTCGAATCGGCTGTCCAAAATATAAAAGTTATTCCACCAAGCAAACGAATTACGGTATTGAGCGATGTATCCATCCAGTATTATAATCGGAAGAATAATCCGTCTACTTCCGGAACACGCAAAATTATAAAATCTGTTAAAAGACTTGCAGATGTAAAATTTGATTGTACAAATCAAACATTCATAAACACCCAACAGAAGGTGTCTAGTAGGCATGAAGAGGCTTTCCTCCGCTTTATTAATGAACGGTCTTTTGAGAATACGGAATAAGAAAAATGGAGGAATAGAAAGTGACGGTAACTTTAAAACATGATCAAAACTGATTACATAATTTAGTTAATACGAAAATAAATCAAAGAATTTAAATTATAAAAATAAGAAATCAACAAGATTGAATAAGAAACCAGCTATAAGATTTAACTAAGTATTAAAATAATATTACCTATCCAAAATGACTGAGTAAATAAATAAGTGATGTAGAAATATTTTTTTGAGAAATATATGCCTACATAATTATACATTGTTATAACCAAAAAGTTTGTTACTTATATTTTGTAGATCACAGATATAATTATGTTACGTAATCGTGTATTCTTAATATTTGTTTTGTATTGTTTTAAAATGTCTTTTGATTAAAAGTTTAATACAAGTGTTTTTGTTTTTGTTCTCACCTAAAAATGCTAACATACATATTTTCTTGTGCATTTTTAAAAAAGACTAATATCACAGAATACGTAATAGTACTACGTACCCAATATTATAATCGTAAAGTATGTGATTTAGTTAGCCAATATCATTAGTGTCATGCAGACTTCATTCGTGTTATGAGAGTATCATTCGTCTTACCCTGATCTTGATTTTTTGTCACTATTGAGTAGATACGCACCGTGATTTTACATTCTGATGTACTAACTTCGTAAAAGTAAACGTTATGGACCGTCAGATAACAATAAAACGGGTATTTGCACAAAACGAAAAAAAGTGTCAAATTATTTGTGAAATCGACCCTTTGTGCTTTGGGTTTTAACAAAAAAGGACTTGTGTTCTATTTTTAAATTTTATTTTCAGTTTCGTTCACATTCCTTGTGAACTGCGTCACGTAATTTGAATGCATATGACATATTTTATGTAATTTCTCAGCTTGCTTTCGTTTGTAATTTGGTTTCGAAATTTTAATTTTAATTTGATAATTTTTTGGTTTTATGATAGTTTTTTAAGTTTGAACTGTTTTTGTGTATTAAAAATAGTGTAACATAAAATATTATATAGATGCGTAGATATTAGGTAGATACTATACATTTTTTTAACAAATTAATTAAAGTTTAGTGTTTGACATTGTGTAGAACTAATTAAACCTATTAAGTAACAATGTCTCGTCCGCTTACAAGCATAATATGGGACTATTTTGAGAAGTATGACATAGTCAATAAAACGGCCAAATGTCAGAGTTGTTGCGATATTTATAGTTACGAGGGCTCAACAGGCAATCTTAAGGCGCATTTAAAAAAGAACACTTAGATGCTTTTACGAAAGTAATCACAGCCCAACAAGAAGCGAAAACAGGTCAGCAACAAAGACAATTATGTTCGTCTTCGATGTTGACAAATAAGAATTTAAACGATTTTCTCGATGGTAGGTACGTCATCTGCCGCTGCTACGTCATCTGCTGCTGGTGCGTCATCTTCCGCTCGTACGTCAACTGCCGCAAGTCATATCCCGAAGAATACGATGCAAGAAACAATAGAAAGACATGGCACGGCAAAAAAAAATATCCAATGAGACTAAAAAAAAATTGATCGAGATCTATTAGATCTATTTATTGATAGCTGCCAGGCATTTTTATTGGTGGAGGAAAGCGCGTTTAAAAAATTTGCTCGGCGGATTCCCGGCTACCAACTGCCAAGTAGAAAAACAATTTCCACCGTCATGTTGTCTGCATTGTGCAATAAAACCAAATCGGAAATAAAAATGGTATTAGGCTCAGAGTGCAACTATTCTATATGTCCTGCGACAGATTTATTGACCTCAAGATCGAACGAGTCCTATATAGCCGTCACCGCTCATTATATGACAGATGATTTTGAGCTCAAAACTATTTTACTTAATTTTTGCAATTTACATGACTCCCATACCAGTGAAAATATACAGGAAGTGTTAAAAAATATTGTGGCTGAATGGGGCCTAACTGATAAAATAATATTTGCCGTAGCAGACAACGCTGCTTATGTACGGAAGGCCATTCAAAACATCGGCTGGAAGCAATTTGGATGCTATGGCCACACTTTGAATTTAATAGTCCAGGATTCCCCCCACAACTGTTCAACCAATTTTAGAAAAGGTTAAAAAATCGTTCGCCATTTTAAAAGAAGCTTCACGGCTTTGGAAAAATTTTTAAAGGCAGAAACGGACGATACCTACAGCTAGTTGCATCCCGAAGCACCTTATACAAGAAGTCCCCACGCGTTGGAACTCAACGTTTCTTATGGTTCAGCGCTTCGTTGAAATGGAGCAGTACATTAGATCCACAATGGCCATTCTTAAAAACGATCTACCTACACTCACAAATGATGAATGTAATCTTCTTTCAGACTTAATAAAAATTCTACAACCATTACATCAAGCCACAGAAACAATTAGTGGTGAAAATTACATAACGGAACGGTAGTCTGGTCATTGTAATGACACGCTGCCTTTTAGCTGCGAGTGATAAACTCTTAACAGAGCCAATTTTAGTAAACATCTAAAAATGTCCTCTATCGTCTCAGAACAGGCCTGGTGACAAGATTCGGCCTTGTGGAACGAAGTAAAACGTTCAGGACATGCATGTTCCTCGATCCTAGATACAAATTATCTGTTTTTAGTGATCAGAATGAGGCCAAAAACACAAAAAATCATATACAGGATATATTAGTTGCCATGATAGCTCAAGAGTGTTCACATGAAGAACAATTATCCTCTATAACAGCCATTAATACAAAAATTGATGGCTTTCGTGCTATCCTGAATGAAATAATAGGACAAAAGCAGCACACAGTCGGGACTCCTTTATCAAAGGCCATTAGGGAAATCGACACATACTTAAACGACGACCTACAGCCAATCTTCCATGGCGACAAATGGAGCTGTCTTCTTCAGTGGTGGCGTGGCCACAAATTTAAATATCCACATCTTGCCAAACTTTTTCAAAAATATGAAAATATAATGGCTTCATCTGTTCCATGTGAACGTATATTTAGCAAAACGGGCATCTTATTAAATGACCGTAGGACCCGACTTACATCCCAAAAAGTAAGACAACTCACCTTTTTAAATGTAAATTTAGACAAAAATAGATTTACATGAATAAGTAAAACCATATTGTAAATATTTAATTGTAAATAACGTCAAAAATTATGTAAATATCAAAAAACTTTTATATACGCCTGCATTACATACTTTTATTAAAAGTTATTTTATATCTTACAGACACAACTGTCGTAAAAGGCAAATGTTATTACTTATCTACGTAAACAGGGAATGTGTAACGCAAAGTTATATATAAACTTAATACTTAATAATACTTCACGTTACTAATTAACTTTTTGTTACTATTATTAAGTGATGCAGTCAGTCCTAATCATAAGCCTGAGAAAAGTATGAAGGAAAGTTTATTTCACCGACTCTGAAAAACTATAGGGGTATAACCAATATAATAACCATAACCAGTTTAACAACGAACGCAAAATACACCCCACCTTCAAAGTCATAAATAATATTATGATAATTTTCAACCACAATTGCATAAAATATAAAAGTTTAATTTTATAGCAAATAAATGTTACAGTCCTTATTTTTAGACATGTATTTAAGTGTAATAAATTAAAAATGTTTGTTTTTAGAGTAAACGAGTAAAATAATACTTTGTAATAGCGCCATCTACTTCATTTTATACGTAAAATGATTTTATCGAACAAAAATTGGTTAACTCTCAAGGTGGTACGCACAAAATATGCAAAATGGCGTAAACACGACACGATTTAATTTAATATTCCATTTCATTATCACGCAGGCTAAATCCTATTGATATATACCTCTATGTCATTTTTTATATTATGAGATTTTATTTTGGTTTGATTTTATATTGATTTCAATTCATTATAAATCATCGGTCTTGAATTTTCTCGAGTCAATTCCATTTTCTTAACGACTAAACAAGTTTGAAAAAACCTTGTGACAAGACCGAGAATCTTTTTTTTTATGATTATGATTATGAGATTTTAAAGATTACATAAATAATACAATATATACATATAAGGAAATGCGTTCATAAATAAATCGCGTGTCACCATGTGATACGAGGGCGGCACTGAAAATTTCGGGAATCAAGGAAGTGACAAAACATTACTATTTAAAAATGTATTTATTGCTTCTCGAAGTATTATTCTCCACGAAATTTGACACATTTTTCCATACGATGGAACCAATCATTGAAGCAACCATTCCATTCGAAAGTTGGGGTCTCCAAAATGGCCGTTTTGTCAGGTTCACAGCTTCTTCAGGTGATGAAAATTTCTGTCCACGCAATTTATTATTTATTTTAGGGAAAGTATAGAAATCATTAGGACTTAGGTCGGGGCTGTACGGCGGATGGTCTAATAATTCTATGTTTTCTTGCTCTAAAAACTCTTTTGTTCTGTGTGCGGTGTGAGAACTCGCATTGTCGTGATGGAGGATGATGCGGCGGTTACAGTTCTCTTTACGGAGTTCAGAAACGACCTGTGGCAAACAAATACTAGCGTACCATTCTGCATTAACTGTTCTTTGTCCCTCAAGAGGAATAGTCGTAACATGGCCGGTTTTGGAGACAAACGTGGCCACCATTTCTTTTGCAACACTCCGTGAACGAACATTTTTTGTTGGCTGTAACTCATTTTCGAACACCCAAACTCGTGACTAGTTTTTTGTTTCGGGTTCTTACGCGTATATCCAGGATTCGTCATCTGATACGATGTTGTATACAGTATTTGAGGATCCTGCGTGGAATCTTTCGAGAGTACTGACGCACCAAGTAACGCGAGCCGTTTTTTGCTCTTCACAAAGCGGATACGGTATCCATCGGGAAAACAACTTTTTTACAAACTGTTCATGCAAGATTATTTGTATTTGACTCATGCCAATGTCTAAAGTTGCCTGAATTTCGCAGTATGTCACATGTCGATCTTCCTCAATCGGCTTATGCACAGTATCAACGTTTTCTTGGATGACTGCAGTTTTTGGATGACCTTGACGGGGATCATCACTGACCTTGACACGTCCACGTTGAAATTCAGCAAACCGGCGATAAATTGTGGTTTTGGATGGGGCTTAATCACCAAATGCAAAAATCATCCCGTCAACATACTGTTTTTGTGTTAAACCACTTCGAATGTCATTATAAATCATCGGTCTTGTATTTTCTCGAGTCAATTCCATTTTCTCAATGACTAAAGAAGTTTGACAAAACCTTGTGACAAGACCGATAATCTTTTTTTAAATAAATAAATGGTATTCGATTTTTAAAACCAAGGAGTTTTCAATTAATAGATTTTAATATGACAGGAACAGTGGAAATATTTCATTCCCGATACTTTTAGTGCAGACTAGTACTTTATACTGACTTCTTTTCAAAACGAAAATATATAGACATTGAAATATATAGATACAATATCAGATATTCGTTTCTAATACATAGGTACGATTTGATATAGGCTAAAAGTGATATTACCCACCCCTATTCGTATCAACAGCCAAATATTGTATGAAGCTCGCACTTTTTTTGCGCCCGAAGCAAATATGGGCAACCCTCCGGAAAGCGGGGGAAGGGGGTGGAGGATGCTCATAGCATACCACGCAGCCGGCTGCGTGGTTATGTGGAGATTTTTACCCACTAAAACCCACCTTTTAGGGACTGGCTTAACGGTCTAACTAGAGATCTCTAAGCCGTATACGGACGTGACACTCCTTGGTAGAAAGAAGGGCGCAAAACTTACACTCGGACCCCCTTTTATGCCTTTTTATACCTCCCGCTGCGAGCCGCGTCGAGCGCGGCGACCGTTGCACAAAAATAATCCTTATAGCATGATTCAGTATTCACGCGCGATGGCTTATTAGCGTACTTTTTCATGTATAACTTTGGTGTTTCTATACCGATTTCTATGATTATTTTTTATTGAATAAATAATAATATTAACTTTTTTTTAATTAGGGATGAGTGAGAATGTTTTAAACGTAAGAGTAGACAAATATAATCAGAAAGCTCCGAACTGCTAAGCTATCGTGAGTTACACGTGTTATTGTCAGTCAACCACAAAAGATAGACATATGTTGTCGGGGGATATTTATTATATAATTTTAAGGAGAACATTTCTGTTATACATGATTTCTGTGTAGCTTTAACCATTAAGGCTGCACACGCGACGGAAGCTTAAAAAATGGAGTAATTTCTCCCGTTTCCCCAACATTTCCCTTCACTGCTCTGCTCCTGTTGATCGTAGTGTGATGAAAAGTATACTATAACCTGCCCAGGAATATGAAAAATGATTGTTCCAAGTTTCGTTAAAATCCGTCGCGTAGTTTTTGTTTCTATAACGAACATACAGACAGACAGACAAAAATTTTACTGTTTGCATTTTTGGCATCAGTATCGATCACTAATCACCCCCTGATAGTTATTTTGGAAATATATTTCATATACAGAATTGACCTCTATACAGATTCATTATAAATATAGATGATGTATTTAACGTCTCTGCCAATTTTAATCTTTATGCTATTTGGCCTGGACTATCAGCCCTGATTACTCAGAAGGAATGTAAAAAGAGTCTCGGTTTCTCTACTGACCTTACGAAACACAGCGGCATTAAGATGCTATTTTAGATTGGTATTCTGTGAAAACGAAACGAAAACGAGGATCGAGTGGGCGAAGTGAAATTCGTGAAATAGTGTGACTAATATATAAAAAAATATTTTAATACCACCTGGTAGGACTCTTTTTCTGACCAAGAGTCGGCCTTCAATCATTTTCTATCTTAGTCTATGTAAGATAGAAAATTATTGAAGAGCTTTAAAGTATTATGGCTTGTAAGTTTCCTATAAAGCTGAACTTTAAAGTGTGCATACAGCGTACTCGTATGTCATTAATGTATGGACATATTAATCACTCTAAAAATTATTACTGAAAATGGGACAATATTCTTGTACTCGCTAATGTCGCTAAAGTTACTGTTACCCAATCAAAATGCATATGTTTGATAACTTGACTTGACTTCAAGTTTTCGACCTTTCAAATTAATCACGAAGCATTATCACGAAGAATTTATGATTTGGGAGTCCAAATATTAGACTAAATACATTACAAAAGACCTTGTCGAGTCGGCCTACTTTTGTCGTAGAATAACAGTAATTGCACTTACGGTCTAGAAAGTATTATGGAGCCGTATAATTAAAGACTGTGAATCGTTCTATCTTAGTCTCAGACGTAACAACAAATTTGTAGCCATTTTGTTTGAAGTTGGCTGCAGGTGACCATTAGTTATAGCAGCTATTTACTATACCAAGCGGATTGTAAGTTCGTTTGCCAATTCAGTGTCATAAAAGAAATTGGGATGGCAGTTTTAACAAATGATGACAATCGCAAGTACATAACATTCATTTAAATTGTGGATTTAAATGATGGAATGACAGACTGGTGATGAGAAGGAGCATCACCAAGGCGATGATATCAGCTCTGCGCTCAACATCTTGCTGGCACAGCATGTCTTATTCCGTGTTCTGTGGTCACAGTAGACTTAAGCGGCATAAGGGGTTTAAAAAGACGCAAAGGAAGTGCTTGTATGACCTACAAATAATTGTTCCAGATCTGGATTTGTGTCTTTTTAATTTTTTTTAAATAATGAATAAAATAAATATGATACCAAATATTTAAAAAGTAAAATGACAGACTATACTTTCCACGTCTGGTCACAGACCTTTTTTCACTTCTGAGTTGGACCAAGGGCAACATTGTGAACTGGCGCGAACATTAAATGTATTCAATTTTTTTTTCAATTTCTGGTTAATTTACATAGTTGCCAAATTTAAAAACCTTGCGGGTTTGCAACTCCATTTTTTTCAGTTCTTATTACGAATATGTTGCGGCCTATCTCCAGAAACTAATATACGTGTGTCCAATGCTAATTAACTGATTTTGCCGTTTACATTTTTGATGAAAAAGTTCTTAGTGATCACATATTCATTTTTTCAGCATATACAGGTAAAATTTTTTAGTAAAAGAAGAATAGGGCGTATTCGGTACACGATGCATGTGGCAGAAATATTATTGTATAATCACTTTTTTATTTCTGAAGAAATAAAAAATAAAGAAATTCAAATCATGTGTACCCTACCTTAATCGTCGCAAATTATTATTGAATTTGCAATGCCGTTGACCTTGAACCGACTGATAGCTTAAATAGCTTACTTCAAATTAACACATATTAGAGCCATGCTGCAGCTATATTAGTAGTATAGTTGTAGCACAAATTGTTCGACTCGACCTGGGAAGGACCACGCTCTCACAGAATACAATAGCAGTTTAACGCTGCTGTGTTTCGTATGATGAGTGTAGAGAAACGGAGGCCCCTATTACATGAAACGAGGCATTCCATCTTAGTCCTCAAGGGGGACAACGCGTCTGCATTTTGATTCTTAATTGACGATAGATATCCCACATCCACAGGCCACAGCAACTACTTACCATCAGGTGGACTGCATGCTCGTTTGTCACAATGTCAGTAAAAAAACAATAAATCTAAAAATTGTCTTTGCCATAGGCTAATATATATTCTATATTACGCCTCATTTTTCTCACCTAAAAATTGCTAAATATTTCGAGACATGACGTCCGTTAACACGCAATGAATCTGCTCGGTGGACACTTTCTAGGAATCAAATCCACTTAGAGATGAGACAACGCCTGTGTCCAGAGTGGAAAGTTAGTTGTTTGCCACTGTCTGAATATTAAATTTCAAATTTATTTTATTCATCAAACAAAAAACGTTACCCCTACAGTAGGATTTTTGTCTCTTTCGTAAAGGCAGCGTTCATGCATAATTTACACAAGGAAATACATATATCTAGACCCGCAATATTATTTGAAGGCTATACTAACACTTGTTTTGTGAGGAATTCAAACTCGCGGCCTACAACGTCGCGACCTATCTGTTATTACATATGTTATGAACATTTTCCAATCTTCAGAAAAAAGTTATTGATATGATAAAATACCACCATCACCACATCAGCCACGACAGTCCGCTGGTGGACATAGCAAGGGGAGCCCAAGGTGTTATAGTAACAAGGAACGCCGCTGCCCATTCCCTGGATTTGTCCCTTAATCGGTTTTTACGACACCCACGGAGGAAAGAGTTGGCGTAGTGAATGATAAAATACAATACAAACAAATTAGAAAATACTTTTATATTAATAACAAAAAATAAGTTCTTACAATTGTTTCGATTTTATGTTCAGTCCGATATTAATTTATTCGATGGATAACTATTATCTGACGCTTGAAAAAATAGATTTCAAACGCTTAAGAAGTTAAAGGAAGCAATACCTAGTTATATTGCCTCAATCCGTCCCTGGCTGAATATTCCAAACAACCACATCAGCATTTTCATAAGAAGCCAAGTTAGATTTCTGTGTATTGTAAGATAAACAACTCCCACACATATCCCGTGACGATATGATAATAGTTTATACTTATTTTAATAACATTAAATTTAATTCATTCTGTAACTAACCACCTTCGGAAGAACATTAAATCATTTTATATTTTAAAATTGTGTTATTAAAAAGACTGTCGAGGTCCGTCGAAATTTAAGTGGCGCAGCCGGTAGGATATCCGTATATATTCCGCTGTCGTATTAACGCCCTTTCGGACTCCAAAATCGGTTCAAGCGTCGGTATAGCAGTCAGGATCGGATATCCTCGAACCAAACAAATAACTCCCGCGACGCGCGCTCAATCGTTTCAAAATCAATCGATTACGCACACAGGACACATCGGCAGTATCGAAGTGGGCAGAATGACCTAGAGGACATGGGATTGAACATACTGTGAGTAAACTTTTTCACTTCCTGTTTACATTTATCTCATTCTTTTCCACACTTTCCGAACAAAAATCGTCGGGCCAAATTACTTGCATTTATCTGATTTTGTTGGCACAAAATAGGCTAATAAATATCTTTTTGTTAATAATTTGTGTTAGATTAAGTAAATAGTTTAAACAAAATGTCAGTCACTGTTATTCCAGCACATATTTTAGATTTAATTCCTAGATACGACGGAGATGAAAAATTACTTAATTTATTTATTTCAAAATGTGAATATGTTTTATTAAATTCAGGAGGCGATAATACTCCGATTCAGAATTTATACAGATTTCATGCTATAAGTAGTAAGCTTACTGGTAGAGCTGCGACTCTACTTAGTGATAATCCTAGTTTAAGTACATGGGAAGATTTGAAAGAAATTTTAACCCAACATTTCGACGACCCTCGTTCAGAAGAATGTATTGCTATCGAGCTAGAGTCTGTAAAAATTAAAAAGACTGAGGGTCATATATTCAGTTTTGTAGTAGAATACAAAATGTAAAAAGTTCCCTGCTTGCCAAAGTACAAAGACTTTCCGATGAAGGAATTAAAGCCGCTAACATGATTATATATAATAATACCGCCTTAAACGTATTTTGTACAATTTACCCGAAGACCTCATTAGAATTGTTAGACTCAAAGGCTGTTCGACTTTGAAGATTGCTTTAAGTATAGTCACGGAGGAAATTAACTTCTTAACACAGTATAACGCCAAAAACCATAAAGCTAAACCAGTTTAGCAATTAGCCATTCAAAGTTTTGCGAGACCATCTACATTTATAAATTCAAATCCGCCACCAAATAATAATAATAATAGTAATTTCAGGTTTGGTGTACCCAATAATCAGATAGGATATAGGCCTAATTTCATACAATCTAATAAATTCACGTCCCCTCAACAGGGTTACCGTTTTGCATCACCAAAAGATTCAATGCCACGTAATTTCAATCACCCATTTACCCAACAACCACGAGCACCATTCCAAAGTGGTGGATTCAAATTTGGCATTCCCCAACACCAAGTTCAAAGATACGGTATGCAGAATCAACCACAACCAAATCAGTTTACATACTGCCTTCAACAATGTCCTAATCTATTTAAATACGGCATACAACAGCAACCCAATCAGTTCAAATTCGGCATAAAAAACCAACTGTCTAAAAATGCTTACGACACTGACGTATCTATGCGCACCGCACCAATTAGGCAAAACATGACAACCAATGACTTGTTCTTTAGTGAGGAACCTTCAACGTCATATCAAAATTTCTCCCAGGATAATAATGACGGTGAATACTACGACCACTATAATGATTTGTAGAAGACCCTTCGTTTGAAGGTCCGTATCCCGAAAATTCAAATGAAATTAATAATGAAGAAAATGCGGCGCCTGAAATTTTTCCGATAGTAGCCTTCGAAAACCCTCCGAAATGATCCATCTTAATTATTGCGATAGCATTTTAAAATTGCCTCACATAGTCATTCCCGAAGTAAATTCCAAGTTTTTAATAGACACCGGTAGTAGTAGATCTTTTATCAGTCTCGCAAATGCTAACCAATATTTTAGCGAATTTAAATACAAGGAACCTTTTACTTACTGTACTTACTGTACGCAAGCTCAAAGCATGCATGATGAAATTATTTTTATACCGCTTTTGAAAACGTTCAAAAGTACTCCTCCACATAAATTTTACATATATGACGTGGACGGTAGATACGACGGCCTTATTGAGTCCACCAACCAAGTTTTGCGAACGCCTAATACTGAAATACTAATAATCTATAACCCTCCTTACGAAATTAACTTAGAATCAAGGTCGGAAACACGGGTTAAAATTACTACCAACTTACAAAACGGGGACGCAATCATTGATTTTATACAATTTAGCGAAGGAGTTCATATGCCATGTGCCCTTATAAAATGTGAAAAATTCTTTGCCTAATATTAAAATTATGGAACCGTTTAATGTAACTGTATTTGAAAATAATGAGTGTGACATTAATGTGATAAATTCCGACTGCGAAATAGATGACATTTTAAAAGAAAATTTAAATAAGCTACGATTAGATCATACAAAGGAAGAAGAACGGAAAGCTATTATTAAACTATGCTATGAATACCGCGACATATTTTATAGTGTAAAAATTCTACTTTCCTTTACAAATAAGGTAAAACATAATAACAGAACCGTTAACTAAAATCCTATTTACATTAGGCTATATCGCCACCCACCTTCTCAAAATGAGGAAATCATAAGACAAGTAGACCAACTTCTTCAAAATAATGTAATTCAAATATCTCACTCACCTTGAAGCGCACCGGTTCATTTAGTCCCCAAAAACTAGATCCATCCGGGCAGCCTAAATTTAGAATGGTAGTAGATTATCGGCGATTAAATTAGAATAAAATAGACGATAAGTACCCGTTACCTAATATAACTGACCTTTTTGATAGGTTAGGTAAATCTGTTTACTTTAGTAACTTGACCTTGCAAGTGGCTACCACCAAATAGAAGTAAATGAAGCTGACAGGCTGAAGACAGCTTTCACAACTCAATCAGGCCACTATGAATTTAAACGCATGCCTTTTAGGTTAAAGACAGCCCCCGCAACGTTCCAGAGAGCAATGGATAATATTTTAAGAGGCCTCCAAGGTATCCATTGCTTAGTATACCTTGATGACATAATTGTGTATTCGGCTAGTCTTCAGGAACATGTCGAAAAATTAAGAAAAATCTTTGATCGTCTCAGAGAAACCAACTTAAAAGTCACCTTAGATAATAGCGAGTTTTTGAGAAAAGAAGTTCTATATCTTGGGCATACTATCACAAAAGAAGGCTTAAAATCTAATGACAAAAAAATCAAATCGGTACTAAAATATCCCTTACCGCAAACAGCCACCGAAATAAAAAGTTTTCTCGGATTAGTAGGATATTACAGAAAATTTATTAAAGATTTTGCTAAACTTACCCAACCACTTACCTCTTGAAATAATGCTAGTTTTTACGGAATTTATCGCATATATTTAACTTTTTAAATACCCGACGTTTCGAATGCTTTACAGCACTGATGGTCACTTCCATCAAAACATACTTCAAGACGCTGAAGAAGATTGGTCAGTCTTTACCATCAGTCAAGTGTAATGTCCCTCTACAAGATGCAGGAGTGTACAAGCTTGATTGTGAATGTGGTCTCTCCTACATAGGACAAACTAAATGATCAATAAAAACCCGCGTTAAAGAACATATAGCTGATGTGAAGAATCGACACTCCGGGAAGTCTGCAGTCTGTGAACACGTACAGGATCGCCCCCGTCACTACATCAGATTTGATAGACCGCAAATCCTCGCTAAAGAACACCGATTCCTTCCTCGCGATTCATGCGAGGCTATTGAGATCAAAAACATCCTAATTTCAATAGAGAAGATGGCTGGGTGTTACCATCTGCTTGTGATCCGATAATAAATAAAATTAAATCCCAACCCAAGTATACAACTGCAAGACTTCAAGATACCATAAGTTCATACTGTATATATCGGCACAAAAGTTAAATTTTAATCTATGGTAACCGCGGTTAACTATGACATATGGACGTTGAACATCTCAGTAATTCCCGTGACCATGGGTGCTGTAAAGCTCTCGAAACGTCGGGTATTTAAAAAGTTAAATATACGCGATAAATTCCGTAAAAACTAGTATTATTTCAATGTGTAGTGTTCGCGTAAATATAAGAAATCACTTACCTCTTGCCTGAAAAAGAAAAACGAAATTGATAATACAAAAGAATATATAAACGCATTTCAAAGATGTAAGGAGCTTTTAACAAACCGCCCCACTCTTACAGTATCCTGATTTCTCAAGACCGTTTGTGCTCACTACAGATGCGTCGAACTTTGCCCTAGGTGCAGTTCTATCTCAGGAACCCATCGGTAGTGATAAGCCTATAGCCTTTGCAAGTCGTACACTGAACGATGCTGAAACGAAATACAGCACGATAGAGAAAGAACTTTTGGCAATCATTTGGGCAGTCAAACATTTCCGCCCTTACTTATATAGAAAGAAATTCACGATCTATACTGACCACCAACCTTTAGCCTGGTTAAATTCCATCAATGAACCAAATAGTAAACTCACAAGATGGATGTTACGTCTTTCGGAATTTGATTACGAAATAGTATATAAGAACGGGAAACAGAACTTTAACGCTGATGCTTTATCTAGAATTAGGATAAACGTCTTAAATGATAACGACGATATCTGTATGCAAGTTTATATAGATAAAAACGAAAGAAAACATCAACATCAATTGAGTAATGTAGTCTCTAAAATTGTGCAGCTAGGTCATTCAAATCAGGCAATAGACACAGTAAAAGTATCATCGGATTCGGATACTTTGAGTATTCCCTCCTTACACGGTAGACAATCCCCATATTCGATACCGTCTCCAACTAGTAGCACCATCACAGTCTCCGAAGGACATAATAGTAACAATACAATACATTCGGCTGAAGATGTAGACACGGCAGGAATCTTAATCCTTCAGGAAGCTGTTGATATGAAACCAAACCAAATACTTCTTCATACGTGGAACAGAAATGAATGTTCAGTTAAAAACTTGTCCAGGGATAAACAAAATATATTAGAAGTTCACTTAGCTTTAAATGATTTCGAATTAATTAAAAAATTCCGGAAAGAATATATAAGACCCAAAATTAAATATTTTTTTTTTATTTTGAAGATGTCATACACCGTAAGCAGTTTTCCGAAGTCACAACGAAATTATTCAAAAAGGATACTGTAAAATTTTATGAATATACTAAGAGAATAGTCTATGTAAAAGATGAAAACGAGCAACGCGAAGTAGTCCTTAAATATCATTTAGGTAAAACTTGCCATATAAGGAATTAGGGAAACATTAGTACATTTGAGGTGAACGTTTTATTGGAATAATATGGAACAAACAGTAGCGAGTATCATAAACTCATGTGACGTTTGTAAGAAAATGAAATACGACCGTAAACCCCTAAAACCTCAATTTCAACTAACTCAAACCCAGTCTAAATCATTCCAAGAAATTTTCGTCGATACCTTTTTAATAGAAGGTAAATATTTTCTAACCTTGGTAGACGCGTTCAGCAAATTGGGTCAAGCAATCGAAATTAAAGTAAGTAGGTCCACCCCGGAAGTAATAAGAGCTTTAATAAAGTATTTTTCATTTTACGGAATTCCATCCAAAATTAGTTCAGATCCCGGTGTGAAATTTAACAATGTACTTTTAAAGGAAATGTTTACATTATATAAAATCAAACTACACATTGTTACCGCGCACAACCCCAACTCTATGGGACTTATCGAAAGGTTCCATTCAACTATTACTGAAATTTACCGTATTGCGAAATATGAACACAAAATTACAGACGCTGCATCAGTGATGACATATGCTGTTATGTCATACAACCATTCAATTCATTCTTCGACAGATCTCACGCCGTTTGAAGTAGTATTTGGGCACACCGAACCCAATAGTACATTCGCCGTAGATTTTGATAAGCAGTTCACACAACAGTTAGTAAGAGAACACGCCAAAAGGACCAAATATTTATATGAACATATTACAAATAAGTTAATCGACAAAAAAACTACAGTAAGACAGAAACACGCAGGTGAATCTCAGTTTGATATAGAAGTAGGTGATACTGTGTTCATAAAAGGTGTTAATACAAGACGGGGTAAGGATAAACCGCGTTGCCAAAAGGCTCATGTCACCGGTGCTTTAAAAAAGAAATGTAGTTCCCGTTGAAACTAATAAACGTATCACAAATGTTCCTATTAAAGACATTAAACGTCCTACAAGAACCCGGGATCGTTACTTGTAAACGAAGGTCAAGCATTTGTTAATTATGATAATTGGATATTTATTAAGATATTAGATTTAAATTTAATTTACGAGGAATTAGAGTCAAGTATTCATAGATACGGGTTGCTTAAAAAGCATGTCTAAAATTGTTTCGATATTAAGTCATTTGATTCAGATTTTATAACCGTTCAATATCAAACTGATTATACTTTGAATGTTACCATCGACAAATTTAATTAATTAATTCCTTCATTACGAATCAAAAGAGGTCTCCTCAATCCGATTGGCTCTTTGATAAAAACTATCACAGTTAACTTAGATAATGATGACGCTCTTAAATATGAAAGATTAATAAGTAAATTACATACGGAACAAAATGCAATTAAAAATAAAATGACAATAGTTACCGAAATGGTGGGCTCATTTACAAATGCGGCAAATTCTACTAAGAGCAATTTTATACGAATAGAAGATAGTATTCAAAATATTAATCAAGCTTAAAACAAATCCAATTTTAGACAAACTATTTCCAAAATTATTTACCTTTATAATATCTTTCTTGATAACTTTCATAATTTATATTCCCATTTAAATGAAATCGAAACAGCCATTGCTTTTAGTAAAATTAACGTACTGCATCAATCAATTATTGATACGGAAGAACTTATAATATTGTTGAAGGAAATAGAACAAACTGATAAATTAGTGTTTCCTGTTACTTACGAAAATATTGTAAAATTAGAAAGATGTATCGAGATAAAAGCCTATATAAAACAAAATCAGATAAAATTCATTATGAGTATTCCACTAATTAAAAACGAAATTTTTAACTATTATAAATTAATTCCCTTACCTGTATAATATAATGGCCAGACGACTCTCATCCTACCTAAAAATCCTTACCTACTTGTGAAAGGGTTGAAAGCAACACCACTCTCTCAGTCACGCCGCGAGGTCGACGAACGTCGATTTCTGTGTTACGAGAACGACATACAACCCTTCACCGATGACAACTGTGTCATAAAAATCATGCAGTTTCACACAAATATCTCAAATTGTCACCCGATCCCTGTCACTCTTGAAAATGTGAAGATCTACCTCATACAACCAAACCGCTGGATAGCTTACTCAAATACTGAAACAGCCATGACTAAATTCTGCGACAGTGAAGTAAGCCAGGAGATTCTACTAGGAACTTATGTCTTGACTACGGATGATAACTGCAAGGTTAAAATCAAAGGATACGAACTGAAAAGACATCAGACTCAAGGTAAAGAAATAACTTTCCTTAAACAACCAATGATAAACTTTCCAAAGATATTATTCGACTCGTCAAGGCTCTGAAGAAGCCTATGAACCTCGATAGAATTAATATAGCAGACGTACAGTTCCTGAAATTATTACTGAAGAGAAGTATGGGAGAAATTAGTAATAGTGAGTTAAGTGAAAATGAAAAAAGTGAATTTACTATAAAAAGTGTTAGCTTAGTGAACATTATAATCTTAGTTATAATATTAATTATTTTAAGTATTATTTTTAAATATAAATTGATTAAAATCTGTAAAATGTGGAAAATTCGGGATAATCCCGAACTTGTGGAGGGAGGAGTTATATCGCCTCAATCCGTCCCTGGCTCAATATTCCAAACAACCACATCAGCATTTTCATAAGAAGCCAAGTTAAATTCTGTGTATTGTAAGACAAACAACTCCCACACATATCCCGTGACGATATGATAATAGTTTAGACTTATTTTAATAACATTAAATTTAATTCATTCTGTAACTAACCACCTTCGGAAGAACATTAAATCATTTTATATTTTAAAATTGTGTTTTTAAAAAGACTGTCGAGGTCCGTCGCAATTTAAATACCTATTCTGCGTGGATCGGACCAAAGACAATAATTAAAAAGCTGAAGGTACTCCGGGTTAACTTTGACATCGATACGTCAGCCACCTCAGTCCCCCGTAAAATAAATAAAACGCGATAAAATCCGTAAAAGTAGTTTTAATCAATGTATAGTGTTCGCGTAAATATAAGAAATCATTATGGAAGCAATACAAGTACGATGCTGCATATTTCTATCGTACTCTTAATTAATATGCGGATTTGTCGACCCACATCGAGCACGTACCTTCCGTCAATTATGAGATCGTTCTGCCTTCATCCGACAGAAATGGGCTATTAACATCAGGAATGAGCATTAGCGCGGTACAATTTGATTTCGTTTAGAAATTAGTTTTTGATATTTTTTAGTTTCTGATATTTTTTCTGACATAGACCATATTGATGACGGCTCCGTGGCGCAGTGGCTTAGCAATGAATTGCGACGCTGAGGGCCACAGGTTTGAATCCCGCACGGAACAAGTATTTCAATGGCATACACGCATGTGTTTAGGGTCTGTATGTTTTTCCCTGTGACAATTATGTACGTTGTCTGCCTCTACGATACAGCAGACTGTCCTAGTGAGTCATAAAATAGTTTTTTTAATTAATTGAAAAATATTTTGTTTTGTCTTTAAATTAATCTTATGAATTTTAGATAGATAGGTGATAGATAAATATTTATTGTACACCGAAAAAATGTATGAACGGATTTTAGTACAAATTTTTCAATCAAAACTTTTAATTCTCGATATTCTGTTCGCTATTAATTATTCGCCATAAATTAATATTTAACATAAGGGCTCTCGTTTGCAATAGTTTCAATCTAAATTATTTTTAGGTAGGAATATGTAGATTAAGTGAGTAGAAAATTCGATAAATTGTATGTGCTCTTAGCAAACTAAGACACACAGCCGGTAAGGAAACAGTCCTCAGGGCATATAATGGCTATGGGCTCTTCAGTACTACGCTATGGATTAGTTCAAGCACAAAAAATTTATTAGAAATATGTGTGGCGCTAATTATTTAGATCAATATAAGCCAAATCTTCTATCAAAAATTAAAAATACGTCCACTGCCCTGTCTGTATATTTTTGAATTGTGTTTATTTGTAAATATATATTCCTATCTGTATCCAATAAATGAACATGTTTCCAAAAGGATACAAGACAGAAACCCAAACCAATTAATGGTACCATCCCAAAGACTTCATTTGTATAGTCGTAACGCCCTGCATGGTATTAAAAATCTTTAATGAGCTGCCACCACAGATCAGACAGCTGCCTATAAATAAATTTGTGTGCAATATTTTCTTGACTTTTTACCAAATAAGGTTGACAAACGAGCACGCCGTCGCCTTATGGCAAGTGGTGAGACCTAAACATATAAACGCAAAGATTAAAATACGCACGCATCAGTATATACTGCTTATTGCTTGTACATTAACTTTGCTTACACGTAATACATTCTACACCTAGATTAATGAGGTAATCGTACGATCATCTTACATCGTGATGGTAGCAGCTTCATCAGTGCAGGAGCAAGTGTTGGTAACTTTTTCAATAAACATTTGCCAGTAGAAATGTTGTTTTCCAGCAGTTACTTAGCAACAGAAGGAGAAAAAGTATAATTAATCATCTAAAACATCACGAAGTTTGTTTTAAGGACATTAAACTGTTTTAAGTCATTATATAATTTTTAATTAATTCCGAACATCTAATTTAACATAAAGTTACTTTTATAACAGTCAAGATCTGCCTCTGAAAAGTTGGAAAATTCTCTGTTGATATTTCATTAACAACCCTTTAAGAAAACGAAATTGAATTTCGAATTGACAAACGTTGTACGAGTATTAACAAAAGAGAATAGGCTATGATAAATTAAAACAAAATAAATGTTAACAGTGTTAAACGATTGGTATAGACATAAGTAGTCAAATAAACATCATGTATAAATTACTTATGTTTGTTCGGCTGTCACACAGACGTAGGCAACTATGTGTAATGCTTGGTACACGATCGTTCTCTCGTCGATCTTTACGTTCGAGTGTGCGCGAGTACGGAGGGACCGTGCTCGAAATACGTGACTCAACGAATGTTTGAATGTGCGTGAGCACGGAGGGACCGTGGTAGGAATTCATGAGTAAAATCACCAGGATTTAGTAGTTGACTTAAAACAATTGCCGAATGAATCCTGGAATATGTAAAAACGTATTACCCGCCAGACTAAATTGTGGTCACGGATTACGCCACTCTAATGGGACGATAATCCGACACAACCGTAGAAATACGAGGGTGGATTGAAAAGTACTCGGCCTAACACAGATCCATTCAATTCTAAAAATCAAATCTACCCGCATTATTTAGTTCAGTTCAGACTAGTTCATTGTGTGAAGTTCGAAACGTGTGCGATAATTAGTTGTGATTTTATAAATTTATTAACAAAGTAATCGGACATAATTTCCGCGAATGGAGCAAATCGAGCAGCGTGCCGTCATTAAGTACCTCCATAAGAAGGGGCTATCATCAAAAGCCATCCATGATGACATGGTCAGTATATTAGGCGATTGTGCTCTGTCATATTCATCCTTTAAAAAATGGATAGCAGAATTTAAGCGTGGTAGAGAGAGTGTGAAAGATGAACCCCGCTCTGGAAGGCCTTCGACGTCAACTACTGACGAAAATATTAAAAAAAGTACTTGATTTAATAATGGGAGACCGCAGATTAAAAATTAGAGAGATAGCCGAGATCGAACTCAAAACATCATTGTCAACGAGTTGGGTTTCCACAAGGTGTCTGCGAGGTGGGTTCCGCGACTGCTTTCAGTTGAACAAAAAAGGACGCGATTGACTATTTCACGCGACTGTTTGGAGTTATTTGAAGCCGATGCAGATGATTTTTTGAATCGTTTTGTTACTATGGACGAAACATGGGTTCATTACTGTACACCGGAAACAAAACAACAATCAAAACAGTGGAGAAGACCTGGTTCACCACCCCCTAAAAAGGCTAAGTCGATTTTGTCGGCAAATAAGGTGATGGCTTCAGTATTCTGGGACTCGAAAGGTGTGATTATGATTGATTATCTTGAAAGGGGTCAGACTATAAACTCTGATTACTACTGCACCTTACTACGTCGTTTACGAGAGGAAATAAAAGAAAAACGTCGAGGAATGCTCAGAAGAAAAGTCCTGTTTCATCAAGATAACGCCCGTGTTCACACGTCAGTACAGTCAATGGCTGAAATTCACAACTGTGGCTTTGAACTGTTACCGCATCCGCCGTATTCAGCTGATCTGGCACCATCAGACTTCTTTCTGTTCCCTAACCTAAAAAAGCACTTGGGAGGTCAAAGATTTTCGACAAACGACGAGGTCAAAGCAGCTGTAGACGCATATTTTGACTCTAAGGAAGAATCATTTTTTTTTCAACGGTCTAAATGCTTGGAAGGGGAGGTGGCAAAAGTGTATTGAACTTGATGGTGATTATGTAGAAAAATAAAAATATAACTGATTTAGTATGTGTTTATTTTCTTGGTTAGGCCGAGTACTTTTCAATCCACCCTCGTATCACGCGCATTTGTTTTCCGACCACCAGCTTTATTTGTTTTCCAAGGCATGGGGGTAAAACATTGCCGACATTCGGAATTTGGGCTAATTCTGAGAATTTCTTGAAATTTAATTTGAATATCAGTTTTTGAACCAATCCGCGATTTGAACCTGGACCATCTGATAAGTATTCGCGTTTACGACCACTAAGCAAACGAGACAGTAGAAAAATTTATCACTTCAAATGAGGTCTCTCAGTTCTCGTAGTAAAATTCAAATCTTACAAAATATATTAAAAAAGGAAGTTAATATTACAAGAATTTCGTGAGGAATTCGCTGACTTTTATATAATAGTATATATAATAATATAGTAAATAATAACGTTAACTATACGTCACAAAACGTTAACCATAAGTTTAGCCGCACATCATAACCTATACGAGTATTTAGGTACATTTCGGAGCTAAATTTGTGTATCTTATGTGAACATGCAATCAAATTCTATAGGCATAAACACAAAGAAAAAAAATACGTGTGGCACTCGGTGACTGCCGCGGTAAAGCTATTGCATAGCATTTTTTATCAACTTATGCAATTATAATTATTTATTTATTCTATTTATGCAGTTAAGTGTTTGATATTAAATCAAGTTACACTTTTTGAGCGTGGTGACCGATAAGAAAACAATTTTTTTCTCTTATTGAATAAATTAGAAGTTAATATTGTTTAAAATATTTTTATTATCTTACAATACATGTAGGTTATTCAGGAATTTTTATCATTGAGTTAGCAGCTAGTGTACACGCATACGTCTAGTCGCACGCACACAAACACCGTGCCGAAGTCTGCCGAGTGCCGAAGTCTGCCGAACTGAAACGACGTTAGACGATGCACGGCCTTCAAGCCACACCTCCGTGCCCGTCGGAGTGGGGAGCGTGAGGGTTTTTTTGTTACGGCGGAATAAATTTCTGGATTCGGTCCCCACGCTCAAGGCCCGCGATAGAAGCTATGCAATAGCTTAAAAATATATCGCCTGAAGTTACTATGACCGACGCTAGGTGGTTAAGGGTTAAGGATACTTAGATTACATAAATAATAATTTTTCCATTTTATGATAGTTTTTTAAGTTTGAACTGTTTTTGTGTATGGTAATGTATAAGGTAATGTAACATAAAATATTATATAGATGCGTAGATATTAGGTCAGAACTGTAATTTTTTTAAAGAAATTAGTTCACGTTTAATGTTTGACATTATGTAGAACTACTTAAACTTATTAAGTATAACAATGTCTGGTCCGCTTACAAGCATAATATGGTAATATTTTGAGAAGTTAATTGTAATAAATTAAAACTGTATTCTTTGGAGTAAATAAGTAAAATAATAATTTGTTATAGCGCCATCTACTGCATTTTATACGTAAAATGATTCTATCGAAAAAACATTGATTAACTCTCAAGGTATAAGGGTAAGTACGCATAAAATATGCTAGACGGCATAAACAGGAAACGATTTAATTTAATGTTCTATTTCATTTTCTCGGAGGCTAAATTCTATTGATATATACTTATATACTTCTTATATTATGAGATTTTGAGGATACTTAGATTACATAAACAATTATTTTTTCGTTTTATGATAGGTTTTTAAGATTGAACTGTTTTTGTATACAAAAAGTAATGTAACAAAAAATATTATATAGATGCGTAGATATTAGGTAGATACTGTACATTTTTTAAAGAAATTAATTCAAGTTTAGTGTTTGACCTTGTGTAGAACTAATTAAACCTATTAAGTATATCAATGTCTCGTCCGATTACAAGCATAATATGGGACTATTTTGCGAAGTTAAGTGTATATATAGTTTTATATGTGTATAGTAATGAGCCATGCTCCAGTTATATTAGTAGTATAGTCGTAGCGCTAATGGGCAGGCTCGACCGAGGAAGGAACACGCTCTCACAGAATACCAGTGTGAAATAGTGTCTTAATGCTGCTGTGTTTCGTATGGTGAGTGTAGATAACCGAAGAACCTTTTTACTGGAAATGAGGCATTCCATCTTAGTCCTCAGGGGTGACAACGCATCTGCATTTTGATTTGTAATCGAGGATAGATGTAGATGTCTATGGGCTGCAGCAACCACTTACATCAGGTGGACTGTGTGCTCGTTTGCCAATCTATCCAATAAAAAAAATTAAAACTGTATTCTTTGGAGTAAACAGGATACTTAGATTACATAAATAATTATTGAATAAATAAAAAGTTAATATTGTTTAAAATATTTTTGATATCTTACAATACATGTAGGTTATTCAGGAATTTTTATCATTGAGTTAGCAGCTAGTGTACACGCATACGTCTAGTCGCACGCACACAAACACCGTGCCGAAGTCTGCCGAGTGCCGAAGTCTGCCGAGTGCCGAAGTCTGCCGATGCATCTGCCGTAGTCGTCCGAACTGAAACGACGTTAGACGATGCACGGCCTTCAAGCCACACCTCCGTGCCCGTCGGAGTGGGGAGCGTGAGGTTTTTTTGTTACGGCAGAATAAATTTCTGGATTCGGTCCCTACGCTCAAGGCCCGCGATAGAAGCTATGCAATAGCTTAAAAACAAACATACACATGTTCATTCTGAGAAAGTTACAAATCATAAGTGGTAGAACCATATTGTAGCTGTAATATGTTTGTTGCACAAATGGTTGGTTCAAACGAAATTGGCCTACAATGTCTCACAATACCAGAGTGAAATAGCAATTTAATGCTACTGTGTTTCGTATGGTGAGTGTAGAGAACCGTAGACCCTTTTTACTGCATACGAGACATTTCATCTTAGTCCTCAGGACTGACCGCGCATCCGCATTTTGATTCATATCCGAGGATAGATGTTGATCTCACTACCGAGTTCGTAGCAAATAAGCACCTAAAATTGCTTTTATTAATTTCGTTGGTACCGACGAGAATTGAACTCCGATCGCTTGCTTAGAGTAAATAGTACTGCTGTTTTAAGTTGAAGATTTTTATGTAAAAAAGGCTTTGTAAGAAATGTTACTGCCGCTGTACAAGAAATGTCCTGTATTTGGTCGTTAAAATGTATTTAATTGCTTCGCTCTAACAGATGACAGCTTAAATCTGGCGCCAATGAAATCATTTACAAATGGTATTTCTTAAAAAAGTGCCGAGATAAGAATGGACATTTAGATGTCAAAAGATAAAGCAAAAAGTTAAGAGAAAAAACCGGAATCAAAAAGGTGCTAAATAAAAAGGCTTGCATTAGAAATTCCTCATCTATGTTTGAGACGTTTTACATACATAGATAAATAACTATCATTATTATTTGAGATAAACATCTACCAAGATTTTGCCATAATTGCTACGCTGGTGGGTTAGCAACCGAAGTTTTTTATTATTTTGATCTGGTATCATGAAGATGGTGACACACTGTCTATAGATATTAAAATATGCAATAAAACTTTTGGGACGTATAAATAGCATTTCCGGATGGGATCAAGGCTATATTTTATCCGAAAAGCTTGTAGATTTCAAACAAAGTGTATTATAATAACCATTGAGTTATATGTACTACGTACTAGAGAAGCTATTCCAAACAAAAAATGTGCCCTACTCTGTATCCTCGTATGCGTATGCGCGGGAAACAGTAGAGTCGCGCATGCGCAGTAGATATAAAGGCGCGAAAATTGTCATAATAAATAATTGTTTATTTAGATTGTATTGTTAATCGAGTACATTTTTTAATTTTCGTTTGTCTTGCATATGTGCTAATTCTGCTTATATAATAAACGCCGCTTCGCACTGCATGAGTATCAAAGCCACAATAACAGGTGTATGGATTGCAGTACAGTTCATTAGAACATAGTAAGTGTTCGGGATGCCATATCTAGTGCGTAGTACAAATATATCGATGGAAATAACTAATCTCTGATCACCTTAAATCTAAATAACACTAAATTAATTGATCTTATCGAGGCAAAACCGGGGCGGTTCGCTAGTAATACATAAAACTAGAAGGAAGACGTCACTCCATATGCATGTGAATAAAAACAGTGTGACGTATTCCATACGGAATCAGTACTGTTTTATTACTATTTATATTAAAACTTCATCTTGTTTAAGTCCACGGACTCGGGGGGACATGCATTTTAATGCTTGATAGAGGATAGAAGTAGATGCATCCACCTACCATTAATTAAACTTTGTACTCCTTTGCAACCTTAATACTTTAAATGAACGGTTGAATGACTTTATTTGTTTTAAATAGATTCCTACAAATTAAAATCGTATTCATATATTACACGTAACACGCATGAATATTGTGTGCCTTGGGCTGAATGCTGAAAGTCGATAGGTATCTGAGATATAGGAGACTGTTTCAGATCTTTACGAATTTAAATTTCAAAGGGCTAAATACAGTAGCGTCTCAAGTAATTGACTTTGTTGTAACGTACCAGTAAAAAGGGAGATAATTTATGATAGTCACCAGTAGTGGTAACGCAAACTCATTTTGCATTTCGCTTATTCAAAAAATAAATGACTACACACTGCTAACATTACCATTGGGCTGACTGTGTGCTACTTTTACCATCTTTTTCGACCTAAACAACAGTCAATAGACATCCAAATCCCATATTCAGAGATACACAAATCCTCTTGTTACCATACTTTATTAAAAACATTTATTTAAAAACACAAAAAACACAGCCTTGAGTTACCTGCGCCCATCAACTTCATGCAATAAGGTTTTCATGAGTTAGTTTTTTAAAAGCTTTTTAAATTTTTTTAGAAATTGAAACCTAAAACATTGAGGCCACAAATCCTCACAAAAGAACACCGATCCCTCCTAAATACGATCTGCGAGGCTAATGATATTAAAATCATCCTTATTTCAGTTGAGAAGATGATCTCAAGATGAAACTTAAAATTGAAATGACAACGAAGTTACGCTTACCTGATGGTAAGTGGCCACACAGAGTTACACACAGTAGTACAGCTCAAGGATACCTGCAGCCAATTTCAAACATAGATGCGTTGTCACCTCTGACAACTAAGATGAAATATGAATATAGGATATGAATGAGGTGATTGCTACCAAGCTGTTTCAATTTTTTTTTATTTTTCAAAAAGAATATTAACAATCCTGAAGGAGCTGGCACTGGGGTGCCTGGCCCAGAGATGAGAACAGTATTCCACGTGAGGCCGAAATTACGCTTTGTAAAGTTGAAAGCGATGTGCCGGCATGAAATACTCTCTCGCTCTGCTGAGCACGCCAAGTTTTTCAGAGGCCAATTTGGCCGTCCCCTCTAAGTGACAACGAAACTGTACACTATGTCGATGCCAAGGATTCCGATGCTAGCTGAAGCAGCAAAGGGGATGCATTCAAACTGAAGAGATACGATACAGGGGTTCTTTTTAGCGGTTAACGCGCAAACTTGTGCCTTCTGGGGATTAAATTGGACTAGATTTAGTCGCCCCCAATTCGAGACTTTGTTAAGCAAAGATACGAGTTCAGGAGTTTATCTAGGTACTCGGCGACGATTTCCCGAGAAATATTGGCATGGCCGGTGTATAAGGCCACCGGTGCTGTCGTTTGCATAGCATTGAATGTTACCAGTTTACAACATATTGATATACAGAAGAAATAGCGTTGGTGATAGCACACAGCTTTGTGTAACACCAGCATTGCAGGCTTGTAATCAGAGCATGCACCGTCTTCTACGACCTTGACGCTACGGTTAGTAAGAAAACTAGAGATCCAATTGCACAATTTCTCGGGAAGCCCATAGGAAGGGAGCTTCGAAGGAAGCGCTTTGTGCCAGAACGCATCGAATGCCTTCGCTATATTCAAACTAACGGCCAATGCCTCCCCCTTGGACTCTACTGCCTCCGTCCATCTACGAGTCAGGTAGACCAGAAAATTACCAGCTGATCGACCACGACGGAAACCTTTTTGGCGATCACTGATCAGCTGGTGATCCTCAAGGTAACTAATGAGCTGGCAGTTTACAATCGACTCCATTTGTCTGCAATTTTGAAATAACTGGCTTCCATTAAGCTCAAGGTATTATTTGCATGCTATTAAAACTTACATTTTTTGTTTGTCTGTCTGTATATCCGGGGTAATCTTCGGAATGGCTGAACCTATTGTTATGAAACGTTACAAACAGATAGAGAGCAGTACCAGCAGAGTTAGTAGTTATATTTCTTGAACGAATTAACCACTGGACCCGACATAAAACACAAATGTATGAAAACTCGTTCAACTTCAACCAAGTGGACAATAACGCGCACGAAAATTTTACTACGTTAAAATAAACACAGATACGAAATTCGTAGAAGTCCACTCTATTTCTAGTGCTTGATCGTAGTCGATAAAATATATCGATAAATAACAATAAAAGTAATAAAATAATGTACTTACAAGTGAAAAGAAATAGTGCTGCTTCCGCCGCTATAGTTTTTACAAGTAAGTGGTTGAGACTGACGCTAAAATAAACGACCAAGAAGCTAGAATTACCTAGTTACTGACAAGACTGGTATAGGTAAGTCCGCTTATATGTCGGGTCCAGTGGTTAATTCGTTCAAGTTATAATATTTCATCTGCAAAACTTAAAATGTGATTTAAAAAAAATCGAAAAATTTACAAAATTAGATCTTTGATTATCTTAAATCTGGAAAACAGCACATTAATAAGACCTATCCAGCGAAGCCAGACCGGGTCACTTGTCACTTATATAAATTTATTTTATTATTACCTTATGCATTAAAGCCATAAAATATATAAATTTGGGCAAAAATTAAATTATGACTCCAATTCTAGGCGGGCCGCTGGATAATCTGATTTGTCATCGAAATATTCCTCCCGGGTACAATTTTTCTCTGAGCTTAAAATTGAAATATTTTATGGGAATTTTCAAGCCAGATAATTATTGCTTATGTGGCAACGATAAAACACGTAAACCTTTTTAAATATTATATCATTGTAGCGTGTGGGGTCGGTGTAAGAATATCTACCACACCATATCGTCCCGTATGTGGTATAAGAGAGGACAGCGAGGAACGAACCAGAAGATGGGCGGCAGTATCTTCATGAAAACTACTCAAAATTATATAAAAACTGTCAGTCGTTGCAGCCATAGCAAAATCCCCTCAATAAGGCAATCTATGGGAGAGACCTACCTGCTGCTATGAATTGATATAACCTTTTTTAATAGAATAAGACTGACAAACAAGTATACATCCCACCTGATGGTAAGTGGATGCTGAGGCAAATAGACATCTATATCTACCCTCGATTCAAAATGCAGATGCGTTGTTATCTCTGAGGACTAAGAGGGAATGACTCCTATGAAAAGGATCCTACCTACTACCCTACTACCCTACGCCACACTCACTTTACGAAATAGCTAGCTTTAAGCTAGTATTTTACGCTGGTATTCTGTGAGGGCGGGGTTCCTTCCCGATCGCGTTGACTCATTCGTGCTGCATACCACTGCAAATCTTAGAGAAACACTGTTAACAAAACTACTACGCACCGTTGTTTTTTTTTTCAAACGTCAAAACGGGAAAGCCATGTTCATGAAAATGATATTAGATAAGCGTAAATGGATTCTAGCTTCGCCAACGTAAATGAAAACATTTCCTTCGTCTGACCCTTTTACCACGGATCTACCTTTTACGTCAATGATTCCTGGGTTTGCACGAATTATCCTATCATGTGAAACAAACAATTATAATCGGCTATAATCAAATTGAAGTTGCAATCAATTATATTTCATTCTATTAAACAACATTGATATATCTATTATTAAAAAAGAACTATAACAAAAAATCTAAAACCTAAAATTTGAATTATCATACAATCTACTCCACGTGGTATCGTGCCAAGAAAGCTGGTAGCGTTTCCTTACTGAATGGCTACTTACTTAGCCTTTCAGCGAAAAAAGAACCCACTTGACTTATCACCAGCAGCGATGATCAAAGGGATAAATATCTAGTCTTCTCTCAGAGACGTGATTAATTATATCAATGATTTATTGACGATATAGAAAGAAACAAGTAATAAAAAAGAGCATTCCAGAAAAATAATCATTTCGTTTATTTTATTAGCACATTTTATTAGCAATTTTATGTAAAATTTTTAATTACACTAAAAATAGCGACGAATAGCGTATTTGGGTATCGATTTGGAAAAAGGATCTAACGTGATATAAAATTCCCGCCGTTACAGTGTAGAGGCGGTGTAGAATATTCACTGCCACATATCGTCCTGTGGGTCGCGTGAGAGGCGACATAGGGACACTGAAACAGGAATTGGCAGCAGCGCTTTCCTGGTAACGACCAAAAATTATAAAAAAAAACTTCGATTGCCTGCCAAACGTGACAACTATGGCAAATATCCTTCTTATGATCCAATCTATGGGGGAGTCCCCTGTTCATTAGTGAACTTTGAGATGCTGTGATGATGATAATATTCAGTTAGTATGGTAACAACTTTTTATTACCTACCTAAGATTGACTTATTGATTAGTAGACCATTTAGCAAGTCCGCTTTTATTTCCTACATTATATACGGTTCAATAATGAATTAATAATGTTCTCGAGCGGCAACCTCTTACCGATAAGTAAAGTGTAATATAATTGGACGACATAGTAATATTTGCGGGACGGCAAAGTTTGAAGGTAGCTCGGGATAATTGTAAGTGTAACACTATGCTGCAGCTATATTATTATATATTTTAATGTTATATATATGTTGGCGTTCCTTTTTGGAGGTCTTTGTTCAGTAGTTGACTTGTAAGGGGACTATAATAATAATGTACCTATATTAAATAACATTAAGTAACTCATTGAATAAGAACGTTCTTTATAATAAGTCCTGCCCTTTGTGTTCTAATACTTCGCACCGAAAACTTTCATCTCGAATTACAAAATCGCTTTCAATGCCTATAAGATTGCAATATAGAGAACAATATGAATGACTAGCTCGTGGAAACTGCGCATGACAACGTGAGCTAAGTTATGCAAGACCCGTTGCGGAAGAACCCAAAAACTTTCCGAGTATACACTAAATCATGCCTATTAGGTGAGAAACAGAGCTGCAGTGTTTTACAAATACGGTGGCATACAGACAACTGATCAAACATATCCTCTAGTGCAAATGTGAGACTTAAAAAACTTCAAACTTGTATTGAAGATGCGAAACAAGGTTCCAAAATCTTTGCCAGTTATTTATCCGCCGGAAAGAGCTTACTGTTACAGTTAAAGACTGATAGTTGCGGCGACATTTCAGCGATTAGAAAGATGCTGCTGCCCCCAGTTGCTTCTATGTTTGCCTTTATTTCCTCATACTATAACCACAAGACGATATGGGGATATTCTTTCACCGCCACTTCACAATTGTAAGTAATATAATAATGTTTTGTTATATATTTATATTCGAAGCGACAGCCTAATGGCAGGATGCGGACCGCTATCTCAAAAGTTCGTGGGTTCGAATCTGTCATTCGACTTCTGTCGTAAACCACTTCTGACAGATGCATTTTCAGTTTATCAGGGGTGGTTAAAGAAAATTTCGGTAATGTTGATGGCACTACATTATCAATTATCAATTAAAAATATAACACACATTTTCTCTATAACAAGCTGCTATGTTAAAATGCCGTATCCATTCCACATTTCACTTTAAGCGAAATCCTAGATTTTGTGCTGAAGTATTTCCTATCACAACATATACACCGTGTAAAGCTGTACCTACAGCACGATGTCTTAGTTAATAAAATTAATTACTTTGCCCCACCTCGAATCGATATCGCGCTGAAATAATTCTGATGAATGATTTATTATCAAAATAAAGCTACCTAATATAGAATATTTCTAAAGCATAGTGGCGGTGTAAGAATAATCACTAGCCCATATCATCCAATGGGTGTCATGGCGACAGCGGGAAACAAATCAGAAAATGGGCAGCAGCGCTTTCCTAATAACTACTAAAAATTAAAAACTGCGTTTGTCACCTCCTGTTGCCAAGCGCAACAACTATGGTAAATATTCCTAATATGAGGCAATCTATGTAAGAGGCCTATGTTAATCAGTGGATTTTAATAGTAACAGGTACAAGTGTATGTAACTATCTTACGTAAATGGTGGTGGAGCAATGCTGCAGGTATACTATAGTCGCAGCAATAATGAGTCCGCTTGACTGGGGAAGAATCACCATTCACACAGAATACCAGCTTAAAATAGGAGCTTAATGCTGCTAACAAAGATCACGTTTAATGTCCATGTCACACCTATGCCAGTTGTTGTTGGGAGCACTATGCTCGAAGTTGTTGCCGAGTACGTTTACCTGGGGCAAATAGTCCGACTAGGTAAGTCCAACTTCGACCGAGAGGTCAATCGACGGATTTAACTCGGCTGGGCAGCATTCAGGAAATTACGACACATCTTCTTGTCAGCTATACCTCAAACTCTGAAAACTAGATAGTACAACCGGTGCGTGTTGCCAGTGATGACTTACGGATCTGAGACGTGGTTCTTCACTGCTGGCCGTATGAGGACGCTCAAGGTCGCTCAGTGAGCTATGGAGAGGGCTATGCTCGGAGTTTCTCTGCGTGATAGACTCAGTAATGAGGATATCCGCGGTAAAACCAGAGTGACCGACATAGCCAACCACCAAGCCAAGACCAAGGGATTAGTAAGCTGAAGTGGCAATGGGCCGGCCATATAGCTCGAAGAACCGATAACCGATGGGGAAGAAAGGTTCTCGAGTGGCAGCCTCGTACCGGTAGGCGTAGTGTAAGGCGACCCCCCACTAGATGGAGTGACGATCTGGTAAGACATGCGGGAAGTCAATGGATACAGGTAGCTCAGGACCGTGCTTTGTGGCATTACTTGGGGGAGGCGTAGTTTCAGCAGTGGACTTGTGAAGGGCTATAATGATGAATGATAAGGGGTAAAAGCTTAGATCGGGTCTATTTTTGGTCGTGGATTTCTGCAAAGTGTAACGAAAATACAAATAGGTCACAATATTAAACAACCTGGACAAGTAACGGATTTTTATAACTCAAAGTTTGTTTTTATAGAATAGGGGTGGCAAACGAGAACATAGTCCACCCGATGGTAATTGGATGCTGTAGCCCATAGACATCTTCATCAATCTTTAATTGCGATCCAAATGCAGACGCGTGCACTCATAAGGACAAAGATCGAATGTCTCATTTCTAGTAAAAGGGGGCTTGCAGGCTCCAAGAAGCATTGGGCTGGTATTTTAAGATTGTATTCTGTGAGAGCGTGGTGATTCACCAATCGAGCCCACCCATTCGCACTACAACCATAATATAGTTACAGTGTGGCTCGCCGACATGCAATATATAAACACATTAAATTATAACTATATAAGTAATACCAATTTGACGCCTCAATCAAAGACAAATGTTTCAAATACAACTACTAAGAAGCAACTGCAGCCTTATGGGTGAAGTAAAGCAAATGTTAAAGCCTATATACGCCTATATACGTCCCACAGCTGAACACAGGTCTCATCTCCAAATTTTCCTGTGGGTATCGCAAGAGGTGACGGAGGAAAATGAGATAGGCGATGGGCGTCAGCATCTTCCTGTTAGTAATTTAAAAAATAAAAAGCGGTTGCCAACCCACTTACCAAGCATGACAACTGTAGCAAAATCTCCATAATGAGACATTCTTTCGGAAAGCCTATGTACAGCAGAACACTTTCATTGGCTTTAATGAATGAATGAATGAATATTCAACTACTGCCCTGTACCACTTCTTACACAATTCATGTCTACAGATCACAGCATCTGCTAAGAAACATGTGAACTGTGAACTCGTTTTTCACCGTTTCTCATAAAAAAGTAAGTAAGGTAAAACTTTTTTAAATTTTTAATCTCTATTAATAAACCGGGTATCTTATATCATAGTTTCCTAAGTTTAAGGACACTAATGATGTAACTTGGAAATTTAAAGCTAAACAAACTTTTAAATGGTTCTATGTTACAAGTTAAGGATTTACCTCCTAATTTTGCCGAAGTCACTATTTTAACTGTTTCTGTAGATACAAACAAACTATTTTTTTTTCTGAATTTTTTCTAATTTCTGATCTTAAAAATGCTTTACAGTACTGACAGTTACAAGAAGGCAGACGTGACCTCCCACGTTATAAATAACCCTGGTTACCTTAAGTTTTTGATTGGATCCGATTTACGTAGAATGAAATTACAGTATTTTGTCTTGCATTAGGAGGCTTTGGTTTTGTTTCCACTATCGTAGAATCTCATCGGTTTGCGAGTTTTCGAGTGGCAGCTTCGTACCGATAGGTGAATTGTAGGGCTTCCTCCCACTAGATGGAGTTACGGCCTAGTAAGACATGCAGGAAGACGATGAATGCAGGTGGCTCAGGGCCATGCTTTGTGGCGTTTCTTGGTGGAGGCGGATGTTCAGCAGTAGACTTGTTGTTATTGTTGATGATGATGATGATGACGATGATGACGATAAAATCTCAAGCAGACCAAGTAATCTTTTCCATGAAATATAATAACATGTTTCTTTCAATGATTCTTTTGCGAATATTTTTGGTCTACGAGTATCTGTCGGACCGTCAATAATCCGGGTTGGGTTAACTTTTGGTTATTAAACTTTGGTCCGATTTATGAAGTTTTACGAACACTCTCAATACACACGAATAGACCAAAAGCATTATTCTCTTTCTGCCACGCTTGAGAGCTGTAATTACGGGCAGAACCTTATAACCCCGGCTATAAAACATAAATGGTTTTCCATTTTGCGTAAAATATTGTATTATGCCATTTTAAAAACTTTGAACGTCAACTGATCTATGTGATAAAACATACTAGTTTTGGCTTTATTTAAAGCACTGGGATAATTTACTTCTAATCATCGTAACTAAACACTTGGTGTTATTGCTATAAAATTTCACTAATATTTCCGAGTATATTAACCTACACAACAATTTGGGACGATAAAATTTTAATTGCTTGCTCGTTTTCGAAGCTCACTTTACGGTTCTAGTGTACATTTATTATACTTTGTTTATGTATCTGAATATAATAACAAACCTAAAATGTTTTTTTTTTCATAGGAGATAGGTAAGGGAAAACGAGCATACGGCTCAACTGATGGCAAGTTATTACTGCCGCCCATGAACAGCTGCAACACATTTTATATATAAAGTTTTGTAAATTTCAGAAACAACTAGCAGGACTTTTCTTCCGCGTGTCAGTCTAGTTATAGCCACTTACCTATTTCTGCCGCCAAGTAGCAGTGCTTGTACTAATGTGTTCCGGTCTGAAGGTTATAGAGAGTCAGTACAATTACAAGATGTGAGGCATTGTATGTTAGTCCTCAGAGGTGACAACGCATCTGTAGCCTTCCTTGTTTGAAGGTGATATAAATGCAGTGCAGTAGCCACTTAACATTAGGTGGGCTATAATATTATGTCCATTAGTCTCATTAACTTTATGAAAAATACTTTTACTCTTTCGAAAAATACTTTTGCTACTCAAATTTTTCGTCAACAAAAGTAGCAATTTGATTCACATTTCCATTATATATAACTCCGAATTCCCACTGGAAAGATATGCAAAAAATCGAGATAGATGTATGTGGCTTAATGCCGTGCTTTTGGGGAGTTCAGCACTGAAATTCCACTTCACACAGTTTTCACGTCACCATATATCTCACAAATTATAAAATTATACGCAATATGTATTGGTGAGGAATTAAATATAATGTTATCAGGCACTACACACAGGCACCGCACATTTATCAAGAAATGACATGTAAAGATGATACAAAATACAAAATTTTGTCCAAATCCTCCCCTTCGAAACCCTCGTGAACCACCCCTAACGTTAACGTTATCAATTAGTTGGGATCACTTAATTGGAGTACTATTGACAGCAATACAAGGTTTTCTTTAATATTTTTTTAAAGATAGGTTCGTTGTACAAATTGTTCTTCTTTTTAATATTTTCTCCACAATATCAATTTGAAGGGTGTTACTAACGTGTAAAAACCACGCTTCGGCTACATTAAAAGAATACTTTCTTACAAAATACCAGCAGTCAACGTTATAATGGTTGTTGTGATTCGTATAATGAATCTAGAGCAACAGAGGCCCATTTTACAGTTAAACAGCTATTCGGTCTTAATCTTACGGAGTGATAACGTATTTACATACTTAATCGAGGATAGACGTATTGAATGATAAAGTGCCTTTTTATGGAATAAGGATGACAGTAAGCACACATTCCCATAGACACCTTCATCTATTCAAACTGCAGATGCGTTGTCACTCTCCGGACAATGATTTAATTTGTTTGATTGCCTCGTTTCCAATAAAAAGTTTATTCGTTCTCTACACTACAAAATACGAACCACAGCTACATTAAAATAAGTCACCGCTGTACAATGTGACCACTGTATAAAATTGTATATTTTCATAAAATAAATTTTAAAATTTATTCATCCATTTACAACACAAGATACGTTCATTACTCCAATAATTTTTAACGGATCCGTGGCGCAGTGGCTTAGCAATGAGTTAGCAACCCGCGGTCCTTAGCGCTGTACCAAGGGCCGCGGGTTTGAATCCCACACGGAGCAAGTATTTGTATGGCCTACAAAGTAATTGTTCCGGGTCTGGATATTTGTCCTTGTTCAATTTGTGTTTGTAAACTGCCCCGACGATACAGAGAAAATCCTAGTGTGAAGGTAACATTTTTTTTAAAAAGAATTAAATAAAAAAATGATACGGAGAAGTGATATTTTCCAAAGTTACCACGCATTGGCGGGCGGGTTAGCAACCGTAGTTCTTTTATTATTATTGTTGGTTTTCTATCAGGAAGTTGTTGCCCATCTCTTGTTCTAGCTTCCTACTATGATCTTTTACCACACACTAAATAATATGGAGTAGTGCAGGATCTCTCAAAGTGAGGTACGCAAACCCCCAGGACAAGTCCGTGACTAGAATTACTTTATAGCGGTGGACAGACTGGCTCACGCGTGCTACTTGTATGATGGTGCACGCCATTTGTAATGCTATACACGATGATTCACGCGCGACTAACATCTAAGCCTCCAACCCAATCGCTTCAATGTTGCAATCCGCGGGAGTTGACATTACTTACTATTTTGTCACATATACATTACTTACTATTTTGTCACCATCTCACTAATTTTTAATTATTTATCTTTATAACTGGATATTTTTTAATAAAAATCCTTTTTTTGGCTTTAGAAAGTTTTTGGGGATTCGTCTAGTCTGGGAAGTAAAATTAAGTTTGAGAAGGCTAGGTAGTAAACTTACACGATACGTTTTAGGGATATCGTTATCATTACAGCATTCCACAATAGTAACGAATTGTTGGAGATTTATGATCAAGTCGTAAAAATATTCACATCATTAAATAACACTGATAGAAAGAACGCAAAGAAATTTGCTTGCCGGTACAGGGCTGTTACTCGAAAACCTTTTTTCATATTATAAATATGACAAATGAGCACACAGTCCACCTGATGGTAAGTGAATTCTGTGACTCATAGACATCTACATTTGTTCTAGATTTAAGATCAAACTACAGATGCGTTATCGCTCCTGAGGACTAAGACCGAATGCCTCGTCTCAAGTGTAAAGTCCTTTCCTGTCAGTTAGATTATAGAGCCGTGGTATGTCGGGGACTTAATGCTCGCTGTAAATTACGCTATGGTAACGCTATTAGAAAGCCGGGTTTGATCCCCGCCAGCACCAATGAAACTACTATTGCAATGTTAAGTGCTGATTTATGATGGGCGGTGAAGGAAAACGTAATAAAGAAACCCACATGTCCGGAAAATTAAAAAATAGTGTATTCGTATATTTCAAAGACATATTATGAAGTAAAGAAGTTTGTGCAACGCAATGGACATTTCCTTGCCCCACAACACTCTCAGTAATGAGTATCTCAACGTAGGACAACATAGGATTGCCTCTTTCTTAATTTTTCAGTAATTATAGTGTGTATATTCTACATTTGTTTTATGTATTGTTTTATCTAGATGCTGCCCCAATATTCAAGGCCGTTTACTAAAAAAATTATTTTGTTAACAAATCTTTGTCAATACAATAGCTAGGTAAAATAATTAATGAGCAACTAAGTAAAGCAAATTCAAAGTTACAGGTCTGAATTGTAGAAAACTTTTAATATAATGTAATTTCATACTAATTTGAAAACTTAATTAATAAAGTTAGAGAGGTTTGTACCCAAAGTTACATCAAATATTATAGCGTAGGGATGTTGAGGCGTACGATGTACGGGGTTACTATTGCCATAGCCGCAAGGTATGATTGGAGCTGAATCTCGTCCTCAAGCTTTATAGGCAAACAACTAATTAGTATATTGCTTGGAGTATTTAAAATAATACACTGTATTATAGAATTCTACGTCTGATTCTTTTCTCGCCCAAAAGATAACTATAGCCATTCGACAATGAAATGCAGCGTGCGTTGTTTGTGCTATATCTCGATAATATTTACATTCCCTATTATAATTTTCTACGTCGTAGAGCCATGCTACAGTTATATTAGTAGTATAGTTGTAGCACGAATGGGTCGGCTCGACCTGGGAAGGACCACGCTCTCACAGAATACCAGCTTGAAATAGTAGCTTAATGCTGCTGTGTTTCATATGGTGAGTGTAGAGACACATCTCTATCACCTAGAAGGGGTAAGCGATACTACAGAGTTTTTATGGTACGATCCTAACACATCTCTCTCGTTTCTTTCACATCTATATAGCTATACAGATACTTGCCGCTTAAATTAAGGGTCCTCTTTTTTTGGCTTATATTTAATTATATCGTCAATTATGTGAATTCCTCTTTTTTCAACATTAATTATCTTTATCGCTATTATTATAGCAAAAGTAGGGCTTTGATATGATTGTTTTAGTTTTACTTCGTGGTTATAAATTATTTTAAGTAATGCAAATAAGTTCACTTATTTAAGTTAAATATTAACTAAATCTTAAAGTACTTTACTTAAAATGCGAAATTCATTTTCCGGCTCCTTATTTACTCCATTTAGATTATGTATACAAATCCAGTAGATCTTTGTTATAAGCTCATTGTAGTAAATGGCACTGCCTTTCTAATATTTCTAAATTATAATAAAAGGCTTTTGTTTTATCATCAGAACCTTTAAAAGGGCAGAACTCGAAAGGTAAAGAATTAAAAATATTTTAATACAAGATTACATTTCCCGACAAAAGGTTTAAAATTATGCTTTCATTAATTTCAAGTAAGGAAATAAATCAATATCGAATTTCAAAGTTACTAAGTAAAAACAGTATAATAAATATATATAATAGCTCCGAGCTACCACTTGGAGCGTTGACAGAATACCTTGCCTGACGGGAGATCTCCTCTTTTCCTTCCACGGCCGCAGTGGTGACCTCGATGTGATCTCAATACGCAACCAACAGCCTTCAGAAACTGCAACTTCAAGCCTTCGTCATTATCCTCAAGAACTCCTAACATTCACACCTGAGATTCATCTTCTGCAGTCGTCAGTTCCTGCAAGCCAGTCCAACTTGTCTTCATCTCGACTTACCGCAGATTTATAAGATAGTGAGCTGGCATTTTATAATGGTTTCCATTATTTTTTTAATTAATTGAAGCGATTTAGGCTTCGACGTGTTTTGCTTGTGTCGTGAAGACAGCGCCGCCACACCCCCTTGTTCTGCAAAATAATGGAAACCCTTATAAGCTGCCAGCTCATGAGGTACCTTGAGGATGACCACCAGCTGATTAGTGACAACCAATACGGTTTTCGTCGTGGTTGATAAGATGGTGATCTCCTAATCTACCTGACTCATAGGTGGGCGGAGGAAGTAGAGTCGAAGGAGGCATTGGCCGTTAGTGTGGACATAGCGAAGGCCTGCGATCGGGTCTGGTTCAAAGCGCTTCTTTCAAAGCTTCCATCCTATAGGCTTTCCGAGAAATTCTGCAAACTTTTCACCAGTTTCCTAGCTGATTGGCTCATAAAGGTCAAAGTAAACGGTGCATGCTCTGATTAGAAGCCTATTAACGATGATGTTTCACAAGGCTGCGTCTTATCACCAACGCTGTTTCTTCCTCATATCAATGATATGTTGCAAACTAGTAACATTAATTCCTATGCAGGCGACAGCATTGGTGATGCCCTTATACACCGGCCGTGCCAATATTTCTCGGGAAATCGTCGGTGAGTACTGGGAAAAACTTGTGTCTGAAGTTGAGTCTTTGCTGAACAAAATTTCGGATTTGTGCCAACTAAATCTGGCTCAGTTCAATCCCCAGAAGACACAAGTTTACGCGTATACCGCTAAAAATAACCTCTTTGTTGTATCTCTGCATTTTCAAGACACTCCCCTTGCTGCCTAAGCTAGCATCGGAATCCTCGGCGTCGACATATCGAATAGTGTGCAGTTTCGTTGTCACTTGGAGGGGAAGGCCAAATTGGCGTCTAAAAAGCTTGACGAGCTCAGCAGAGTGGGACAGTATTTCATGCCGGCACATCGCTTGCAACTCTACAAAGTGCAAGTTCGGGCTCACATGGAATACTGTTCCCATCTCTACGCCGGGACACCTCAGTGCCAGCTCCTTTCACTTGTAAATTAGATGTTATTATATTTATAAGAATTTATACTTAAGATTACACTAAAGTAAGCATGTAAGACGAGCACTACTGCCGACAAACTGTAATGTAGTATGGCAGAAGAAAATGTTAAAAAAGTTTATTGTATATATGGGATAAAATTAACTTGAGTTTAGTATTATTTTGATTTATTTTAATAAATAAATAAGTAAAAGTAGTATAGTTAAATTACAAGTGGGTCAGCTCGACCGGGGAGGATCATGCTCTCACAGAATACTATTAGAATATCTCAACGCTTCTATGTTTTGTATGTTTAGTGTAGGGAACCGTAGACCTCTTTTATTGGAAACGCGGCTTTCAATCATAGTACTCAGGGATGACAATGCATCTGCATTTAATTTCGTAATCGATAATAGATGTAGATGTCTATAGACTACAGCCTCCACTTGTCATCAGGTGGACTGTGTTCTCGTTTGTCACCCTTATCCTATAAAAAAGCTTGTTTAAGTCTATTACTGAATACGAGACTGTCCCGTCGAAGTGAGGATTTGTCTCAGATGTCACGCTTGCCAGGTGGAGTACGGATCGCAGTACCAGACATCTCGCACTTTGGAGGCCGCTGCCCTAGGTATGTATGTCTGGTGCGAACGAGATGATATGAAGAAATGGAAGACGTGGTATTTCTAGTATACTAATTTTAAAATTGTAGCGAATATTATAGGCATACACACGGCCTATACACGCTAGCTTCCGCCAAATTTCTTACAGCAACTTATACCATATACGTATCCGCAAAAGCTCCAATTAGATACGGAAGAGAGTGCCAAGTCAATACTAAATTTCTATCCACAATTGTAGTTAATCCCTTGTATTCTTCACCTTAGCTAAGTGCTACCATGTAAAAGTGCTGTGTTTCGGTCTATAGAAAAAAAGTAACGAAAAATCGTCTGTGGTACCTATCTGAGGTAGAACCCAGCCGTGGTATGGTCACTCCCGCAAAATTGCATTACGCCATAAGCAGGAACGCTACCAGGCCTGGGCTCACGCATCAACTGGATGCAAATACCAGCGCTCTTAAAAAGAACTATAATTCCGTCTCCAGGTCCTTCAAAAGTGTTACTGTCAAAGCAGTCATGTTATTAACACCAATATGCTAAAACATTTACTGTAATAGCTGTACCAAACGGTGTAGTAATCTTGTAGCTGTAAGGTAAGGCGACAAGATGAAATGAAAATAGTACATGAACAGCAGCATCTTCCGGACAACAACTCAAAATAATAAAATAGTGATTACCAGCTCGCCTAGTAAGCTTGGTAACTATGAAAAATTTCCCTCTGCAGGGTAATGAATGATGTAGACCTATCTTAAGCAGTGGACTTTTGATAGGTTATAAGGATGATGATGATTCACAAAGTCATTTATTTTATAATTATTAATTGTTTCGTACATTTATGCCCTATCTACGTCCTGTAGTGGAAATAATTTAGATAGCCCAACGATAAAATAGTAGAAATGTCAATGGGCCGACCATTTGAAGTGACAGTAGCCTTACAGCAGGGTACGGACTGCGAACTCAAAAGAGCGTGGATCCGAATCTGCCATTGAATTATTGTCGTAAACCACTCTTAACGTAAGCATTTTATGCTTACCAGGATTTGTTGAAGGGAATATTAGTAATGTTAATAGTATTACTAGTATTTTTTATAAAAAATAAATAAAAAATATAGCTCAGAAAATCGACAACCGATGAGTTCTCAAGTGGCAGCCTCGTACCGGTAAGCGAAGTGTATGGCGGTCGACACTAGTTGGACAGTCGGGACATCACGTAGGAAGCCAATGGATGCAGATGGCTCAGGACCGTTCTTTGTGTTGTTGCTCGAGGGAGGATTATGTGCAGCAGTTGACTTTTGATGGGCTGTAATAATAATGATAATGTTGGTTGATGACAATGTTCTAAAAAAATAATAAAACATTTTTAAATATAATTAAAAATCAATGTAATTAAAAATTAATGCAAATAATTTGCCATAAAACAAAATGATATATGATTTTGTGTAATGTGACCTTTTCCACTCACAAGATTTTCCACTTTATCGAGTCATCGCCCGCCTGGGCATATTGATACGTTGTATCAGTGATTTAACTTCGGTATTCAGAATATGCAGATACATTGTCAACCCTGAAAGATGGAATGCCTCGTTACCAGTAAAGAGGCTCTCCGTTTCTCCATACTCAACAGAAAAAACACAGCAGCAATACTCTCCTGTTTCACGCTGATATTCTATGTCTCCTTCCCCGCAAATTTTTTACGAAATTTCTATGATTTCTTTATATCCCAAACGACACCAGTGGACTCCTGAATTAAAATATCTATTCTCGATTTAAGAATCAAAACACAGACATGTTGACACCCGCGATAAAATGGAATTCCTCGTTATCATTATCGGTGTCTAAATCTGTATTAGACATTTAAAACACTGTTTAAAAGGAAAAATAACTTACGGTCTTAGTTCAAAAAATCGACAAGATTTAAAAAAATTAAATTTTCTCCCTTTCTTTTCACAGAATACCATTAAAGATCCATATATAAAGATAATCAACGATCAATTAAATTTTTATTTTTATATAAGAAGCGGCAAACGAGCACGCTCATATGATGGTAAGTGACTACCGGCACTCATTAACCACTGCAACTCCAGAAGAATTGCAGGTGAGTTGTCGGCCTTTAAAAAAAGGGGGGTTATTTTATTGAAGGTCTTTAAGTTGTATCATCATCATCATCATTTACAACCCTTCACAAGTCCACAGCTGAACATAGGCCTACCCCAAGTAATGCCACAAAGCACGGTCCTGAGCCACCTGCATCCTTCGACTTCCTGCATATCTTACCAGGTCGTCACTCCATCTAGTGGGGGTCGCCCTACACTACGCCTACCGATACGAGGCTGCCACTCGAGAAACTTTCTTCCCCATCGGTTATCGGTTTTTCGAGCTATATGGCCGGCCCATTGCCACAAGTTGTATCGGTCTGGATAAATCGCTGGTGGTAGTCGATTCCACAAGGAAGTTGTCGTAAAAAAGGAATTTCTTGAAAATCGTCGATGGATGCAGATGGTTTAAGACCGTGCTTTATGGTGTTGCTTGAGGAAGGACTATGTGCTGCAGTTGAGTTTTGCTAGGTTATAATAATAATGACATTGTTTGTGTGTGCTCTAACAAAAAGTAAAATTTTTTAAATGTAATAAATACATACATAAACACTCACGCCTGTCACCCAGAGGGGTAGGCAGAGACTACGGACTTCCATTTGGCACGATCCTGACATACCTCTTTCGCCTCCTTTACATAAATATATCTACGCATACACGCTCGTCGGTTAAGGGTACTTCTAATAAGAATGGTGAAGACCTCCTCACTGTATGTGTGGAAAAGAATCTTTTTGTGACGTATACTTTTTTTCGTCATAAGAAGATTCACATGTATACATGGGAAAGAGGTGATGATAGAAGCATGATAGGTTTCGTAATTGTGGATGAAACAATGAGGAGCGCAGTCGTAGATACAAGGGTTTACGGGGGGGTCCAACGTAGGGACGGATCATTACTTGGTCTTATGTCGAATTAATGGTCTTTTCAAGCGTTGGCGGCATCGGACATCTGTGTCTACCACTGCGTTACAGCGTATAAGAATAGAGAAGTTACAAGATGAAGATGTGAAAGAGAAGTATAAATGTAGACTGAGAGGAAATATTAGATGTTTGAATGAGTTGTGTATGAATGATTTAGACTTGAATACTGTGTGGGACAATATTAAGAAAGGTTTGGTGGATCCCGCCACTGAAGTATGTGGTGTAAGTAAGAGAACAAATGAAAGAAAAAGTAATACGTTGTGGTGGGATGATGAGGTACGGGTGGAAGTTGAATCAAAGAAGAAAGCATGGTTAGATTTACTAGCAACCAAAGCTGGTAATTCTTCTGGTATGAATGATGAGATTGAAAGAAAAAAGGCGGAATTTAGACGTCTAAATAAGAGAGTAAAAGAAGTTGTTGAAAGGAAAAAGAAAGAAAGAACGGATAAGAATGATAGAAGGATATTTGATAATTTCCAGGCTAACATAAAAATGTTCTGGAAACTCGTAGGAACTGCCAGGGGAAATACAAAACAGCCTATAATGAATGCTATAAGAGACGATAATGGATGTATTCTGAATGATGAAGCTTCGAGTTTAAACAGATGGAAGGAATACTTCGAAAGCGTGTTTATGAGTGAAGAGTCGTCGTCAGAATTAAATGAACTAGAAATTGCGAAAGAAGTGGAAAGGGGTATGGAGATAAGTGTAGATGAAATAATGAAAGCAATGAAAAGGATGAAAGCAGGTAAGGCAGCTGGATATGATAGAGTATCACTCGAGATGCTAAGGGCTGGAGAGGTGGTGGTGGCAGGCCTGCTGTACACCTTGTTTAATTTATGTTGGGAATTAAAACGGGCACCGGGTGACTGGTGTAAAGCAGTTATAGTACCAATATATAAAGGAAAAGGGTCACAGCGGGACTGCAAAAACTACCGTGGTATCAGCTTGCTTAGTATTGTGGGTAAACTGTATGCTAAGGTGTTAATTGAAAGAGTTATGAAAGAAACTGATGGAAAAATTTGGGATGTGCAAGCGGGTTTTAGAAAGGGAATGGGGTGTACAGATCAAGTCTTTTCCATGCGCATGATTGCGGAGAAGTTTTTGGCCAAAAACCAGAAAGTTTTTTGTGCGTTCATGGACTTGGAAAAGGCTTATGACAGAGTGGATAGGAATGTGTTATGGCAAACACTGAACTCATATGGGTTGAGCGCTGGTTTGATACAGGCATTAAGGTCTCTTTATAGGGACTCTAGTGCTTGTGTCAGAATCAATGGGGTCTACTCGGACTGGTTTGGCATCCAAAAAGGTGTCAGACAGGGCTGTGTAGCTTCCCCGTTGGCTGTTCAACATATTTATGGACAGGTGTTTGCAAACTTTGAAAGATGAAGAATGTGGGTTAAGAATGGGCGAGTTAACCGTCAAATGCCTTTTGTATGCCGATGATCAAGTCGTATTTGCGTCATCGGCGGCTGAGCTTGCAAATGATGGTTACGTTAATGAACTGGGAATTAAAAGAAAGGGGAATGAAAGTGAACGCAAGTAAGACGAAATTGATGGTTTTTGAAAGAGAAGAAAGCAAAACGGTATGTGCAATAAGAATAGAAGGAGAGTTAATTGAGCAAGTTGATGAGTTTGTGTATTTGGGATGTGTATTTAGCAGGGATGGTAGATATGATGGGATAGAACGACGAGTAAATGCAGGGAATAGAGTGAATGGGGCACTACACTCTATTATGAAGAACCAGAATGTGTCAAAAAAGGCACGTATGGTAATTCACAATGCTGTTAGTCCCTACTTTAATGTATGGTAGTGAAAGCTGTGGCAGAAGAAGCACGAAAGTAGAATAAATGCTGTAGAAATGCGGTCTTTAAGGAGTATGCTAGGGTTGAATCTGAATGACATTGTGAGAAATTGCATGATAAGAGATAAATGTGGTATGCAAGATGATGTTGTGACCAGGATTAAGAAAGGAATGCTTCGGTGGTTTGGTCATGTATAAAGAATGAATGAGGAAAGAGTGACAAAGCAAATTTATATGGCAGATGTGAACGGCCGAGTCGGGAAGGGACGCCCTAGAAAAAAGTTTATCGACCAAATTGGCGATATTTTGAAAGGGGGCCACGTTAGAAGTACCCTTTAAATATAATTAAAAATATATTCATTTAAAAAACAATGCAATTAATTTGCTAAACAAAAACTTATAATTTTGGGTATTTCACACGATGTGCCCTTTTCCACTTATAAGATTTTCCACCTTATCGAGTCTTACGCCTCATTTGACTTGACTGCCTGATTTAACTTCGTTAATTTAGATATATTATCTAGACAATATGACTATAGATACTATTGAATTACAATACAAATACACAAAAAAATTAAAATAAACATTAATGAAATCAAAAATTTATAATAAAAATGGAAAATACGTATACATATAATGTATCTCGAAAATACAGGAGAAGGTCCCACTTCTGATATCAGAAATGACATTAGGATGGGTTTTAATTGTGTAAAAGTAATAAAAATGTAAGAGCGGATGTTCAACTTGTTATTTTGCTTATAAAATTAATCTTATCAATAATAAAAAAGCGTAATGCATTATACATTCAGTATAGAGCAATTACAGTTTGAACATACTATAATATGTCTCCATCACAATTACACACAGGTGTAACATGAAGGAAATAATCACATGATAACACCAAAGTTTACAAGCCAACAGCAAGACCACACATCTCATTGAAACACAGAGCAGGATGCTCTCAGCAACAACTGTAGCAGTTTTTTAAGTTCAAAACATTATTTGGCAGTTCCCCGTTTCCCTGGCTCGCGACCTAAAATGGCAGCATGGCATTTTTCGCGCGGATTCCAGATGTGGAGGATCATGCACCTTCACTGTTGGACCTTCTGCTGACCTCTCACCCGGACGGATATCAGATTTCCGTCGACGCCCCTTTAGGATCCTCGGACCATTGTCTTGTCCGGAGTGTGGTGCCACTCACGCTGAAATCGCGGTTGCATTCTGCAGGCTGCCGTCGTGTTTGGCACTATAGGTCAGCCGATTGGGATGGGATGCGGTCTTTCTTTGCATCCTACCCTTGGGGGCGGGTTTGCTTCTCGCCGGACGATCCCAACGTTGTTGCGGATTCTGTCGCTGATGTGGTACTTCAGGGTAAGGAACTTTTTATTCCTTCCTCTGTGGTGCCCATTGGAGGCAAATCTCAGCCATGGTTTGGTCGCTCCTGTAAAATAGCATCATGCTATAAGCAGGAGTGCTACCAGGCCTGGGCTGACGCATCAGCGTCCAGGGATGTAAACACCAGCGCTCTAAAAAAGAAGTATAATTCCGCCTCTAGGTCCTTCAAAAGAGTCATTGCCAAGGCAAAGTCAGAGCACATAGGCAGAATTGGCGAGAAATTAGTTCGTCTTCCTTCTGGAACCCGTACATTCTGGTCTCTCGCCAAGGCTGTCCAGGGGAATTTCTGTCAGCCATCTCTTCCATCTCTGCACAGGGAGGACGACTCACTGGCCCACACCGCAAAGGAGAAAGCCGATCTTCTAGGCTCTTTCTTTGCGTCTGCGTTCCGGTACTGCTACTCCCTAGGCGTAGTCCCAAAATCATGGAAGACGGCTTTCGTCCACCCGATCCCTAAAAAAGGCGACCGCTCAGACCCGTCCAACTACCGGCCTATCGCCATCACCTCCTTGTTCTCCAAAACAATGGAGTCCATTGTAAACTGCCAGCTCATGAGGTACCTTGAGGATCACCAGCTGATTAGTGACCGCCAATACGGTTTTCGCCGTGGTAGGTCAGCTGGTGATCTTCTGGTCTACCTAACTCACAGATGGGCGGAGGCAGTAGAGTCCAAGGGGGAGGCATTGGCCGTTAGTTTGGACATTGCGAAGGCCTTCGATCGGGTTTGGCACAAAGCGCTTCTTTCGAAGCTCCCTTCCTATGGGCTTCCCGAGAAATTGTGCGATTGGATCACCAGTTTTCTTGCAGATCGGAGCATCAAGGTCGTTGTAGACGGTGCAAGCTCCGATTGCAAGCCTATTAATGCTGGTGTTCCACAGGGCTGCGTGCTATCGCCAACGCTGTTTCTTCTGCATATCAATGATATGTTGCAGACCCATAACATTCATTGCTATGCAGATGACAGCACTGGTGATGCTCTTTACACCGGCCGAGCCAATATTTCTCGGGAAAACGTCTCCGAGTGCCGGGACAAACTTGTGTCTGAAGTCGAGTCTCTGCTGGACAGAGTCTCGGATTGGGGGCGACTAAATCTAGTCCAGTTTAACCCCCAGAAGACACAAGTTTGCGCGTTAACCGCTAAAAAGAACCCCTTTGTCGTATCCCCTCAGTTTCAAGGCACTCCCCTTGTTGCCTCAGCCAGTATCGGAATCCTCGGCGTCGACATATCGAGTGACGTGCAGTTTCGTGGTCACTTGGGAGGGAAGGCCAAATTGGCCTCTAAAAAAGCTTGGCGTGCTCAGCAGAGCGGGACAGTATTTCATGCCGGCACACCGCTTGCAACTTTACAAGGCGCAGGTTCGGCCGCACATGGAATACTGTTCCCATCTCTGGGCTGGAAGCTCAACGATACCAGCTCCTTTTATTTGACCGCATCCAGCGCAGAGCGGCTCGAAACGTCGACGACCGAGTGCTTTCCGATCGGCACGATTCTCTGGCACTGCGAAGAGATGTTGCATCCCTTTGCATTTTCTTTCGCATATACCGTGGAGAGTGCTCTGAGGAATTGTTCGGATTAATCCCAGCCGCCAAATTTCGTGAACGCACTACGCGGCAAACGTCCCGATACCATCCACACCATCTGGATGCTTGGCGGTCCACCACTGTACGTTTCAAAAGGAGTTTTCTTCCGCGTACAACCTCTCTGTGGAATAATTTACCACCAGCGATTTTTCCGGACCGATACGACCTGGGGACCTTCAAGAAAAGAGCTTACTCCTTTCTAAAGGGCCGGCAACGCGTCTGCAATTCCCCTGGTGTTGCAGTTGATCATGGGCGGCGGTAGTCACTTAACATCAGATGAGCCACATGCTCGTTTGCCCCCTCTTCTATAAAAAAAAAAAATTTTTGCTAACTTGCAAATTTTGCTATATTTTCACTTTGAGACAATATTTATGGATAAAACTTACAGAAATTCTTGTTGAATGTATAAATTATCGAATAAAATTATTTTTAGTTGCTAGAAATTGTAATAAAATTCATAAATTACCCTTCAAAGCATAGTAGTAGTAGATACTTCACTTTTAGTCACAAAATTACTACTAATTTGAATTCTACACGTTTGTTTTTGGAGAAATCTATATGAAAATGTTTGGAAATATGTATATTTTTATGTTTTATGTGTTTCTATTCGTTACTCATACCAAAATATTAAGAAAAATGAAAAATAAAACCGAAATTAATTTTTATTTGTATGAAATTTCGAACAATATTTCAAATATATTTTTGTGTGAATTTGAAATAAATACAACGTCAAGTTATTTGAAATATGTTATAAAACTATTTTTTATTTACATTTTATACTAAAAATAAATGCGAATTAGAAAAATAACACATTTTGACCCAACCGCTAAAATGGGCCTTCTCGAAGTACTTTTGGCACTTACTTTTCACTTTTTATGTCATAAATTACATATCTACGTGTTTATTATATTACAAGGAATACACAAAAGTATAAAAATCACCTTTTTATTCCAAATTAAAGAGTATGTCTTTGTCTATGTCTGTATTATACATTTCAGCATAACTTTGTTATAATTTTTAATGACAAACCTTTTTTTGTCGGGCTTGCCCTCATAAATTCTTATTAGGCGAACACTACACATTTAAATAATACTAGTTTTTACGGAATTTATCGCGTGTATTTAACTTTTTAATTACCCGACGTTTCGAACGCTTTACAGCACTCATGGTCACGGGTGGGACTGAGATGTTTAATGTCCATATGTCATAGTTAACCGCGGTTACCATAGATTAAAATTTAACTTTTGTTCCGATCTATACAGTATGAACTTATGGTATCTTGAAGTCTTGCAATTGTATGCTTGGGTTGGGATTTAATTTTATTTATTATCGGATCCCAAGCAGATGGTAGCACCCAGCCATCTTCTCTATTGAAATTAGGATGTTTTTTGATTTCAATAGCCTCACGAATAATATGTTAGAGGAGTCACTGACAAGATTGGCTACATCTTGAAGCGCGCTTCCATCAAAACATACTTCAAGCCGCTGAAGAAGATTGGTCAGTTTTTACCATCGGTCAAGTGTAATGTCCCTCTGCAAGATGCAGGAGTGTACAAGCTTGATTGTGAATGTGGTCTCTCATACATAGGACAAACTAAAAGATCAATAAAATCCCGCGTTAAAGAACATATAGCTGATGTGAAGAATCGACGCTCCGGGAAGTCTGCAGTCTGTGAACACGTACAGGATCGCCCACCGTCACTACATCAGATTTGATAGACCGCAGATCCTCGCTAAAGAACACCGATTCCTTCCAAGGATGATTCGCGAGGCTATTGAAATCAAAAAACATCCTAATTTAATAGAGAAGATGGCTGGGTGCTACCATCTGCTTGGGATCCTATAATAAATAAAATTAAATCCCAACCCAAGCATACAACTGCAAGACTTCAAGATACCATAAGTTCATACTGCATAGATCGGAACAAAAGTTAAATTTTAATCTATGGTAACCGCGGTTAACTATGACATATGGACGTTGAACATCTCAGTCCTGCCCGTGACCATGAGTGCTGTAAAGCGTGCAAAACGTCGGGTAATTAAAAAGTTAAATACACGCGATAAATTCCGTAAAAACTAGTATTATTTCAATTCTTAGTAGGCATTTGTGTATCATTACCGAGCTGGCTTCAAGTGTTGTGTGGCAAAACGTGTACCATTGCCGAGCGTTAGTTAATTTAAAAGTTATCTCAAAAAACGATTATTTAGAAATGTTGAAATAACTACAATTTTTGAACGCTTCATTCGATTTACTTGCCGGCATTCGACGCAGTTTTTCAAGTACAAAAAAGTGTTTCTAACGTCTAGAGTTGATTAGTCATGTCAGTCAGATTTTGTAATTTATTTAGACTTAAAAACAATTTTTTTGGTTTTTATTTTTTGAATATCTTTAAAACAGTTTGACCGATTGATTTCATAATCTAAACAATTCGAAGTCTTAATGGACATTTTTGGATGTCGTATCGTTCATTCCCATCGGTTTATTCGTTTTAAAGATACCGTCAGACATATATATATATATATATATATATATATATATATATATATATATATATATATATATATATATATATATATATATATATATATATATATATACATTTTCCATTTTTATTATAAATTTTTGATTTCCAAATTAAAGAGTATGTCTTTGTCTATGTCTGTATTATACATTTCAGTATAACTTTGTCATAATTTTTAATGGCAAACCTTTTTTTGTCGGGTTTGCCCTCATAAATTCTTAGTAGGCATTTGTGTACCATTGCCGAGCGGGCTTCAAGCGTTGTGTTAGGCATACGTGTACTATTGCCGAGCATACGGATGTTAGTTAATTTAAAAGTTATCTCAAAAAACGATTACTTAGAAATGTTGAAATAACTATAAGTTTTGAACTCTTCATTCGATTTACTTGCCGGCATTCGACGCAGTTTTTCAAGTACAAAAAAGTGTTTCTAACGTCTAGAGTTGATTAGTCATGTCAGTCAGATTTTGTAATTTATTTAGACTTAAAAATAATTTTTTTGGTTTTTATTTTTTGAATATCTTTAAAACAGTTTGACCGATTGATTTCATAATCTAAACAATTCGAAGTCTTAATGGACATTTTTGGACGTCGTATCGTTCATCCCCTATCGGTTTATTCGTTTTAAAGATACCGTCAGACATAATTATATATATATATATATATATATATATAATATATATACCTCCGGAAATAGAACAGCTTTCTAGGTCCTTAAAACATGGAGATCTGATGAAAATTCGAATTCTCAAAATCAGACCGACATCTAAATTTTCAAATACCAAAAAAAATATCTAAATATGATATATTATTTTTTCATTTACGGGATGAAATTGAATGAAAATAAAATAAGCAGTATAAAATATCATCTGAGGTAGTTTTTCGTAACATGTTGTTTTAGAAAGGCGTTTTGTGTGACATTGTTAAAAGTTAAAAAGGAATTAACAAGTTTTTTCTCGTTATAAGTCGCATGTCTCTTGTTGTGAAGTGCTTTCATTTGACGTTGGGTCTTTCCTGTCTCATTCTGTGTATAACACCATTAACTAGTGGATCAAATTTATTATTATGTATTAATAAAAAAATATTTTGGATAAAATAAAGCCTAAATCCCTCCTGCAAAAGCTCTCTATCTGTCTGTAAAGTTTCATCACAATTGGTTCAGCTGTTCTCAAAATCAGTCCGAACAAACGAGCAGACAGAGAGACAGGGAGACTGACAAATAATAATTTAAAAAAGGTAATCTAGGTCTCATTAGCATGCAAAAATCCTCTGAGCTTAATAGAAGTCAGTTGTTTCTATATTACAGAAAGACATTTAAATTTTATTTTTATAGTATAGATATAGATATTATTTATAAAGTTTATGGGATGTTACAATACGAGAAGCTGTGTACTTTAATAGACTGTAACGGTAACCGTGATGGAATACAAATGAGCATACGGTCCGCCTGATGGTAAGTAGATACTATTGTAGCCCGAACAACATCCACATCCGTCCTAAATTAACAATAAATACCTAAATAAAAATCTTTGTCCCCTTTGTGAACGAAGATCGAATGTCTCGCTAGCAGTAAAACAGGCCGTCAGTTCTCATCACTTAGAATGCGTGACACACTAGTTTCTAGAGTGATCCTTATTTGTTAAATAACCTATTCATACTCTGCGATGCTGCAATCAACGCAGCGTTGCCTTAACAAGTAGAAGGTACTAGTATGTACCAAACCGATTGAGAAAAAAGGACAATGACCTCAGATATGAGCCGAGTGTCAAAAGGCGTAACTTACAATATCTCAATTTAGATGTGATAACAATATTTAAATATTGATATTATTCACACTTCTAGGTCAGCCCATATGTTTTTTTTTTTTGTTTCTTAAATAATATTGTCTGCAGTTCCTATAAACATCGTAAAATCTTACGGTACATCACGAAAAATGTGCTATATTTTATATATCAATTTATGGTAAGTAACGCAGCAATTCATTCAATAACAGTTTCATATTAAAAAAAACTATTTAAAGCAATATAATCACCATGTGAAGCTTTTGCAAATTCATCCCTCTAAAATAAATAAAACGCGCGTTACGTCAGTTCGTTCTAAAAGAAACGTGACAATGGCAGCCAGAGATGCGTCAAATTTTTTGGGCTGATCCGCTATTTTGTTTTAATTCGTATTCGGATAGCGCTTGCGTGTCTTGGGTAATTCATAGCATTCACTGCATTGTTTTAGTTGAGTTTTTATTGTTAAATTTGTTATATCGTTAAGTTTTGTTGCTGAATCTGTTATATTAGTTTTAGTTTGACGGTCGTTACTACATCGACATGAGTTCAGGAGAATCTGGTGAAGGACCCGGTCCTTCAGCGTCAAGTAGAAAGAGACGTTGCCGATCCATAATAAATGTAGCAGGTACGTATTAATAGGTAAAAATGCGACGACGTAGCCTTTCCATTTCTTAAAGCACTCTTTTTATGTGACCATGTGGTATTTATTTTCTAAAACAATATTCATTTATGTTGTGTAGTACTATGGTAGTATATTTTTGTCATTTATTTACAGGCCCATTTTCTGGAGCACCTTTAACGTCACCAGTAAAAAATAGAAAACCTACTACTTTGTCGGTCGGGGAACAAGAAATTATTATTAATGTATAAAAATATGTCAAAAATACCTGGCTCAAAGACTGTATCATTCAAACGTTAAAATGGTAGACAAAGTTTTGGAGATCTCAGGAGTCAGCAAGAGCACTATATATCGCGTATTAAGGGTGTATAGAGATTCCCATAAAATATAATAATAATAAAACGAACAACTACCGGAGATACATTCTGAGGGACGGCACAGTTGACGTATGTCGCGCATGTCACCACCCTGGAGAGTCCCTCAGACATGTTATTTCCGGTTGTTCACAACTATCAAATGGTGAGTATTTGCACAGACATAACCAAGTAGCTAGAATAATACACCAACAGCTTTCCATTAAATTTGGCTTTACTCAACAGGACGTTCCATATTATAAGTATGAACCAAAGCCAGTCCTTGAAAATAGAAGTGGCACACTGTACTGGGATCGGTCAATTATCACAGACAGGTTTATAGTGGCAAATAAACCTGACATTGTGGTGATAGACCGAACTACACGCAAGGTAATAATAGTGGATATCAGTGTTCCTCATGACGAGAATCTCGTAAAAGCAGAGAATGATAAAAAAATAAATAATTAAAATAAAATAAGAATAGCCGAGACTGCAGCAGCGTACACACCGTCTCCGCATATATTATTCGAATAAAATAGTAAAAGTGCATAAAAAGAAAAACTTTTGTGAAAAAAGTGTATATAGTGACCTGTGGATTATGTGACATTGTTTGTGACTCCATACAATTATATATTATGGTGTATATTGTAGTAAATAGTGTAAGACTAGATCTTCGTTGTATAAATAGGTATTAAAAAAAATTTAAACGCAAAAACTTTCTTAATGAGGTCCTACGTGATAAAAAATTAACAGTGATTAACAGTGTTTATTGGAAGAGAGATTATTTTTAAATTCAAGAATCGTAACGGAAACTTTCTTGTTTACTAAGCGGCTCATTTATGAAACGACATGAACTTTGGACAGATGCTTAATCAAACATCAATGTGATAAGACTAAATTTAAATTCATTGTATGGTTTTGGGAACGAACGTACCAGAGTTCTAATCCAACACATTTTTTTTTCACATTATTTTAATTAATATAAGAATACATATATATAATAAAAGAGTAAAATAAATGACATAAATATGGCATCCTCATCGAAAAAAAAATGCTTTATGTGCCAAATGTAATGTTATTATAAAAAATAATGAATATCTAATATGCACTTTATGTACGAAAAAATATGATATTCAATGTGCGAACGTGTCAGCAAAAAGGTTTTATCTAATCAGCAAAAGTAGCATAAGCTCATGGAAATGTAAATTATGCCTAAATAATAAGAATAAGTTAGTAGACGATTCACCGGTCTTTTTGAATTTGGTAAAATATGACAAAACAAAAATAAGTGAACAAAATATAACAGTAAGAAAACAAAACTTTAGTAATAATCGATCAACGGACAACTGTACAGTAGTAGAAGAAATTTATGACATTAACAGTTCTACCCCTAACGAAAATCTTCAGAGCCTACCCAACATGTCATTAATGGATAACTCAACCATAACTGAAATGAAATGCGAAATAGAATATTTAAAGATGCAACTAGAAAGTGCACACGCAGAAATTACCGAACTTAACATTGAAACAACAAATTTAAAAAAAATTATTGGGAAAATAAAAAACAAATGGGTGTTTATGTCAAACTTTTGAATGTAAATACACCCAAGAAGGGCACTCCCAAAAAACGTTCCAATATTATTTTAAATAAAAAGAAGCCGGATTATGATGTTGTTACTGAATCGCCCACCACGCCCGTTTCCGAATTTAAGAATCAGAGTGCTACGAAATACTTACAAGAGAAGTTGAAAAATGAGACTTTGAATGTTAAGGACATTAAGCAAGTTACATCAAAAATCGGAAACAATGAACAAAAGATTTGTAACGAAGATATAAAAAAAATATCAGCAATCACAGTACAACGCAACATAAGCAAAAAATTAACAAATAGTGAAAAAAATATAAATATATATCCTTGGCGATGAACAGGCACCAAGACTATCGCTAGAAATTAGAGATTCACGGATAAACACGTGGAACGATTACTATAATATGTTATCTATAATTAAGCCTAACGCGACGTCTTCAGATATTTTATCATATTGTAACATTTTAAAAAATGAGTTGAGTAGCAACGACAGAGTTATACTTATAATGGGATAGAATGAAACAAACTCATTTAAACTGTCTAGTGAGGTAAGCGTAGCTTTAGAGAAATTAAAATTTGTGCGAGTATTCGTTTTAGAGACTTTAAAAAATAATTATCTAAAAGAATCAAGAATCAAGAATCAAGAATCATTTATTTGCATAAAACACGGTAAATAAGTTGTTACATCAAATAAAAGATCAACATGTTTTGTCCTGTTAGGACGTGCAAATATTTAAGTATATATCAATTGAATTTAAATTAGTTATTATTTAAACAGTACAATTATTATTATTATTATAGTATTCATATTTAAAATCATAATTCATTACAAACAGATTGAATTGAATTAAATTGAATTAAATTGAATGAAGAAAAATCTCTGAATAATCATATGTACTGTGTTACTCGGTTATATCAAAATTGTAAATTTTTAAGACTTCATGGTAATATTAATAGAGCAAAAATAATAAACTTTCACATTGACTGAAGATTACGATAAAAAATTTATAGTTAGTAAACATAAACTTAATTCAAATAGTATAAATTACTTTAAAACAAATAAAGGCTTTAAAAAATCTTACACAAATCTGCCAGACGAATTCAAAAAAGGTACAATTCCAAATTTATTTAAACAACAATTAAAAAAACAAGAAACACATATTCACATTGACCTTGCCACAGCTAGTAAAAAACAAACTTTAAAAGGTACGATACCCTATTATTTTAAGCCACAGAATAAAAGTGTACAGTCAACAAATAATTTTTTTCGTGAACAAATCTAAATTGAATATATTACATCAGAACATTGCAGGACTTTTCAGCAAAATTGATTCTTTGGAAATATTATTGGATCAATTAAAAACAACAAAAATAGATGTGGACATAATATGTTTAGTGAAACTTTTATTAAAAAAAGGAATGGAGAACATTATTTCCATTAATAACTTTAAACTAGCCGCAAGCTTTTCACGTCTCAATAAAAAAAGAGGTGGTAGTTGTATTTTTGTTAAGAAAGGGATTAAATACAAATCAATTGTGATAACAAACGAATTAGGCTGTGAGTATTGTTTTGAATGTTGTGGAATTAAATTAAGTCAACTAAACATGATTATTATCTGCATATATAGAATTCCTAAACCTGAAACATTGCCAGCATTTTTTGAAAAACTTAATATATTATTACAAAAACTGACTAATAAAAAAGGGAGCACTAAATTAGTATTAACGGGTGATTGGAATATAAATATATTAAAACAGACTAAACCAACAGTTGAATTAACAAGTATATTAAATAATCATAATATTGACTTTCACATAAGAATACCTACTAGAAATAAAGCGTGTATTGATCATATTGCTAGCAACATAACACAAGCTGATTCGGGCATTCATTTTCTGGGTTTGTCAGATCATGAAACAGCGCAGCCTCAGCGTAAATATGTCTGAAAAACATATAACCATGAAACGATAATACATACTGGTTTGAATATAGAAAAGATTATTGTCAAAGTAATATAATTAAGTTTAATCATTGCATGCGAGCATTATCGTGGTCTGACATATATACAATAGAAGATATTGACGTAGCTTTTGAATATTTTCATGATCTATTTTTAGTTTTTTATAATTTGTGCTTTCCAAACATTAGAATGAAAATAGTAAATACAAATATGAGAGCGCGGTGGATTACTAAAGGGATAAAAAAGGCAACAATCACAAAAAGAAATCTGTATTTAAAATATATTCATAGCAATGCTAATAAAAATCTAAATAAACAAAAAATACAATGCTTATAGTCGCATATTGAAAAGATATATCAACACTGCCAGAAAAAATGTAAATAATAAATATATAGGCAACAGTTCTAATAAATGCAAAGCAACTTGGGATGTTATCAAAAACAGTATAATGTGTAAACCACACTCTCAGGGCATAGATTACATAACGTATAATAACATTAAGTACACTGATGCACAAAAAAATTGCGGAAGTTTTTAATAACCACTTTATAGGTAATATTACAAAACGCGACAAAAATCATAATCTTCTTAAACAGAATGTAACGAATGACAAAACAATTTTTCTATATCCTACGGATTGTTATGAGGTTCGTAAAATAATAATGAATCTTAATAATAGTAAATCTGTCGGATACGACGAAATTTTAACCAAAATATTAAAAACGTGTGCAAATAGCTTCTCTGAAATTTTAAGCTTTTTGAAAAATTTATCGTTTTGTAAAGGCATCTTTCCATCGAAGTTAAAACAAGTAATTGTAAAACCACTTTTTAAGAAAGGTGACAAGGCAACAGTAAATAATTGTAGACCAGTTACTCTCGTGCCTGTGTTATCGAAAATATTTGAAAAAGCTATGTGTAATAGATTAAATTTATTCCTTACAAAGCATAATATATTAAATCGGCAGCAGTTTGGATTTGTAAAGAAAAGTTCAACTACACTTGCATGCTTTCATCTTCTTAAATTTGTCACTGAAAGCATATCTCAAAGGATACCTGTAGTAGCAGTACTATTAAGACATGACTCAGGCCTTTGACCACATAGAACATGACATTTTGCTTCAAAATTAGAAAAATATGGTATTCGCGGTGAAGCAAATAATTGGATAGCTAGTTATTTGAAAGACAGGAGGCAATGCACTGAAGTCTGTAAGATGGTGCCTAAAAACAAACAAATACAAAAATCATCATATAGATCAGATTATAAAATTATTAAATATGGTGTTCCACAAGGTAGTATTTTAGGCCCGCTTTTATTTTTAATTTATATCAATGACCTACCTCAAGCTACGAAAGAAAAATGCATTCTTTTCGCCGATGATACAATCCTAATAATAAAGGCTAATGACATAAATAATTTTAATAATCAAATCAATGACTCTATTCGTGACGTAGTTAAATGGCTTGAATTAAATAACCTTAATATTAATTTTGAAAAAACAAAAATAATACAATTTACGACATACAAATCAAAAAAATAGACATTAACATTAAATTTCATAATAAATCGATAGAAAAGGTACAATCTGCAGTATTTTTGGGCATCACACTTGATGAACAATGCAATTGGAAGGAGCACATTTTTAAAATTTGTAAGAAATTAGACCGATTTGTTTATGCTCTAAGACGATTACGGAGAACAGTGTCGCGAGAGGCAGCTCTATGTGCATATCATGGTTATGTTTCCTCAGTTCTAAGCTACGGGTTATTGTTATGGGGTAACTCTACCGATAGCCAGAAAGCATTTGTAGTACAAAAAAAATGTATTCGCACTGTATGCAATTTGGGGTACTGTGAGAGTTGTAGATCCCATTTTAAGAAATTAAACATTCTTCCCTTACCGTGTATGTATGTGAGGGATATCTGTTTGTTTGTAAGACAAAATTTAAATTTATTTATAAAACAGTCTGATGTAACACAGAGGCATACTAGGAACAAAAATAAATTATTCTTGCCTAAATCAGGTTTTAAAAGTTCTTCTCAAAAATTAGTTTTTGTTTTTTTTTTAGTAAATATAGGTGACATATGTAGCAATTTGACTATGACATGTATTATTACTGATTTTCTCTTTGACATATTTATGACAATTTGTAAAACATTTATCCATAATTAATTTTTTATAGTTTTGTATTAAAATTTTATGTCGAAATTAAATTAAGACGATTTAATATTTGTACGCCTATAAAAGAGGCAGAATAAGTGAACTTCTGTATTAGATTTAAGACCATTATGTATTACCTTATTCTGACAAATAAATAAATAATAATAATATAATAATAATAATATAAAATAATAAAATATATCGACCTGGCTCATGAGATTGTCGCTATGTGGGACGTTGATTCTACTATTATTGTACCAATAGTTGTATCAGTCAATGGGCTTATTGGTAAAAATATGGACGATTATCTGTCCAAGTTATGTTTGGGAAAATGGCTGAAGGCATTAATTCAAAAATCGGCCTTATTAGTAGTAAGAAGGTTCCTATCTTTGGATTCCTAACTTCACCGATGGCTTAGAATTCCTCGCCGCGGTGGATAATAACCGAAATAACAATATTATTTATATAGATTGTATTTATATTTATAATATTATAGTTTTGTGATAATATATGTGATAAAAATAAATAATAATAATAATAAAATATTTATTCATTGACCAAAATTAATAAAATATTTAAAAGTTAAGCTAATACAAAAATGATATTTTTAGAAGGACAATGAAAGGGTTCTGACTCAGCATGTGTTGCAGAGAATCTACAACGCTGTTATTCTGTCAGCACCCATATACCTACTTAGTGAGCTAGAGTATAACAGTACGCGTACATCACCGATTACAAATAGTATTACAAATAGCTTTTAGTGTTAAATTATTTATTTATTCATTCAGCCAGTACATGAACTATATAATTAACCAGTACAAGTTATCATAATATTTCTATTAATAAAATGATAATTAATATACATGTACAAGAGATAAACATAATATAAACAAAATATAAACGAAATATAAACATAAACATGAAAAAAAATAATAATATTAAAAGTAATAGCTACAGTAGTGTTTTATTTATTCAGACTAATTATAATAATTATGCTAGAACAACGTAATGGTTATTGAAAATAATATTGGTAGTAAATGTAAGTTACTTAATTGCATATAACTAAATATGGGATATTCAGCCCCTGCCGAATTTTTTTTTATATTTATGACATTTTCTGCGTACTTAATAAATACTCTTTGTATTTTCTCTTAAAACTGTTCTTATTTATTATAACTTGTGATGGTGGTAGAAGATCATTCCAACATTTTGTGGCCATAAATTTGTAACTACCACGAAATGCTGATGTCCTATGTTGAGGTATGCAAAGTACTTTTGCACACTTTCGGATACCGTACATATGTTGATTTTGTCTCCACTGAAGCTTTTCATATAGGTATTCTGGTTTCTTTGTTTTTATCACTCCAAATATGTAGCAGGGAGGCATAAAATAATTTGAGACGTTCCTGCATTTTAAGCATATTAGAGGCATTAAGGTAAGGTGTAACATGTGTTCGTCTTGGGATGTAAAATATGTGTAACTATCGTAATGGGATGTAATATTTGAAAAGGGAATAATTAATAAAAGAAAGAAGTCTGTAATTGACAAGGTGGACGATTTTGATAAATCGGCTATAAGAGCGAAAGTGCATCGGTTCTTTCTTGCAGGAGAATTACCGACTTTAAACAAAATTTTGCTCAGTATAAATCAAGATCACCAGTTGCCAAACGTAAGCAAAACTTCCCTGCGACGTGTGTTGCACCATTCGAAATTCAAATATATAAAGAGATACAGAAAAAATGGTCGAATGGAGATAGTTCTGTGGCATACCAGATATTTGGGAGAAATACAAATATTAAGAAACGAGGGACGTAACATTTTTTACCTTGACGAAACATGGATTAACGCAGGTCATACTGGGAAAGGTATGGGAAGGCACCACAATTGAATCTTCTCGTTAAGCACGGTTGGAAGGCTACTCTACTGGCGCGAAAGCCCCTTCGGGTAAAGGAGGGTTTGTTGGCCCTTTGGAGGGATGTGATTGGGTATTTGAATCATTATCTACTGATGACTACCGTGAGAGTATGGACGCTTTCCATTTCGTGGACTGGTTTAGAATAGAAAAACTGCAAAGCGGCGATGTCATAGTTATGGATAACGCTAGTTACCACTCCAGACGTTTAGAAAAAACCCCAACAATGTCTTGGTGGAAACAAAATACGCAGGAATGGTTAGAATACATGCAGATCGCATACGTGCCCTTGGACACAAAGACCCACTTAATAGAAAAAATAAAGGCAGTTAAAGATAACTATCGAAGTTACGTCACCGAAGAGATGGCAAAAGAGATAGGCATCACAGTGGTAAGGTTAAGGAGGATAAGGAGGTCTTATCACTGTGACACCATTGAAGTTGTGTGGGCAGATGTGAAAGCGTACGTTGCATGAAAAAATACAATTTTCAAGTTAACAGATGTTAAAGATTTACTTAAAGATGGTGTAACTAAAATCACTCCAGATATATGGAAAAACTGTGTTCAGCATGTCCTTACGGTTGAACAAAAAATGCGTGGCATGGATGATAAAATTGACCAAACTACAGATCGCTTTATAATTAATGTTACAGACAGTTCATCTGTATACACATCAAGTGAAGATACGAGTGATGATTGCACCGAATAAAAATAAAGTTAACTTTATAACAATAGATGGTTTTTCTTCTAAAGCGATCTTTTACATAACTTTTTAATAATAGTTAAGAAATATATATTATATCAATCATTATAAAAAAATAAAAAAACCATTATAAATAAAGAAAGTACTACATATAAAATGTGCCTATATAATGAAGGTTTGTAGCCCGACCGAAATGTCATTTTCCGTTTTTCTCAATCAATTTGGCACATACTATACCACACCTGCCCTACATCAAATCGTATCTGTGTATTGCGTTTGAATATCTGATATTAAATCTTTATATTTCAATACCTTTGTATCGGTTGATATCAACGTGATTCTGTAACTCTGTAAAGAAGTTAGTATTCAGTACTACAACGTGATACGCAATTCTTGATGGATTCAGTTTGCTTATATTTAAAGACTTACTATATGATAATACGGATTGGATAATATTTATGATACTCCGAAAAATCTATACCGTACAACTAAGAATCTAGAGATAAGTTACATATAATTTGTTTCACTTGCGCATTCTTTCGCGCATTCTTGGTTTGTTCGAAATTTAAACCAGTTTGTTGCATATAACACATTTTAATTTATCTTTATTTCTTCGAGTTCTATGTTAAAAGATTTGTGTTAGTCAGACGAACTGATTTAAAACAAATGCGATAGACTCAACTGTGACAACATACCTTCCTCTTTAGGAATTTGCTTGCAGTATCTATGGTTTCTAGTAGCCACATACCACACAATGAGTTAATGTATAATATAATATTTCATATATACGCGGTCAACCTCAGTTCTAAACAAAAAATTCTATGTACATTACTGGACCGGCAATTCGGAACAAAATCTGTGTAACAGCTGTGGATCGCGCGGGCGCGGGTAGATAGCGAAATGAAGTTGTATTTTCATTTACGACACTCACTGTTTTAGGCAAACATGAAATAAAGTTACATACTTATCTGAAATAAACTTCATAACAGGTTGACGCTGATTCTGTCCTTTTTGTATTTAATCAAAAATGCGAGCGTGTGTGGTTAGAGCATTACGCTCTACCATTGCAGGTAGGAGGTAACGATTTACAAGTGTGCTGACTCCTCCCTCTTACGACTCATGATGATGAAGATTGACGACGATAAGGGGTCACATAATACATGTGCTATATTCCGTATAGTAGCGCTGTAAGATATCCACTACCCTTGTAATATCATCCCATGAATGTCGTAAGAGGCTACAGAGGGAATCAAATCAGAAGATGGGCTAAAATAAAAATGGTGCTCTCCATCCCACTTATCAAGCGTGGCAACTATATCAAATATACCCGCTATGAGGCAGTCTTTGGGGAGGCCACTATTCAGCAGTGGACTTAAATAGGCTGTAACGGTAGGGGTAACGGCTACTTGCACAATGCAGTAACAATTTTTACATCAGGACGGTAAATAGACACATAAAAGTTACAGCCTATATACGTCCCACTGCGGGGCACAGGGCTCCTTCGCTCATTTCCGAGAGGGTTTTAGGGCAAGGAATTGTCCACCACGCTGCCCCGATGCGTGTTGGCGAACTTCACACGTCTTCGAATTTTTTTATCTTATTTCTCTGACATGCAGGTTTACTCAAGATGTTTTCTTTAACCGCCGAGCACGTGGATAAATCAACACTTAAAATTGCAATTAACAATTTCATTGGTGCCGGCGGGGATCGAATCCGGTTTGCTCGCGTACTGCGAAATTTACAGCGAGTGATAACCATCTGAGCTTCCGCGGCTCTTAAAAAGACTCATAAATAACATTAAATTATCATTATCACTAAGTACCGTACGGAATTAGAACAAATGATGAAAATACATTTCCATTTCCCTAATTGCTCTAGGGGATGGAAACACATGCGGAGTTGGTTGCCTTGTTTTCTCCTCATCTGAGATTGATGCATCTGTTGGTCTCACTGTATATAGTACCAAAAATACAAAAACTCATATTTAAAGATAATATTTAAGTATCCGCTTGTCCAACGTCTGGATACAAACCTCTTCTTAACTTTTATGACTTAATTATGTACCACCACAACATATAGAAACAATCACACAGTGAGTTCGTACAAAGGTTTTTTTTCTTTATAGGATAAGGGTGACAAGCGAGAAAACTGTACACCTGATGATAAGTGGTGCTGTCGCCTGTAGACATCTATATCTATCCTCCAGATACGTTGTCAACTGTGAGAAAAAAGATGTGTGTGCCTGTACACACACACACACACACACACACACACACACACACACACACACACACACATACACACACACAAAACACACACACACACACACACACACATATATATATATATATATATATATATATATATATATATATATATATATATATATATATATATATGTACAGGCACAGCATTAAGCCGCTATTTTACGCCTGTATTCCGTGAGATCGTGGTCCTTCCCCGGTCGAGCCGAGCCATTAGCACATGCTAGCTGCAGCATGGCTCTGCCAGATATAAATGTTTATGTTCCAAATTTATTGTGACTTTTACTAATATTCCTCAAAAGTTAACGCGGACTGACTTTTCTAACCTAAAATGCCGCCACCTGAAAACCATGGTCAACCTGTACAATTTTAGTGATATTATAAGCGTAGGCCACTTTACGTGGTAGAGCCATGCTGCAGATATATTAATTGTATAGTTGTAGCACAAATGGGTCGGCTCGATCGGGGGAAGGACCACGCTCTCACAGAATACCAGCGTCAAATAGCAGCTTAATGCTGCTGTGTTTCGTATGGTGAGTGTAGAGATCCAGAGACCCTTTTTACTAGAAAAGAGGCATTCTATCTTAGTCCTCAAGGCTGACAACGCATCTTCATTTTGATTCGCAAACGAGGATAGATGTAGATGTCTATGGGCCACAGCAACCACTTAACTTAAAAAAAAAAGGCCGGCCCCCACTAGATGAATAGACGACCTGGCTTGACATGGATTAAGTCAATAGACTCAGGTGAGTTTGTATAGTATTATGTGACATTGTGGAGTCGTGTGGAACTGTGCTAAAGACAATGATGATGAAGTTAACAAACGTCCATACAGCTCACTAGAAGCCTTGTAGATAATACACCTCATATACACCTGCTTCCATAATTGTGTGACATGCGTTTTAATATAAAACCGTTTGAAAGACGTAGCACCTGCTTCGTTCCCACGCGTCGTACGAAATAATATTAGACAATGATGGCAAATTTTATATGAAAATGTGTTTCTAACTTATATTACACTTTATAGCTAAATAAGGCTCAAAGTTAGCTGCACAGGTTTTTTTTCCATTTCGTTGTGGAATTAATAAAAAGCAACATCTGCCAATCTCGTGCGTCTCGTTGAGTAGGAAAAGAGGCTTAAGGAATTTAATTAATAGTTGCTTAGGTAGGTTCATTACATATAAAGTACTATGCAAAAACTATTTTATTCATTCATTACAAATTATTAAAGTCCACAAATTACCTCATAAGAGTGATATTAGGTTTATTAAAACTATATTTCTCAAAAAAACTTTATTCAACTAATGATAAATATCAGTAACACTAACATAGGCTTAGCGATTATTAGTATTAACAAAGCTAGATAACATTCATTAGTTTTAACCCCCGACGAAAACAGAGGGGTGTTATAAGTTCGTAGTATGTATATGTATATCTGTGTCTGTCTGTGGTATCATAGCTCCTGAACGGATGAACTGATTTTGATTAAGTTTTTTTCGTTTGCAAGTGTTCTTAGAGAGTGTCTACTTTTCAAGAAACTGCTCAGCCGTTTGAATGTAATCTGAATTTGAATGTAAGCTCTTTTTGTTTCAGGGGTTTAAACATATTGAATTAAGGTTATCTTTAAAATAATATATATTAGTTGCTCTCGAATTTAATTTTTAATATTGTAAAAAGGCTATATATATATTTCTAATGCATTGTATATGGTGGAGCCACGTGTTTAAGGCTGCCGAAGTCTAGTTCCGCGGTCGAACCTTAAACCTATTACGCGAGATATTAATCTAAGTGGACTGTATCTACAAATGCTTCTACACTTATGTATGCGGTACAATGCACTCGCTCTTCCCAAAAAAACGAACTATTATTTGCCAAATCGATGAAAGGAATCCTGCTTGATTAGGAAAACACAAAATTGGAGCGGGTTAAAACAACTATATCAAGTAGGAAAACACTAGTAGGAAAATGTTGACTCACCGGGATGTTTCTTCTATGCGGTCGAGCACTATAACTGCGACTTCTGGAACTTCTTCTGGAACACTCCGGAGAGAGGCGGTGCGCGACTATATCTCACACGAGGTGAGGCGGGTTCCCTGGAGCTCGATTGCTTCCAGGCTAAAGCGGTTTCTACTAGTGATGTGGTTCTAACGACGAGCGCGGCGGGAAGAGAGTCGGTGTGGTTTCAACGGCGAGCGCTGCGGGAAGAGGCCACGCGTCGGTCGCGCGTGTCTTATATATCCTCGGTTCCGATGATTACGTGATGTTCTAGAATCATCTTCTTTCCCCTCCTACCCCACCACCCCGATGTGTCGATAGGAGGGTACGAATGATATCGTTTTGGAAAGGGATAACCGATTTGGCAGCCTACCGTCAAATAAAATAAATACGAATGGTTTTCCGCGCAACCATCTCCCCCCGCCCTTGAAGGATCTCCTTCAAAAATAACTAAAACAACTAGAGCTAAGATCAACTAACAAATAACTAACTAACGCTAAGATTACCTAAATTCAACTACAATTTTAATCTAGAAAGCTAATTTAAATTATGGAAGAGGCAAAGGGCACAAACGGACAACAGGACGCAGTTAAGACCCAACCGTGGTCTTAACGCGAGCTATCCTAATTACTCCGTCGGAACCGGGAAAGACCTCTTCGACAATTCCTAACGGCCAATGGAGAGGTGGCGTATTCTCCTTAGTGAGCACAACTACATTCCCTACAGCTAAAGGCTCAGTCACTGTGTTCCATTTTTGCCGAGACTGCAAAGTATGCAAGTATTCCATCCTCCATCGTTTCCAAAACGATTGCACTAACCGGTCTAATAATTTGTGGCGTGCGGAAATGCTAAGTCTGTTCTCATCCATATCTGCGGCGGGCAAATACTTTAAAGGCGTTAAATTCAAAAAATGTGCTGGAGTTAGAGCCAGCGGTTCCGAGGGGTCACTAGACAACGTCCGACAAAGTGGGCGGCTATTCATTACGCATTCAATTTGAGCGAGCACCGTACTTAGCTCTTCGAAGGACAAAATTTGATCTCCTATTACTCGGTATAAGTGACTCTTTAAACTCTTAATATTAGTCTTCCAATTGCCCCCAAAATGACTCGCGGCTGGGACGTTCAGAGACCACTCAATGCGGTTCTCGGCTAGAATGTGAGCGAACTCCGAATTATAATACTTGCTAGCTAAGAGCTCATGTAATTCCGATAGAATACGTTTTGCACCGACGTAGTTCGTACCGTTATCCGAATATAATTTACTTACAGGGCCTCTACGGGATAGCAATCTTTTAAATGCACCCATAAAGCCTGCTGTGCTTAGATCACCAACGAGTTCTATATGCACCGCTCGAGTAGTTAGACATACGAAAATGCAGACGTAAGACTTTGTGGATCTTATACCACGCCCGCGAGTGAGCGTGACCTTAAACGGACCAGCGAAATCCGACCCGGTGTGCGTGAAGGGCTTTACCGATTGTATTACTCTACAAGATCTAAGTTTCGCCATTTCCGGAAATGACGGCTTGGGGCGTGCCCGAAAGCAAGCTATACATCTGTGCACCCGATTGCGTATTAAACTACGTGCAGAAAGAATCCAATAATTCTGACGCAAAATCGACGTGAACAAGTCGGGGCCAGCGTGCGAGTTCAATTTATGATGGTAATCGACTAATAAGTTCATGATATGGTCTTTACGCGGTAAAACTATAGGGTGCCGTTGGTCGAAACTCAATTGCGAGTTGGACAAGCGTCAACCTACCCTTACAATCCCATCCTGTAAAAATGGCTTAAGGCGTTGAAAGGCGCGACTACAAGCTCTATTCGATTGTAATCTTGTAATTTCTTCAGAGAAGTGCGCACGTTGAAGTTCACGTAATACTAGCGACTCGGCATAGTTGTAATCGGACGCTAAGACATACGAACGTCGCGGTAAAAGCTTCGCGAATCGACAAACGTAAATTACGCTACGCAATAATTTCGACCAAGAGGACAAGCGGTTCGCCAAAGCAATGATTGGAGAAACCTCCCTCGAAACGTTTGCCACTAGAGCGTGTCTCTTCTCTTCCGGCGGTTGTGAAACTGACGAAGGTTCGAAATCGGTTATTGGCCATTGCGAGGGATCCAAGTGAACCCAAGAAGGTCCGTGGAACCAAAGCGGGTGGTCCATTATTTGCATCGGGGTGAGTCCCCGGGATAGACAATCGGCAGGGTTTTCCGTACCGGATACGTGATAAAAGTTCCGCGTTTCCAACTCGTCTTGGATCTTGGTCACTCGGTTCGCGACAAACGTATCCCAACGGTGGGGTGACGAATGAACTCAGCATAAGGCGACGGTGGAGTCGCAAAAGGCAAATATCCTTTCTATGTGAACTCTATCCCTACATGCGCTGATAACTGCGGTAATAAGCTTGGTGAGTACTAATATTGCGCAAAGCTCTAAGCGCGCCAGAGAGACAACCTTACGGGGGGAGACTCTCGACTTAGAACTAATGAGGCTAATCGAATTTCTACCATTATTCTGAACGTGGAAATATACAACGCCCCCCGTAAGCCTTCTCGCTGGCGTCTGCAAACCCAACGACCGTTATGTTGCTATTTCTATCTACGTTTATATGACGCGGTATTTTCATTTCTCTTAGTAAAAGAAGTTCCTCTCTAAAGCGCTGCCACAAACGAACAATGCTGTCAGGCGGCGAGTCATCCCAATCGCATTCAAATAACCAAAGTTGTTTAATCAAAAGCTTAGCGTATAATACCACCGGAGCTACGAAACCCATGACGTCCCATAATCTAGCAACGCATGACAGTATTGTGCGCTTTGTGCATTTCTCTACGGGCGGATTTACCTTAAGGCTAAACACGTCGGACTCTGGTGACCAACACAGACCGAGCACCTTGTGTGTATCAGAGTCGTCGAATTCCTTTATCGCCGAAAAACGGTGTGATAGTGGGATTGTATCTAAAACCGGACGCGAATTACTAGTCCACTTCACAAGATCGAATTGACCCGATTTCATGAGCCTTATAACCTCGGCGGTGGTTAGGGTGGCCTCCTCCACGCTATCGACCGAGTATACAAAATCATCCATATATAAACCGCTCTCAATTGCCCTCTTAGCTTTAGGGTAAGAGGGACCTTCATCGTGGGCGAGCTGTTTCACCGTGCGTAACGCATGAAATGGGCTCGACTTTAAACCAAAACAAACGCGGTTAAATTCAAACACCATTAGAGGTTCCTTTGGGTTGAAACGATATAAAATGCGTTGGAATCTACGGTCGCATTCACGGACCCCTATGCAAAGAAACATTTGGCGAATATCGGCGGATAGTGCTATACTAAACAAACGAAAATTGGCTATTATATTAAATAAACTGCCCTGTAAATTTTGCCCACTATAGAGATTAACGTTAAGCGACAGGTCAGTGCTAGTTTTAGCACTAGCGTCGAGCACTACACGTAACTTAGATGTAAGTTTGTCCTCCCTAATGACCCCGTGGTGTGGTATGAAATACGACGGTGTGTCTTCGTAGTTATCTAATTTCGAAGCCACAAGTGATATGTAACCTTCTCTTATATATTCGTTAATGACGCCGTCGTAAGCTTCCTTTAACTGGGGTGAAGCGAGCATCCTACGCTCCAAGCTGTAGAAACGTTTTTCCGCCATTTGACGCGAATCGCCGAGAGATAAAACATCTCCCTTAAAGGGCAACGCTACACTATATCTACCGTCGCGATCACGAACGGTCGTGCGGACGTAAATTTCCTCGCATAATCTATCATCTGAGCTAGATATGGGTGAGACGTTCACCTCCTCCATCTCCCAAAATTTGCGGACTAACGACTCGAGCGGTTCGACAGCCATACCACAATAAGAGGTTGCCGAAATACTATCTATGATGGGGGCGGAGCCAATGATAACATAGCCCAATACGGTTTCTAGTGCGTAAGGCGCGGTATGCGAGGAGTTGCCCCTGACCTTATTGTTTAACAAAAGATGAGGGAAAAGCGATGCTCCGATGAGCATGTCTATGTTTCCAGGAACGGCGTAAGTGTCGTCTGCTAGAATCAAATTTTTAAATTCAATCATTGCCGAGGTGTCAACCGAAACGGTTGGCAACCGTTCAGTGACCCTATCTACTACTAGTGCATTTATATCAAAGTTAACATTACGATCTATCCGAGAATAAAATTTTAAATTAATATATCCCTGGGTAGCTTTACTAGTACCTCCGATGCCTTTAACTACAGGACATGAAAGTGACCTATTTATTACTAAGCCTAAGCGCTGATAACATTGTCGTGTTATAAAGCTATTTTGGGCTCCGCTGTCCAGCAGTGCACGGACACTTTGTTCGTTTCCACGCGAAACCCTAACCAAAATACGCGCCGTACCCAGTAACACGGTTGAAGGAGGTTGTGCTCCCATATTTGTCAATGAGCACAGAGCGACATCACCAGGTCGACCGCTAGAATCGTTGACCTTAGTAGGGGTGAATTCCTTGTCCGCTTTACTTGACGCCGCTATGTTGCTATTTTCAAAATGTAATAGCGTGTGATGTTTCCTGGCGCACTTGCTACATACGGAACTCGAATTGCATTTTGCAACTAAATGCTTATCGCTTAAGCAGTTCAAACATAGGTTGTTTGTCTTTACTAATTTATAACGTTCGCTTGGTGAATATTTACGAAAAGTCGCACAATTATATAAATTACCGTGTTTATCTTTACATACGATACAAGTATGCTGAAGTAATGTTGACGTCGCGGTTATGTAAGTTAACGACCCTGCTATTTTAGATGGTTGAGTCTGTCTGCGGTCGACGCACCTTTTAATATCCTGTTTAACGTTCGGAGAGCGCTGCATCACCTTTATTTGATCTCGCACGAACGATGCTAATGAATGAAAGGAAGGCATCTCCGAGCTACGATGCTCCATTTCAAACGCACGCACGGTGTCGGGGTCTAATTTCTTTAGTGCAATATGGAGAAACACCACGTCCAAAAGGTCATTAAATTTTAAATTCTTAAGTGCAGCCACCGATGCCACAAATTTATCTAGAAACTGCTCTAAGCCGTTGATGTTCGCGGATGATATAGGTTTAAGATCGAATATCTGGTTCAAATATTCGGAAGCTAACATTCTCCCATCTTCATATTTAGTTTTAAGCGTTTCGAATATTAATAAGTAATTGTATGTAAGTTGTGTATACGTGGTAGAGCCATGCTGCAGTTATATTAGTAGTATAGTTGTAGCGCAAATGGGTCGGCTCGACCGGGGAAGGACCACGCTCTCACAGAATACCAGCGTGAAATGGTAGCTTAATGCTGCTGTGTTTCGTATGGTGAGTGTAGAGAACCGGAGACCCTTTTTACTGGAAACGAGGCATTCCATCTTAGTCCTCACGGGTGACAACGCATCTGCATTTTGATTCGTAATCGAGGATGGATGTGGATGTCTATGGGCCACAGCGGCCACTTGCCGTCGGGTGGACTGTGTGCTCGTTTGTCACCCTATCCTATAAAAAAAATTGTTTGCTGTAGGTGTAAAACCAGAGCAGATCGACTGTGCCCTGCCACTAAGTTTACTAATTAAGTAATATAATTTTTCAGCGTCCGATAATGATGGGTTATTGTATATATTGTTTTGAAAACTACTGAAGAAGAAGGGCCACGTCTTAATATCACCATTGAATACCGGAATATCTATTGGGGACAACCTAATTGAGTCACGAGGACGTACCTGCAATTCCGGCTTTGCTTCGTTTTGAGATTGTAGGAGTTTTGCCGTTCTTTTCACGCGACACAACATATCTTCGAATGCCAGCAGCGGTTGGTAGTTCACTATGTATTTCGGGTCGATTTGTAATTCCAAATGATTAATTTGGTCTAATATTCTTTCGTAATCCATCCGCAAAGAATCCACCGTTTCAATTTCATTCAGAAAAGTTACCCGCACCGCTTCTATATTAATGTTCTTTATATGATTGCTAATGTTTTGTATACGTGAAAAAAGTACGTCCCTCTTGGCATAAAGCGTTTTAATTTTAAATTCACTTCCACTAACTGCCATTTTAAATTATTATAACAAAGTTATTAATCACAATTAATCTCACACGCATAAACGATGGACGATGGACACTCGGTATGCCGTATTACGTAATTAAATCGAACACCTGTTACAGTCGAGGCGACGAGTTGCTTGCTAACTCAATGTTTTTATCAAGATTGTCGGTTAAGCGTACCAAACGGTTGCTATCACACTGTTTCAATTTTAAGCGACTAATAAGCTTTAAATTTAAACCAATTACAAACACTATTTAAATGAATAATTCTGTTTGCGAGTACCTAACCAAAATTTAAATTCAAACGAACACTATTTAAGACTATTCCATAAACTAGAGTGCATTATCTAAATAATTAATCTAATAATTCGACCAGAAAATGGTTGGATGACCACTAAACACCAATCCAAATCCGGCTCGAAGGACCATAAAATGGTGGAGCCACGTGTTTAAGGCTGCCGAAGTCTAGTTCCCCGGTCGAACCTTAAACCTATTACGCGAGATATTAATCTAAGTGGACTGTATCTACAAATGCTTCTACACTTATAAATGCGGTACAATGCACTCGCTCTTCCCAAAAAAACGAACTATTATTTGCCAAATCGATGAAAGGAATCCTGCTTGATTAGGAAAACACAAAATTGGAGCGGGTTAAAACAACTATATCAAGTAGGAAAACACTAGTAGGAAAATGTTGACTCACCGGGATGTTTCTTCTATGCGGTCGAGCACTATAACTGCGACTTCTGGAACTTCTTCTGGAACACTCCGGAGAGAGGCGGTGCGCGACTATATCTCACACGAGGTGAGGCGGGTTCCCTGGAGCTCGATTGCTTCCAGGCTAAAGCGGTTTCTACTAGTGATGTGGTTCTAACGACGAGCGCGGCGGGAAGAGGCTGTGGTTTCAACGGCGAGTGCGGCGGGAAGAGGCCACGCGTCGGTCGCGCGTGTCTTATATATCCTCGGTTCCGATGATTACGTGATGTTCTAGAATCATCTTCTTTCCCCTCCCACCCCACCACCCCGATGTGTCGATAGGAGGGTACGAATGATATCGTTTTGGAAAAGGATAACCGATTTGGCAGCCTACCGTCAAATAAAATAAATACGAATGGTTTTCCGCGCAACCAGTATAATTGTGTTTCCTGAAATTTTAATGATTCCTTACCATAATTTGTTCTAGACTATCTTAATGATAATTTGTTACTTCTCCGAAAACTATATTTTGACACTACGAGTATAGTCAATATTCACCATAATTCCACGTTTGGCAGGCGGATTGCCAACTGCATTTTTTTATTTAAGAGTAGTTATTATGAATACGCTGCTGCCCATCTCCTAGTTTGTTTACCTCTGTCGCCTCTCATATCTTCCACGGGACGATATAGGGTTGTACATATTCTGACACGGTCAATACATGGTAAAATTTCACCCCTTTTAGTCGACTTTTTAAGCTCGGAATTTTCTAAAAATATTATAAGGAACATTAATAAAAATAAAGAGTCCACTCATAATACTTGAAAGTATTATGATCATACTTGAGTACTTGAGTAATGAGTTCATATATTATTGCGTGACAGCCTCGTTGGTCTAGTGGTCATAAACGCGGTTGCTTTTCATGAGGTTCGAATCCCAGGTCGGCCCATAAAATCTGTTATTGTGTTTTTCTGTCGAGAAATTCTCAAAAGTAGCCCCGAGTCAGAAAGTTGGGGGTTTTTTATCCTCATGCCTCGGAAAGCGCGCAAAGCTGTTGTTGCTGTACCGAATCTCTCTCCAGTCATATCGGTTTACGTCTATATCAGCTAATCTCCATTGAGACGGGCCGCCGTGACCGAAATTCTGACTGAAAGACATTATTATTATTACGTTTACGTATCTAAATCATCATCAAAAGAGAAAAGTTATTAAAGCCCTTCTTCTTCAACATTAGCTTTTAAAAGTTTACTGCTATACATGGGACTCTCCCGGGGTAGAAGGGAGTTACCGTTACACTTCAATTGACCATCGCAGCTCAGACGCCTTGCATCTTTGACGTTGTTTCGTATAGCCAGTGGTTTTGTTTGGCACCATAACGCATATTTCGTAGACTATATGAGCTGGTGGTATTTCCTGCCCCATCGTTACCGCCTCTTTTCTGAACGGGCGTGTCCTTCTTCAACATCAGCTTTTAAAAGTTTACTGCTATACATACGATGACGAGGGCGTAATGTTATGTTTTTAGGAAAACATAACAAAATTTGAAAAAATATTTTTTGTTCATGTGAGAAGTATCACGCAAAATTTACTTAGTCAAGCAAAATCGATAAAAATAAACTCAAAATTTATGATTAAAGAATTCATTGACATTATAAAAGGCGGTTATTATTAACCACTGCTTTAAATGTTTTTTCATTCGCCTTAATGGCTGTTCACGAATATTTTTAGGCACTTTAGTATAAACCTTGATATACATTATGAGGCAATAAGCAATGATTTAAAGTAAAACAAATGCTGTATTTCTATGATTACTTTTACTCACAGACACAGTAACAATATTCTTGACTAAAGCAAACAAGTATCAACACAGAAGAATTTGGATTATATAAGTAGCTCTTGTTCTGCTGTTAAGATTTTTGTTACAGATTTTATTATATACAAATTGCTAAACAGAGCGAGAGCGAACTATTCATAATACAGAAGTCATTACTCAAGAATAAATATCATTACAGTATTATTATTGTTACATAGAATATTGAAGTGACGAAAGTAATTACGGTCTATCTGATGAGAAGCCTACTGCAGCTTTTTCATACCTGCATTCAACTTCAAATAATAAAGGCTACATATACATGATTAAAACTACTTTTACGGATTTTATCGCGTTTATTTTTACTTTTTATTTTATTTGGTTGGGGCCGTCTAGGATATGATCACAAACTGCAGACTTCTATCCTAGATCATATCCTAGACGGCCCCAACCATTACATCAGATTTGATAGACCACAAATCCTCGCGAAAGAACACCGATTCCTACCAAGGATGATACGTGAGGCTATTGAAATTAAAAAACATCCTAATTTCAATAGAGAAGGAGGCTGGGTACTACCACCTGCTTGGGATCCTATAATCAATAAAATTAAAACTAAACCCAAGCATACCACTGCAAGAACTCAAGACATAGTCAGTTCATTTTGCATAGATCGGACCATAAACAATAATTAAAAAAGCTGAAGGTACTCCGGGTTTAACAATGACAACGGGACGTCAGTCATCTCAGTCCCCCGTGACCATGGGTGCTGGAAAGCGCCCGAAACGTCGGGAATTAAAAATAAAAAGTAAAAATAAACGCGATAAAATCCGTAAAAGTAGTTTTAATCATGTGCAATGTTCGCGTAAATATAAGAAATCATTAGGCTACATATACATTGTGATGAGTACGATGTAATACATAACAGTCTGTAGTTATACTGGCTCTCAATACTCTTCAGAACAGAACATATAAGAGCAGGCATGTCTCTGACAACTATGTGGGATGGCAATGGCGATGCTATCCGCAGCCTGTAAAAACATGTGAGTGTTACCTCACACTTTTCTAGCGTCACCTTAAATTTCGACGTACCTATCCTGCCGACAACCTGTGCCCGAGATAGAGAGGAAAGACGGGTAGCCTCTTAATAGGTCACGTTCCAGGCGGTGATTAGTGTGTCATCTGCATAGCTTAGGCTCGAGGGTAGAATGTGTGTGTGTGTGTGTGTGTGTGTGTGTGTGTGTGTGTGTGTGTGTGTGTGTGTGTGTATGTGTGTGTGTGTGTGTGTGTGTGTGAATCTGTGTTCCACAATAGAGGTCCTAGGACCGAACCCTGTAGAACACCACACGACATTTCCCTCCTTAACATTTTACCTTCCCGTCGAGAGTACAAGATCTTTCAGAAAGAAAGTCCTCTACAATTCGACGGAGATATGCAGGCACTGCCTTTAAGCTGCTGTTAACTAAAATGGTGGGGGAAGGGGGGGGCACATGCAAGTTGAAGGTGGTGCAATCTATGACTCGATATGAAGTCTCGGTTTGGGCGGCAAAGAATATTGCCTTCTTCAGGAGACGTCAGAGGACAATGTCCGTCGACTATGACTACGGAGATATCACACTATCTTCTATGAGGTGGCAATATCCATTCAAAACCATAAAGCCTAATAATCCTTGGGATTTATAGGCGGATCCATGTTCTATTGTTGCTCGGGTCTCCGGTTTCAAGGTGAACATCCCTCACCCGGAGAGTTGTAATTATGGAGGTCTCACACTTGGTAATTTATGCTATAAAAGTGGAAAGAGCAACTGGCGCAGCCAATATCAGGAAGCAGGACTTTTGAGGCTGTTAGTCTGGTCTTGTCAGAGTAGATCAGCAGACGGTATGGGTCATAGACCTTCCGGCAGGTGCATGTGTTTTCTGGGAATGAGTGCTTTGGTAAGTACCTGTGTCGTATTGCCGGAAAGGAGTCGACAACTGAATGTCATTACTGTGTTAGCAGTTTGAACACGCACAGCATGCGCTTGGAGAGTTTCTGGCTTAGGTTGAGCTGCGTTGTGACCTCATAGCTTTAGCAGGAAACGCCCTCTCGCTCCCAGCCCCTTTAAAGGTTATGGTTTGATGAGAGAGGGCGTAGTGCACTGGTGTCACTTTTTGCGACCAGGTGATGTCGCAAAAGGAGGCTGCTGATAGGAAGCAGTAAAGAGCAGCATATGCTTCAAGGTTACGATATTTACTATATTTTTAAATTGCGAATTGCAGAAGTTAACTGGTATCAGGCTAATGATTTTATTAAATAACACAAACAAACAAGAAATACATCGTACAAGAAAATTTCCTTCGATGAACTATGTATGGAAAGTCAGTTAACGTCGAATTCACGGTTAGTGAACATGTACAGAGTAAATAATTAACTTAGAGTCTTTTAAGCGCAGGCTCGTTTTGACTGGTAATACTTTTGCTTTTAACTCCCTAACTTTATTAATTATTGTATTGAAAAGTGTAACGTAAACTGGGAATTATTATACATTTAAATTATTTATTTTCCTAACATTGGAATTGGAATATATATAATAAAAAAAACTAAAACAAAAACTTATCATATAGTCCTACTACCCGCGGTATCGTGTCAAGAACGCTGGTTGCATTTCCTCGCTGAATGAATATATATAGCTAAATTATATTTCAAGCCAGTCTTATGAACAAAAATTAATTATTATAATCCAGTGACCTGACTTCCACCTCATCTAATGCTAAGAGGTTTAGCATTCCTAACTTGGCTTGAGAAGAGCCTATTCAATATTCATTATTGCCTTAAATTCATTCACAATGAAATGTGTAAAAAATATGAACAAAAGTTACAATTCGTACAGAAATTTGGTCACAATCGTGTGCTTTTTATTTACCTTCTCAGACAACATACACGCATTTTGTTATTTACATATTTATTACACAGTACCCTTCTTTTACTTTGTTTTTATGATAAATTGAAAAATAAACGTAAGACAATATTCGATATTTACGTTTTAATAGGGTGCGCGCGCGCGCTCGCGCGTGTGTGCGTGTATGTATGTATGTCTGTGTATGTGTGTGTGTGTGTGTACGTGGCGCGTACGTGCGTGAGTTAGTGCGTGTGTGCATAAATCTTTACCTGTCCCATGTATGAACATTTCAACGATTTTACATGTGGTAAAACCACTCTGCAGCTATATTATGGCGACCAGGGTAGAGCCACACTCTCACAGAATACCAGCGTAAAGTAGCAGCTTAATGCTGCTGTGTTAAATATGTTTAGTGTAGAGAACCCAAAACCCTTTTTATTATAAACGAGACATAATATATATTAGTCCTCAAGGGTAACAACACATCTGCATTTTAATTCCTAATCGAGGATACATGTGGATGTCTATGGGCCGCATCATCCACTTACCGTCAGGTGGACTATATGCTCGTTCCTAGCCTTTATTCTATAAAAAAAAACTATTGTATTTATTTCGAGGAAAGGGAAACTATTAAGACGCTAAATAGTGAAATGAGCACGTTCACTTGATTTGATACATTTGAATGATGTCGCCGTCGGCAGGTGGGTGGGCAATCGTGCCACGTATATATAAGCATAATTCCTATAAGTTTGTTGTCTACGACTCGTCGTAAAACTTTACGAAATCAAGTGATGAAAATTTCTCCAAACTTCATTATTCTAGAGGCATGGAATTTTTAAACAATTTTTATTATTCACTTTCATGCTGGTTCCTCCCAGGACAAAGGTATAATATTGAAAAAGAATTCTATTTTATTCTATTCTAATAAATTGTCTCATAACGGGATACTTGCTTAGTTGCTTACCTGGTGAGTTGGAAACCGCAGTTGTTATTAAGAAGACGTTGCAGCCCATCTCCTGGTTTATTTTCGTCTGTCGCTTCTTACAACAACAGCGGAATGATATGGGGTAGTGGATATTATTACACTTCTACCATACGGTCGAATGTCTAACACTCTCATAGTTTTTCAAAACGTTGGTATGGAAAAAGTTTGAAACAATTTATGTGTATGGATGGATGGTATGGATATCTTGTAAATTATCGCAAGAAACAGTTTGTAACACGGTTATATATCAAAGTGCCCCAAAAATTTGTTAAAATATATTCTAAGAGTAAACCTAATGGGGAGAGCTATAAATCTTTGTTGTACTTGGAACCATCTATCATTTACCTTTATCTCAGTTGGAAGAAATTTAGGTTGAAGTGAAACATCCTTCGTATTTACAATCCTCGCAAATGATATTGCCAAAATATCGTCTTTGCTAACCTTTCCAGAATGTTTTTTTTGTTTGTAACTCTGCTTAATGCGGCTGTGTTATGTACAGTGAGTGTAGATAACCAAAGACCACATTAACTTCTTTATACTTAGTATTTTATACAATATGTAACAAAAACCCTGTGATTCCCGTTAAGTGTATTTTCAGAATCAGTATCCAAGCGTATACAAATATTTTTTTTTCAAAAAAAAAAAACACATAAAAATACTCTTACTCCTCGGCCAATGCAGAGATAATAAAACCACATAGGTATAATTTTCAAATTAATTTTTTTTTCATTAAAATTAATATTTTTTAAATGTGTTTTTTTTTTTTTGAATAAAATATTTCTATATGCTTGGATACTGATTCTGATAACGCAGTTAACGGGAACCACAGGGTTTTTGTTACATGTTGTATATTACTTTGCTATTTTATGATTAGTATTCTGTAAGAGCGCGGTACTTTCCCGATCGACTGACCCATTCGTGTACAACTAATATAGCTACAGCATGGCTCTACCACGTTTGATTTATGTACAGAATGTAAAGTTTATTTTTTTCTTATCGAATCATAAAGTTGTATATCCGTGAATGTAGAATCAAAATCTCAATTTATTTTCCATTCATTAGAGCCTATCACAAGTCCACTGTTGAAAATACGCCTTACCCATACTTTACCTTATACGAGAGATGCTTAACATAGTTGCCGAGTCAGCAACCGTAATTTCATTATTATTTTGTATTGTTATCAGAAGTATACTGCTGCTCATCATACGTTTTATTTTCCTCTGTCGTCTCTTACGATACTAGCGGGATGATATGAACTTGGGGATTTTCTTACCCCATTACTACACGGCATTCAATCACAAATAAATTTCAAATCACAAATCGTCCTCGGAAATTGAACCCGAAGAGTCAACATTTAAATTTGTATACTTAATTAGACCAAATTCTATAAGTTTATTTAATCAAGTGGGCGACTAATGGTCTAAATTCAACCGTTATTAATGTGTTGTTAATTCAAAACTATTTAGTTTTATATTAACAACACATTAATATATTATAAAACACACATATAATTTATACATATTTTAAATAAATTTTTACTTGATGCACTCTTTCTCCATATAAACTTTAACTCTGCCAAATCTCACACGCCTCCGTGCGCGCAATGTGCTTAAAAAGGGATACAAAGTTTTCCTATATTATATCCTTATAAGTAGATTATCGTTATTTAAATAGTTTTAGAAAAATTTAAATATGACAGAATAAGACACAAGCACCAAAGTGTTTCCGTAATTTAACGTTTTAGTTTATTTTATCAAGCCTTCGTGGAATACTAGGGCTATTTACATATATATCATGATGTAAAGGATTTTACGAGGTACTATATTAGAAGCATAACGTGTTTTTAAAGATACCAATTGTATTCTGCAAGGAAGGAAAAGCTCTGCCTACAAACGTTTAAATAACACATTTCGAAGAGTTACGACCAATAAAGCCGTTATAATGTATGAATATAACATACCCTGATATTAAAATCTTTTGGTTGTAAAATGATACGTAACGGTAGCCTAATAGTTAAGGATATGGACTACGACCCATAAAATAGGTTCATATAAGTAAATTCTCCCCGAACAAGTTACCAATTTGTCGTGGCGGGGGTTTTTGTAGCCGTGACTTAATCAGCCACGGTAAACGAAGTGGAACCCACATGGTTGGCCCGAGGTGGCCGCTCTGATCAAGCTTAACGAGCCCACTTCAAATGTAGCGAGAATGGAGTCGCGGAAAAGTGGAGTGTTAGTGCGGCGATGCGCCATTCGCCCTATACTCTCCTCTGCGACTTTGGCGAAGCCGCACTGCTGATGCAGCGGTGGTGGAGCCATGGGTAAAGAGGAGTGTCGGTATTACGGTATGCAGCTGTTCCTACATTTTTAAGGCCAAAACGTTGTTGGTGAGGAGCCATAGATAAAATTCACAACTGGGGTCAAGAAAGCTTGTGCTTCCGACTGCTCGTTTTTTCCTAGCACCATAACCTCCGTCTATCGAACTGGGAAAGTTCCGTTGCGCAAGTGGAGTCTGAGGCTGCGGATTGAGACATACGTATTCTGGTGCGCCTTACCTTAAAAAAAGAAGAAGAAAAGCTGTCTTCTCCAGGTAAGGAATCGTTATCTGGTGGCCGATGCTGATAGGGTAACGGGTGTGTGTAAAAACGTTTACTGCCAATATGTGGTGAAAGTAGGTATTTGTAGGTGCAGGTCCAACATATTCCGTTCTTGCCCTTGCAAGGTGATAATGCGTAAGCAACCCCTTAAAACAAAAAGGTTGGACTCATTTGGTTATCAATTGTGAGTTTGTTTTTGGCTAGCAATATATGGGGGAGGCCTTTGTTCAGCAATGGACTTTAATATGTTATAAAGAAATGGATGGATATGGATTGTTATCTCTTAGCAGAATTTCATTGTCAATGTGAAAGCAAACCACTTAAAACCTTACTATTATAAACCAATAAACAACTACTAGGTATTCCACTTCATAATAAGTATTGATGTAGTTGAAGATGGTAAAGCACACTGAGCTTAACCCTTAACCACCTGCCATACGTCTCACTGATCTTGTGGAATTTATAATCGTAAATATTGTTGCACCCGAGTCGCGTATGAACTTGTCAGTTCATGTACCTTTTCCCTTCCCTCCTCAGTACCGCGCAACGGCTCGTCGAGGTTGGACGCACGTTCGTTTGTCTCTGGCGAGTAAAAAACTTTCGGTTTGGGTCTCGGAGACCTCTGATAGGTGGTTGTGTGATTTTTTTAATACGGGTATTTTTTTTTGTTTAGGAAAAAAATGAGTTCTAACGACTTAAATATTGAGCGGTGGTTAGAAGAAGATCTATCAGATGAAGAAAACATACCAAACGATGAATGTAGCGACGTGGATTGTGACGTAGACTTGAATCATGTGTTAGAAGAAAGTTATGGATCAGATTCCGAATGTAAAAAGACAGCTGAGAGGGAAAATTCTTTGTGTCAAAATTCTTTATCTTCGATTCCACCAGATGATGAAGCGTTTTCATCTCAAGATGATGAGCCCCTATCACAGATGCGATCGCGGCCAAGGAAAAATAACTTTTTCGGAAAAAATCGCTTTCGATGGTCTTCCGTAACTCCTTCCTCTCGATCGCAAACGTTACATCATAATATTGTGCAAGAACCACCTGGAGTACAAGAGTCAACATATCAGAGTAAACTAAATGCATCATCTTCTCCGCTAGATATTTGGCAAAACTTGTTTACGGACGAAATGCTTGAAAAAATTGTTGTAAACACTAACGTGAAGATATATGAAATAAGGCCGAACTATCAAAATAAAACCTGTGATCAAGATTTAGACCTCATTAAATTGAAGGCATTTATTGGATTCCTGTTTTATACGGCAATTTTTAAAGAAAACCACGAGGAATACACATCGTGGTATTCTACGGACGGCACTGGTCGGGAAATTTACCGCCGCAATATGAGTAAAAATAGGCTCGAAGTATTACTAAATTAAATACGTTTTGACAATGCAGCGACCAGACAGGCCCGACATGAAGTTGATGCAGCTGCATCTATAACTGACCTCTTTGATTCCTTCATTTCCTTTTGCCATGCTATTTACGCAATCGGCAGTTACGCATGTATTGATGAGATATTGGTTGCGTTCATGTCATGCAGGTTTAAAGTATACATGCCAAAGAAGCCAGCTAAGTACGGGATAAAAATTCAATATCTTACAGATACAAGAACGGGCTACTTACTCAATGCCTATTTATACAAAGGCAAAGATTCTGACGGACTTAACTTACCAGCTGAATGTCAGCAACTAAAGAAACCAACTAAAGCGGTTATGCGTCTCATTCCTCCAATTGCAGGTTCCAACAGAAATCTCACAACTGATAATTGGTACATTTCTATTGAGCTCTTAGACTCACTAAAAAAGAAACAGTTGAGGGGCGTTGGTACACTTCGAAAAAATCAAAGAGAAATCCCTCCAAAATTTTTGCCTTCTCGCCACCCAAACATCGATTCTACACTTTTTGGATTTTCAAAAGATTTTACTATTTCATCGTATGTTCCAAAACAAAATAAAGCAGTAATTACAATTTCGAGTATGCACCACATATCAGATATTGATGAATCTACTCAAAAGCCAGAAATTATACTTTTCTACAACACTACGAAATACGGAGTGGATCTTCTAGACCAGAGATGTTCGAATTATTCTACTGCCCGTCGAACTCGCAGATGGCCCTTGGCAGTATTTTATCGACTTCTTGATATTTCAGCTTCAAACTGCTACGTCGTGAACTTATCAGTCCAACCCGAAGGACTGAAGATTGAAAGAAGATTCAAGTTTATGAAGAAACTAGCTGAACAACTAACGAGACCGCATATGAACCGTCGTGTCAATGACACGAAACTGCAACGTGATTTAAGAAACGCTATTGGACGCGTTCTCACGCGAAACGAGGTTGCCACTCCATCAGTTTCAAGTGGTAGCAATGCTGAAGAAAGGCTGGCAGTTCGCAAGAATTGTACAACTTGTGATTACACAAAAAACACAAAACACAATACATGTGTTTTGAATGTAAATCACCAATTTGCCTTGAGTGTTTTAATAAGATGTGTTTTCGCTGCCATGAAAAACTATAATTTTAGGGTATGCAATTTTGTGGAAATGTTAATTTTTTTAAACTATTTTTTTTAATTTGCTGATTATTTAGTAATTAGAAAAGAGCATTACTAGTTTCCTAAAAAATGTAATTATTTTTGGAGATCTCATTTACCAAATATGTTAGTTTATAAGCAAGTAATAAGAGATGTTGATTGATTATGAAAGACATTATTTAAAACTTAAGTTTTTTTCTGTGCTGTTCATGTTGTAATAAAGAATTTAAGAAATATTGAAACGAATTATAATTAAAAAATAAACCTCCCACACATTTATTTTAAAACTTTAGATGAATTTAAGACCTGGGTCCCACAGACGTATGGCAGGTGATAGTGTAACAAAAATGTATGCTAGGTGGTCAAGGTTTAACAAAAGCTTGTTCATTGATTCGAATGGAAACACAAATGCTGGCAAGGTATTCCACACCACTGCTGTACGCATTATTAACGACGAAGCAAACCGTATTAAATATTTATTTAATTCATAACTCATCCAGTTCCGTTGAAATAACTCTGAGGTATTTCATACTGTGTTTTATACTAGGATTGATTGCGGTAAAGGTATTAAGTTACGCTACCGATTTAAAATATTAATATCGCAATTTTTTAAAGTAGACCGATAGCGGTTAAAATTCACAGATATGCCACCGGTATAAAATAACCTTACATTAGCGAAATTATTTCGGTAACGAAAAATATCGAGCGTGTTAGTTGAGTAAGTGATATTGCAAGTAATTCGGCGAAAAATAACAAGAAATTCTAATTATATAATTGGAAAGTATTGTAATTATGAAGTGCAAAAAAAAAATCTATATCAGTAACGAATTTGTGTATCGCAATTTTAAGATATCGCGTATCGGGTTGACTGGGAGAGTGCCTAATGGCATTAGGTTCGCCCTTTGTAATACTTTTATTAAGGTGCAACAAAGTATAAATATATATCCGGGTCGAGATGTTGCCTCATAGAGAAATTATGTAAAACGCCTCCAAAATACATGAAGGATTCTATTTAAAAATAACACAATCGAATTCGCTTTTTAAGAAATTTATAATATGGGTATATATATATATATATATATATATATATATATATATATATATATATATATATATATATATATATATATATTATTACCATATTTTTTCGGTCATGCAAGCCCTGGTTTTATAGCCTTATAAATTTCTTAAATTTTGGAGGCGTTTTACATAATTTCTCTATGAGCCAACATCTCAACCCGGAACAATATGAATCTAACACTCATTCCGTGTGGGATTTGCAGCACGACTCCGATGCGTGCGGTGTGAGAGATCGCTACATATGTTTGTAGAGACGATCGGTCCGTGTATTTGCCACTGATCTGGTGACAGATTATTTTTTCGCTGACTGATTATTGAATACTCACCCTTTGAATACTTATCCATATACTCGTTCAAAGGATAAGTATGAAAAAACGAGTATATCGTTCAAAGAATAAGTATTTCCACTCAGCAAGTATTCTTAGCATTCATTCCACAGTGTAAAGTATCTGGATCAGTATATGATAATTTACATTATTAATTATTATTGGTGCGTTGGGGTAATACCGTACGATTTTCGACTAGTTAAAAGAGTCGGACAAAAACTTTATTTTCTCGACACTCATATACGTCAGATTTCTGAAACATGGCGCAAATCGTTAATGGTTACACGTAATTTAGCTATAAGAAGCTTTTACTTTTCAAAACTCAACAGTTTCTGCTTAAAACGTGTGAGAAGACAAGGCATAATTTCTTATATGCATGATGAAGAATTCGCTATCAAGGGGTAAGACCGGACGTCGCTAAAAATCGCAAATAAAAGTGATAGGGAAAGACCGGACGGACGAAAAAAAATACAAAAATTATCTTGTTTTATAAAATACTGCGCAGCACACGCCCTACTTTTCGGAGCGACTGGCTGAAACTTGGGGTCGGGGCAGAATAAAATGGAGTCTTGTACCATATTACTAGCTTTCAAAAATATAGCATAAATCACCGGGAATTTGAATTTTATGGTCTTACCCCATCACCGATCTTACCCCAATGCACTATAATTAATAATGTATACTAGCGACACCTACTTTGCCAGGACAGGATATATTAATACGACGTTATCTAAAATAATCAAAGACTTTTATTATAAATAATATAGATAGCTTTTTAAACATTTCAAAAAAATCTCATATATCTATTTATATGTATAAATTATTATGTTATGTAAATATAAAATTCAAAAAATAGGTATTAGAAAATCATATATGACATCCGCCATAGCTTTTTGCATCTTTGTCCTCATATTTTCATTCAAATGAGACTTTATGCGGGGCTTCAGCGCAAAAGGTAACGGATAGCGAGGCAAAGGCTTTGGAACACAGATAAAATGTATGTACAGGATTCTTTTTTATTGATTACTACATGTAAAATATCGTATGAAATTACGGAAATTGTATTATATTATGTACCTATTATATTATATAACAGAATGCGAGTAAACCGGGTTCGATCCCCGCCGGCTCCTATGAAATTGCTAATTGCACTTTTAAGTGCTAATTTACCACGTGCTCGGCGATGAAAGAAAACATCGTGAGGAAACCTGCATGTCTGAGGAATAAGAAAAAAAATATTTCGAAGACACGTGAAATTCGCCAACAGGCTGCCCCAATGGCAGCGCGGCGGACACTTCCTTGCCCTAAACCCTCTCAGAAATGAGGGGAGGCCTGTGCCCAGCAGTGGGACGTATATAGGCTGTAACTTTACTATTATATTATATAATGTAAAAGGTTTAGTAAAAAAAGATAAATACGAAATGTTATTTAGTCATTACGATTAGACACATTTGGGATTTGGAGTCGATTAGATAATTTGAGACTAAATATCCTTTACTAACGTTTCTATTAACTCTCTTTCTTGTCTGCCTGTTGATTTGCGAGTCCGTTACAGCCCTTCTAAACACTACTTCTAAACAAAGGCCTCGCCATAGATTGCTTCATTAGAAGGGGGATTTTTCCATATTGCGCTTGATACGTGTGTTGGCAACCTGATGTTTAAGTTCCCTACTTTTGATTATTGCGATATAATTTCTGCATGCTTGTTATTCCATAGGATACATATAGTATCACTATGTACAATATTTAAGGATGATGATCATTATATAAAAGATTGTATACCACCATTCATAAATTTTTAATATCTCTCAAATATGTGATTTCGTCCGTGGGTGTCATAAGACATCCGAGATAGGCTCATGGACTCTTTTAAATCATCAACATAGGACTTCAAATATTCTCTAATATGGGTGCTAACAAGGTCGACCTTAAGTGGCTATGAACCTATACAGAAGAACAAACAAGACTAATTTATATCGCAGTTTTTAACATTGTAGAGCTACGCTGAAGCTATAATACAGTTGCAGCACAAATGGGTCGACTCGACTGGGAAGGGAACACAAGAGTGTGTACACAGAACAAAAACGTGAAAAATCAAAATAATGCTGCTGTATTTTATACGCTGAGTATAGAGAACCGAAGACTCTTTTTTACTTGTCGAATCTACATTTAATAATGTCCTCCAGACCGCATTTAAGTCAAGGCGACCAGTCTCGACGGAGGAGAACACGGTCTACTCTTTACTCCCTCACTCTCAAAGTCCGATGGGACGATTATCTGACACAACCCGAGAAAGATCAGACACAGGACAACGGCTTTATGTGCTCGCCAAGTCACAGGGGGGAAATAACCCCAACTTTCTTACACCATACTACTACTAAGAATTTCTGTACAGAAAACCCCAGTAACTGATTTAGGCAACATTTAAATTCTTAATCTAAGATAGATAGGTGTATATGGACTACAGCACTCAGGTGTACTGTGTGCTCCTTTGTCACCCTTATCAAAAAGAAATCTTTATATTTTGTACAATATGACATCCATTTCCAAAAGCGGATTTTTATGAATAAATAATTCGTCACTCGAACTCATTTCTGCGACGTCTATTGTTTGGTGAACAATACAATGAAAATGCGGAACAAAACTTTTACCAACCGAGCTATATTGATTATATTTCATACATTTTTTATCCAAATTATATAGTCAATTTAAAACTTAGATTTGAGGTGAAAGGAAAACCGCCAATTTATATAGAATCAGAGACCCTTTTCATTGGAAAGTAGCATTCTATCTCCGTCCTCAGCAGCAACGTGTTTGCAATTTGATAGAGAACCGAAGACTCTTTTTTTACTTGTCGAATCTACATTTTAATAATGTCCTCCAGACCGCATTTAAGTCACGGCGACCAGTCTCGACGGAGGAGAACACGGTCTACTCTTTACTCCCTCACTCTCAAAGTCCGATGGGACGATTATCTGACACAACCCGAGAAAGATCAGACACAGGACAACGGCTTTATGTGCTCGCCAAGTCACAGGGGGGAAATAACCCCAACTTTCTTACACCATACTGCTACTAAGAATTTCTGTACAGAAAACCCCAGTAACTGATTTAGGCAACATTTAAATTCTTAATCTAAGATAGATAGGTGTATATGGACTACAGCACTCAGGTGTACTGTGTGCTCCTTTGTCACCCTTATCAAAAAGAAATCTTTATATTTTGTACAATATGACATCCATTTCTAACAGCGGATTTTGATGCATAAATAATTCGTCACTCGAACTCATTTCTGCGACGTCTATTGTTTGGTGAACAATACAATGAAAATGCGGAACAAAACTTTTACAAACCGAGCTATATTGATTATATTTCATACATTTTTTATCCAAATTATATAGTCAATTTAAAACTTAGATTTGAGGTGAAAGGAAAACCGCCAATTTAAATAGAATCAGAGACCCTTTTCATTGGAAACGTAGCATTCTATCTCCGTCCTCAGCAGCAACGTGTTTGCAATTTGATTCCTAATCGACGTTGTTCTCGTATGTATACGTCTATGGGGCACAGCATTCACTTGACATCACGTAGATTATACGCCCATTTGCCACCCTTACTCCATTAAAATGTAAAATAGACAGTAGAAAAATAAACATTCATGGATATTGTTTATTTACTTAATACGGCAGGTCCAGATTATGACATTGGGACGCCAAAAACCTCAGTCCCCGGGAAACTTCGGGAATATAATAAGTTAATATATTTCCGAAGTTACGAGTTATTATATGCGATATAATACGTAAAAACTAGTTTTATTTAAATGTGTACTGCTATAAATTCTCAGTAGCAGCTCAAATTCCGGAATTTGGCGATGTTTTATCCCCGTGTGTCTGAAAACAAATAAGGCCGTTGGTCCTGCGCGTGATGTTTCTACGATTGTGTCGGATTACCGTCAAATCGGGTTATGAGTGGTATAATCCGTGACCAAAATTTAGTTTCGAGGATATTATATTTTTACATATTCCAGGTTTCGAGGATATTATATTTTTACATATTCCAGGAATCGTTCTACAGTTGTTTTAAATCCACAACTAAATCCTTGGTAATTTATCTCACGAGTTCCTATCGCGGTCCCTTCATGGTCACGCACACTCAAACATTCGTTGAGGCACGACTCCCAGCCCGGTCCCTCCGTGCTTACGCACCCTCAAACATTTGTTGAGGCTTTAGGGAACGTTAAGAGAGCAACGAAGCAATAATCGTGTACCAGCACCAGACATTATAATTGTGTAACTGCTGAACAAACATAGGGCATTTGTACATGCTCTTTATTTGACTACTTATGTCTATACTAATGGTTTAATACTATTCATATTTATTTTCTTATAATATATTTCACCTTTCTCTACTTACTTGACACATCCTTTGTCAGTTTAATAGTTCAATTTTGATTTCTTAAAGGGTTGGAATAAAATGTCAGCAGAGAATTTTCCATCTTTGAAGAGGCAGATCTTCACTGTTATAAAAGTAACTTGATGTAAGTTGAATGCTCAGAACTAATGAAAAATTGTGTAATGACCTGAATCAATTTTTATTTTCTCGAAAAAAACTTCGTGATGTGTTAAGATGATTGACTATTATTTTCTTACCCAGCTGCTTCTAAGTAAATGTTGGAATTTCGCATCGCAGAATTTGTGCCACAAGGCAAAAGTTTATTAGAACAGTAGCATAGTATGTTAAATTAAGAATCAAAATGCAGATTTGTTGGCACCAATAAGGACTAAGATAGAATGCTTCATTAACAGTAATAAGGGTCTGGTCCTCTGAACTCATTATACGAAAAAACCATCAGTATTAAGCTGCTATTTTACGCTGCTATTTTCTGAGAGCGTGTTTCTACTCCGGTCAAGCCGACTTGTACTACAACTATAATATAGTTACAGCGTGGTTCCACGCGTACATTTCATCTTAGTCGCCAAAAGTGCAAACGCATCTGTAGCTTTTTTGTTTCAAATCAGCTACAGGTGTCTGCATTTTTCGCCTGAAAGAGAAGAAAATTAAATTCATCTACTTATCATAAAAAAATATTAATCACAATTCGTCACGTGCAAGAATATAGTGTGCCCCGGCCCTAATGTCGTTGCAAATGAGTAAGTCGAATGGTATCTGAGATATAAGAGACTGTTCCAGAACTCTACGAAGAAATTTAATAACTTAAATTGAGAGTGGCGAATACAGTATCATATAATGGCTTAATACAGTATCGTCTCAAGTACATGACTTTGTGATAACGTCTAGCGATTTTTTTATATTAATTTTATAAGAAGTTGAGTATTTGCAGCATGAGTGGGTGGGAAAAGACCGTGCATACAAAGACCTAGCGTATTTTTTTAAGAATAAGGGTGAAAAATAAGCACATAGTTTACCCGGTAAGTGTACCTGGCTAAGTGGGACTCATAGACAGACTGCGACTCATAGACATCTATAACTATCCTCGACGCACTTTTTATTCGATATTGTTCGGAAGCACACGAGGGTGACTCTGAAAGTTCTTAAAAAATCAAAAACTGAGCAAACTAGCAAGTTATTAATTTTATTATATCTTTTAAATTTAGTCTCCATTTACATCAATACATCGCTGGATCCGATAGAATCACTGAGAAAAGCACTTTGACCACTCGTCCTCTTCGACGGCATTTTGAAACGCAGCCAATGTTTCCTCAGCGTCCTTAAAACGTTTTCCACGAAGTTTTTTCATATTCGGAAATAAATAAAAATTTAAAGGTGCGAGGTCGGAGCTATAGGGCGGGTGACCCAGTAATTCCACGTCCGGCGTCGCCAAGTAGTCGATTGTTTGCTTGGCGGTGTGCGACGAAGTGTTGTCGTGGTGAAGGAGGGTCACAATACGAGGTCATTTCTCCCGAACTTTTCCCAAGACAAGTGGCAAACAATTATTAGTGTACCACTTTACAGTAACAGTATTTCGATTCTCTAAAATAATTGTTGCGTAATGACCTGTCGTTCCGAAGAACGAGGCCACCATCTTTTTTCCCGCTTCGACCTCTCTTCACTTTAGTGGGCAACCCCTTGGAAGGAAACACCCAGACAGCAGACTGTCTCTTAGTTTCAGGATTATAACAATAAATCCCACTTTCGTCACCCGTAAGTATGTCGAACTTTTATTCACATACATTTGCATTGCATTTGAGTCACCTCCGTTAAATCTTTGAACCATTTCACGACGCCAATCAGCACGACGGAGTTTTTGGGCCTCTGTCAAATTATGAGGTATCCACCGGGCACAAAGCTTGGAAAAAGGATTTTATGCATTTGTCTCATACCGATGCCTAAGCTTGTCCGAATCTGCTGATAAGTTACTCTTTTGTTAGTCTCCATCATACGCCGCACAACACTGATGTTATCTTCCCTCACGCAGATCAGCGGTGAGATTAGTGCGACTACGTTTAAACTTATTAAACCAGTTGTAAACAATGGCACGAGAAGGGACTTCATTGTGAAAGGCCAATCGAAGTCTATCATAACTTTTTGTTGACTTAAATGATATCGAAAGCTGTAAAAAATCATTGTACGAAATTTTATCTCAATGAAATGACACAGACAATTTTTAATTTGCCGCCAAATCATAAACAAATGACAAATTAACATTATTCGTTTACAATAATATTGGTAAAGAGTTCCATTTTCAAAATTTATTCTTATTTTTTTATTATATCGGTTACAAGTAGCAAGTTCTAAAAACTTTAAATGTCGCCCTCGTGTATTGTCCTGAATTAGTGTCAACTATCGATGTAAATTACACCAAAAACTGCGCTCTCACGGATCGTACGTCCGTACTGTAAATAATTTAATAATTTTACCATATACTATACTCCTCCCTTGCTCTAAATATTCATAAGGCAATTTTCGGAATGTGGTAAATAGGAAAATCAATTAACGGAAATATCTCAAATATTCACTTTTTCGGGTGAAGTTACTACTTTATACGGCTATATTTATTAAAATCTATATCTTAAAGTTTTTAACTAATACTAATTAATTACACTATAGTTCAGTCTAGTTTTCTAACTTTAAAATATTACAAATAATTTAAATTCTTATTTACTCTTAATCATATATATTTTACTTTGATTAATCGTTCAGTTTTTCTTTTACTGTCTGATAATTTCCTATAACGATAATACATACAACTTCTAATTCTAGGCTTAATACTTTCAAAAACATTATTTTTATTGCTTATATCATAAACTTATGTATTACTATATCGACGTCCGATGACTAAGATAACATGTTAATTTTGTTATTAAGATCATGTTCACAAGTAATATTGTCACGAAAACTATTTTCACATAATAACTATTTCGTCATCGTGAATATTTGTTTATTTACTACCAGCTACCTGCCCCGGCTTCGCACGGGGATTATAGATTTCGACAACAGCGCCACCTACCGGATCCAATTGTGAATCTGTCCCATCCAAGGACGTACTCAAATACACAAAACATTTCATCAAAATCAGAGACTAACGGACATCAATTCATTTTTATGTATAAATATATTTTATATCCTCCTAGGTGATTTATGTATGCGTATATATTATATTATGTGTATGTAAACATATGTAATATATTTCATAACACGGTTTCATAATATTACAAGAACAAAAACGTGAAATGTGGTTGTGTAACGCTTCTATTTATATGAATAAATAATAAGATACATACATATTTTTTTGTGTTGTTCCTTAGTGAGCAATGATTGCTTATATTCATTTATTTTTTCAACAACTATCACTCATATAAAAAAGGAAAACCAATAATTGGTTTGGATTCGTGTAAGAAACTTATGAATTTGTGATCTAAAAAATAGATCACTAAACCCATTCCTACCAAAGATGATCAGAACAAACTTAAGTGACAAATTTACACTGCGCAATAATTCACATAAAGACACGACGCGACGCGACGATGCTTGCAGAGGCCAGGGGCATAATGAGAAAGTATGAGAAAATTGATCAAATTTGGTCTTTATTTATCTTAAATACTCATGATACCACATAAATAGATCTTATCTAGGGGAAACCAGGGTGGGTGCATTGTCACGGATATAAATTTACGTTACTAAATCATGCATTAAAAGCCACAACATATATAAAGGGCAAACCTTAAATTATGACTCCATTTCTAGACAGTCCGCTAGACGATCGTGTTTGTCATCGAAATGTTCTCCTTGGGTTCAATTCCTTCCCGAGCTCATAATCGAGTTATTTTATATGAATTTACACTAATATACTTATCGCTTATGATGCACGATGACAGATGGGACAATGCTATAGCATGTAAACCTTTTTACATATTATAATAAATAAATAAATATCATTTTATTGCCACTTAAAAAAAAACATGTTTACGTATAAGCTAATTATTTAATCTTAATTTAATTTAGGCAAACGGAGGTGACTCAGCTTTTGCTTACATGGAACTAAATTCCCATGAAGCGCTGGTTTTCAGGCACTCCTTCTTCCCTGAGATGTTACACGGGTGTTATGAGAATTTCGAATTCCCCAATCACTTCTTTCATTTACTCATCTATCATTGGAATTTAACATGGTATGGTTGTGAAATTTCATAATTATTAATTAATAATTCTTGCATTCGTGCGTGTGTGTGCGCGCGTGCGTGCGCGCGTGTGTGTGTGTGCGTGATTATTCAGTAATAATACACGGGGATGTTTTATAAGGGTTATATCATAATGTTAAAAAAAGTCTCTTAAGTTTATGTATTTCCAGTAGGTATGATTCAAGTTTTCTGCAGCAATTTGCCGCTTCAGCAATGCTGATTTATATTTAGCTTTGAAGCTTTCCATACTCATTTTATTTCTCATAGGAGGGGGCAAATCGTTCCATATCCTTGCTGCAACAAATTTGAAACATCCTCTGTACCACGTTGTTTTATGTTTTGGCATACTTAACATGTTTAACGAGTTCGTACGAGGGCTTCTATGTGAAATGTCTTTGATCTTCTGATTATATAATTGTAGTGTGTAGTGGTGGTAGTATATGGTAAGAATGTACTCCATGTCGTCACGTTTGTGTCTTAAGAGGCGACAGAGGGAAACAAATCAGGCGATAGGCAACCAAACAACAAACCAGAAGAGAGTACCTGATTTTTTTCTGAAAACACCTCAAAATTATAAATAATTGCCAACATTGCATTCATAGAAAATCCCCCCGATTATGGCAATCTATCGGGAGGCTTATATCTGCTGTTATGAATTAATATAAAACTATTTTTTCTAGAATAAGGGTAACAAACAAGAACACATTCAAGCTGATGATAAGTGAATGTTTAGGCCTATAGACATCTACATCTACCCTCAATTAACTATCCCTGTGGGCTAAGAGTCACTCACTATATAATACAGCAACTTTAAGCAACTATTTTACGTTGGGATTCTGTGAGAGCATTTTCCTGTCCTTTTCCGGTCTAGCCGATACATTTGTGCTATAACCATAATTTAGCTGCAGCGTTGCTCTAGCACTGCAAAACTCAGAGAAAGACTGTTACGCGGTAAGTTTTCGACTAAAAACAAAACACCAATTTAGCAACGTTGTCCTTTTAAACCATAAACGCCATATTCCGTGCGGGCTTAACGGGTAAAATGAAAGTAGATAAGCGTAAATGGATTCTAGCCTCACCGACGTAAATGAAAACATTTCCTATGTATGACCCTCGTATGACCCTTTTACCACGGAATATTTAATAGTACATTTTACATTAATGTTTACTACACGGATCATCCTGTCATGTGACTGTTATCACATATATATACAATATCGAATTAAAGTTGCAATCAATTATATTTCATTCTATTAAATAATTTAAATATAAACAATATAAAAAGTCTGTATTATAACAAAAATAAAATTAAAAGCTTAAATTGTCATATAGTCCTACTCTCTGTCGTATAGTGCCAATAGTGATGGCTGCGTCTTCTCCTTGAATACTTAGCCCTTTAACGAGAAAAGACTCAGCCCTCTTAGAACCAGCAGCAATGATTAGTCGCGGATAAAGTTCCTATAGGTAGAATAATCTCTGCAGCAAATGGCACAAATATGTTATCTCTTAGAGACTTGATTAATTTAATCAATTGATTATTGACGATATAGAAGGAAACACATAATAAAAAAGAACTATCCAGAACTGTAAACAAAAAGAGCACAAATAACTGTACTGATTTGAGCCCATCTTAAAACAATATCGATACTAATAATAATATCGATAATAATATCGGGTATCGATTTTGGCAAAAGATCTGATATGATAAAAGCTACCTGCCATTGCTGTGTAAGAATACCCACTAGTATAGTCAACCAAGTCTAAGAAATACCTTTTGACGTTTCACATTAATCATTCCTCAATAACTTTGCACAAGCGTACTCGCACGATTTAAAATAACCTTTTACGTCAATCCGAAGAATTATGAAGTTATCTATATTTCATTACCACGTGTATAGTTTTTTATCACTAATTTAAATTCGAATCTTTCAAACAAAGCAAAATATTTAAAAAAATTACCAGTATCAACCTTATTACTTGACGTTGTTTCAACTATATATCGCTATGTACCTTACCGTAGTACTTGGATGATTAAAATTGACTGTTATGCGAAAAATCGGCAAGAATATTCAAATAATCGGTCAAAATATTCAAATAATCGAATTATTAATTTTTTAAAAGTATTATTTGCATAATTCAATTTTTATTTTTAAAATTCATAAATTACATGAATCATTGCCGTGTAGTGGCGGTTGAGAATATCCACTACCCCATATCTTCGCGTGGGTGTCGTAAGAGGCGACAGAGGGAGACAGGCAGGAGATGGGCAGCAGCATCTTCCTGATAACAACTGTGTTATAATAAAAAACTGCGGTTGCCAACCCGCTCACCAAGCGTGGCAACTATGGCAAATATCCCCCCATGAATAAAGACGCAAAAAACGGCCCCCGGTCCCCGGCGGCCCCGCTATTCCTGGATACGGTGGCGACCATGGTAACGGCGGGGCAGGGGGTGCTAAGAAGAGATTCTTAGCACCCCCTGGAGACGGTGGAGGTTCGGTTGCCACCTACGACGACTCGACCTGGCAACATATAACGCACGCACCCTGAGGACTGACGAGAGATACTGGAGCTGGAAGAAGAAGTAGACGCTGGCATATTATTGGATTATCCGAAGTCCGAAGAGAGGGGGAGGATACGGCAATCCTCGAGTCCGGCAACTTGTTCTACCACCGGGAGGGCGACCATCTGTCCCAAGGAGGTGTCGGATTTATCGTCCACAAGTCTCTCGTCAACAACGTTGTAAAGATTGGGAGTGTGTCGACGAGGGTCGCGTACCTGATACTCAGAATCACCAAACGGTATTCGCTGAATGTCATACAGGTTTACGCACCAACCTCGGCACATCCCGATGAGGAGGTGGAGCAAATGTATGAGGATATTTCCAAAGCCATGCATTCCTCCAAAACCCACTACACGGTGTTGATGGGAGACTTCAACGCAAAACTAGGCACAAGAGAAAGCGGTGAGCTGAAGTTAGGGAAATTTGGAGTAGGGCAACGGAACCGAAGGGGCCAGCAGCTGGCCGACTTTATGGAGAAAGAGGGACTCTTTATGATGAACTCTTTCTTCCAGAAGCGGCCCCACAGGAAGTGGACCTGGTCGAGCCCCGACGGTTCGACAAAAAATGAGATTGACTTCATTATGACGACCAGACGCCAACTGTTCAGTGATGTCTCAGTGATCGCAAGGGTGAAAACTGGCAGCGATCACCGAATGGTTAGAGGCACACTGAACCTAAAAGTTAAGTTGGAGAAGTCTCGAGTGCGCTCTTGCCACGCGCTCTTGCCCACGCGCCGCTAGTCTGAACCACACCAACCTGGAGCAGTCGCGCTCCAGAAGTAACCGCCTCACATAGTGTGAGATATCGTCGCGTACCGCTCTCTTCCTTCGCACCACTGGCCTGGATCGCATCTCTGGGGCGCCCCAGAAGAACCCACTTCACGTCACATCACAGCAACGAGAGCGCCTCAGCCGCATCGAAGTCACACCCCGGTAAGTGTGTTTTCCTATAATTCAGTGCCTTCTTGAACATTTGTCTGTTAGTTAACCCGCCCCATATCATTTCTCCTAACGTGCTCAAGCAGGATTCCTTCATAACCTTGGCAAGCAATAGATTTCGGAAGAGCGAGTGCATTGTCAAGGAACCGCGTGCCACATCCGCCATCTTGTTGAGGCAGAAGAAGCTTACCGCGTATACAGTCCATATAGTATAAAATCTCGAGTAATAGGGTCAAGGCTCGACCGGGGAATCGAACTCGGGAACCCTAAGGACCGCCGCCCAACCATATAGTTTATTGACATTGAAGGCATAGTCTTATCTCATATCTATTATTAATAAAAATGTCCTTTTCATTCCTAACAAAACCATAAATGGACTTGTGTTCTCGCCTATATACTGTTTGAAATTTTAATCAATAGATACATAAAAAGGTCCCACATAAAGATTGCAATAAATATACAAAAAATAATATATTGATAAGAATTATTGCCAGTGATGACTTACGGCTTTGAGACGTGGTCCTTTACTGCTGGCCGTATGAGGACGCTCAAGGTCGCTCAGCGAGCAATTGAGATTGCTATGCTCGGGGTTTCTGTGCGTGATAAACATAGAAATGAAGATATTCGTAGTAGAACCATAGTCACCGACATAGCCCAACGGATTAGTAAGTTAAGTGGCAATGGGCCAGCTCGAAGAACCGACAACCTATAAGAAAAAAGGTTCACGAGTTGACGACCTGGTAAAACATGCAGAAAGTCGATGGATGCAGGTGGCTCAGGACCGTGCTTTGTGGTCCTTGGGGGAGGCCTATGTTCAGCTAGACTTTTGTAGGGTTGTAATGATGATGGTGAAAGAATTATTATTTAGTGACACCTTTATAATACTTATTAACTTCTTTACAGGTCACTTAGAACTAATATGTATGCCTAGCAGGCTAAAAGCTTGCAGAGCTGCCCCTAGGCCAAGACAAAATAGTGTATGTCTATTGATGACAACAGTTTTATATCGTATCTCTTATTATTGAAAATGTCATTCTGATTCCCAATAACATCGTAAATGTTACCACCAAGTTATTTTAAAAAAATCTATTGATATTATGATAATGATTGAAAATGTATGAATATAGAACACAGAAAAATTAAAATAACAGATTTTAAACTTGTTTATTTGTTAAAAATTTCATCATTTACTGTCAATGATATTAAAAACAAATAGAAAATAATATTCTTGTATACACCGTAAAAAAGCCAATATGAAATGTATGTATGAGATGGTGAATGAGATGGAGACAAAATGTATTAAATTAAAAGTCCCTAATGTCACACATTCGAACACCAATGTGCTCTTAAACGGGGAGGAATTGAGTCTTGTGGATACCACTGTTTTTCTTGGTATTGCTATCGACGAGAAACTTTAATGGGGCCCCCATATACCTAAATTAGGACGCAGACTTAGTTCTGCGAATAATTCAGTAAGAAAGACTAGAAATCTCACCAATGTTGAGACAGTGTTTTACGTGGTAGAGCTATGCTGCAGTTATATTAGTAGTATAGTTGTAGCTCGAATGGGTCGGCTCGACCGGGGAGGGACCACGCTCTCACAGAATACCAGAGTCAAATAGTAGCTTAATGCTGCTGTGTTTCGTATGGTGAGTGTAGAGAACCGGAGACCCCTTTTCCTGGAAACGAGGCATTCCACTTAAGTCCTCACGGATGACAACGCATCGGCATTTTGATTCGTAATCGAGGATAGATGTAGATGTCTATGGGCCACAGCATCCACTTACCATCAGGTGGATTGTGTGCTTGTTTGTTATCCTGTCCTGTAAAAAAAGACAGATAGATAAGTTTATTTTTAGTTACTTTCATAGTGTAATGTCTTATGGAATCTTGATATGGGGTAAGACGACTGATATTTAAATCATATTTGTTTTACAAAAGAGAGCCGTACGAGCTATTTATAACTAAAATTATAAAGAGACCCTTAGGGAAAAATTTACACAAATAAACAATATATTAAACTTGGAATCGCAATATATTTATGAAAATTTAATGTATGTACATAAAACATAAACAGCTTTAATAATAGTAAAGATGTTCATACTTTAAACACTAGGAACAAACATAAGTTTGTAATACCAGTTACTACTTTTATTTAATACAAAAAAATTCTGTGGAGTATTCCACAGAATTTTTTTGTCTTTTTTAAAAACGTTACCCCTACACTAGGATTTTCTCTTGTATCGTGGGGGCAGTTTACAAACATAAATTGCACAAGGACAAACATCCAGACCCGGAACAATTATTTGTAAGTCATACAAATACTTGTTCCGTGCGGGGTTCGAGCCCGCGACCCCCAGCGAAGTCACTCATTGCTAAGCCACTGCGCCACGGAGCCGTCATATTAGTAAGTTAGTTGCCACGTTTGCCAGGCGATTTAGCAACCGCAGTTTTTTTATTCTGTTATTAGTAAGATGCTGCAGCTCATCTCCTGGTATTTGTCCCTCTGTCGCCTCTTATAACAACTACGGAATGATATAGGGTAGTGGATATACTTACCTTGCCACTACACGGTCAAATTTCTAACACTCTCATAGTTTTTCAAAACGTTGTTAAGGAATAAGTGTAACAAAATTTAGAGAAGATATAGAATGAGATCTCGTAAATGTTAAATAAAAATGACTTTCAATAAGTATTATGTAATAATTATATTGAATAAAAATCATTCATTTCATTTGACGGTTGTGTCGGATTACCGTTCCATCGGACTCTGAGAATGGTAATATCCGTTACCGAAATTTAATATTTTTTAATGTTCCAGTATTCATCCCGCAGTTATTTTAAGTCCATTATTAAATCCTTGAAATAATACTAGTTTTTAACTTTTTAAATATCCGAATTTTCGAATGCTTTACAGCATTCATGGTCACGGGCAGGACTGAGATGTCCTCAGTCCCGCCCGTAACCATGAGATGTCCTCAGTCCCGCCCGTGGCCATGAGTGCTGTAAAGTGTTCGAAACGTCGGGTATTTAAAAAATTAAATATACGCGAGAAATTCCGTAAAAACTAGTATTATTTCAATGTGTAGTGTTCGCGTAAATATAAGATATCATCATTAAATCCTTGTTAATTCAAACGCTTATTCCTATCACGGTCCCGCGCGCACGTTGGAACATTTGTTAAGGCTTGGTCGAAGGTTGAGTAGGACGAGAGAACGATCGTGTACTAGAATCACACGTCATAATACGTGATCAAACATAAGGCTGAGGCATATATGCTCTTTATTTGATTACCTAAGTCTATATCAATAGTTTAACGCTGTTAATGTAAAGACGTATGTTTTAATTTATTTCAGCCAACTCTCTTGTCTTGATTATCTTGTCTTTGTCAGTTCAAAATTCAATTTCGTTTACTTAAAAGATTGTTAATGAAATGTCAAGAGAGAATTTTCCAACTTTGCAGAGACAGATCTTTACTGTTATGGAAGTAACTTGATGTCAAGTTAAATGTGCAGAACTAATTAAAATTTATATAATGACTTCAAATATTTTGTTGGTATTAAATAAAATTAGTGTTATACAATGATGTTTATTATATTCTTCGGTCCTGTATGTCACTTCTTGAAATCGGCATTTCTAAAATTGTAACCACAGGCAAACGTTTTTCGAAAAAGTAACCATTACTTATTATCTCGTGTCGTATGGCATTATGCTATGGGGACACGCGACTGACACTGATATTATATTTGTTTTACAGAAGAGGGTCATTACACAGCAATATAAGATTTAAAACCAAAAAAGTCGCTCAGACAAAAATTTAAGGAAATTAAGATATTAACACTGGCCTCTCAATACATTTATGAAAATGTAATATACGTACACAAAAATTATAATTAGTTTTGCAAAAATAAGTGATATTCATTCTGTAAATACTAGAAACAGACGCAAGCTAGTAGTACCAGTTACTCGCCTCCACCGAGTCAGTAATTCATTCTTGGGGCGATGTATATGCTTTTACAACAAAATCCCAGAAAATATACAAAATTTTAATACACAAAGTTCGAGACTTTATTATACCAAGTTTTTATAAAAAGGGTTTAGGCTATATTGAATAAAAAAGTTTCTGTTTCTGTTTCACTTCTCTTGAACTGAGAGATCTGCGGCCATCAGCAGCCAGTGATTGCACGGCAGCCAGAGCCTCAGCAATCAACGGGCAGAATGTGGAGCACACTGGAGCTTGGTTTAGGAGTTGATTTATGAAAAGAGTCTCTTCTGAGAATATTTTGTTTTGCTGTAGTTGCCACGCCTTGCAATTGTAGTTTTTTCACTATCTCATAAACACGCCTTGTCACGTCTGTCACGCAGATGATTAGACAGAGACTACGGATTTCCTTTTGGCATTATCCTGATGTACAAATCTCACCTATTTTACATCCACAAACCTACAGATGCATGCTCATCGGTTAAGAGCAAGGGTCTGGCTCATCTTCAATATATCGCCAATTTAGTCTGTAAAGTTTTATCCCTTCCGAATTTTAGCTTTTGCAACCTTAATTTTGCTTTATCATTTTTTCCTCGTTAATTCCTTTTGCATTACCAAATCATCGAAGCATTCCTTTCTTATCGTGGTCATAATATCATATTGCAAACCGCATTTTTTTTAACACACTGATTCTCTTACGGTCAGATTTAACCCTAACATACTCCTTAATGACTGAATTTCAACAGCATCATTCTACTCTCGTGCTTCGTGTTATCTTATATTTACACGAAAACTATAAACTGCAAACTGAATAAAACTTGGCTTTAAGATACTTTAAGCTCGTTCAGCCTAGATAGGGCCAAAAATGAATGTTCAAATGCAAAGGCAACCCGGTCAACAATTTTATTTTAAACACATTGTTATACCACATACTATGTGTTAGGACTTATCTGCCTAGGAATCCGTCTAGTAGGTGCCAGGCTATGAGGAACTTTTTATAGAATATCGGTTCCTACTGAGCACACGTCTACCTGATGGTAAGTGGATGCTCTGGCTCATAGACATCTAGATTTAGGTTAATTTAAGAATCAAAATAACTACACAAAAACACAGCAGTATTAAGCTGCTATTTTACGATGGTATTCTCGAAGAGCGCATTTCTATCATGGTTGAGCCGACCCATATTTTGTGCTACAACTATAATACCTAATTGCAGCGTGGTTTTATACGTATATTCCATCTTAGTCACCAAAAGTGAAAAACGCATCTGTAGCTTTCTTGTTTCAAATTAGGTGAAGGTGACTGCATTTTGATGCCTTTAAGAGAAAAGAAGTAAATGCATCCATTTTCCAATAAAAATGATATATTACCACTCGTCACGTGCACGAATATAGTGTGCCTCAGCCTTAATGCCGTTGCAAATTGAGTAAGTCGATTGGTATCTGAGATATAAGAGACTATTCCAGAGTTCTGGAATGAAGCAATTTAAGTTCCTAATGGCTAAATACAGTATCGTCTCAAGTAAATGACTTTGTGATAACGTTTAGCGAACTTTCGTATTAATTTTATAAGAAGTTGAGTAATTGCAGCACGAATGGGTGAGAATAAGCGTTTTTTTACAGACTAAGGGTGCCAAATGAGCACATAATTTACCTGCTAGTAAGTGGAATCTGTGATCCATAGTCATCTTCAACTATCCTTGAATAAACATTAAAGTGACTGGGGACTACTGTCTCATTTTTATTAAAAAGGGAATCCGGGTCTCTACACTCACCCTACGTTACACAGCAATAAGCTCCCATTTTACGCTGGTGTTCCATAGAACGTTTACATTTCCCTTACGTACGTTTTCATTTCCCGGTCAAGGCGACTCTTTTGTGCTAAAAACTTATTTAACTACAGCGGGTTTTTTTATAAAAGGGGAAAACGAGCATGTGGCTTACCTGATGGTAAATGCCTACCGCCACCCATGAATAACCGCAACACTAGGGGAATTGCAGGTGCGTTGCCGGTCTTTGAGAAAGGAGTAAGATCTTTTCTTGAAGGTCCCTAAGTCGTATCGGTCCGGAAAAAACACCGGTGGTAAACAATACCACAAAGAAGTTGTACGAGGAAGAAAACTCTTTGTAAAACATACAGTGGTGAATCGTATAGCATCTAGATGGTGAGGATGGTATCGTGAACTTTGACGCGATCTGCGTTCGTGAAAATTGGCGGCTAAGATTAATCCGAACAATTCCTCAGAGTACTCCCCGTGTTAGATGCGATAGAAAATGCTGAGGGATGCAACATCCTTACGCCGTGCCAGTGAATCGAACTGATCAAAAAGAACTCGGTCGTCGACGATTCGAACCGCTGCGCCGATTACAAGCCGTTTAATACTGGCGTTCCACAAGGTTACGTATTATCACCAAAGCTGTTGCAAGCAGGTAACATTCATTGCTATGCGGATAATAGCATTAGTGATGCTCTATACACTAGCCGTGCCAATATTTTTCGGGAAAACGTCACCGAGTACCGATACTACGTGTCTGAAGTCGAGACTAAATTGATCAAAGTCTCGGACTAGGGCAACTGAATCTAGTCCAGTTCAATACCCAGAAGATACAAATTTGCGCGTTTACCGCTAAAAACCCTTTTGTTGCCTCAGTCAGTATTGGGATCTTCAGCGTCAACATATCGAGTGACGTGCAGTTTTGTGGTCATTTGGAAGAGAAGGCCAAATTAGCCTATAAAAATAGTTTAGCGTGTACAGCAGAGTGGGACAGTGTTTCATGCCGTCATAACACCTGCAACATTACAAAGTGAAGGTTCGGCCTCCCTCCGGCTCCTCGGAGCTCCCCAGTGCCAGCTATTTCTACTTGACCGCATCCTCCTTTCTAAAAGGCCGGCGATGTTTCTAAAACTCCCCTGGTGTTGCAGTTGTTTATGGGCGTCGGTAGTCATTTAACATCAGATGACCGTATGCTCGTTGGCCCCCTCTCCTGTGAATTAATACGTGAGCTAAGTTATGCAAAGCCCGTCATGGAAGAACCCAAAAAAAACTTTCCTACTATACTCTAAATCACATGACTATTAGGCGGGAAATACAGGTGCAGTGTTTTACTAATACGGTAGCATACAGACAACTGAATAAGCATGTTCTCAAGTGCAATGGTTAGACTAACAAAACTTCAAACTTATTTTCAATGTGCGAAATAAGGCTCCTAAGTCTTTCCTGGTTATTTGTCTGCCGGAGCTAACTATAAAGTTAATTATGATTATAAAGACTGATAGTGGCAACGTCATTTCAGAGATTAGGAAGATGCTGCTACCTATTTGATGTTCTCTCATACGACACCCACGAGACGATGTGATGAATGAATTAATTTCACGGTGAAGTGATTTTAGTGAATTATTTATTATCAAAATAAAATTATAATAAGTTTACTTTTACTAGTGTTAGAATATCCACCACCCTAAGTAATACCTTGCCGTAAGAGGCGGCAGAGGGAAACAATGCAGGAGATGGTCAACAGGATTAGAAATTTAAAAAACTGCGGTTTTCAAACCACTTGGCAAGCGTGACAACTATGGCAAATATTCTCCCTGTGAGACAATCACTGGGAGATTAGACAGCTAGGGTCAGCGGTGGACTTTAAAAGTAATAGGTAATTGTATTTAACTCTCTAACGTAGATGGTGGCAGGTGGTAGCTACTCTGCTTCTATACTATAGTCGTAGTAAGAATAGGTCGGCTTGAGCGGAGAAGGGCCACACTTACAGCCTGCAAGAACCGGAGACCCCATTTTACTGGTAACGAGACTTTCTATCATAATGTGTGACTACGCATCTGCACCTCAATTCTTAATCGAGAATAAATGTAGAGGTCTATGGGCCGTAACATTCACTTACCGATAGGTGGACTTTGTGCACCTCTGTTACTATAGTACATACAATTAAAAAATTAATAAGAAAAAAAGACACTACATTGCGTTCTTACACACGATTACGCACTCACATAACAAGGGATGTTGGAAATGACAAAAATATAGATAAATCATATAATAATTAGATATTATCAGCGTTACGAATTTATGTATGTGTGTCTTAACTTAAAGCTGAGTAGAGACCATTTTGGTGCATATTACGTTATTCATTTCTTTATATTTTTGTAAAGATCAAAAAAAATGTTTTAGTTGATTGATTTTTCTTTGTTATAATGTGTGTACCAAATAAACTTATTTATCTCTTCATTTCAAGAAATTTACATTTCTATTCAATATACAAGACAAAAATATTTATTGAAAGTCATTTAAGATTAACCGCTGGTTCGGATGACAACCCCTGTCTAGGGAAGAAATAGCAAGAACTCAGCCGGACTTTTTAAAGCATAATTTAAAATATAATATTTTATAAATTAATTAAGTTAATTCATCAATCATGTATCTTAAGCAGTATGAATAACCTTTATTAAATAACTTTTGTTGTAGTAAAAAAATGATATATACTAGGTCCTGAATATTTGATCAAACTGATTTATACACAAGTAATAAACAGTGATAAGTTATGTATCGTTTTTCGGTACATCCAAAGTATATTTATTTCAAGTAGCTACTCTAGGAATAAATGCACGTGATTAGCAGAGTCAATGTTCTATTATGGGACGATGCATGTATACTTGTTGCTTTTTCATATAAAGCGTCTAAAATAGCTATCAACAAGTGACATTGTCGAGTGGTTTGCAAGGTTCGAAATTTTGATAGGCACCTGTCACACAGTAAATACTAGTATGGCTGCCGTCGTTAACCTCTCAGTGAAACCACATGAGTAAATTACTCATGTAGTCAAACTATATAATTGAATACAATATTACAACTTTTGTAAGTTCCTAATGTTATAAAGGAAATAATTAAAAGTTATATAATTGGATATCAAATTAAAACTTTTGCAAGTTATAATGTTATAAAAGAACTAATTAAAAGTTATATAATTGAATATCGAATTACAACTTTTGTAAGTTTCTTATGTTATAAATAAAAGAATAAGAAGTTATTATTATTGTTTTGTTCGTAGCATTTGTTTTTCTTGTGTATATTATTGCTTGATGTTATTCAGCGTTTTTAAATACAAAATGAGTGTAGATAAACGAATAATAAAATAATGAGAAATGAGCTTTAAATTGACCCTGACAGCAATACCAACGAAGAAACATAGCGAAGAAACATAGCATAGACGGGTTTAGTAACTATTCCCGAATAGGCTCGCTATTTTTAGAAATGAAAATAAGAAAACTTTATTAATTCCTCTAAGAATAAACTAAACTATTCTTTCGTTAATACATTTATTTATTTATTTATTTTTACTGCACTGCTTAAACAAAATAATACTAAGAGCGGACTTAATGCCTTGAGGCATTCTCTAGTATGGTGTGGTGAGAATTTGACATAGTTAAAGCAATATAGAATAAAAAAACAAAATAAATGTAACAATCAACTACGTAATATATACAAATATATGCATACATATAAATATATAAATACAAATATATACCTACGTATTTATATAAATATATTATTAGTACATAAAAATAACTACGAGCATACGTCTGTTCAGCAATATAAACGACATGAATGATTCCCGTAAGAAGGGTTGTCTTTAATAGAAGTTTACGTACTAACTTTTTAAGTGCGTGCCTATTGAGAGCTTTTGTGAAATCATCGAGCAAGGAGTTCCAAACTGCTTTTTTCCAATTTTCTGTGTAGCCTGAACTGTTAAAAAAATCACCACAGTACTTGGTAAAGTGAACAGGAAAAGAGGTTTTAATGTTAGAAAAGAAAATAGAATAATGAGGTGAGAATCATTTAATATGGTTTTGATAACCTTGAATGTTAAGGATGTTTCGTTTGATAATACATCCTTAGTTTTCAAGATCTTCTATCTGGAATTGAAGTGGTAGCATTATCAATGAGTCCAATAATATCATAATCAATAAGTGTCCCGGCCCAGGGATAAGAACAATATTTATTACATGTGAGGTCGAACTTGAGTCTTATAAAAATGCAAACGGAGTGCCGGCATGAAATACTGTCCCACTCTGCTGAGCATGTCAAGCTTTTTAAAGGCTAATTTGGCCTTCTTTTCCAAGTGACTACGAAACTTCACATTATTTGATATATCAACATCGGGGATTCCGATGAGGGCTGAGACAGCAAAGGGAGCGAGTGCCTTGAAACTGAGGAGATACGGTTGATTTATATTTATTGGACACAGTTTTAAGGGTGTCAGAAAGTAGTAAATTTTCCGATTTATGGCACCCTACGCCAGTCTCTTAACATTTTTTAATGTTATCCACCTCAATTGAATACATTTTAAGTTATATATTAACGTTTGTTTTCTTTACATACATTTACGTAATTTTTGGTATTGATCTTACTTTTTAATAATTTTTGTATTTATTAACTTTTTGTGTTCTATGTGTCTTGTGTTTGTCTTTCTATGTGTTCAGCAGTGGACTTTTGAACGGATGTAATGATGGTGATGATGATAGAATCTAAAGCACTTGGTGTGCTTCTCCATTCTTCTTGAATAAAAAGCGAAGCTTGATGAATCTTTTGTATTGAAATTAATGTTTTTTTATTGTAATCACATAACGGGCCCTTCAAGTAAATAGTTATTATTATGCAAGAATGTTTGGTCTATCAGTCGGTTGGTCAATAATCCGGGTTGGTTTATAACCAATTTTTGGTTATTAATCTTTGGTCCGATTTACGAAGATTTATAAACATCTTCAATACACACTAGCAGACCGGAAGCCTTATTCTCTTACTGCCACATCCACTGAGAGGGCAAGAAGAGAATAATGCTTCTTACGGGCAAGACCTTATAATAGCTGTTATAAAAATAAATGTTTATCCCACTTCATTTAAAATATTCTGTTGTCTGTCTGTTGTGTGTCATTTTATCATTTTTTTAAGATCGATTAGTTACCCTGATAAAATATACCTTAAGTTTGGCTTTAATTAAAACACTGGAATTATTTATTACAATGCATCGTAACTATAATCACGTGGGTGGGTATTATCCTTGTAAAATGTCATAAACACATTTACGAGTTTACCTACATACAATTCGGGACGATAAAATTTTAATGTTTGCTTGTTTTCAAAGGTCACTTTACCGTTTTAGTGTACATTAATTTCATGTATGCAATTATTCTTTGTTTATATTTAACGAGGTATCCCGAAATAATAACAAACTGAAAGTATTTTGGGGGATTTATTAAGTGTGATGAAGTATTTTTATAGATAAAATTTATGAACAACTAGGTAATACTTATTTTGTGCGAGTCCTTCTAGTTCGGTACGACTTACTTACTTACTTCTGCCGCCAAGACCGAACCGAACTGACCAAAACTGGTTAGTGTTGCAGGGTTTAAAGGAACCGGCCCAATACTAATTGGCTGAAGAGTCGATGTAGACCGGACCAGAGCTGATTATTAATATCTGCAGGGTCGAAATAGACCGCACCAGAACGTACTGCCGAATGTCTAAAAGTTTATGACTTTTGTCAGGATAATCGAACGATGGTTTTCTGTCTACAGATAACTACGATTGTGTTGGAGCGCGCGCGAGGACGCACGCATGTCAGCATGGCCGTGTCGGCGCCCGTGCTGTTGTACCTGCACCGCAGCGCCTCTGTAGCTAGTCAGAATTATTGCAAACAACACGTGTACCGATCACAACACCCAGCGCGTCTTCACTGCTTGGGTCAGCTTGTTTTGCAACGGATATAAAGCGACCACGCAGCAGTGGAGCGTAGAGTCCTGGCTCTGGCGTGGCACGGTGCACTTGTTGTATCCAGCTACTAGCTCAACCTCGACTCGACTTCGGATAATTAATTTGTGGAAACGAATTTATTATTATTCTCAGCTAGTCTCAGGACAGTTTATAGTTGATTATCTCTGATCTGTATATTTCATAGTAGAGAAAAGTAATAAATTGTAAATTAATTATATTTAAAAGAAATGTCCCGCTGGGTTTCTTGCTGGTTCTTCCCTGGACAGAGGTTTTCTTGGAACCATTGGTAATAGTACTATATTGAATAAAATGATTCTATTCTATTCCGAAAGATTTTTATGTAATAACCTTATACATAATTCAATATATTATTCGTCGTCGAAACGTCATTAGTGCTACACCTGTGCTTGTATCGCTTACTTTTTCAAAACTACCTACGATATCGACCAAATGCGATAACTGTAACAAATCAATCACCAAAAGTTCTCCTGGAGTAAGAGTGCAATAAATGTGAGAGTTTGGTATACCTTAGTACTAAATGTACCGGATTAAGCAACAGACAGCTCGCTGCCCTAAAAGCTGCATCACCTGAACTAGGATGGACCTGTCCGGACTGCATAAAGGAGTCATCGATGCGTAACTCTTCTATCGTGATTCCAGAAGTTGATGACGAGGAGGAAGATGACATCCAGAAGAGCGCAGCTAAAACTGACGCAAAAAAACTCCTAAAAGATATCTCAACGAAAGTGGATAAAATCACCAAGAAAGAAATGACGCAGATAGACGATTCCCTTAAATTTCACACGAAGAAACTAGATGAGGAAATGCACTGTATGGAAAAATTTAAACAGACTATCAAAAATCTTGAAAAAAAGAACGCTAAACTTACTAGCAAAAAAAAAGTTTAGGCTTTGGAGCAAAAAAAACTTTCAAGCTGTATAGAAATTGCTACCGTGCCCTGCCACGACGGTGAGAATTTGCAAAATATAGTTGAAAACCTAGCTCAAAAACTAAGTCTTTCTACAACCGGCATCAAGCATTCGCGCAGGCTGAAAGGAAGAGGAGATCGTTTAGGTAACCTAATCATCGAGCTCAAAGAAGAGAATATATAAACAAATGGCTAGCAGCAGCAAAAACAGCGTCCGTCACAATTGCAGACATCCACCCGCAAGAACTTGATAACAATGACCCCGTATACATCAGAGAAACCATGACTAAACTCAACAAACAAATACTGTGGCTTGCAAAACAAGAACTTAAAATAAAGCTGAATTATAAATATATTTGCTTCAAAAAAGATTTTGTTAAAGCACATAAGGATGATACGAGCAAAATACATTAACTTAGAACCTTAAATGATGTGCATGTATTAGCTAATCAGAAGCCGTAATTGCTTGACACATATCTTTAGTTTGCCTTTCTGCCATCTTTGCCAAGTAATATTACTTAATCAACGTATATATTGTCTTAGGTCCTTATAATATGATGGAAGAATTAAATGATGAAATTACGAAATATCTAGACTGTATAAATATTAACAGGTTCTTAAAGAAAATACCAAACAATATCAATTTACTATGCATGCACGTAAATATTAGGTCTTTGATAAAAAAACTTTGCCTCACTTGAACAAATTGTCCTAACATCTAACATATGCCTCGATCTCATTGTTGTGACCGAGGTTAATATAAAGCAATGTATTACATGCCTATTTCACATCCCTGGATATCAAAAGTTAACTTCTCTGCGCGAAACCTAAAGGGGAGGCGGCATTGTACTTTACTTACACAACAAACATCAGATTACAACTAAAAACATCACTACGGAACATTTTGAAAGTATTTTATGCACAATCGCCTCCCATTCGGGCCATTCCGCAGACATTTGTGCCGTGTACCGTCCTAAAACCTAAAAATAGTAAAAATTTATTCATTAGCGAACTAAATAGCACTTTACTTAAACACTGCTCCAATGGTGAGTTGTTTTTAATAGGACACATTAACATTGATCTTAATTCGGATAAACCTGTAAAACATAGGTACACTTTGCACTGTATGGGCCTTGTGCGTGGGACCACCGACGACACGCGTATAGAAATATCAGCTGGTAAGTTAAACAAGTTCTGAATTGATCATATTTATGGTAGATCCCATACACAAGACCTTTACACGAGTCGGATCACCGAGTCATAGTGTTTACCTGCGTTGATTTGAGTATACAGGCGGTTCCAAAAATAAGAACTTGTCTAAATAATATTACACTTATTAAATCACTTAGTAAAATAGAATGGGAAAAATCGAGGACATTATCTTGTCCTTATGGTATTTACAATTTCATACAAGAAAATTTTAATAAGTGTTATACGGAATGTAGGGAGGAGTCAAAAAGTATCCTTAAACCAAAACGTATTGGTAATGAATGGATGAATAAAAAAGTTCTGAAAATATGCCAAAAAAGGGACAAGTTATTTAATCAGTGGACAAAAGACTGTAGAAATATGATTTTAAAGCAAGCTTACAACGAGTTGGTAACAATAGTAATCCTCCATATAAGATTGCATGTTCATTTGCTGAAACTTTCGACGTAAGCGTCAAAATATCAATCCCTAATTGTAATCTGCCTCTATTGGATAAGTCATTGTATAGTAACAACGCGAATGTCTCCTTAAACTCTGTACCTGCCAATGCTATTGCAGTAGAAAAAATAGTACGCAACCTAAACAGTAATAAAGCGCCAGGTATTGACGGGATACGACCTATAGACATAAAAAATATGCACCTTAGTCAGTGACGTGATTGCAAATCTTATTAATGCCCGTATAAAAAGTGGAAAGTATCCCCATATTTTAAAAACCTGCATAGTTAGACTTATCCATAAAAAGGGTAGCATTATGGTGCATGACAACTATAGGCCAATTACTATTTTACCTGTAATAGATAAAATTGCTGAAAAATACATTTGCAGTCAGGTTTACGACTTCTACGCTAAAACTAATATAATAACGGAAAAACAGTATGGCTTTCAACCGCAGAAAAATACCACCCAACTCTTATCGACCTTCAATAATAGCGTTTACAAGCATTTAGATAAGAAGAGACACGTCTTGGTAGCCTTTGTAGACTATACTAAAGCGTTTGATATACTTAATCATAATAAGCTAATAGACAGTCTTAATGATAGTAGTACCAGTGGGCCATTATCGTAATGGTGCAGAGTTTACCTTAATGACAGAAAATACGCGGTAAAAGTGGGGGATGCCATTAGTTATTATGTTAGCTCTTCGGTATTACATCACCTATGTTATTAGTCTGGCAAACATCATAAGGCGTTGCGAAATATATCAGTATGCCGACGATACGTGCCTCGATGCAGCAGGTGAAAATATTAACGATACCGGCCGCATTCTGCAAGAAGAACTTAATATATTAACACGATGTTCTCACGATAAAGAATTAGTTATAAATGCTAGCAAGACCAAGCTAATATATATTAGTTCAAGTCACAATAGGAGTAAAATAATACCTAGCATTATTGGAATGACCACCTATACCTTCACAAAGGACAATTGTTCATTGTGCAGAATTAGATATGGTAGAAACTCAAACTTACTTAGGACTTATAATAGATAGTCTACTCAACTGGAAACATCATATTGAGGGTGTGTGTAACGGACTTCGAAGCATATTAGCAAAATTCTCCATAATTAATTATTAAGTCTGTTTCTTACAATTATATAAATCACTGGCCGAATCTAAAATTTCATATGGCTTGTCTAGTTATGGGCGAACTTACAAGTCACATTTAGATAACATCATCCTTATAGTATTTACGTTTTTTTTTAAATCGGATAAATATTTTTATATTAAAGGCAACTACCTATGGCTTCAGTGACAACGGTGTTTACACTTACACACTGTATATATATATATATATATATATATATATATATATATATATATATATATATATATATATATATACAAAATATTCATTGCAACTACGCATCTTGAAAACTATAGTTCCAGACCAAGTTAAAAACTTACACAGGGATTCTGATTACCATAACCTATTCGATTACTGCAAAATTAAGTAGAATAAAAAATTAAGCATAAAAAAGTAGAATATACCCTCTTAAATGAAGATTTTTTTACAAGATTTAAAAAAAATATGCATTTCTAACTATTCTAGAGCTCGCAGTGCGGCCTTACCAAAATTAGCTAAACCAAATTATAATAATTTATACGGAAAACGTACTTTAGATTACATAGTTCCGAATTTAATTAATCAGTTACCAATCTCTTTTCAAAATGAAATTATTCATTAAAATATTAAATTTAAATTAAAAAAAACTATTATACGAACTGTCTATATTAAGACTTCAAACTAAAAAAATAATAAAAAAACTATAATCCCCACTAAATATATTTCCTAAATATACTTATATGACACACATTCTCAGAATAATCATTATATTCGCCTACTATTAAATATTAAGTAACTAACTAATTGATAGAACCAAAACCCAAATTTTAATCAGCCCCTGTATACGCAACGCAGGAACGACCGGTTTTTGACGCGGTGAAGTGGGCGGTAGCAAGACACACCTTTCTTGTGCATTATTAGATAACTACGTATGTATTGCTGATTTACCGCGTGTTGACCGTGTCAATTGCTGTTTAGTAGGGTTGCGTTATACATATTTTGTAGATTAAGATGCAGCTCATATGAAAAAATTTTAATGTCGGCGATTTGTGGTACACGATAAAGTTTTCATTAAGCTTATGTTGTACCATATTATGTCCTCTGTATTATCTATATTTTGTTAAATAAATTAAAAAATAACACATTACGTAGGTCACTCAATAAGCTTTAAGATGCACGAAATTTAAATATGGAACGCACCAGTGTTATAAGTTTCTAACAAGCAATTTTATTTAATTATAAATATAATTATCTTGTGTCCTATATTATAAAACCCATGGTGTAAGTGATGGTCTGAAACACAGGTACTCAACCTAGTTCAGACAGGTAGCTAATATTATAAACTTGAGTTTTAAATTTTTCTTTTATCTACAAACCCTACATTAGAATATATTCTACATTATTAAGCTACACATAGTTTTAATTTTTATTATTGTATGTTATTTTTATAAGGCTTATTGTTACTTTCTTTAATTGTAATCATATTTGTTCCTCTATGTAAACATGTGTATAAAAATAAAAAAAAATCATTCATTCATTTACAACATATCAATAGTCCATTGATTGCAACTCCATTGATTGCCTCGTGAGATGGATATTTTCCATAATAACGTAGTTTTACTTTCTTGTTGAGTTCTTATCAGATATGTTTATACCCATTTCGTGTTTTAGTTCCCTTGCTGAACATAGCCCTCCCCAAGGAAAATCACAAGATACGGTCCTGAGCCACTTTCATTCATCGATTTTCTGCACTTACCAGATCGTCACTCCATCTAGTAAATTTAAATGTTTATTTAGTTAAATTTAAATGTTATGTATTGTGTTTTGCATAAATAATTTTTATATGGAGGCTTAGTGTCCGCTGAAATTAATAGTACGCAAACGACCCAAGAAGACGTTTTCAAGCTACTGGACTGGAAAGGATACGGTATTAACATCAATGGCGAGTACATCACTCACCTTCGATTTGCCGACGATATAGTCCTTATGGCAGAATCTCTGGAGGACTTAAGCACTATGCTCAATGACCTCAATAGTGTCTCCCAGGGGATAGGTCTTAAGATGAACATGGACAAAACAAAAATCATGTGTAATGTTCACGTCACACCTAAGCCGGTGGTTGTTGTGAGTACTAAGTTCGAAGTTGTTTATTGGCATGTTTACCTGGAACAAATAGTCAGACTAGGTAAGTCCAACTTCGACCGAGAGGTTAATCGACGGATTCAACTCGGCTGGGCAGCGTTCGGGAAATTACGACGTATCTTCTCGTCAGGTATACCTCAATCTCTAAAAACTAGATTGTACAACCAGTGCGTGTTGCCAGTGATGACTTACGGATCTGAGACGTGGTCCTTCACTGCTGGCTGTACGAGGACGCTCAAGGTCGCTCAGCGAGCTATGGAGAGGGCTATGCTTGGAGTTACGCTGCGTGTTAGACTCAGAAATGAGGATATCCGCAGTAAAACCAGAGTGACCGACATAGCCCAACGGATTAGTAAGCTGAAGTGGCAATGGGGCGGCCATATAGCTCGAAGACCCGATAACCGATGGGGAAGAAAGGTTCTCGAGTGGCAGCCTCGTACCGGTAGGCGTAGTGTAGGGCGACCCCCCACTAGATGGAGTGACGACCTGGCAAGATATGCAGGAAGTCAATGGATGCAGGTGGCTCAGGACCGTGCTTTGTGGCATTACTTGGGGCCTCCCCTTATGTTTAGCAGTGGACTTGTGAAGGGCTGTAATGATGATGATGATGAAACGACCCAGTTTTGATCCGCTGACACCAATGAAATTGTTATTGCAATGTTAAGTGCTGTTTTATGACTGGATAGGCGATGAAGGAAAACGTAGTGAAGAAACCTGCACGTCTGAGAAATTAAAAAAGTATATATTTCAAAGACATGTGAAGTCCGTTAACAAGCATTTGCGCAACGCAAAAGACACTTCCTTGCCCTAAAACCCTTCCAGTAATTAGAGGAGACCTGTGCCCAAAAGTGGGACGTCCGTAGCCTGTAACGTTTCTTTTTTCGGTTAGTTTATAGTGTGTATAATCTACATTTGTTTTATCCTAGATGCTGCCCCATCCTCTACTCACGAACATCACACTTACTCGGAATTTATTTTGTTTACAAATCTTTGTCAATACTCTAGCTAAAAATTAATAAATAAGCAACTAAGTAAAGTAAATTAAAAGTTACTGGTCTAACGTATATAAAACTATTGATATAATTTAATTTCATACTAATTAGAAATCTTAATTGATAAAATTTTAGAGGGTTGTATCCAAATTTACATTGAAAATTACAGCGTAGCGATGTTAACACGTACGATGTACGGGGCTTCGCTAAGTTAATTACTATTGACATATCCGCAAGGTATGATCGAAGCTGACACTTGGTCTCAAAATTTATGGGTGAACAATTTACTAATATATTGCTTGAAGTATTTAAAATATTGCACTGTATTATAGAATTTTAGGACTGACTGTTTCCTCGCCCAAAAGATAGTTATAGACATTCAACAAGGATACAAGCTGCATTAGCTTGCGTTCTTTGTGCTATGTCGCGAAAATATATTCATACATTCTTAAACTCTCACATCTGTCACTTCGAGAGGTATGCGATACTACGGACTTTTGTTAGGTACGATCCTAACATATCTCTCTCACATCTTTCACATCTATATATTTATACACATAATTGCTCGTAAAATAAGGGCTTAATTTGGCTCATATTTTATTATATCGCCATTTGGGTGGATAAACTTCTTTCTTTTACGGCAAAAATTGCTTTTTTCGCTTTTTGATTATAATAATCGCGAGAAGTAACTTTAATATGATCACTTTAATTTTTATTTATCATTATAAATATTATATTTTATTATACAAATAACTTCACATAAACCAAATTTAAAAATTAAAAAGTACTTAAAATGTAAAATTAATTTTCCGACTCTTTATGTACCGCATTTAGATTATGTATATAAATCCATCAGACCTTTGTTTTAAGGCTCTAGGTAAATAGGACTGCCATTTTAATATTTCAAAAATATAATAAAAAGCGTTTCTTATATTTTCACAACTTTTAAAAGGACAGAACCGGTTAGTTAAAGGATTGAAAATATTTTTATACAAGTTTACATTTCCCGACAAAAAAGTTTAAAATTATGTTTTCATAATTTTGAAGTCCGGATATAATTTTTTTATAGGATAAATTGACAAACGGGCACACAGTCCACCTGATGGTAAGTAGTTGCTGTGGCCCATAGACACCTACATGTATTCTCAAAGATGTGTTGATACCCGTGAGGACTCAGATGGAATGCCTCGTTCCAGTAGAAAGGGTCATTTTTGTCTGATACGACTTGCTCTGGGATCGTTGCTCACATTTGCGTGTGGCTCCAACGATGATGTGTATACTATACAGCTGTCCATAGCACCTCTCAAAATTTCAAGTGCCCCGGAAACGATGCTGCCACACTCAGTCTTCAGCTTTGACAGTTGGCTCTTTCTGACAGACAGATCTCTGGCAAAGACTTTGAAGCCCTGGTTTCGCTTGATCGCATCTTCAATACGAGCAGTATTGAAGTTGCGTAAGTCCAGCCGCATGCATTTGAAGATCTGTCTGTTCAGTTGCCTGTATGCTGTAAAATCTGCTGACGATTGCAGCCTAATCTCCCGTATAACAACCATGAGATTAAGAGGGTGATCGGAGAGTTCTTGTGTTCTTCTACGGCGGTTCTTGCAGAACTTAGTTCCGACTGTATGGACAGTTTCCTCGAGCTTGTCATTCATATCGTCCACTGCATTGCAATATTCTAGACGAAGGGTTTTGTAACTCGAGCTTAAAGGTTTCGGGATTTTGGATTAGAGCACGAGGGGGCCGAAGCGTTGACTTCATTACACGGGACCTCTCCAACTTAACGATTAGGTTCAGTATGCCTCTAACCATTCGGTGATCGCTGCCGGTTTTCACCGTTGCGGTCACTGAGACATCACTGAACAATTGCTTCTGTTTGTCATAGTGAAGTCAATCTCATTATTTATCACACCATCGGGGCTTGACGAGATTCACTTCCTGTGAGACCGCTTCTGGAGGAAAGAGTTCATTATAAAGAGTTCTTCTTTCTCCATGAAACTGGCCAGCTGCTGGCCACTTAGGTTCCGTTTCCCTACCTTCAACTCACCGCTTTCTCTTGTGCCTAGTTTTGCGTTGAAGTCTCCCTTCGACACCATATAGTGGGTTTTGAAGAAATGCATGGCTCTAGAGATATTCTCATACACTTCCTCCACCCCCTCATCGGGATGTGCCGAAGTTGGTTCGCAAACCTGTTAGACCTTCAGCGAATACCGTTTGGTGATTTCTAGTATCAGGTACGTAGCCCTCGACAACACACTTCCAATTTTACAACATTGTTGACGAGAGACTTGTGGACGATAAATCGACACCTAAGGAGCGATGTTCGCCCTCCAGGTGTTAAAACAAGTTGCCAGATTTGAGGATTACTGTGTCCACCCTTTTTTTGGACCTGTGCTGTACCAGCCAGCCAAGCCAGCGCAACTTGTATACCTCTTCTTCCAATTCCAGGATCTTCTCGTCAGCTCTCAGGGTGCATGCGTTAAATAAAACATTTAATAGGGAGAAACAGTAATAGATAATATAATTAAAACTCAATTTAAAGATCGATAATTAACAATTAGTAAAGTAGTTAATTATCGTATCACAGCATGAAAATTGTACGCCTCGTTTTCAATAAACGAATTTGACACCTCATTATTTTACTGCGTCGAAATTTTAAATAAAAATCGGAGCGGTGTTGAAATGCTCTTCAGTGTTCACCCTCAAGTGATCCTCTGTGTTATTTATCATATATTAAAAACATTACAAATAATATTATTAAAATCTACGGTTTAATCACTCCTATGAGACATGGGCATGGGATCAGCCTATGTTTAAAAGACTTTTGGTAGGCAATGTGATTGCTGATGATTAACTACCTTACACTACTTAAAGTTTTAGTACCTTTACGTCTTATATACGTTCCGCAGCTGAACATAGGTCTTATCAATTTTATAAGAAGGTTAAGGACCAATTACTCTGCGCTTCTCCAGTGAATGTTGGCGGACTTCGGAAAACTTCCTGCCTGCGCTTATCCCCGTTAATTTGGGATAGGCATTGTATATCTACCCCTACCATTCTCCTCTAACCGTGATGTCTTCACTCACTACTTTCTAACTCTTGTCATCCCTCACACAGTTAGACCTCCCTCTACTTTTATACCCATCTATTTTCATATCCAATATTCCTCTTGTAACATAACTTCTTGTTAGCGAACTTTTTATGTCCCAAATTACTCTATTTCTACAATTTCATTTACACCTGACGTGCCGTACGTATGTCACCCAGACCGGCGATGGGGTGCAATGCCCAATTTACACAACGTCTGTTACTGTGATTGTCAACACTTGACAAATGTGACGATGATGGAAAATTCCATATAATGGGAAATAACCGTTTTTAGAAGTGGTAATGCATCTGGATTTTGTTTTGTAATCGAGGATAAAACATCCAGATGCATTATGTGTGTCTGTGAGCCGCAGCAGCCACTTGCCATTGTGTGGACTGTTTGTCACCTTATCCTATAAAAAATGGCCTTTTACCGGCTTATGAATGAAATATGGTTTATTGTAACGTTAACGTTGCAGCCTAATAAAGTCGACTGCTGAACATAGGCCTCCCCCATAGGTTGCCTCATATTTGCTACGCTTGGCAACCGCAGTTTTTATTTTTATTTTTACTTGTAATTAGGTAGACGCTAACAAAAAAAAACATTTTTAAATGTAACTAAAAACCATTTTAATAAAAAAACTAACGCCACAAATTTGCCATATAACAAAATAAAAAAAATATTGTAAAATCCAAAGGTACATACAAGGTCTTAAGCGCTCATGTTAATAATACTTTAATTTTTAGGTATTTTTACTCAGGCACTATCGTAAAAACTAGTCTTTTTAACAGACTCGTTAATATTTTTTTCTCATCAGCTTTATTACGTTTTCAAAAATGTTTTCATATAGTCATAAGTAATATTTTAATTTATCATTCATCAAGGTACACCTTCAGGTCACACCATAAAGTCACAGACGTTTAAGTATATTTATATATAAATGCTATGTACTTTTACTTACTCTTTATCCTACTTTTACCGAAACAATATATTGTAATAAAAATTTGTGATTATAAAAATAATAATTTTATCTTACCTTGGTCCAGTATGTATCAAACTTCGATTTTGATGCAGTAACCCATCCATGGCGGCGGCCAGAGTACTTTCTAATATACGTGGCGGTCGAGCCCGCAGTGAGTCAAACCGTATCGGTATTTCATAAAATATATTAATAAAAGGCTGCTTAAAACAGCGAAATTTATGGAAATTCTCAGCAGAAATAAAAATATTACTAAACGAAAAATTTTATTACTCATCTATTAAGTGCTACTGTGATTATCGCGGAGGAGTACTCCATGCGGTCTTGATAAATCAACACCATAAGCCACTATAACCACTTTTTAATTGTAAAAATTTCAACTAATCTATTAGAAAAAAAATTCAACATTTTGAAAATATGCTTTTTATATCATTTATATGTTCAAAATGATTGTTAGATACGATTTCATGCGAATAAAAGCTGTATTCTTGGTTTTTAGGCGCTAGTAGAACATACCTACGCGCTTTTCGCTTAAGGCATGCAATATAATTTTGTATATTCCGGTTTGTGTCCTTTTCCACTTAAGAGATTTTCCACCTTATTGAGTCTTATCGCTTGGCTGAGCGCTACGGTACGTTGAGTGATTTAACTTCATTACCTAGAATATTTAGAGACTCGTATCATCCAGAAAGATTACTGTGCCTCCAGATACTATTGAGTTACAAGTCGAATACTCACAAAACATATTAATATCATAAATGTATTAATATAATCAAAAACTTTAAAAAAGGACAAATATATAAGCATATAATATTTATAACTCTACCCAAACAGCATTTTCTTACTAACATATACATTATTTAGACTTACAAAATTTAAAAGTAAATTATAAATGTAAAAATTTCTGAACTCATCTGTGACATAACCCATCTTAAGCTTCCATACATCTATATTCATCACAGTCAACTGCTGAACGTAGACCTCTACCATAGATTGTCTCATAGGAGGATCTTACCATAGTTGCCAGGCTTGGCAGGTGGGTTGACTACCGCAGTTTTCTATTATTTTGAATTGTTACTAATCAGGTGCTGCTCATCCCCTTTTGCCTCTTACGACACCTACAGGAAGATATGAATTTTTATATTTACATTAAAATATCCCATTTCACGAAATTAATTTCACGGCTGTAACCCGTTGAACTTTGGCCACCCATGTCGAGACTTGATTAAAAATAACTGAAAAATAAATAAAATTAGATAATCATTAAGAAGTAAAAATAAAAACTTAATACAACTATATTGATTAGTCATTAATGTCCCAAACAAATCCTTTCGAAAAAAAAAGCTCTTTCGAAATACTCATGAGCCACCAGGAGCTATTTAGCTATCTCCGATCGTTACCCACCGTGACAACTTCAACAACTTCAAAGGCGTTCGCGTTTTGTAGAAATTAATTTTTTGATGGCCTAGTTACTTCATTTTTATTTTAAAAACATCTATTTTTAAGTAACGAAGATGAAAAACTATTTTTTTTTCTTAGTCTTTGGGTATGTGAGTGAACTCCTACATTGCTGGACCGATTTTGATGAAATTTTGTGCGTGTGCGATTAAGTTGATTCGAGAATGGTTTAGATTAACAACTGGACCCGGTAGGTGGCGCTGTTATGGAAATCTAGAAATCACCCTTCCAAAGCCGCGGTGGATCGCTAGTAATTTTATACAACTGTCAAACGATCTTACAATCTAACTGATGGCTAATCTAGCCCACAGACACCTGCAGCCAACCTCAAATAAATGGCTATGAGGACTAAGATGGAATACCTCACAGCAGTACATACAGTGGTACCTACAGACAACTCTAGAAAATAAGTCCTAACTCCTAACTCCTAGATGAAGCTGTTGCTGCTCATCTCGTTTAATTTCCCTCTGTTGCCTCTCACGATCCCCTCGGAATAATTGGTTAATAATTGCCTCCGCTACACGGGAAATATACGTTCTATAGTTAATTTTATAATTTTTAAATAATTTTATATGTGAATCGTGAAATATACGGCTATGTTTATAATGAAAACCAAAGTTACAGAGAAATATTTTTGTACCCTATATACAGTTTCATTTATTACATAATTCACGTATGTCTTCGCTAGTACAAAATGAAAAGGGTTACTTAATGTCTAGATTACAACAATATCGGCTTTTTCATGGTTTTAATGACTTCATTCCCTTCCAAGCCGGCGGTTAAACGAGTGGAATTAAAAGTGCTTATATCACCCTATAAAATGTTGCCTCGTAACATTGTCATTTTAATTATCTCTTTATTTTCATTTTATACAGTTACTATCTAGCTGGGTAAACATTGTTCTACCTTTTCCAGTAGGTGGTGTGATAAGTTTCACTCTGAATGCACTCCGGAATTTTCACAAAAATATAAAATTTATTACTAAATTAAATACAGCACTTAACAAGTCCATATTTTGTCCTTTTCTGTTTTAGTAAAGTAAAGAAACATACTTTGCGAGTATAAATTATTTTATTGTATATTTGGTACAGATGTACTGCAGCTATATCATGGTTGTAGCACAAATGTGTACCAGCCTGAAAAAACAGTGCAGAAGTAGTGTGTTTTTGATCCCATGTAATCCGTACGGTTACATGGGATTATCAAAAAATTAATAAAATAATAAGATAAAAAAAAATTATTAAAAGAAAAACTGATTTAAAAAATAAAAACAAAATAATTTTCACGTAATTGCTTCTGAAATCGAAGCAATAACTCTTCGATACACCACACCGAATTAATACGCTATATTTAGGTTTTGAATGAAGTTCCTACTTTTCATTAAAAAATTTATTTTCATTTAATACCATCCTTCTATTCAGATATTCATTGACTAAATAAATAATGTAATAAATTGACTGCGTAGAATTCAGTTCTACGCAAACTCCGAAAATTGAATCATAACAAGCGTCGGTGACGTCGAGCCGTCGTTGAATAGTTATATTCGAAATAACTCAATGATACTTACGTACGTATGTATTAGTACCTATTACTCGACTCCACAGAGTCTATTATCTATTTTGGGGATTTTTTTTCACGACAAATTCTCAGATAATATACTTTGTCCACTAGCACGTTCAAAAATTTTGTTTATTGTTCAACAGTGATCATTGATTTTGTTTTAGTTTTTTTTTTAAGGTCTAATTATTTATCTTTTGTATATACAATTATAACAATATCATTTCAGCCACTATACTAAATTCGTAATAAGTTGGAAAATTGAACCATTTAAATCAATAAACACGTGCAAAATAATTTAATAATTAATTGCATTAGCACATAAACCAAGCAGCGTTTTCCTAAGTTTTAATAAAAACTAGAAAATAAGAAGCTGCGGTTTTCCTCACCCACCTACTGTAATGTGGCAACCATGACTATCAAGTATGGGGTATACATATGTGGCAATCTTTAGGGAGGCCTATGTTTAGCATTGGAATTCGAAAGACTGTAATAATGATGATAAAAACTCTCACAGAAATGAGATGGGGTCATTGCCTTGTAGTAAGATTTAAGTAGGCTATTACATTACACATGTTTCGGTAATCACGCACTAATACTCATTCAGCAGAGCTTAGACATTTCATTTTATAAAACTCGTTATAAAGATCAACATAATCACTCATAAACATGGTTCGTTGTAATTTCTCGAAATTAACAGCAAGCAATGAAACTTAACAGGGAAAAAAATCCAACGTAATTGGGATCCTCTCACAGTGAGGTTTTGAGATAACCTTTAGATAGATAGAAATGACTTATACGGCATTACGGTTTCTTATTCAGTAATTTGTTAATATTTAATCATTGTAAAATAGTTAATGTTATTTTTTTTTCGTTTTTAGTGTAAATTTAATATTACAATTTGTAATCCTTATCCTCAACCTTCCTTACAATGGGGGGGGGGGGCTCGATTTTTACAGGCTGATGTAGAAGAGTCGTTTAAGTATTATTAAAATCACTAAGTTAACATTGTGGCCGTGTAGTGGCAGACTAAAAATATCCACAACCCATATCGTCCCGTGGGTGTCGCAGGAGGCGTGATGGGTTACAAACCAGGAGTTGGGCAGCAGCATCATTGCAATAACAACTCAAAAGTAAAAAAAAACTACGGTTGCTAGCCCACCTACTATGGCAAGTATTCTCCCTATGACGTTATTTTCAGCTGTAGGTTTTGATATACTCTAACGGTAACAGTAAGTTAACAATAATAACTTTGAAACGTAACGAAATGAAGATCGTCTTACACAATCAACACTTGGCTACAGTTTTAGTAAACAACCAACGTGTTTCTTTTTCATAATATAGTCCAGAACGAATTAGGATCCCGGCTGCCAGTCTCACTCGTTAGTCAGGATTATAGTGAAGCAGTGTGTGCGCCAGTAGAGGTGCACTCTCTGTTCCCTTAGTCTCATAGTTCAATGGGATGTAAATCGAAGGTGAAACACTGCTACCTTCCTCGCTGATATATGTACAGATATTTCCAACCCAATTTGACCCGGGATACGAACTCAAGCCCATGAATCAGTTACGAATAGACCTTGTAATATTATTTCAACATACAAGCAACAGTCCACCTGTTTGTACCTGGTTACTCGCCCGTGGAGGATACAAATGATCCTTCGTCTCACCAGTACGTACCAGTACGTAAGCAACTGGACTAGATCCCAGACGGAGCCAATGAAATTGTTACTATAATTATTATATATGTCTGCGATTTTATTATATATTGTTTTATGTTGTATATAATTATAATGCCGTGTAGTGGCGGTTAAGAATATCCACTATTCCATATCATTCCGTGGGTGTCATAAAAGGCGACAGAGGGAAACAGGCAGGAATGGGCAGTAGCATGTTCCTGATAACAGCAATTGTACAACAAAAAAAAATTTAAAAAATGTAATTGAAAATGCATCAACAGGACACTGTCCGTGCTTAAAAACTAGATCTGAATATGACACTATTATCAAGTCAAGAAGGAAGTAGGACAGTTAAGAAAGTTACGAGTAGCAGAAAAGAGTAGATTTTGCATATTACACGCTTCAATTATAGACTCAAGTTTTACAGCCCGATAGTTAACGATATATGTTTAATTAAAGGCGACACCTTTTATCAAACACGTGTTGAAGTCAACCATTAAAATAGTATTAACTGAATTGTAGATAACTCCAAGTATAATTTTATTGAGACAGGGAGACCTCAACCAGCAAATGCTAAGCAGAATCAACAACAGGTGGTTGACATGACGAACTAACAATTTTAAATGGAAAGTAGGATCTAAGATAGATAACGCTCCCACCACCTCTATTAGTGCGATCATTTCTAATTAGATGAAACTCAGGCAAAGAGTAAGATGCAAAAGGCATACAGGGTTTTACCCAAGATTCTAAAACTAAAATGACGTGAATATTTTAGGATTCATATGATGCAACTTTACATGGTAGCATGCTGCAGTTATGTTAATAGTATAGTTGTAGCACGAATGGGTCGGCTCGACCGGGGAAAGACTACGCTCTCACAGAATACCAGCGTTTAATAGTAGCTTAACGTCGCTGTGTTTCGTATGGTGAGTGTAGAGAACCGGAAACCCTTTTTACTGGAAACGAGGCATTACATGTTAGTCCTCACGGGTGACAAAGCATCTGCATTTGGATTCGTAATCGAGGATAGATGTAAATGTCTATGGGCCACTGCAACCATTTATCCATTAAAGTAATCAATCAGTCTGAGAAATAAAAATCTAAGGCGAATTTGAGTAAAGGAGAAGCAGTTATTACGCGGCAAACGTCCCGATACCATCCACACCATCTGGATGCTTGGCGGTCCACCACTGTACGTTTCAAAAGGAGTTTTCTTCCGCGTACAACCTCTCTGTGGAATAATTTACCACCAGCGATTTTTCCGGACCGATACGACCTGGGGACCTTCAAGAAAAGAGCTTACTCCTTTCTAAAGGGCCGGCAACGCGTCTGCAATTCCCCTGGTGTTGCAGTTGATCATGGGCGGCGGTAGTCACTTAACATCAGGTGAGCCACATGCTCGTTTGCCCCTCTTCTATAAAAAAAAAAAAAAAGTTGTATCGTGATGACTAACATCACTATTTAGTAATAGTATATCGCGTATTGTCATATTATGTTAAGTGCACTGTGAGATTTTATTCATAATTGATGGAATATTTCGACGCACCCTTTTGCACTTTTAATGAGACTTATTATAAATACATATATTAAAACAGTTTGTCATATACTAAGACATCTTTCATATTTTAAGGTAAAACTAGTAAAACTTTTGTTGAGTAAATGAACAAGTTCTTGCGTAAAAGTACTATAAATATCAAAGAAAGAAAATTTTAAACACACGTTGATATTTTAATTTTAACTTTAGTAGAACTGCATTGATAGAATCTTGAAAGTTATCTGTCAAAGCCGGTAATCAAACTAACTTAGTTTATCGTAGTAGGTACTTAAGTAACTCAAATTATAGAATAGCCGTACAGCCGCGGCAACTCCACTCATATTTTAATTGCAATTTGAAGTTTCGATTAACTACGTTCTCGGTTGTGAATAAAAACATCGCAAGGAAACTTGCATGTGTGAGAAGTTAAAAAAATATTTCTGAAATTGTAATAAGTTTTAGAATAGGTATGTGAAATTGGTCATCCCACGTTGAAATCAGCTCCTTTTTATCCTTAAATTTGCAGTGGCTTGTGCCCAGTAGTGAGATGTATCTAGACCACTATTTTTTACTTCTAATAGGGCTATCCACGGCTGATGAACGGATATTTGCAGTAGTGTTTACGCTTGGCAAGCAGGTTGGCAACCGCAGCTTTTTATTACTTTACACTATTATCAGGAAGATGCTGCCATCCGTCACCTGTTTCGTTTTCCCTTTGTCGCCTCGTACGATAGCCATGGAACGAAATGGGTCATTGGCTTCTTTTTCGCCGCCTCTACATGACTAATATATTTTTACTCCATTTTATAATTGGATCATTGCCAAATAAGTTAAATATTTACCGTAGTTGCTACGCTTGGCACAACTCGCATAGTTCGCATAGCGTAAAAAAAAAACTCGCACAGTTGGCAACTGCATATTTTTATTACTTTTAGCTATGATCTGGAAGAAGCTGCTGCCCATCTTCTGTATATTTCGACTCCCGTTCATGAATATAGTTCTTCTCACACGTTCAACGTGAATAGAACTACATTTATGAAAGTTTGAAGTTTACTCGGACGTAAAAAAATACTGACGTGTATTTCATGGTGCCAAACAATATTCAATGGGACCAATATTAATAAAGATCATGAAATTCAACATTATTTTGTAAAAACTATAATAACTCTAATTATGATTAATATGTAAATAAATCATTTCTGATTCCTGGGCAATTTTACCTTCATAAAGGCACAGCGGAAGACATACAAAATAAAAAGGTGTTACTAGACTGTGTTTCTATAGACGTCTATTTCAGGCCCAGTCTATGTCACTATACCGTAAAAAAGCAAAAAATTCAGGGATTTTATTAAAAATAAAATCAGAGAATAAATCAAACTAAATGACTTGCTAAAAATAAAAATACAATCCCAATTTTGGTGATTTTACAAGATGGCGCCCTTCCAGTCATAAAATTATATGTCATATGTCATCTAGTGTGATTTTTTTTATTCCGAACTTGTTTGTGTAGTTGTGAACTCGTGAATGCGTTTATTGTATTTCTTTTGGATTTCTTTGGCAATTTGTTTTTTTTATTTGGACTTTGGATCAGTTATTACTTAAATGACTCGGTTTTTGTTTTATGGACTTCACGATTTACGTGAGATTTTAATTGATATCGGACATCTGTAGAATCACATTTTTAATCTTCAATAACCTCATAACAGTTTACAGCTACCGTCAAAACGACACCATATCGCCATTAGTGTTGCGGTTTTTGGTAAGAATAAAATATTAGTACCACTAAAATAAAGGCAAATTCGTGGATTTGAATGACTAAAATTGTACTTGTACAAAACCAGGCCTACGCTTCATACAAATTTGGACCGTCTCCTTTTAATCATTTCCTACGTCCAATATAAAGAATGATACCGAGGTATCTCTACAAGTAATCCAGTTTTGCTAATTTTAATACGATATAGTATTATTGATGTTTCCAAATACAAGTACATCAGACCGAAGCCGCGGGTAAAAAGCTAGTCGTGAATTTACTCTAGAATTACATCGCACGTCGCGCTAACTTGCGTTAAACTAGGAAAGCGTTAAAATTGCCTAATGGATAACCTCCCTTAGGATGAAGTTTAAAAGTAACTGTTTAGACGAGATTTTAGAAGCTACCTGCTGCTGGTGACATTGATTAGTCCAAAAGTGAAAAATTTAAACCTTTATAAACAGTAAAAAACGACTTTGAAAAAACTAAAAAGAAGAAAATAATTAACACTTAATAGTTTGTAAAGACCACGCTCAGAGATAATGTATGGAATAATTAATTAATTAAATTATTATTCACGGTAACATACACAAAAAAAGGTATAAAAACATAAAGACAAATTGAGGAATTTCAATTTGTGTTATAATATAAATAAATGGGGAAAACGGACAAGAGAAAGGAAACTTTTCTCGGAAAATTTAAAAATATATATTTAACAAAGGCAGTTTTCTAAGAAATTACATATTTTATATTCCAAACGCGTGGCGACGATGAACGGATCCTGTAATATTTGTTTCAGAGGAACTTTCTTAATTCCAATGAGAATGGTAGTTTGAAACCAACTACATACAGCCTAGCCGCACAAAAGTCCGTACAAAAATTTAAAAAATTTAATTAATTGTTCTTTTATTATTTCTAAATATTTTGTAGCTGGACTGTACGACATTTTTAACACAAAATTATACAACAACAATTCCCAAAGTTCCAGTTTATAAAATCCTAGTGTAGGAGTAATTTTAAAACGTTTAATTTAGAAGTTATTTATATTTAAATCCGAAGCTTAAATCAACCTACCAAAGTTCCTAAGTTACCGCGCTATATATAAAACTGCTCCGAAACATCACACGGTACGTTGACAGGCTGAACACCTATCCCGAACTTCACTTTTCCTTCCATGGCCATATTAGTTTTCAAAAATTGATCCCTTTTTTGGGTTCCGCCGCAACATCGCCACATTCTTTCACATACTTATTAATATATTATTTTTATGAAAATCGTTGGAGCCGTTTCCGAGATTCCGATTATGTATATGTATATACAAGAATTGCTCGTTTAAAGGTATAGGATACAATATTAGGAATACATATGAAGTTCATCGACATGCACTAGAGCAGCGCGGTGTAGTAATTGCTCCATAACTTTCGCAGAAATGAGAGGAGGCCTGAGATTAGCTGTGGGAAAATCTGTGAGAAATATATTGTTACGAGCTTGAGGTTCGTGACAATTTAAAATTGCCGATAGAATTACCAAAATTAACTCTTTAATTCACTACACTAATTAAAACTTAGAAGACACTAATAATTAATAACACCGATTCACTTTATTCCGCTCCGAAGCTTCGCTTGTCCCGCCAAATTCAATACTTCCTCGATCGCATCTTGAAGCGCCTTTAAATACACATTACCACCGAACACATCCAGAATATTCAAGTAAATACGCGTGCCAATCGACAAGGCGTCGAAAGTTCGAGTGTCGGGCTTCTAGAAATAGTTCTTCGTTTCGATACTAGATGGCGCTGTCGGTTGAAAGATTAGTGATGTCATTTTCTGGAAACCTCCCCTTGCTCTCGTCCCCAACACTAGATAGCGCTAGTGCCGGGTACGTGACGTCAACTTAGGCGCGCAACACTGCCCCTTCCTAAGACATGCTCGTCCCGAGCATTATCGGCCCCATAATAACGCGCCAGGCGATCCACATGGACGATCTTAGGAGTCCCTCTTGTCTGTCTTCTGTAACGGCTCCGCAATGTCAAGGGCTGTCCTATCTATGGTGCACCAACATTGTACAATTTCGATGCTCCTCTACTACGTGTCTGAGGTCCCCTCACAGCCGCACAACTTGTACATGCACGACACCAATCCTCGACATCGTCACGATAATGGACCCACTAAAACTGTTCTCGGACCTTCAGTAGAGTTCGTTTAACTCCCAGATGGACTCTTGAACGACCATTATGGCACAGCTGTAGAACATTCGGCACTTTAGCTTTGGGGACAACCATTTGCAAACGGCAGCTGTCTCCTCGACCATTGTCCCATTTACGCCACAGGACTCCATCCTGAATCAGCAAGCTGTCCCATTGGGCCCAATAGCTTCTAGTGGTCGAACTCATCGCTGAGACGTCGCTCCACTTAGGCTTGGTAGCACGGGCCTTCATCCATTCCAGAATAGGCTTGATGTCCGGATCTTCCTGCTGTGCACGCTGTAAGCAGTCCTTCCATTGGTTGCTGAGGTGGTCTATCCTGAGCATCCTCACGGATACCACTTCCTTACTCTCTTGCCTAGTACAATGTTTCCAATCTTCAGGACAAGGTCTTCTTGACAATGCATCTGTGTTGCCATGAGATTTCCCCCGCTGCCATGTCTGATAGTAAAGTCGTATCCCTGCTGCTGCTGGACGGTGATGTTAGCTGTACTTCCCTTCTGAGATCGTTCACCTTCCCTGTCTAGGGTTCGTTTATGGCAGCTGGATCGAAGATGGCCTCTTTCCCCACAGCCATAGCACCTAGGGCCGTATCCTTTATTGTGGTCGCGAACCGTAACTGCTGCAACCTCCCTTGCGTGAGGGGAACGATGATCCTGCCACCGCCAGGCGGTGCCGTTAGCTGCACTACCCTCTTGAGATCGATCAACTTCCCTTTCTACAGTTCGCTTAGGGCAGCTGGATCGAAGATGGCCCTTTTTCCCACAGCCATAGCACCTAGGGCTGAATCCTTTGTTGCGGTCGCGAACTGTAGCTGCTGCAACCTCGCTGACGCGATGGGAACGATGATCCTGCCGCACGGCTTCCATCTCCAGTGCATGGGCCAAGGCGTCCTTAAGCGCCTCGTGGTGCTCGAGCCTCACAGCAGCTCTGACTTCCAGGCCGCGGATACCGTCGATGAATGTTTGCATCAGGTTCCCTTCAATGAGCGCAGGTACAGACCGGTATGCTTTTCGCACCAGCTTCTCCACCTCTAGAGTCCACTGCTGCAGGTTTTCATTGATGCGCTGCACGCGATCTTTAAGCTGCTCACGAAAGACGTGTTCCAGGTGAGCGTCGCCATATCTCGCCTCCAATGCCTCATGGAGTTGCTCATAAGTCACTTCATCACCGAGAGCTTCCATAACGGTTAAGGCCTGATCGCGCAGGCCTAGTGTGAGAGCAGTCATGGCCTGCCTTTTATTCCAGCCGTTCGCCTTCATAACGGATTCAAACTGGATTTTGTAAGCTGACCAGGAAGAAGTCCCGTCGAACGGTGGCACTTTGAACCCACGTAGCGAAGGTGTTGTAGCTAGTATGGGAGCTGTAATTCCATCCCCCAGTTTGAGGTTGTCCAGCGTTTTCTTCACATCAGCCATCACGTTGTCAACCCGATTGCTCACTTGGTTGATTCGGGTTTCAGCTTTCTCTATTCGGGTTTCAGCTTTCGCAATTGGGGTTTCAGCTTCTGACAGGCGGTTGTCATACTGAGCAACCCCATCCTTCACCTCCTTGATCTCCTTCCCGAAGGTAGCGTGAAGGTCCTTCATGAGGAGCATCTTCTCTTCCAACCGACGGGCCTGTTCCTCTTGTCCGTCCCGTAGCTGCTCTTCCAAACGACGGACCTGTTCCTCTTGTTCGCCCCGCAGCTGCTCTTCCAAACGACGGTCCTGTTCCTCCTGTCGGCGAGCCTGCTCCTGCAGCATCACCATCAGAGTACCTAAGTCAGGTGCTGCAGATGTATGAGCTACTGACGGGCCTGCAGCCGGCGGCTGGCCCTGCGACGTCTGCGGCGTTGCACCACCAAATCTTCTTTGGTCCGTCTCCTGCTGGCGTTGACTACGGGTATGGACACCGTCCGTTTCCTCCTTAGGTAAAATCTGCATGATTTTATCCCACTTCTGACACCAATTGTTACGAGCTTGTTCGTGACAATTAAAAATTGCCGATAGAATTACCAAAATTAACACTTTAATTCACTACACTAATTAAAACTTAGAAGACACTAATAATTAATCACACCGATTCACTTTATTCCGCTCCGAAGCTTCGTTTGTCTCGCCAAATTCAATACTTCCTCGATCGCATCTTGCAGCGTTGTCGGTTGAAAGATTAGTGATGTCATTTTCTGGAAAGCTCCCCTCGCTCTCGTCCCCGACACTAGATGGCGCTAGTGCCGGGTACATGACGTCAACTTAGGCGCGCAACAATATTATATTTCTCATTTTAACTTTACTACTATCCTAAGTTTAAGTGAGCTGTGGTAGCTCAGTTGGTTAACGCTCGCTGTAAATATAACAGAAATATAAAGAACGCGAGTAACCCCGGTTCTATCCCCGCCGGCACCAATAAAAATTGCTAATTGTAATTTTAAGTGCTGATTTACTACGTGCTCGACCGTGAAGGAACATGGCGAAACCTGCATGTCTGAAAAATAAGGAAAAAATTTATTTCGAAAACATGTGAAGTTCGCCAACACGCATTGGGGCAGCGCGGCGGACACTTCCTTGCCCTAAAACCCTCTCAGAAAATGAGGGGAGGCCTGTGGCCAGCAATGGGACGTATATAAGCTGTAACTTTAACTATCCTAAGTTCATAATATATTGATATCATCATCAATATATATCATCAATAACATTTCATATAAAGGCTTTTTTAAGAGCTTGAGAACTTTAAATAATAATACAACAAGAAGAATATTGTTGTAGTGAATTTTTTATTATTATAATGGTAGATGATTTCTTGACATTCATTTTTAAATATGATTTTTATTTAAAAATGAATGTCAAAAAATCATTAATATAACTCTATAAAAAGTAATCGAGAGGCGTTAAGTAGCACGAACGAGGGGGCTAGTTAACAGGACCACTTCTGGAAAAAAGTTGTCACTAAATTGATTTTGCTATAAATTGATGGTTATGTGCCCTGTATGGCAAGTTGAGCCATCTTGTTGGAACCAAATTTTTGGATTTTTATCTGATTAGTTTATGGAAACAAAAATTAGTCAGGATGGCTCAATAGCGCTCGCCATTCACCGTAACGGCAGCTCCTTCCTCATTTCAAAAGAAATAAGGACCGGTGATATCGCCAGCATGTAAACCGCACCAAACAGACAATTTTAGTGGATATCATGGTGATTCGTTAATAGTATGAGGATTTTCTTCCTCCATATATGGACATTTTTCTCATTCACGAAGCCATTTAACCAGAAATGAGATTCATCACTTTACACAGTTCTTCGATAAAAATGCTCATCTTCGGCCAGATCCAAATTAGCCCAAGCAGCAAAAAGTCGATGTAAGCGATGATCATTTGGCTGTAATTCTTGCACGAGTCGTATTTTATAGGCGCGTAAGCCAAGATTCTTACGTAAAATTTTCTACGTAGTCGAAGCATAAAAGCCAAATAGTTGAGAATGGCGACGTATCGACATTTCGACGTCTTCTTCAACACTTCGTGCTACAGCAGCAATATTCTCTTCGGTACGCACATTTTTTGTCTTGTTTATGGCTTTGAATCTAGAAGAGTAAAATCAGTGTAAAAACGATCAATAACTGCACGAATTGCTTCCTCACTAGGCCGATTATGTTGACTGAATGTTCTATGAACTTCGCGAACAGATTTATTTTTGTCAATGTAAATGTTTCACAATTTGAAAGCGTTGTTCTGGCGTTAAATGATGTACGATAAATTGCCAAATCATTGGTTAATAAATATTTTTAACAGGAATCAGGCGATACTTTGCAGAAATCCATTATATAAAAGTTGCTGGAACTTAATTTGCTTCTTTATGTGTACTAAAATAATATATTGTGTCAAGTTCTTACACATTTAATATTATGTAATTGTGCCAAATTATAAATTTGTTGTATATTTGAAGTGTATTGTAAATGAATTTATACCAGTAATTTGCACAAATATTTATATTACATAAAGGGTAAAAGCTATATTTTAGAAAATGGCAACATTATTAAATTTGCTATTAATTGTGAACGACGGAGCACGAAATTGTTTCGTAACGAATTTTGCGTTCGCATTAATGTGTAATAATTGGTGAATAATTAAGTAAGTTTTAAAAGAAATTAAAATAATATATAAAATAGAAATAACTGTGTACTTATGTTTTTTATTTTACGCCTATTTATTTTAATTCTTTTTTTATCTTAAAATCTAGCACTTACAATCCTTGAGCTTGTTCTTAAGTTCTTTAAGTTCGTAGTAACCAAACCTGATGAAGCTTCATACAAAAAGCTATGACGTTTTCCCTCCGTAAACTAAGAATAATTTTCATTACTTTTGTAAATATTGTTGATATAATGCAAGAACCCGTACGTTTTATTTAAAAAAAATATTGCGTACGATATAAGCAACTAAATATCTATATTATTAACTTAAAAACTTCCTCGAGCGTTTTTTATTTATTTAGACTAAACTAAATTACTAAAAATAAACGTACAGATCAACATTTTTACTTAGGCTTTTTAATTATTGACACGTTTAACTGTTAAAGTATACTGAATGTAATGAAATCAAGATTGTCTCATTCATAAAGGTTTTATGGAGGTGACAACGTTATCGATCGAAATAATATTTGAAATAAGGAAATGTAGGCATTAATTTGCCTCCAAGACAACTCTCACTATCATACGATACGTTGATATGGAGCGAGCGATATATTAGACTATAATTATATAATGATTTTTTATTATTTTTCATCGGTCTTAGTGATTGTTGAAAATCTATTTAACTCAGTTGATCTCCTCATTATTTATATCAACTCAGCCTTGAACCACGCTCAGCCTTTTATTGGCAAATGGAGTGAAAGTTAAAGATGCAAGTGACTCAGAATGATGCGTTGTGGTATTGCAATTACTAATTCGATTCCTTTCTAATGACTTCAGTTTAATTGAAGTAAAATTTTTTCATCAGCGTAGTGTAGAAATTTAGAACGGTATTAAAATCAAAAACGTCACGTTTTCTTATAACGTTGCAACACTGGAGCTGCATGATTAACAAAATGAAGGAATGATGATATGCCGTAAAGAAGTTTCACTTCGTACGTGTACACTATTGTTATGTTGTTTATACACAAATGATTTCTATTCGAACCTTATCGAAATTGGCTACGAGAGCATTACTAATATATAATAATAGTAATGTTCTCTAGATAAAATTTCATTCACGGAGGCCAGTTAGTATGAACAGAGACTAACCCAACAAGTGTATGAGAAAACACAGGTGCACTCACTCTCATAGTCTAATGGGACGGTAATCCGACACGATCGGAGAGATTTCGGGCATAAAACCAGCAGCTTTACGTGCTTTTCCGAGGCACGGGGGTGAAACAACGCAAACTTTCTTATTCTGGGCTGCTATTGAGAATAACTTGACAGAAAATCCTAATAACCGATATCCGCCCGACCGGAGACTCGAAACCTTGACATCATGATCAGCAATTTCGTTTACCGTTACAGCATACTAAAGTCCACTGCTGAACATAGGTCTTCCCTATATATTGCCTCATTTGCCACAGTTGCGCCTCTTGGCAATCGGGTTGGCAACCGCATTTATTTTAATTTTAGTCATTATTATGAAGACCCTGCTGCCCATCTCCTGATTTGTTTCCCTCTGTCGCCACGTACGACACACAGAGGGTGATATGGGATAGTGGATATTCTTACCGGGACATGTTTCCTACTAAGCTACAACGTGGGTAAATTTTAAGCTTGCATAGCTTCTATCGCGGGCCTTGAGCGCGGGGACCGAATCCAGAAATTCCGTAATGAAAAAAACCTCACGCTCCCCACTCCGACGGGCACGGAGGTGTGGCGTTGAAAGCCGTGCATCGTCTAACGTCGTTTCAGTTCGGCAGACTTCGGCACTCGGCAGACTTCGGCACGGTGTTTGTGTGCGTGCGACTAGACGTATGCGTGTACACTAGCTGCTAACTCAATGATAAAAATTCCTGAATAACCTACATGTATTGTAAGATATTAAAAATATTTTAAACAATATTAACTTCTCATTTATTCAATAAGAGAAAAAAAATTGTTTTCTTATCGGTCACCACGCTCAAAAAGTGTAACTTGATTTAATATCAAAGACTTAAGAGGTGAGAGTAAGTCAGCTCAAATTCTAATTTCGCCCCCACTTCCCCGCGCGTCGTATGCTATGTACCGATATGTTTGTAATCACTAATACTGTAAGTAGAAAGGTCGTTAGACACTTATTTCATTAGGTTTATCATATTTATGCCTGTTTCTTAACGCCAAGCCAGCCGCTTCTTATTTTTATCACGGTTATTTCCCATTTTAATTTTACGTCGTACTGTTGCGTAATGTATATTCTGATCGTAAGCGACACAACTTCTCCCTTCAAAAGCCTAAGCGATACTAACGAGCGACAGGAATCAAGCTCAAGACGCCGATAGTTTAGGTAATTTCTTTTTACAGTGAAAATAATGGTATTTTAAAAAAAAGTAAATAACATAAGCACTGCTTTATAGTTAGTTCAGTTAGTATGCAAAGTTTCATGATCTTATTTAAAGTATTTTATGAATAACAGCGGTTTATTGTTTATTTTGAAGGTAACTTTGGATTTTTTTTTCAATCGAGAAAATTTTACGAAATCGTTTTTTTTTTATAGGATAGTGTGTCAATCGAGCACACAGTCCACCTGAAGGTAAGTGGTTGCTGTGGCCCATAGACATCTACATCTATCCTCGATTACGAATCAAAATGCAGATGTGTTGTCACCCGTGAGGACTAAGATGGAATGCCTCGTTTCCAGTAAAATGGGTCGCCGGTTCTCTACACTCACCATACGAAATACAGCAGCATTAAGCTACTATTTCACGCTGGTATTCTGTGAGAGCGTGGTCCTTCCCCGGTCGAGCCGACCCAGTCGTGCTACAACTATACATCTAATATAACTGCAGCATGGCTCTACCACGTAAAACACGTCGTGTTTTCGTCTAACATAATCATTAACATTAATCCTCAACTTTACCATATATTTATTTCAAAATTAATGCTGCAATATTTTCGGCATAACGAAGGATCTTGCTAAGCCATTTGACATTATATTTCCCCTCAACTGCATAAATAAAATAAATAAATAATTATAATTGCATAAATTGATAAAAAACGCTATGCAATAGCTTTACCGCGGCAGTCACCGAGTGCCACACGTATTTTTAATGCACAAGCATGTGCTGATGAAATGATGATGATGATAATATTAAAACAATTCTAATGGCTTGGTATTGCCGGGCCCAAATGTTTGAATGTGGCGCTGAGAGACGCGTATGCGATTCCTGAACAAATCAAGTACTTGTATGGTCTATAACTCTTTTGGTAAATGAACAAATTGTTCGGAAAAGTGAAGACAATTTCAAGCTCTTTTAGACTCTATTTAAATAATATTTCTAATACTAAACAAAAACTTAAACGACACACATTAGTTGTAAGCTCTGATAATCCTAGAAAGAATAATGGGTTTACTTATGAAATTATTGTATTGTCACTAAATACGTCTGCAAAAGCAATATTTCAAATCATTCCGACTTCTGGAAGTGTGTAAAACCTTCATTTCATAACTCATTTCATTTATACATGCATACATACAGGTCAAGCGACAATACAAAGCGATAAAAAACAAAACTGTTTTGTTTTTAGTCCAGCAGCAATTAACTTTATTTTGGATTTTACTTTAACTACGGAATATTACTCAAATATTTTTGTTGGAATTTATTGGAATATTTTATGGTGTCAAATAAAATTTTCTTTCTCATTTATTTCTTATATTACTTAAGCCTTTCTTTAAAAATAAAAACGTAACCACTCACGCCTGTCACCCAAAGTGGGTAGGCAGAGATTACGGATTTCCATTTGACACGGCTCTCTCGCCTCCTTTGCATCCATGTATCTACGCATACACGCTCGTCGGTTAAGGGTACTCCTAATGTGGCCCATTTTCAAAATATCGCCAATGTATTCGATAAACCTTTGTCTAGGACATCTTTTTCCACCTCTACTGTTCATATGCCTTTCTTTACTCTTTCTTTTTTTCTTTGTGTTTTGCCTCAAGCATTTTTGTGTACCTATACACAAAATGTATATCAATTTATTATTAAATTTATAAAGAAATAATATAAAAAAATATGATAACACTACACAACAGAGCTTTTAATCTCGATTAATGTGTACATTTAAGAAACTTACGTACGTAAGTTAAGTTAAACGTACTTAAAAAGAAATTTACATTTGTGTGAATATCACAATAATCAGGTCAAATATCATCAACAGAGTTGATTAAGCCTATGCATTAGAAAATTCATTACTTCTAAAGTGGCAATTGGTCGACCGTATAGCTTAAAGAACCGACAACCGATGTGGAGGAAAGGTTCTCGTATGGCAGCTTCGTACCGGTAGGCGAAGTCTGGGGTAGCTCCTCACTAGATGGAGTAACGACTTGGTAAGACATGCATTAAGTCGACGGATGTAGCTGGCTCAGGACCGTGCTTTGTGGTACCTTCGGGAAAGTCTATGCTCAGCTGTAAACTTGTGAAGGGCTGTAATGATGATGATGTTGTTGATGAAATTGTAGGAGTGTCTTCATTTTTTATTTTTAATCGATACAGTGTATTACTCAAATGTGTATTGATTAAATTGGATCAGAAACAATTGTATAATATATCTTTGTTACTGGAATTGAAATATTTATAAATCATACTGTAAATGAACCACGCATAATAATATACGTGGTAAAACCATCTTGCAGTTATGTTATAGTACATACATACATACATAAACACTCACGCCTGTCACCCAGAGGGGTAGGCAGAGACTACAGACTTCCATTTGGCACGATCCTGACACAACTCTCTCGCCTCCTTCACATCCATACACCTCCGCATATACCTCCGCATACATGCTCGTCGGTTAAGGGTACTCCTAATTTGGCCCGTTTTCAATAAATCGCCAATTTGGTCGATAAATGTTCGCCTAGGGCGTTCCTGACGTCCCTTTCCGACTCTGCCATTCACTTCTGCAACATAAATTTTCTTTGTCACTCTTTCCTCATTCATTCTTTCCACATGACCAAACCACCGAAACATTCCTTTCTTAATCCTGGTTCACAACATCATCTTGCAAACCACACTCTTCTCTTATTACACAATTTCTTTACCCTGTCATTAAGATTCAGCCCTAACATACTCCTTAACGACCGCATTTCTACTGCGTTCATTCTACTCTCGTGCTTCTTCTGCCACACCCAACTTTCACTACCATACGTTAAAGTAGGGACCAACACAGCATTGTGAATTGCCATACGTGCCTTTTTCGACATATTTTGACTCTTCACAACAGAGTGCAGGGCCCCATTTACTCTATTTCCCGCATTCACTCGTCGTTCTATATCCTTATCATATCTCCCATCCCTGCTAAATACGCAGCCCAAATATACAAACTCATCTACTTGCTCGATCAACTCCCCTTCTATTCTTATTTCACAAATCGTTTTACTTTCTTCTCTTTCAAAAACCATAACCTTCGTCTTACTTGCGTTCACTTTCATACCCCTTTCTTTTAATGATCTCTTCATTAATGTAACCATCATTTGCAACTCGGCCGCCGACGACGCAAGGATAACTTGATCATCGGCGTACAAAAGGCATTTAACGGTTAACTCACCCATTCTTAATCCGCATTCTTCAACTTTCAAATTTTGCAAACAACTGTCCATAAATAGGTTGAACAGCCACGGGGAAGCCACACAGCCCTGTCTGACACCTTTATGGATGTCAAACCAGTCCGAGTAGACCCCGTTGATCCTAACACAAGCACTAGAGTCCCTATAAAGGGACTCCAATGCCCGTATCAAGCCAGCGCCCAACCCAAATGACTTCAGTGTTTGCCATAGCACATCCCTATTCACTCTGTCATAGGCTTTTTCCAAGTCCATGAACGCACAAAAAACCTTTTGGTTTTTGGCCAAAAACTTCTCCGCGATCATGCGCATGGAAAAGACTTGATCTGTACATCCCATTCCCTTTCTAAATCCCGCTTGCACATCCCAAATTTTTCCATCAGTTTCTTTCATGACCCTTACAATCAGTACCTTAGCATACAGTTTTCCCACAATGCTAAGAAGGCTGATGCCACGGTAGTTTTTACAGTCCTGCTGCGACCCTTTTCCCTTATATACTGGGACTATCACGGCTTTGCATCAGTCTACCGGTACCCGCTTCAGTTCCCAGCATAAATTAAACAAGGTGTGCAGCAGGCCTGCCACCACTTCTTCTTTTCGAGTGAAACTCTATCATATCCAGCAGCCTTACCTGCTTTCATGCTTTTCATTGCTTTCATTATTTCCCCTATCTAGTAGTAGTAGTAGTAGATCCCTAACACAAACAACTTCTTTAAGCCCACTTTCATTCGTATCCATAGCAGTCTTGGGCTTACACATTCATACTCTTTCACACATTGGCCCATTCTTTCTGAAAGGATGATACCTACTCCCTGGCATGCTCGCTCGATCTCGTCTACACCAGACCAGTATGCGGTATACATGCCATGTGTAGTGACATCCTTCCCCTTCCTTTTCGTCTCATTTACACATAACACATCTATTCCTCTATCATACATCATATCGCATACTTCATCCATTTTATCATTCATTGCCCCACATACATTTAACGTAGCCAGACGGGCCTCTGCAATCCACTTTTCGCCTCTCCGGGAGACAGAACGTGACGGGTGGCGAACCTCGTCGCCGGTTTTCCTCCCGGAGATTCTTCGCACCCCTGCCCCATTAAAGGGGCGCCGGGAACTCGGGGCCATTTCTGTTATATGGTTCCTCATGGTGCGGATAAAGGGTAGTATATTTTACGCCTCTACCACGGCGTGGAGCCAAGTCTGTGCTATCGGCTTGTCGCTCATTTCGCACCACCCGGGGGACACGTGGAGGGGGGGCCTAGGAATAGGTGGTTAAAGCCTACGGACGCGAGCGACTTATCCCCCCTTATGATATAGTAGTAGCACGAATAGGTCAGCTTGACCGGGGGATGACACCACTCACAAAATACCAGCGTAAAATAGCAGCTAATGTAAGTAGTTCGTAATATGAGTGTAAATAACCAGAAACCCTCTTTACTAGAAACGAGTTCAGTGTTTGCTTTGACAACCAAATAACTTCAGTGTTTGCCATTACATATCCCTGTCCATAAGTCAATGAAAGCACAAAAAACTTTTTGATTTTTGTGCGTTTTTTGTTTCACTTATATTTTCTCTCAGTCTACATTTGTACTTCTCTTTCACACCTTCGTCTTGTAACCTCTCTGTTCTTATACACAGGTGTATAGTGCCACCAACGTCTGAATAGATCATTAATTCAGCATTAGACCAAGTAACAATATGTCCCTATATTGGACCACTGGTAAACGCTTGTATCTACCACTGTGCTCCTCATTTTTTCATTCAAAATCATGAAATCTAATACGCTTCTCTCATCAACTCTTTTCCTTGTATGTAAATATTCTTATGACAAAAGAAATAGTTCGTCACTAAAATATACTTTTCAACACATACGGTGAGGAGGCTTTCTATATCTTTATACTTTTGTCACAAAACGATACCAATATCCTTTCATAATCAAGCCTCTTCAACCCAACCTTTCCATTAAAATCTCCTAACGTAACAATATTTTCATTTCTATTACATTTCATTAACACCATCCTTACCATCTCCCAAACTGCTCTCCGATATATATATATATATATATATATATATATATATATATGATATATATGCCTGGCCAGATATACATGCCTGGGGCGTAGATCCCTAGAACAAACAACTTCTTTAAACCCACTTTCATTCATATCCATAGCAGCCTCCGGCTTACACATTCATACTCTTTCACACACTGTCCCATTCTTTCGTAAAGGATGATACCGACTCCGTGGCATGACTAGGAAGCGGTATACATGCCATGTACAGTGGCATTCTTTCCCTTCAATTTCGTCTCATTTACATATAACAACCGTCATTACACACCTATTTCTCTATCGTATATCATTTCGCATGTTTCATCCATCTAATCATTAATGTCACCACATATATTCAGCGCAGCCAGACGGGCTACCACAGTCTTTTTTCTGCCTTCCGGGAAACAGAACGTGACGGATGGCATACTTAGGGCCTAGGATTAGGTGGTCGAAGCCTACGAGTTGTAATTAAATAATAATGTTCTCTGAACAGAATTTCGGTCATGGCGGCTAGTCTCAACGGACTAGCCATCTACGTAGAACAGGAGTACGCAAGCATAGTTGCACTCTCTATTTCTTCATTCTCATAACTTGATGGTACCGGAGAGAGATCAGACAAATGGCTTTGAATACTTTCTGAGGAACGGAAGTAAAGCACCTCCAACTTCCTGACTCCGGGTTGCTGAAGATAGTTTCTTGTCAGAAAAATCCAGTAACTGAAATTTACCTGACCCGGGATTGGAACCCGGTGCTCCTGATCAACAGCCGCCTTTACGACAAAAAGACTAATGCGGCGGTCAAGTTATGTTACGACCAACTTGTTGGTTGGTAATCGTAATAAGAACTGTTAATGAGTGTGAGGTTAAAATAGTCTGCATTGACTTCTTAAATAAGCAATTCTAAATATCTGATATTACTATATTGTTACCGTGTAGTGGCAGTTAAGAATATCCACTACCCCATATCTTTCCGAGGGTGTCGTAAAATATGACAGAAAGAAACAGGCAGGAGATGGGCAGCAGCATCTTCCTGATAGCAGCAACTGTACAACATAAAAGCTGCAGTTGTCAACCCGCTCGCCAAGCGTGGCAATTATGGCAATATACCCGCCATGAGCAAGACTAATAGATGACCCCCAGCCCCCGGCGGCCCCGCTATTCCTGGCTACGGTGGTGACCATGGTACCGGCGGGGCAGGTAGTGCTAAGAATCTCTGGTGGAAGTTCGTTTGCCACCTACGACGACTCGACCTGGCAACATATAACGCACGCACTCTGATGACCTCTGACTGACGAGAAGATCCTGGAGCTGGAAGAAAGGATGGACAAGTTGCATTGAAATATTATAGGACTATCCGAGGTCCGAAGAGAAGGGGAGGGGGGACACAGGGAGGGCGACCATCTGTCCCAAGGAGCTGTTGGATTTATCGTCCTCAAGTCTCTCGTTAACAACGTTGTAACAACGAGTGTCGACGAGTGTTATGTAACTTATATTCAGAATCACGAAACAATATTCGCTGAAGGTCTTACAGATTTACGAACCAACATTGGCACATCCCGATGCGGAGGTGGAGGAAATGTGTGAGGATATTTCTGGAGTCAAGCATTCCTCCAAAACGCAATATACGGGTTTAATGGGAGACTTCAACGCAAAACTAGGGACAAAAGAAAGCGGTGAGCTGAAAGTAGAGAAGTTCGGAATAGGGCGACGGAACCCAAGAGGCCAGCAGCTGGTCGACTTCATGGAGAAAGAGGGACTCCTTCCAGAAGCAGCCCCACAGAAAGTGGAACCGGTCAAGCCCCGACGGTTCGACAAAAAATGATATTAACTTCATTATGGATGCATGTGGCTCAGGACCGTGCTTTGTGGCATACCTTGGGGAAGGCTTATGTTCAGCAGTGGACTTGTGAAGGGCTGTAATGATGATGATGATGATGAACTTCATTATGACGACTAGACGGCAAATGTTCATTGACGTCTCAGTGATCGCAAAGTGAACAGGCAGCGATCGCCGAAAGGTTAGTGGCACACTGAACTTATACGTTAAGTTGGAGAGGTCTCATCTAATGAAGTCAGCGCACCGTCCCCCCTCGTACTCTGATGCAAAATCCCGAAAGATTTCAATTCGAGTAACAAAACCGTTTTCAGTGATTAAAAGATTGCAATGCAGTGGACAATATGAATGAGAAGCTCGTGGAAACTTTCCTTGCGGTCAAGTTCTGTAAGATCTGCCGCAGAAGTATACAAAAATTCCCCGATCACACTCTTAATCTTATGGCTGTTAGACGGTAGGTGAAGCTGCAGTCGTCAGCAGATTTGACATCATACAGGCAACTGAACAGACAGATCTCCAAATGCATGCGACGGGACTTACGCAACTTTAATACTGTCTTTGCCAGAGATCTGTCTTCTAGAAAGAGTCAACTGTCAAAGCTGAAGACTGAGTTTGGCAGCATCCTTTCTGGGATACGTGAGATTTTGAGAGTGATTGAGAGATCCTATGGACATCTGTACAGTGTACACATGATCGTTGGTAACAAACGCAAATGTGAGAAACGATTCCAGAGCAAGTCGTATCCGACAATATTCCGATGATATTCCGGACGTCAATCTGAGCGAGATTAGAATGGCTCTACAACACCTTAAAATGACAAGGCCCCCGGCGAGGATGGAATTACAGCGGAGCTTCTGAAAGCGGGTGGAACACCAGGACCTAAAGTCCTTCAGAAGCTTTTCAATTCCGTCCTCCATGGTGGCAATACTCCGGAGGCGTGGAGCAGAAGTGCGGTGGTCCTGTTCTTCAAGAAAGGCGCTCTCTTACAGCCTGATTTCTCTTCTGAAACGCGTCTACGTGCTGTTTTTGAGTCATTACGAATCGCCTCTCACACAGACTCAACGACTTCAAGCCTCCCAAACAAGCCCGTTTCCGAAAAGGTATCAGTACAATAGACCACATACATACCCTGTAGCAGATTTTATACAAGACCGAAGAGTACAATCCGGCATTTTGTTTTCCGTGTGTGGACTATGAGAAAGCCATTGATTCCGTCAAAATTTGGGCGGTGCTAGAGTCCCTTCAGCGGTGCCAAGTTGACTGTCGGTATATCGAAGTGTTAAAGTGTTTGTACAGTTGGGCTACTATGGCTATCCGAGTACAGAACCAGAGATCGAAACCTATGCAGCTAGATAGGCATAAGAAAGGATGACGTTATATCCCCGAAACTCTTAACCGCTGGAAGACGTTTTCAGGCTACTGGACTGGAAAGAATACGGTATTAACATCAATGGCGAGTACATCACTCACCTTTGATTTGCCGACGAAATAGTCCTTACGGCAGAATCGATGGAGGACCTAAGCACTATGCTCGATGACCTCAATAGTGTTACCCAACGGATAATAGGTCTTAAGATGAACATGGACAAAACAAAGATCATATTTAATGGTCATATTACACCTTTGCCGGTAGTTGTTTGGAGCATTAAACTCGAAGTTGTTGATGACTACGTTTACCTGGGACAAATTGTCCGACTAGGTAAATCCAACTTCAACCGAGAGGTCAATCGACGGATTCAACTAGGCTGGGCAGCATTCGGGAAATTACGACACATCTTCTCGTCAGGTATAACTCAAAACGTGAAATCTAGATTGTACAACCAGTGCGTATTGCCAGTAATGACTTACGGATCTGAGACGTGGTCCTTCACTGCGGCCGTATGGGGACGCTCAAGGTCACTCAGCGAGCTATGCTCGGAGTTTCTCTGCGTGATTAATTTAGAAATGAGGATATACGTAGTAGATCTAGAGTGATCGACATAGCCCAACGGATTAGTAAGCTGAAGTGGCAATGGGCCGGCCATATAGCTCGAAGAACCGACAACCGTTGGGGAAAAAAGGTTCTCGAGTGGCAGCCTCGTACCGGTGAGCGAAGTGTAGGGCGACACTCCACTAGATGGAGTGACAACCTGGTAAGACATGCAGGAAGTCGATAGATGCAGGTGGCTCAGGACCGTGCTTTGTTGCATTCCTTGGGGCAGGTTTACGTCAGTGGACTTGCGACGGGCTGTAATGATAATGATAACGATGACCATATTGTTACATTCATCTGGAATTTAAGTTTTATTTCATACAGTATGAGATATACGGACGAGAATCCGAATCCCTCCTTAGAACAATGCAACTGTATTTAGTTTTTAACCGACCTCATATGATTTTTGAAGTGAAAACTTCTTTAGCGGCATTGTACATTTTTTTGTAATGACTAAAAAATGTTAAACTCGCATCAGGACACGTGACCCTGATCGAAAATGCGTAAGACGGATGGAGAGAAAGAGACAGCCGGCGCAGCGTAGGAGAGGAAGTATCCCCCTCTCTTTCTACGGCGCGGCGAAAATGTATGCCTGCGCCTGCTGTGTCGTTTAGTTGTGTACGATAGCGCAATAAATAAATATTGTATTCTACCACATAAATGATAGTACTTTTATACTGATAATTTAAGCAATTCGTGCAAAATTATTCCCTAACCATTCCAAAATATCAAAAATGCACAAAGTTAATATTCAAGTTTTCACTTCTGCCGGCACTTCCGGAGTGCAACCCGTCGTTTTTTGTTGTATTAATGTTATGTTACGCAATATATTCGTCAATGACGAACAGATTTTAATGATTATTTTTTATGGGACGATTTTCAGGAGCGGCCCTATAAAATTTAAGGAAAAATTCCGCCCATTAAGAAAAATGTGGTAGGGAGGCTTTCACAGTACTAACTATTTGAACGACATTAAAATTTTGCCTTTAATAAAAAATAAAATCGGACTTCAAATAACAAAATAGAATAAATGAATTTTTACACAATAGCGTTTAAAGACGGGGCTTCAATGTTTTTATGTAATAAATCTTAACGCCTAAGCAATTGCGTGGAAATTATTTAACTATTTTTATTTCTTTAAAGTCGAATCTATTTTTATTTAAAGTCAATTTTTCTTAATCGAAAATAGATGGTGTTTATTATTAGATGGATTGTGTACTCACTCGTAAGCGTATTAAAAAGTCCGACTTGGTAAGTTCAACTTCGAACAAGAGATCAATCGACGGAGAACTCGATTGAGCAGCGTTCGGGAGATTATGAAACTTCTTCTCGTCCGGTATACCTCAAACTTGAATACAAGATTGTGCAACGGGTGCGTGTTGCCAATTGCCATTGATGAGTAATGGATGTAAGAGACGTGGTCCTTCACTGCTGGCCATCCAGCGTTTTATATATGTCACCTGTGTTTTTCAGAATACACGACATTGGTAATCGACCACTGTGTGTTTTATAGGAATTTCCTACTATGCCATACAACACTGAGAATTTTACTTTTGCTAGTAATTTTTCCGTATTGATAAGACTTATGTTATGACTGAAACGGGGAATATGCTGTAGCCTGTAACACAGTTTTCAACTACCACGGGCTACAGAGCTTCAATATGATTCATTTGTATAATTTATGTGAGAAACAATAAATATTATTATTATTATTATGGGATATCTATATTAAGTTTTCTCATCTGGTTGGGTTCTATAAATATATAATTATAAATGAAAATGAAAAGATAATACATAAATATCAATAACATACAATAAATATAAAAGTACATAAATAAATAAAAGCCCAACCAGATGGAGGCCCTCGGCAGGGGAGACCAAACGGCCGAGGGTTAGGGGGAAAGCAAAAGAAACCGACGGACGATGCGGGCGGTATCGAGGAGCACCGCCTTCTGCATTTGAGCCCGGAGCGGTCCGTCACGGAGTCCCAGTCGCCTCAGATGACCCGAGAGGCTGACTGGGATTAGCCCATTCGCAGAGACGACTACAGGAATAATTTCGGTCGGCCAACCACCCCACATGTCGGTCACCTCGTGAGCCAGGTCCAGATATTTTGTTTGCTTATCTGTTTCGGCTTTCACGAGGTTCTCGTCACACGGAATGGTAATGTCGACCAAAAATATCCTTGACTGTGTCCGGTCCATCAGTACAATATCAGGCTTATTTGCAAGAATATTCCTGTCTGTGATGATGTCCCAGTAGAGCCTGGCGCGGTCATTTGCGAGCACGGCTTCCGGCAAGTACTAGTAATACGGCAATTTCCGGTCCACGAGACCGTATTTCAGAGCGAGCTCCTGGTGTAGAATTCTGGCTACTAGGTTGTGCCTGTGCAAGTACTCAGAGTTAGAAAGCGCCGAACAACCGGAGATGACATGCCTAAGTGACTCCCCGGGATGGCGACAAGCTCGACAGACGTCGATGGTGCCATCCTTCAGGATGTATCTCCGATAGTTGTTGGTCTTAATAACCTGATCCTGTACTGCACAGACAAACTCTCGGTTTCCCCGAAGAGGTCACCGAAACGTAGCCAGTTGAGGGAGGCGACTGTATCTACGAAGGGCTCATGTAGAGCCCTGTAGTACCTCCCGTGGAGCTCCTTCTCCTTCCATACGGTCTCCCGGTTGGAAATGCTAAGCACTGCTGGGTCCTGCCATTGCTCGTTGGCCAAGGATAGAGGGGTAAGCCCTTTATCACTATAAATGACGTCATTATAGAATGGATCATCAGATCTCGCCAGGAAGTAATGACGGAGGCTGCACACTTCACGATTATGCATAGTGAGCGCGCTCAGAAAGCCAGTGCTTTCGCGGCAAGTACAGCCTCATTACCGACGATCTCGGATGATGCATCCTATGGGAGACGTCATGGTAGTGCGGACTTTTCTATCCAGGGCGTTAAGTTCAGTCTGAGTCCACCTGAGTATGCCAAAGGTATACATGAGGACAGGCATGACCCAGCCGTTATATGCGTGTGCCTTATTCACACCGGACAAAAGGCTGTTAAGCACTTTGGTCAAGCGTGCATAAAACACGTCGCAAACTGACTGTTTCATACCAGTCTCATCGATACCGATGTTTTGTGACATACCCAGGTATCGGTATGTTTCAGCCTCGGAAAGGGTCCTTAAGTTGACGGGCATAGATAAGTCTACGCCCTCAGAGTTAGCAACCCTTCCCCTTTCAACATGGAGGACCGCACACTTATCCGTCCCAAGCTCCATTCCAATGGAATTGCTAAATTCACAAGTGATGTTTAGCAATTCCATAAGATGGGAGCGACTGGAGGCGAATAACTTGAGGTCATCTTTTATATAGAAAAGGTGGGTCACTTTTGTCCCTCCTTTCCGTAGCTGAAATCCCCCTCCCGGAGCCCTCCAGTAAGGTACTGAGAGGGTTCAGGGAGAGGCAGAACCAGATTGGACTCAGACAATCGCCCTGGAAGATACCCCTTCTTATCCTTATGTGGTTCTCCGCAGCCATCATCCGCTCGCCCAGATGACAAAGGATCGTACTCCACTGCCCCATACACTGCTCGAGGAAGTCTCTAACTGTACAGTCTATCTTGTACAGCTCGAGGACTCTCTTTAGCCATGTATGGGGCACCGAGTCGAATGCCTTTCTGTAGTCTATCCAGGCGGCGGAGAAGTTCCGACGGTTGCGTTTCACCACTTTGCCAATGACCGCGTCAATGAGGAGTGGTTCCTTGGTTCCACGACCACCGCCCCGACATCCATTTTGAGCGCGCGACATCACCTGATTTGAGTCCAGGTGACAAGTGATTCTCGCGCTCAAAATGGATGTTAGTGTCTTGTATATGGTCGGTAGACACGTAATGGGGCGGTATTTGCTCGGGTCTGTGGTACCCTGGTCTTTAGGAACCAAATGAGTGATCCCAGTAGTGAAGAGGCTTGGGAGCGACTTCTGATTGAGAGCCTCTTGAAACTGTCGGGCGAGCACAGAGTGACTCACCATGAACCCCTTCAGCCAGTAGTGATGCAGCCCGTCAAGCCCCGGACTTTTCCAGTTCGGGGCCCTACGGACCGCCTCAGCTACGTCATCCGGCGTTATGATGACGGGGTCCATGGGCGTAATACCCGCACACTGACTCGCCACAACTTCCGTCCAAGGGCCCTCGATGTGGTTTACGGGCTCTGACCACAGGCCGCACCAGAATGCTACAGTGTCGGCCTGATTCGGTGCTGGACCCGTTCCACTTACCATTGCTCGCTCCAATGATTCATAGAGCCTCTTCTGATCACTCTGGAAGAGACGATTCTGGTTGAACCGTGTCGACCTCTCGGTATATCGCCGAATCCGCTTTCCCCAAGCAGCGATTCTCTGCTTCAGATCATCTATGCGCTCCGTCAGTTTTTGCGTTATATCCGGCTGGGAAAAACTGACATTTGTCCCAGCAAACGCCATCCTGACGGTACGCACAATTCTTGGCCTGTTGTTGCCTGATCTGAAGCATATCATTCTGCCGATGAGAGCTCTAGCCTTTGCGATACGTTCCTCAATTCTTCTTCTCCATGCTGGGATAGCGCTACTATGGCCAGTAGCGCGTCCAGCCGTGGAAACCTTGGCGCCTATGATACGGCAGACTGCCAGCGCGGCGCCAAAAAGAATTGAGTCCGTCTCGCAAAGGTCCCGGCTGGCTTCCAAATAGGTCACCAGCATTGGGTTCAGAGCCCTCACGACAGCCCGATTCCGCTTGCTTGGGGCTATGCGGGGAAGTCGCGGTCGATTTTCGAGAGGCGTACTGCGCGTTTCCACAATCGCCTCTTCCAATGTACTCCTCATATACTCTAATTCCAGTTCCTGGGAGACTGTTCCATCATCGTTTGAATCAACCACAACTGGGGTATTCACGGCGGCATCCACGTTTGCGGGTTGCTCTACCATTTGTGGCGCCGCATCCTCAGCCGTAGCATTCTCATCCGACGAGGGAACAGCCTCACGTCGTAGCCGTTCGAGTTCGGCGACATCAAATATATTTGAGCGCAAGATATACCGAACTCGGTCTGCCAGGTTTTGCTCTGTGACGGTTAAAGATGGCTCCAGCTCAGCAAAAAGACGATGCATCCTAGCCCGATACGCCAAACATCCAGTTTCTCCCCCCTTTCGCCCTAAAATACGCCCGCAATGCGTTATTATTATTATTATTAATATGTTCCATCCATTCTTCGTTCGCCCCCCTTTGCTTTAAACAATACGCATATAAAACCATTTTTATAACAAACTATGTATTCGGTACCTACAAATACTTTTTATCAAACAACATCAGACGATTGCTAGCTCTTAAACAAGTTGTATTTCTCATGTATGATTAATTTGTAAACATTTTGCTCTGTGTAACGAGTCATCAGGGGAAACGAAACATAGAGAAACAAATCGGGAGACTGGCAGCAGCGTCTTTATAAAAACGACTAAAAATATAAAAATGCAGTGGCCATCCCGCTTGCCAAGCGTAACAACTATGGAAAATATTCCCCTATGAGGCAATCTAAGGGAAAGGCCTATGTTCAGCAGTGGTCACAATAATAGGCTGCAACGGTAACTGTACATCAAGTGGGCAGTGAACTTTATGCTCGTTTGCCTCTTCTATAAAAAAAAACATTTGTCTATCTTCATTTCCTGTCAAGTCAAATCAAACTGCTTTTTTATCACAACGTTCAATAAAGATGTCGCTGAAAATATTTTCGACAAGAGCTTTATTTGAAGATGACAAAGATAAGGCTGTAGGAATCACACATTTCAAGAGTTGGTAATTCTTTTAACGCTGTAATTGAATCTGTGCAAGCTGTCAATATAGTTGTTATCGCTTAAAAATAGCTTGTAAATCTTTCATTGTAATATTTTAATCAGGCTTGTATTACGACGATAGATACAAAAATTAATAATTGTATGATACTTTAATAATTGTATACTGACGATAGATAATTAAAAGCATAAACATGTTTTCGAAATTAATTTCCTAGTGGCGTTAAGGGTAAAAGTTCCCATAGTTTGAATTTAGCTTCTAAAGATATCTATAATATAACGATTAAAAAATGACGTCCTTATAGAAAGGATTATCCGATCTCACCAGGAAGTAATTAAGGGGGCTGCACACTTCGTGATTATGCAATATAGCCAGCCTATTGCCACTTCAGCTTACTAATCCGTTAGGCTATGTCAGTCACTCTGTTTCTACTATGGACATCCTCATTTCTAAGCTTACCACGCTGAGAAACCCCAAGCATAGCCCTTTCCACAGCTCGCTAAACGTACCTTGAGCTTCTTCCTATGGCCAACAGTGAAGGACCACGTCTCAAATCCATAAATCGTCACTGGCAACACGCTTAAACATTTTACAACCAGGATTAAAAATTGTTTTCAAGTTTTATGGTATAGCTAACAAGAGGATGTGTTGTAATCTCCCAAACGCCACCCCACCGAGTGGAATCCGTCGATTGACCTCTTGATCAAAGTTGGACTTACCTAGTCGGACTATTTGACCCAGATAAACGTACTCGGCAACAACTTCGACCTTAGTGCTACCAACAACTACCGGCAGATGTGTATTATAAGGACGTTCCACACGATTTTTGTTTTTTCCAAGTTCATCTTAAGATCTATCCGTTGGGAAGCACTATTGAAGTCATTGAATATAGTGTTTAAATCCTCCAGTGATTCTGCCATAAATACTTTATCGTTGGCAAAACGAAGGTGAGTAATGTTCCTGTCATTGATGTTGATACCGTATCCTTTCCGGTTCAGAAGCTAGAAAACATCTTCCAATGAAGTGGTGAAGATTTTCTGAGTTATACCGTCGTACTGTCTTACACCTCTATGCACTTTCGATATATCAATAGTCAACTTGGCACCGCTGAAGGGACTGCAGCACCGCCCAACTTTTGATTCCCACCTCACCACATACGCAAGACATATTTGTAGCTTTTACTCCTGGGTCTTCTGTACAATCTGCCGCAGGGTATATATGTGGTCTATTGTACTGAAATATTTTCGAAAACCAGCTTGTTCAGGCTGGAAGTCGTCGAGGCTGCTTGCGAGATGATTCGTAATGACTCTCGAAAACAGCACGTAGACGCGTTTCAGAAGGGAAATCAGTCTATTGTTATTCAAGAGAGTATTGCCGCCCCTTTCTTGAAGAACAAGATCACTGCACTTTTGCTCCACGCCTCCAGAGTAGCCACCATGGAGGATGAAACAGAAACAGAAAAAGAAACTTTTTTACTATAGGTTATATTCAATAAGTATTATTTATAATTATTTTTTAACTATAGATTATAAATAATACTTATTGAAAGTCACTTTTTCTTCAATTTACGGCTGATTTGGAAAAAAACCTCTTGTCCTGGAAAGAACTAACAAGAAACCCAGTGAAACTATTGTTTTTAAGAAACAAACACAAAAAAATTGAAATAGGTTGGTAGCGATCACCCTTCCCAGGGGTTATTATCATCCATAAGTTCCTTAATACTATAATAACTCTTTTTTTAAACAACCTGGGTTTAATAAAGTTTTTGAACTTTTGCAGGTCAAATTGAGAATATTTTCTGGAATTTTTTTTGTAAAAGCGTATACATTGCCTCAAAAATGATTTACTGACTCGGTGGAGTGGAGTAACTACGAGGACGGAAGTAAAGTGCTTCTGAAGAACATAAAGTACCGGTTTTTCACCCGCTTTCAGAAGTTACGTTGTAATTCCATCCTCGCCCGGGGACTTGCCGTTTTGAAGGTGCAAAGGCATTCTATTCTCGCTCAGACTGACGTCCGGGATATCATCGGAATAGTATCAGATAAGACTTGCTCTCGGACCGTTACTCATACTTGCTTCTGGCTTCAACGATAATGTATACAGCTGCTCGTATAATCTCTTAATTTTCTTCAATACAGGTTGTATTGAAGTTGCGCAAGTCCGCAATGCCGTCAAATCTGCTGAAGACTGTAGTTTAATTTTCCGTCTAACAGCCGTGAGATTAAGAGTGCGATTGCAGAGTTCCACAGCGGGTATTGTAGAATTTAACTTCAACCGCATGAACAGTTTCCACGAGCTTGTCAATTATATCGTCCACTGTATTTCTGTCTTCTAGGCACTGAAAACAATTTTGTAACTGCAGCTGAAATTGTCATCTGGGAAAATGCATTCTTGGGACAGATAGTCGCCTTCCCGGTGACAAAATAAATTGCTGGATTCGAAGATTACCTTGTACTAACCCTCTTTTCGGACCTTGGATAATCCTATAATATTCCAGTGCAACTTTTCTATCTCTTCTTCCAGTTCCGGGATCTTTTCGTCAGTCCTCAAGGTGCGTGCGTTATATTTTGCCAGCTCTAATCGTCTTAGGTGGTAAACGAACCTCCACTAAAGATTCTTAGCACCCTCCTTCCTACCGTAACCATGGTCGTCACCGTAGAAAGGAATAGCGGGGCCACCAGGGACTAGGTGCCGTCTCTTTATAAGTCCATCATATACCTCATGTTGCGATAATTACAAAAGAAGTCAGACAAATCAATTTGTGAATAATGTAAGTAATAGTTAATACTAATACTACCTCCAGACCGAATTTTGGTCACGGCAGCCAGCCCCAACGGAGACTAGCCATCGGCGGCCACGCTCAGCCAGCGGATTGGCAACCGCAGTTTTTTATTTTTATTTTGCTTTTATCAGGAAGATGTTACTGTCCATCTTCTGCTTCAGTTCCCCTCAGTCGCCTCTTACGACACCCACGGGAAAATATGGGATAGTGGGTATTTATTCCCGCTCCTATACGGGAGTACGCTTATTTTGTCAAGCGTGCACAAAACATATCGCAAACTGAATGTTCCATGCCTGTCTTATCGATACCTAAGTTCTGTGACAGACCTAAGTATCTGTATGTTTCAGCCACGAAAAAGGTCCTTATGTTGATGGCCATTAGTAAGTCTATGACCTCAGAAATAGCTATTTATACACCTTTCGACATGGAGGATCACACACTTATCCATCCCCAACTCCATTATGATAGCACTGCTAAACTAACATACTACACAAGTGATGCTTAGCAAATTCCATAAGATAGGAGCGATTGAAAGAGAATAATTTGAGATCATCCATATAGAAAAGGTGGGTCAATTTTGTACATCTTTTCTGAAGCTGTTATCTCCTCCCGAGTTTAGTACTGAGAGGGTCCAGGGAGAGGTAGAACCAGATTGAACTCAGACAATGAACCTGGAAGATACCCTTCTATTACTTATGCGGCTCTTCATAGCCGTTATCCACTCACCTAGATAACAAAATATCGTACTCCAATGCCTCATACACTGCTCGAAGAAATCTCTTATCGTACAAACTACCTTGTACAGCTCGAGTACCCTCTTTCGCCATTTCCTATCCAAGCGGCGGAGAAGTTCCGACGGTTGCGTTTAACCACCTTGCCGATGAACGCGTCAATGAGAGGTGGTTCCTTGGTTTCACGGCCACCATTTTGAGCGCGCACGACCGACGTAAATTTTGAGCTCGCGACATCACCTAACTCGAGTCCAGGTGACGAGTAATTCTTGCGCTCAAAGTGGATGTTAAGTCTCTTGTATATAGGAGATACACACCGTCATGGGTGGTATTTGCTTGGGTCTGTGGTATCTTTGTCTTTAAGAACCAGAATTTCAGTAGTGAAAAGGCTTAGAAGCGACTTCTGGTCGAGAGCCTCTTGAAACTGTCAGGCAAGCACAGCTTGATGTTTCCGAGCCCCTTCAGATAGTAGTAACGCAGTTCATCGAGCCCCGGACTTTTCAAGTTCGGGGCCCTTCTGACCGCTTCAGCTACATTGTCCAGCGTTATGATGACAGCGTTCATGTACGTAACATTCGCACACTGACTAGCCATAACTTCCGTCCAAGGGTCCTCGCTGTATATGGGCTCTGACCACAGGCCGGGCTAGAATGTGACAGTGGCTGCCTGATTCGTTGCTGGGCCCATCCCACGTACTATTGACCGCTCCAATGATTTGTAAAGCCTCTTCTGATCATTTTGGAAGACAATTCTGGTTGGACTACGATGCTTCTGTTGACTCTGATTGTAAGTAGATGCAGTGACTCATAGACATCTACATCTATCCTTAATAAGGATTCAAAATGCAGATGCGTTGTCACCCGTGAGGACAGAGAATGTTTCTTTTCCAGTGAAAAGGTTTTCTGGTTGTCCACTCTCATCTTTGCAAACAGCAGCATTAAGCTCCTATTCTATGCTGCTATTCTGTGATACTTACCCTGTCGATCCATTCGTGCTACTATTAAAATATAACTGCAAGATAGTTCTACCACGTATATGTATACCACGTATATTATAGTGGTTGAGCCATTTACCATATGATTTCGATAGGTTTCAATTCCAGTTACAACCAAAGATATAATATACAACTTCCGATTTTATTGCTGAAAGCAGTCACTTCCAGACAATTATTTTTTTCTGATCAAAATTTATCAATAGACATTCTAATAGTACTCTGTCTCAACAAATCGACAATAAAAACAAACAATGGAGACACTCCTACGCATTCATCATAATCATCATTACATTCATTTACAAGGCCACTGCAGAACATAGACCTCACCAAAGGAATGCCACAAGTCACGGTGCTGAGCCATCTGCATCCATCGACTTCCTGCATGTCTTACTGGTTCATCATCATCCATCTAATGGGGTTCTACAATCCGTTTGGCGATGCGAAACCGGACGTGCTTCAAGGTAGCGAATTGTTGAAATGTTTATAGGCTGATATAAATAATACCAACGTGTTGAGGCAGTGCTAGAACACCACTACTTTCGTCCGGTCGGGGTCGTAAGAGACGACCGAAGGAAACTGAAACAGGAGATGGGCAGCAACATTTTTCTTACAAGAACCCAAAATAATAAAATAACAGTAGTTTCCAACTCGCTTGACAAACGTGGCGACTATAGTAAAGTCCCCCCTATGAAGCAATGTAAGGGGAAAACAATCTACATTCAGTAATGGCTGTAATGGATGGACAGATTGATGCTAAACGATTAAAAAGAAGTAAATCACCAGGGTTAGCCAAGTTGATATCCTACAGTCATTAAGGCTGATAATGGTAGAGCCAAGTTACAGTTATATTATGGTTGTAGCACAAATTTGTCGGATCGACAAGGAAAGGACCACGCTCTCACTGAATATCAACGTAAAATAGCAGCTAAATGCTGCTGTGTTTCGTATGGTGAGTGTAGAGTACCGGAGACCTTTTCGCTGGTAACGAGGCATTCCATCTTAATTCTCAGGGATGACAACGCATCAACATTTTGAGTCACTTACTGTGTGCTCCCTTGTACTATAAAAAAATCAATAAAAAATAATTTAATTATTGACAAGTCACAGAAATGGCACGGGACTTAACATGGACATATTGTATCAGTCCCGATCATTTTTATAATATTGTGGCCATGGAAAGAAAAGGGGAGATCTCCCGCCGGGCAAGATATTGTACCCGGGGAGCGGCCAACGCTCCGTGTGATAGTTCGGAGATGTTCTATATATACTGTTTATGATTCGGAATTTTGATAGCGTGATTTAGGCTTCGTTGTGTTTAACTTGCGGCGCGACGACAGCGCCGCCACAGTATATTTTTTGTTAAATATTGTAGAAAGTCTTTTGCACAATCAATTAAGCACCTATCTTTTAAAACACAATCTTTTAAATCCTTTGCAATCCGGTTTCCGTCCTGGCCATAGTACAACTACTGCACTTTTACAAATCACTGATGATATTCGGTATGGTATGGAGAAACAAAAGCTTACCATTCTCACATTGCTTGATTTTAGTAACGCATTTAATACTGTAGATTTTTATATCTTGTTAAGCATCCTACGCTCTCTCAACATATCTCCAACTGTAGTTGATTGGTTTCGAAGTTACTTGTTTGGTCGCCGACAGCGAATTCAGGTGTATGAGGTTTTTTCCACCTGGACTACTACAGCTGCTTTTGTACCATAAGGTGGCGTGTTGTCTCTTCTCCTTTTTGCAATTTTCATTAACTCTATAAGTCATAACTTGTCCTTTTCTTCCATTTGTCCTTGTATGCTAATGATCTCCAAACCTATACTCAGTCCTCTCTTGAAGATCTATCTAAAGCAGTTGACACTATTAACGCTAATCTGACTTGTATTTCGATTTGGAGTAAATGTTATGGTTTAACGATTAATCCTAAGAAAACTCAGGTCATTGTCACCGGTAGTTCTAGATTAATACGTAAAATGTACTGGTCTTCCCTACCCCCGATTATACTAGACTGCACTCTAATCCATTACAGTAACAAGGTTAAAACCTGGGGTTGTATCTTTACTCCTGTATATCTTGGACCTCACAGGTTAATGAGGTCAGTAGAAAAATGTTTGCTGCGTTAAGCTCTTTACGTAGATTACGTAGTTTCCTTCCCACAGCAACTAAAGTTACGCTCGCCCAGTCTCTACTTCCGCCTATCCATGACTATGCTGATATTTGCTATCTTGACATTACCGAGGAGCAGCTTAATAAGCTTGAGCGCATTCAAAATTTATGCATTAGATTTATATTTGGGCTTCGCAAATATGATCACATCTCCGAATTTCGCAAACAGCTCAAATGGCTCCCGATCCGTCTTCGCAGGAATAATCACATTCTCTCCGCGTTGTATAGTTTGCTGTTTAATCCTTCTACTCCTCTTTATTTAAAAAAACCGTTTTCAGTATCTTTCTCTTACCCATAATCGGTTCCTTCGATCCTCCGTCAATCTTTCTCTCTCTACACCTTTGCACTCTTCTTCCTTTTTCAAGAAATCCTTCACCGTAACCGCTGTACGATTGTGGAACTCCTTAACGCTCCATATTCATCGTGCTAAATCTCTTCACTCTTTCAAAAGTCTTGTTAAATCGTATTATTTAGAACGCTATTAGATAAATTACTTTACTTTTCTCGTACTCCTTTCATTTAATCTATTATATGATATTTTATATATAACTTTCACTTATTTTTTATTTGTACGTATTGTTATATTTTTTATTAGTATTTTGTATGCTGCCCTCTATTTTAACTTTTGTTTGCATCATTCCTCTATGCAAAGGTTTTCTGGAAGAAATCACTTTCAGAGTGATAATACCGCCTATTGTACATACTTTAATTAGTTTGAACTGGTTTCTGTATTGTGGTGTACAAAAAAGAATAAATAAATAAATAAATATGTCAAATCGGCTCACCCAGCAAGCAGTAATACGTACGTTTGGTTACTACTAAACAAGACGAATTGGATGAGGTTAGTATTTATAACAGTGGTTCTTAACTTTTTTGGAACCATTTAACTGATTTTACCACATCTTTACAAATGGCTATGCTAAGATTGATTTTTAAGTTTGTTCTATAAATAATATTCATACAAAACTAAATGTGCTGCACTATTGTTATTAACACCTTATTTTAATGTTGCAACCCTGTCTATTTATGAGTGTTACATAAACTACACTTTTTACTACTTTAATATTATAAATCGCATTGCACTATCTCCAAACATTGTTTTCAAAATTTTTATATATGTGGGAGAATTGTATAATGCCTTCGCCGACCACTTTGGTGCCACCAGCGGTCCACGGACCATCGGTTAAGAACCACTGATTAAGAATAAACAAATGGATTATAAATATTGAGGCGTCAAATAAAAATCGTACACAATTATCTTTATTATTATATTTTATTATATTTATATATTATTTTATTTTATTCTATTAAAAACGTAGTTCATTCCCCCATTCACTAATTACTACATATTGATGCGAACGCAAAATTCGTTACGAAAAAATTTCGTGCTCCGTCGTACATAATCAATCACAAATTAAATAATGTTGCCAGTTTCTTAAATATAGCTTTTAGTTTTATGTAATATATATGTACAATTTATCGGTACAAATTTATTTACAATGCACTTAGAGTCCGTTAAATTTATAATTTGGCACAATTACCTTTTATTGATTAATCGAGATATGTTATGTTATTGATACATTTACGTAGGATAATAGAAAAGTTACACCCTATTACTATAATACACTTCCCGCAGCTGTTTCCACCGACGGGCACGAGTCTTCTCTCCTTTTTGTGAGTGTTACGGAAGAATTACTCCGCCGCGCTGCTCCGCGATTGTTTTTCTACATCGCCGAGCACATAGTAAATCAGAACTCAAAATTACAGTTAACAATATTGGTGCCGGTGAGAATCGAACCCGTTTTCTCACGTCATGTAAATTTACAGCTGGTGCTTAGCGCCTGAGCTATCACGTAATATCTTACCTAGGCTAAAAACAAAATCTTATTTACAATGATACAATAAAATTTTGCACAAGCACACAAATTTTTAGCAATAAATTTACGGTTTTAATTTATTTAAATATTTACAGAGAGCAGATAAATTAATACATAATTCGTAAAACATAATTGTTACTTGAATATTTTACAAAAGTAATTAGATGGAAGAAAGTGATAGAAATTTAATTCGATTGCAGTGGAGCCCAAAACTAGGATCAATTTTTGGTTACAAATGTTGCCATGTGTGTAACTTACAGGGTTATTATGCAGTAACCGGCCAAATTTGCAGAATAGGTTCAGAATAAGTAATACATATATAGGCAAATGGTGAAGAAATATTAATTTTATGATTTCAAATAAAGTTAGAAGCCTTTTTTACTCGTATTTTCGAAATCTGTAATAACGGTATATCATTTTTTATATATTTGAACTTAAGTTTAAAATTTGGCTACTCTTTGAAAAATAACCATGTATACCATGTTTTCTGTTTCTATATTCCGCCAATATACAATTATGGAAAAAAAATCCATACAAGTATGTAAAAAAGTTTATCGATGGGCAGCATAGTACCAGTAGGTAAAGTGTAGGGTGACCCCCCAATAGATGGAGTGACGACCTGGTAGTAGTATTAGTTCAGGACCGTGCTTTGTGCTTTGTGGTATTTTTTGGGAGAGGTCTATGTTGAGCAGTGGACTTGTGAAGGGCTGTAATGATGATGATGATGATGATTCCTCCAAAAACTCATGAACTGGTCCTTGGAATTTGACAAATATCTCAATTAATTCGTCCTTGCGTAGATGACACAGATTCTAAATATGACGTCATTATAAAATAATATTGATGATATGAACTAAAAATAAAGCTTACCACCTAAAAATAACAATAAGCATACATACTTATATATGGTATCACATGAAAGGAATTAATCATCACATTCCAAAATACATATGTATAATTTTTATATGAAATAAATTTTTTATAAGTTACATCCCTGCAGACATGATCTTTATTTTTTTAAAATATTTATTTGTAATTAAATAATTTTCATACATGTCATTTCGAAAAATTTTAATAGTATAAAATTAACACAAACACAAATTAAAACACACGCGGAATTATAATATTCTTTGAATTTCAAAAATATTTATGAGTCCGTTGATGATTGAATTTTTTCTTCTTGTAATTTCAGTTTAGTTACATGTAATAGAATATAATCGCTTTTATCATAATTAGTCATAATTGACAATTTTGCATGTAAGATTAGTCAAAATAATCAATAAGAAGGCTTACCGTGCGCAGTTTTAAACTACATATTCTTTATATTTATATACATTTTGTAATTTCAACTAGACCGTAACAGTTGGCTGCTATTTAGCTGCTACTTAGAGCCTGAAAAGGCAATTCTAGAGTGAAAAGGTTCCAAAAATACCGATGAGGAACCAATATTTAGCGGTTTGATTCTGAAATTAGAAACGAAACCGTAACTTAAATGAGAATAATTTTGCACTAATTTTAACGGTAAGTGAGAAAATAAGGTACTACTAATTCGCTTGATTTTGTTGTGAGTCATAGAATGATAGTTTGGTAAAAAAGGACACCATAAAGTACTTAATTTCTTTATCCTGTGTTATAAATCATAGTATTAAAACGATACTAAACTACCATGTCATGAATGATAGTTGCTTCGATTTGGAACCAAAAACGTCTGGGGTATTTTGAAACTGATATATTAAAACCGATAATTTAACCTTTAAAATTATCTAAACCGTAACAAAAAGTGGAACCAGATTTCAACCCCTGGTTAATAAATACTCCAAGGCTCCATTTGTCTTTAAATATATATTAAAAATTATACTCGTTGTACTCAATTAATTAATTTAAATAATAATAAAAGTTTTATGTATGTTTACTTATCAACATTCCTGGCCACGTCATTCAACTATTAACTGTATCAAACAAAAATTCTAAGTCAGTATATTCTCATATCCATCCCCATCCTCAAAAATATAACAGTGCAATAAGAAACACAATTCAAGGAATACTTAATAATCTTCAGCATCATTAATCATTCATTTCATTTTCTAAGGTCAAATATAGAGGCAGCTGCGCCATTAATATTTTATTAAGAATTCCACTTATCGGATGAGCTTGAATATTCTACCGCAATAAAATATTAATTCATATCTGTGAAACGCGTAACTGGCATTTTGCTGATTCCTATTTAAAAAGAGGTAAAAACATTATTCATTTTTCGACTTTTCTGGTATTTGAATGATAATAATTTTACGGATTTAATTCCGTTTAATTTTAACTTTTAAATTCCCGACGTTTCAAGTTTACAGCATCTATGTTTAAAGGGGGACTGAGATGTCCTGATGTCATAGTTAGCCCGGCTACCTTCAGTTCTTGAATAGTATTTTTTACGTGCGCTTAAATCACCCGAAACGACATGAGTTAAAAATTTAAAAATTATTTTTGTTTCATGTATGGTATTCGCGTAAATATAACAAACCATTCTTTTCTGATGATTTCACTTAGGGTTTTTAAATAATTGATATGTTTACTTTATTTATTATTATTACATAGGTACTCTATTTTTTATTATTTGTTGATAAAAATATGTTAAATATTTATTTTCTTTATCTAAATCTAATTTTATTTACATATCGATAGTCTTACAAGGTCAGGGACGTCACTATACATTGTACATTGAACATACAGATTTTAGCCTAAACTAATATAAAGTTTGTACTACGTAGTATTACAAATATTATATTTAATAACTTAATGCTGACGTTAAACGTATTAATAATACTGAATTACGAATTATATACGTACTAAATACTTATACTAATTTATATTAATAAATTTATATATATTTCTGCCCTTCCTATGTTAACATTGATTAAGACACCATACACAAGTTTTTGAATAATTTATTCGTATTTTTAAATAGCCATAGACAGTATCTAGTGCAAAATATTTTAAAATATATATGAGTATAGGTATTTAACGTGGCGCTAAATTAAACTGGCATATTGTAAGTAAGCATTTCTGTACATTACGTCACTGAAACCGATAAATATTCACAACCTTAACTTTCTTTAACATGTACACACAAATTTCAACCATGAGTTTTTGCGTTTAAGTATTAAAAACTACGTCCTCAGCTTTTGAGCTGCAAGCTTGGACAGTCCTGAGAACATCAGCTGACGTGGATTTGACGCAGTTGTTCATGTGAATGTCGGAGGAAGCGTTGGAGTGGTGGTGCTCCCTTCTTAATAACTGTTGCGGGCAGCAATAGCGGCGTCCGACATCTCCACAGAGCGACCTAGGCAACAAAGACATTCTGTACGTTATCAACAGCATGTGGCTTGCTTAGGCCTGACTCACATTGCAAGAATTCTCTGTCAGAAAATTTCTAATACGTGTCAAACGGTTTCTCATCCGCATAATTCTGCACTATCTGAAATTTCCTTCCAGCATTTTTTTTATCAAACTGAACCGACAAACATCACGAACAAGTCTATGGACACTAGCAGCCAACTTCAAAGAAAGACATAGATGCGTTGTAACTTTTGAGGATTAAGATGGACTGACTCACAGCCTATAGTTATGTTGGCTCTCTATACCCTTCAGACTAGAACACAGCAGTGTAAGCATTGTTATTTGGCGGCAGTAATAGATAAAAGGTTGATTCCTGCCCAGACGGACTCTTAGGCAAATGTATCAATCCTATTTATTACCCATATTCCACATCTTAATCTTATTACGTTCGAATTACTCGGCCGTATACTATTAGCACCTATAGCGAGTACACATTAGACGTTTTGAAGCTCGCGCTTTTGAAACGCGCGTTTTAAAATTCAACCTAGTCCGATTCATCCGTACGAGGGCGGCACTGAAAATTTCGGGAATCAAGGAAGTGACACAACATTACTATTTAAAAATTTATTTATTGCTTTTCGAAGTATTCTTCATTCTTCATTGAAGCAACCATTCCATTCGGAAGTTGGGGTCTCCAAAATGGCCGTTTTGTATGCGTCCACAGCTTCTTCAGGTGATGAAAATCTCTGTCCACGCAATTTATTCTTTATTTTAGGGAAAGTATAGAAATCATTAGGGCTTAGGTCGGGGCTGTACGGCGGATGGTCTAATAATTCTATGTTTTCTTGCTCTAAAAACTTTTTTGTTCTGTGTGCGGTGTGAGAACTCGCATTGTCGTGATGGAGGATGATGCGGCAGTTGTGCAATTCTCTTTACGGAGTTCAGAAACGACCTGGGGCAAACAAATGCTAGCATACCATTCTGTATTAACCGTGCTTTGTCCCTCAAGAGGAATAGTCGTAACATAACCGGTTTTGGAGAAAAACATGGCCACCATTTCTTTTGCAACACTCCGTGAACGAACAATTTTTGTTGGCACTCATTTTCGAACACCCAAACTCGTGACTCGTTTTTTGTTTCGGGTTCGTACGCATATATCCAGGATTCATCACCTAATGCGATGTTGTATACAGCATTTGAGCATCCTGCGTGGAATCTTTCGAGAGTTCTGACGCACCAAGTAACGCGAGCCGCTTTTTGCTCTTCACAGAGCGAATGCGGTATCCATCGGGAAAACAACTTTTTTACACCTAATTGTTCATGCAAGATTATTTGTATTTGACTCATGCAATGTCTAAAGTTGCCTGAATTTCGCGGTATGTCACATGTCGATCTTCTTCAATCAGCTTATGCACAGCATCAACGTTTTCCTGGGTGACTGCAGTTTTTGGACGACCTTGACGGGAATCGTCACTGAGCTTGAGACACGTCCACGTTGAAATTCAGCAAACCAGTGATAAATTGTGGTTTTGGATGGGGCTTCATCACCAAATGCAGAAATCAGCCGGTCAACACACTGTTTTTGTGTTAAACCACTTCGAAAGTCATAATAAATCATCGCTCTTGAATTTTCTCGAGTCAATTCCATTTTCTCAACGACTAAACAAGTTTGACAAAACCTTGTGACAAGACCGAGAATCTTTTTTTTAAATAAATAAATGGTATTCGATTTTTAAAACTAAGGAGTTTTCAATTAAAAAGATTTTAATATGACAGGAACAGTGGAAATATTTCATTCCCGATACTTTTAGTGCAGCTTAGGTACACTTCCCAAAACGTGCATCTATTCAAGCGAGCGCAGGCGCGCGCTGTGAAGTTTTCTTGGTAAGCTCGTTGCGCGCTCGTTAACCACGCGATTTTATATACATGGACCGTAATTTCGACTGAAAAGTGGACGAATGTTGACAAAAATGTCGTTTGAGCATTTTAATACGGATTTTTTTACTTTATCGATAAAATCTAAAAGCTATTAGGAACTTGTTCTGGTAACGGTCGTCGAACGCTAGACTGAGTGCGGTGTGTGTACGCTATCAACGCAACGCCGAGCGCCCAATGTGTACTAGCTCTTTTGGTGGCTTGCGACGTATACTACAAAACTAATAGAAAGCACGCCTTTTTAACAAACTTTTCTTAGCTACGCGTGTATTTATCTATCTAAGTAACGGAATCTTATAGTGTAATTTTCACCAACTTGTAGGCGGCAAATTGACTTGAAAATTTGCAATCTCATCAAGGACCGATGACAATATAATAATTCAATAACTTTGTCTTAGTATCCTTATCCCTTAGTGATCTTGACTAGGATAAAATAAAATAATTACCAGGATAATCACAGCTCATGATCAATGCGTGTTGTTTAAGTTTTTTTTTTTTTTGAACTTTTATATTATTAAAGGATTTTTTAATTGGTGCGGATATATTTTGGCGGCCCGTGGTGGCCATTTGTTTTGGGGACATCTATCTAATCTTTTGTTTATTATACAGTTACTTATACCAAATAACCATGACAAATTACACGATTAAACAGCAAGTTTAAATGATAAAACTTTATTATCAAACTGAGTGTTCGTTAGCACAAACGTTGCATGCATTTTACGATAGACGTGGCTGCCCTTCACAGTCGACTCAACAATTGGTGGCCAAATTTGAAACGATCGGTTCGGTAAATAATTAGCCAACACAAAACCGGTTCGGTAAATTTGTGTTTGTAATAGGGTTGCCAAACTAACGCTGCAATATATGTAATTACCCACTATAGTAAGTATCCCAATACTATAATTGTAAAAATAAATAGTGTTGACTTAACGATTAGGTTTCATCCCTATTTGTTCGTTTCATTTCTATTAGTGTTTACGATTTCAGAATATTAACTTAACTTAACCTGCTGCATTCGATACTATACCGTTACCGCTTGCCGTCAGATGTCACTTCTATCAGTACAGAAGCTAGGAACAAAATAAACTTTAATAAGTGGCTGTTTAATGAAAAATTAATAGTTGTTAAAAGTTTAATAAGTGGCTGTTTACTTAGTAGGAAAAATGGTCACTGTGAGTTGATGAGACATTGATATAGGAAAAAGGATTTTAAGACAATTTTTATACGGTATTTATATTAACGAAAAAATTTAAAAAATGTTCTTTTCATTATTTTCGAATACAATGCGATGGGCGCATTGCGGGGTGAGTTAACAATCACATCAGAAAGAAGAAATAATTATTACATGTTATTAGCAGATTAAAGGTTTATTGAAACTTTTAAAAAATATGAATATCGCTACTAATATCGGAACTATCGCTCATACATAAAATGAACTCAAATGAACAGCTGCAGTATTTGCAGACAAATGACAAACAATTTATGCAGTCGCATCGGTGAAGTGCCATTCGTCTAAATGTGTTATGTATGTATAGGAAAAGTATGTACGATTACTGATGTGACTCCTAACTTATTCGTTTTGTATTATAGAACATAATGAATATGATAAATCTTAAGTTGATTTAGATTATTTGTCAGAGAAATAAGCTTTTCTGCCCAAGGGTTCTATCTGGGTTTATCCTACTCTATTACCCGTTTCTGTGTTATAGTCTGAGGAGTATAGAGAGCCTGTATAGTTAAAGTTGTGACCGATAGTCTCCAAGGTTTCAAAATATTCTACCAAAAAATTATACTTGATAATTTGGTTAAATATTTTCGCATTTGGATTTGAACAAAAAAAAAACATTGGTAAAAGTCAAGTAAAGGCACAGTCTTTATATATATGTCCTAATTCTGGGAACAAGCTCCCTGTCATATCTGTGAGAACGCTACTTTTATATATATGTCCAAATCCTGGGAACAAGCTCCCTCTCATATCTGTGAGAACGCTTCTTTTATATATACATATGTCCTAATTCCTGGGAACAAGCTCCCTGTCATATCTGTGAGAACGCTACTTTTATATATATATATATATATATATATATGTCCTAATACTGGGAACAAGCTCCCTGTCATATCTATGAGAACGCTACTTTTATAAATATGTCCTAATATTGGGAACAAGCCCCCTGTCATATCTGTTAGAACGCTACTTTTATACATATGTCCTAATACTGGGAACAAATAAAAATGAAAATACGGGCGAGGATGGAATTACAGCGGAACTTCTGAAAGCGGGTGGAAAACTGGTACTTGAAGTCCTTCAGAGGCTCTTTAATTCCGTCCTCCATGGTGGCACTACTCCGGAGGCGTGGAGTAGAAGTGCGGTGGTCTTGTTCTTCAAGAAAGGTGACAACGCCCTCTTGAAGAACTACAGACCGATATCCCTTCTGAGCCGCGTCTACGTGTTGTTTTCGAGAGTCATTACAAATCGTCTCGCATGCAGACTCTACGACTTCCAGCCTCCCGAACAAGCCAGTTTCCGAAAAGGCTTTAGTACCATAGACCACATACATACCCTTCGGCAAATTGTACAGAAGATCGAAGAGTACAATCTGCTACTTTTCCTTGCGTATATGAACTATGAAAAGCCTTTGATTCCGTTGAAATTTGGGCGGTGCTACAGTCTCTTCAGTGGTGCCAAGTTGACTGTCGGTATATCGAAGTGCTGAAGTGTTTGTACAGTAGGGCTACGATGGCTATCCGAGTAAAGAACCAGAGTACGAAACCTATCCAACTGCAGAGAGGTGTAAGACAGGGTGACGTTATTTCCCCGAAACTCTTCACCGCTGCATTGGAAGACGTTTTCAAGCTACTGGGCTGGAAAGGATATGGTATTAACATAAATGGTGAGTATATCACTCACCTTTGAATTGCCGACTTTATAGTCCTTATGGCAGAATCGCTGAAGGACTTAAGCACTATGCTCAATGACCTCAATTGTGCCTCCCAACGGATATGTCTTAAGATGAACATGGACAAAACAAAGATCATGTTTAATGTCCATGTCACACCTATGCCGGTAGGTGTTGGGAGCACAAAGCTCGAAGTTGTTGACGAGTGACGAAAATAGTCCGTAGGTAAGTCCAGTCGGTTTCAACTAGGATGGGCAGCGTTGAGGGAAATTACAACACATTTTCTCGTCAGGTATACCTCAAAACCTGAAAACTAAGTTGTACAACCAGTGCGTGTTGCCAGTGATGACATATGGAACTGAGACGTGGTCCTTCACTGCTGGCCGTATGAGGACGCTCAAAGTCGCTTAGCGAGCTATGGAGAGGCCTATGCTCGGAGTTTCTTTGCCTGATAAACTTAAAAATGAGGATATCCGCAGTAGAACCAGAGTGACCGACATAGCCCAACGGATTAGTAAGCTGAAGCTGAAGCTGAAATGGGCCTGCCATATAGCTCGAAGAACCGACAACCGTTGTGGGAAAAAGGTTCTCGTGTGGCAGCCTCGTACCGGTAGACCAAGTGTAGGGCGATCACCCATTAGATGGAGTGACGACCTGGTAAGACATGCAGGAAGTCGATGGATGCAGGTGGCTCAGGACCGTGCTTTGTGGCATACCTTGGGGGAGGCCTATGTTCAGCAGTGGACTTGTGAAGGGCTGTAATGATGATGATGATGATGACTGGGAACAAGCCCCCTGTCATATCTGTGAGAACGCTACTTTCATTATATATATATATATATATATATATATATATATATATATATATATATATATATATATATATATATATTTCCATTTTTATATATATATATATTATTTTTTCATATACGGTCGAGCCGACTCATTCGTGATACAACTATACTACTAATATAACTGCAGAATATAGCTCTACCACGTAAAAGTGCGTGTTGGCGGATTTATTAGTCTTTAAATTACATTTACCCTTAGTTAACCAGATTTTTTCTTAACGTTTTGTATGTCTCGACATGGTATATTTTGTTTTGCAAATCAGCACTTAATTAATAATTTCATACGTGTCGTCCGCAATCAAACTCAAATTGCTTGCGTTCTCTAAACTTTACAGCGAGCACTTAACTGAGCTAAAAACATTCGTATTAAATAAACAAAAATATATCAGTCGTTTTAGTAGACAAACAGGACGTGTTTGTTATTTCCACCAGCGTAGGAGTAAAGTCCGTCGCTAGTCACTGAGAAGATGATAAGGAAGACGTCCGTTCTAATGAATGTGGTTCGTGTAAATTAAGTAACATTTGTCATCTTTATTGTTATTTAAAGAACGAATTTAAAAAACGTGTAACTATCGAAACAGAATCTGAATTTCAAGTTTCAAACTTAAGCTCTTAGGCTAAAAATTGTTTTGTAAAAAAAATCCTACGATCACGAGGTTTTACAGTAAAAATATTTGGCTACTACTGCGTAAGTTTAAATAGTCGTTTAGTCTAGAAAATTTGGTTAGTATAAAATTAAACGAACACGTGGCCTCGCATTCTGAGTTCCTGACTGACTACTCTAAGGGTCCTGGATTAAGATATCAGCCGTCACACATTAGTGCAAAAACCTGAATAGAATATTTTAGTCTAGGTTGATTGCGATCCATTTAACATAACCAAAAATTAAGAAAATTAAAATTGCAGCATTTATATGTCTCACTACTGGACACAAGCCTCCTCACATTTCTGAGAGGTTTTTAGGGCAAGGAAATGTGCGCCGCGCTTCCCCAATGCGTGTTGGCAAAATTCACATGTCCTCGAAATATTTTTTTTGCCATAGTAGTTCAGATGATTACCACTCGCTGTAAATTAACAGTACTCGCAGGTACCAATGAAATTGTTAATTGTAGTTTTAAGTGCTGCTTCACCAGGTGCTGAGCGATGCAGGGAAACGTCGTGATGAAACCTGCATGTCTGAGAAATAAGCAAAAAAAAATATTATAATGATTTAATTAAAGGCACATATATACGCACGCAATCTCGGTTCAATCACTTCAATCTGCGACAACAACAACTATATTATAGGGCCGAATACTTTAAGTCTAAAAAATATTTAGCATGCGATACAACTTTATGGTGTTTAGCCTGCTGTGTAAGGCAGGTTATATAAGTAGTAAAGGTTCAGATCATTAAAAAATGTTCCTAAAATTAAAAAAGTAATTTGAAACATAATTATCATATTTTTGTTGCCAATTTTTACAGATAATAATAGCGTTGGAATGATGAAATATAGTATATATTTAATATAAAAACGTTGGCAACCCCAGAATTGACTTTTGGTTTGTGGCACTATAAGGTCTTTTTAGTTGAGAGCTTGTTTAGAACGAAATATCAACATTATGTTTAAAGTTTTGTCAGGAAGAAATCGATATACGAGTATCGGTTCTACTTTCATATTTTTATATTAAAGTGACAAACTACCAAGTGGTGAGTAGCTAATACAGCCCGTGGATGTCTGCAAAGAAATCTGATGTAGCGTTACCTCTAACGGCTAAGATCGAATAACTCACCTCACATTCTTTTCTAGCAATTGAACAGACAAACTTACAGACCACCTTGATAACTAAATGGTTACTCTGGCTCATAAACAACTGCAAATTACTTCAAAGAAAAAATGCTTCAGATGAGTGAGTTGTCACCTCTGAAAACAAAGATGTTCTTACAGTCTGTCATAATAATGTTTCTCAATACTTTTCAGCGACGAACACAGCAGTGCTCGCACTGCTTAAGTTAGAAATAATTAAAAGGTTCGTATCGACCCAGACGTACTCCTATGTTTGAAGCAAATAGTAGGGGTTCCCTTTGACGTCAGAGAAAGTTGAACATAACTAGATTGTCCCCAAAAAAGCCCTATTGCCCAGTAATAACCAACTTTTCCAAGGAAAAAAGAACTAATTCCTTGGTAACTTTGACTTTGGTTATTAAATATAACCTGCATAAAGGTTTTAATTATACTAAGGAAATAAATTCGACTCAAAATCATCCCAAGCTACTGAAACTTGAAATAGAGGTTCCATTAAACTTTGACATTATAAATTCAAAAGTATATTTATGTTTACCTGCAACATGAGCCCAGAGTCTTTCTAAAAGCGGCTCTAAAGTCTCGGTTGAAGTAAGCGTAAATTAGCGGATTAAGTGCGGAGTTGAAGTACCCCACCCAGAACACAGCTGCGACTACCGGAGGGGGGATGGGCAGGCGTCCCCGCAGAGTGCTGTGATAATGTACCTGAAAAAATCGTTGCTTTAAAACAGGTTCTTTGGTATTTGTTTATAATATTCTGAACAGATACAGATACAGACAGAGACTATGAATATGTATGTGTGTGTACGACAACTATGTGTGTGTAACAATCTCTTTTATACTGTCCGTCCAGCAGTGGCTGTTTCATTGTCTGTCTTATAACGAAGCAAAAGAAAAATGTATACGTCCTAAATGTAAAACTCTAATAGTCTTACTCCCAACCGCTAAAGATATATTTATTTACACACATACATTATATATTATAACAAGTGAACATTGTTTATAGGATTGATCTCAAGGATACCTTGAAATATGAAGGTCTTACGAGGAGCACTCTGTATTCCTTATTCTTATAGTTTGATGGGACGGTGAAACCAACCAGCGGCAAGACGAACGCGGAGTGATCAGGCGCAGGACCAACTTCTTTTCTTGTTTTCCGAGGCACGGAGTTCAAACACCGTCAAGTTCCTAACTCCGTGTTGCTACCGAAAATTTCTTGATAGAAAAACTCTAAATTCTGGCCCAATACGGGATTATATCTAACGCATACTCGGAAGCCACGTGTAGCAAGAAGACCAACGAGGCAGTAGGTTTCGCTCCTGCGCCTGATCTCTCTCCGGCTGTTTATTCTCTTATGCTTAGTGAATTCACCTTCGCTGCCACCACACGGCGACCATCAATACAATACTGTGCAACCAATACTACATCTATACATGTAAACAAATAATAAAAATTTAAGCTGCTGTCATCCACTAGATGGAGTGATTAACTAATAAAAGATGCAAGAAGTCGATGGAAACAGGCTCGGGACCGGATTTTTTGACATTCCTTGGTGGATACCTATGTTCAGCGGTGGACGTGTGATGAACAGTAATGATGATTATAATGATGATTGCGATGAGGTGATGAAGTGTCCGTATAACGTAATAACTGCCTGTTATTGAGCTCAGGCTCATTAAGACATGAATAATCATTTTCAAAATGTTTGTCTGCCTGTCGGTAAGTCCAGGATAATCTTCGAAGTGACAGAACCGGTTACGAAACTTCACGAACAAATAGAAAAAAAAGCCAAGAATAATATGTCGTGAACCACTCCTAACACAAGCATTTTCGAGCTTACCAGGAGTGGTTAAAAGGAATATTAGTAATGTTAATTAATAAGATTACTAATATTGTTTAAAAAAAATTAAAAACAAATATACGTCATACGTAAAGTATGACGAACTAAAAAAGAAAGAGATTTCTTTCAAAATAAAATATCGATACAATAAATGGTAATATCAAAAAATCTCACCACCGCAACCAATACGTTTATATCAATTTGTAAGCACTTTGTGCCAAATGGATAAATAAAAGATGCAATGTTTTCGTACCTTACTCTATGTTCGACCTTGATCCATAAAATATCAAGATCATATTATAATCAATACATATTTTATTCACTAGTCTACTTATGCGATCGATATTCAGAACTATATTTACTTGAAGGCTGTTTTATTCAACGTTTTAAACGTGGTAGAGCCATGCTGCAGTTATATTAATAGTATAGTTGTAGCACGAATGGGTCAGCTCGATCGGGGAAGGACCACGCTCTCACAAAATACTAGCGAAAGATAGTAGCTTAATGCTGCCGTGTTTCGCATGGTGAGTGTAGAGAACCGGAGACCCTTTTTACTGGAAACGAGGCATTCCATCTTAGTCCTCACGGGTGACAACGCATCTTCATTTTGATTCTTAATCGAGGATATATGTAGAAGTCTATGGGCCACAGCAATCACTTACCATCAGGTGGAGTATGTGCTCGTTTTTCACCCCTTCCTATTAAAAATACTATTATTTATTATACAAAAGATAATCTCACTCTCTCTTTCTCTCTCTTTATTTCTCTTTTTTCTCTATGATTAAGGTCAGGACCAGTCACAGCGCGGTGCAGAACAGGATTATAGTGCAATGAATGTATGTGCAAGAAAAGTGCACTATCGATTATCTCACTCTAATAGTTTAATGAGATAGAAATCTGACACGATCGGAGGTCATCGAGAGACTCGATTGCTCTAAGGTTAAGGGAGACTCCTTTAACTAGAGCAAAGTCTAGCACATCAGGAGCGTCGCGCACAGGAGGAGACCTCGAAAGGGGCTCTGTCTAGTCCCGACGGCTCTATTGCCTTCGAGGACGAAGAAAAGGCTGAGTGCTTCGCCGACAGCGTCGCCGATCAATGCTCTCCCAGCTCACAACCCACTGACCCCATACACATCCAACTAGTGGAGGACGAGGTCCGTCGCCGGAACTCACCCCCTACCGCCTCTGACCCTATCACTGTGTCCAAAGATGAGATTTCATCTACCATCAAAGGACTTAAGCCCAAAAAAGCACCGTGTGCGGATGGCATCTCCAACCAAGCCCTCAAATACTTTCCGGAGCAGGTGATCGCCTTATTGGCCATAATCTTCAACGCCTGCTTCGAATTCAGCTATTTTCCGACCTCTTGGAAAGAGGCAACTGTCATTGGTATTCCCAAGCCAAGCAAACCTCACCACCTCCCCTCCAATCACCGTCCCATCAGCCTCCTCAAGGCCATGGGCAAACTTTTCGAAAGAGTCATTCTCGTGCGCATGAGGCGCCATTTGTTTCCCACAGACGGCGACCCTCTTGTCATCCACAACAATTCGGGTTTCGAGCCAAACACTCGTGCCCCCAGCAATTTCACCGCATAGTGGAATATATCCTCAGCGGTTTTTATCCTCGTCGTCAAAAAACCATCGCGGTCTTCTTCGACATTGCCAAGGCATTCGACAGAGTCTGGCACGAGGGCCTTATCTACAAATTGTACGACTTAGGCCTCCCAGACCGTCTCGTTTGCCTTGTAGCCTCTTATCTGAAGGATCGTACCTTTCGCTTTAGACACGAAGGCACGCTATCCTCTACTCGTCAAATCAAAGCCGGTGTCCCTCAAGGCTATGTGCTTGCCCCCCTCCTATATATACTATTCACTAACGACATCCCTATCCCGTCGAATAGTGTTAAACTAGCCTTCTTCGCAGATGACGCAGTCCTTTACTCTAAAGGCAACTCACTGCCACAGATTCGGAACAAGATCCAAAAGTCAGTAAGCGACTTAGGAGCTTGGTTCCAAAAATGGCGTATCGACGTAAGCCCGGAGAAGAGCTCCGCCGTTTGATTCGAATACAAACGACGCCGTCCCACCACCACTCCGCCAATCAGGATGTTAGGAACCCCTGTCCCATGGCAAACTACAGCCAAATATTTAGGCGTCCCCCTTGAAGCAAGGCTCACTTTCGAACCCCATATCAAGAAGGTTACTCGCACAGCACGATTTTACATCGGTAGGCTCAACAGAATGTTGGGCAGACACAGTAAAATGTCCCTCCGCAACAAGCGAACCCTATATAAGGTCTTCATACGACCTGTCATGACCTACGCGGCCCCCATTTTCGCACATGCTAAGCCCAAAGCTATAAATGAACTTCAAATAGTTCAAAATATATTCTGCCGTAGGGCCACTAACTCGTCCTATGTCCGTAATGCCAACCTACACCGAGATTTAGAGCTCCCAACAATCCAGCAGTTCCTTAAATCACTCTCTGAGAGATTTTTCAAAGCCTCAGAGTCCCACCCAAATCATCTCATTCGTGAGACAGCTGCCTATGCAGCCCCTATCCACACTCGCTATAGTGTGCGCAGACCGAGAAACTCTCTCTCAGATCCCCCCAACAAGCTTTCGGCTGACCTGAACTGCCTCCTGGCGGCTCAGGCCGAGCCTACATAACACATCCCTTAATATGCCTTAGTTAGGCACTCGTCGAAGCGGCTTTTCGCCGCTTGCGCCCTCCTTTCTGCCAAGGAGGGTCGCGTTCTTATACGGCTTAGAGATCTCTAGTTAGACCGTTAAGCCAGTCCCTAAAAGGTGGGGTTTATTGGCTAAAAGTCTCCACATAACCACGCAGCCGGCTGCGTGGTATGCTATGAGCATTCCCCACCTCCCTCCCCCGTTTTCCGGAGGGTTGCCCATATTTGCTTCGGCCGCAAAAAAAAACGATCGGAGGTGGATCAGGTGCAGAAGAAGTATCGACTGCCTCGTTTATCTAAAAACTGCTAATCGTGGGGAGTTCAATTCCTGGGTTGGATCAAAAATAATTTATTGAAGTTTTCTGTCAAGAAATTTTCAGTAGTAGCCCGGGGTCCGGAGCAATGTGGTGGTTTTCTTCTTCTTCCTTCTTGCCTCTGAAAACACGAAAGGCCGTTAGTTCTGCACCTGATCTCCCTGCGGTCGTCCTGACGTCGGTCGGCATCTCAGCGACCTATAAAAGTACGCCTGTGTTTGCACTACATTGTACGCACACACACACACACACACACACACACGCACACACACACACGCGCGCGCGCGCACACACTCACTCAGACAAACACACACACACACACATTCCGTCACACATTTCGAGGACATTATTATTATTAGCTCAGACCTATCTTGATGAACGTCACTCGAATAAGGTTAAAATAATTGGAATGAAATGACGAACCATAAGAAAAATGGTAGCCAACATGCCAGGAAAGCCGACATTATAATCCCAAGAGTTCTCGCTGCTTTTCTCTCCCTCTTCATCTTGCTGCTTGCCATCGGTTGCATTTGTATGCTCTGCCGTTCACGCATCACGTCTCCCATCGAGATTCCGTTTATCTGCAGGTGCTTGTCTAGCAGCAACGCCGCCACTTTGCTCCTGGAATACAAGATATATTTAGAATACATAAGGTTTAAAATCTTCTTACTCACTATAAAAATCCGTTGCTGGACACGGGAATCTGGGTATCATGGGCTGTTTTCTAATGGGGTGAAACTGCCCTGCAGCTATAGTATGGTTGTAGCACGAATGGTTCTGCTAGACCGAGGGACCACACTCACACACAAGATCAAAGTAAAATGGCAGCTTTCAGCTGCTGTTTGTATGATGAGTGTGTAGAACTGGAGATCCTTTTTACTGGAAACGAGGCATTTCATCGTAATCTCAGGTTGTTACCCCTGTATAAGCATTTTGATTCTAAATTGAGGATAAATGTAGACGTCTATGAGCCACAGCATCCATGAACTAACAAGTGTGCCCGTCAATCACCCTTATTCTATAAAAAAAATCTTCCAGCCTATGCTCAGTTGCGTAATTTTTATCTTCCCCTAAACAGCTGGACCGGTTTTGAGGAAATTTTTGTTTGTGTTTGAGTAGGTCCTAAGATGGTTTATATTTACAATAATACCTGCTGTTGTTCAGATCAATAAATCACCCGTGTGAAGCCGGAGTGGATCACTAGTTTGTGTGTGGTTTCATTTTTACATCGAGGCATAAGCATGTCACAAACTACGCAGATTATTTTTGTATATAACGCTCTAGGAAATTCAATGAACTAACATACACAGCGCAGAAAAATTATATTTTATCTTTTTATTTATTATATATAATGTTAGTGTAAGCTCTTATTAAAAAAAGTAGTCCCGCTGGGTTTCTTGCTGGTTTTTCCCAGGACAGAGGTTTTTTTTGCGAACCAATAGTAATGCAATAAAAAATGACTTCCAATAAGTATTATTTATTATAATCCATATTGAATTAAAATGTTTCTGTTTCTACAGTAATAATATTATCTGCTCATACAAATATATCAGCAGATAATATCTGTAGATATAAATATAGCACACGATTTAACCTTTTTTTATAGTATAAAGTTGGCAAACTATTCCACGCGAAAGTACGTGGTTGCTGTGGCCCATAGACATTTACATCTATCCTCGATAACAAACCAAAATGCAGATGCATTATCAGATGTCATTGTAAGATGGAATGCCTCGTTTTCAGTAAAAAGCGTCTCCGGATCTCTCACCAAACGAAACACAAGCAGTGTTAAGTTGCTATTTTACGCTATTATTTTGTGAGAGCGTGGTTCTTCCCCAGTTGAGCCAACCAATTCGTGCTACAACTGTAGCTATATTATATAGCTACAGCGTGGCTCAACCACGTATATTTATACTTACATTTTTTTAGTTTAATACTTTGTAAAAAAGACCTCTTGAATTTGTCCGACTTAGATTTTTTGTTTAATATATGAGTAATTTTCTATATACAATTTTTAACGCAGGTCACATTTTACTTTAAAACTAACTTAATTAGAAAATTATTGTATGGTACTAATAATGTTGATTTGATCACTTATTTTAATTATACTTAATTTTATTACTTCCTTTTTCATGTTCACGACACAATCTATTTTAAGCGAAATATAAAATTAACAATAAAAAAATATAAAGACACTTATTGAATTTCGATCGTGTAGTTCAAATGTGCATTAAAGGCGTATAGTCCCACTAGAAGAAGAGTAGAAGAAGTTTAAAGAGAGTTTTATGAAAAAAGAATAGAATAGAACAGAATATAAGACATAGATTTAACAAATATTACAAGTTATATTTATTAAAAATCAAATATAAATTTACCAATAGAAAAAAAAACTTCTGTCCTGAGAAAAAACCAGCAAGGAATCCAACAGGTATTTTTAAACATTAATTTACTACTTCGCTATTTACTGTGTACTCTTTAGTATCCTTAGCAAACAATTTTTGCTTAATATTTTTAGAGGCATATTTTCTAGAATAAATTTGTTCAGTATTAAGTAATACATATTTTAAAATCATTTAAAATAGAATAGGCGTAGTCGGGGCACATGAGAAAGTCGGGCGGTGACCTAATTAATATTGTGGAACCTTATTTTAAGGACCGTTTGACCTGTCTCACCTAATCGTTATTTGGGACGACAGAATTAAAATATTTAAAGTTGCTTTTAAAATAATTATGGCGGATTTATATTTAAAAGGTAACTTAATGAGTCTGTTATAATGTTTGACTGTGCAAAACCGTATAACGCTGTACCTTAAAATATAAAAGAATCAAAAACATTAACTTTCTATAAAAAAATTTGAAAAAGCTTTGTTTTGAAAAAATAACCAAAAAAAAAACAAATTGATTTTAATGTAAATTAGTTTGTAGGCACCCCCACTTCCGTTTTGGTTGCATGAATTTTTCAGTTATTACAATTTGTGCGCGACGTTCAAACTTATGTTTACTGTTTTCTTTAATTGTTAGCCCACATCTATATTTATTATTGTGTATGCTCGTAATGAATTCCTTTATTATTGTTTGTAAATTGTATAATTTCTCGTAAGTAATTTTTATTCTTTTGGGGAATAAATAATATCTGAAACATAAACATTTAAATATAATTTTAGCCCACGATTTTTGCCTTACTAATACCGTGTCCAAATAAGGTCACAGAAAAAGCGTAAAACCAAAATGGAGGGTGTTAGAAAAAAGAAATAATAAAAACGACGGGTTGCACTCCGGGAGTGCCGGCAGAAGTGAAAAATTGAATATTAACATTGCGCATTTTTGATATTTTGGAATGATTAGGTAATAATTTTTTACACGAATTGTTTTATAGCACATGAACATTCGCGCAAGCGCCCTGCGCCGCCTAAACGAAGCAGGCGCAGGCATACATTTTCGCCGCGCCGTAGAAAGAGAGGGGGATACTTCCTCTCCTACGCCGCGCCGGCTGTCTCTTTCTCTCCATCCGTCTTACGAATCACGATCAGGGTCACGTGTCCTGTCTCGAGTTTAACATTTTTTACCCATTACAAAAAAGTTTACAACGCCGCTAAATAATTTTTCACTTCAAAAACTTAAAGTTACAGCCTATATATGTACCACTTCTTGGCACAGGCCTCCGCTTTTATAGGAAAATCTACATTTATGCATGTAATGTAATATATTATATACTTGCCTATTCTATCAAGCGCAACACTAGGATTTCCTTCTGTATCTTGGTATCGTGAAGGTATTTAAAACAAATAAAATGCAAAAGGACCTGACATCCAGATCTCAAACTATTATTTGTAAGCCGTACGAATACTTGTTTCATGCGGGATGCCGCACGTATTCAATTTAGTTTTTTTTCCATTTACATTGGTTTAGAAAATACCTCTATTATGGGAAGAAAAAACAAAGCCACCGGCGGGATTTCTTATAGTAATATGTTTACCTATTTGTATTTATTTTGTAAGCAACTTTGTAGCGATCACATTATAAAAAGTTTAATTCGGATCATGAATGAATGACGGATGTTGGCCACAGGATTCCGTGATCAGGATGGCTATTAAAGCAGGCCGCATTAATCTAGTAATATGGCGAAAACAAAATTATAATATGTATTAAGGGCACTTTTAGATACTTACAAAACGTTTCATAGAACAAAATTTGAATAGAAAGAAAAATAAATATTGTATGTCAAAAAATATGTTAATATAAACAAACAAGTAATAAAATTAAAAATGTTGTACAATCCACTTCAACATAATTAAAATGAGAACATCAATGTATTCGAAGTCAATTAAATACGCATTATTTAAGATAACTAAAAAACTACTGGTCAGACCTTAATTAAATTTATATGGGACCACACGAAAAGCACCAGCTTTTAGATAGGCATCAGAATCGGTTCACCCAGAGAAAATTTATGAGGAAGTCATAAAAACACGACGAAGGACAATTCGAATTGAATAACTCCTCCTTTTTGAATTCGGTAAAAAAGATAAAATAGGAAATGTGGTACAATGGGCGGTCTTATGATTTTTTTTTCACTTTTACATGAATAAAAAAATTAACATAAGCCATAATGTATAAAATAATTAAAGCTCCGACATAAGAATGTGAAATTATTTTATACTTTTTAGCGCTATGAAGTCAGCATTTATTTCTTGTTAAAAGTTTTTTAATTTTTTTATTGGAGTTAGGAATATCTCGATCTCAGTTATGGAACAAGGAAATTGAATTTTTATTTTTTTAAAGTGGTAGAGCCACGCAGCTATTTTAGTAGTATAGTTGTAGCAAGAATGGGTCAGCTCGACCGGGGTAAGATCACGCTCTCACAGAATACCAGCATAAAATAGCATAAAATAACAGCTTAACACTGATGTGTTTCGTGTGGTGAGTGTAGAGAACCGGACACCCGTTTTAATGTAAACGAGGCATTCCATCCTAGTCCTCACGGGGTGAAAACGCATCTGCATTTTTATTTCTAGTCGTGGATAGCTGTAAGTTGATGCTGTGGCCCATAGACATCTGTCTATGGGCCACAGCATCCACTTACCATCAGGCAGAATATGTGCCCGTTTGTCATCCTTAAGCTATAAAAAATGTCGCCCAAATAGTTACATTAAAAACTTTATCCCCTAATTTGCTACCCTTAGAGTAGATTTTTACTTCATATTTATACGGAAACAGCCTTGAGTTATAACCTATTTAATAAAAAAGAACCTTTAAAATCGGGTCTGAATTAGCGAAGATATCGCGTACCATACATACAAAAAACATAGGGCAGAATTTTGTACCTCTTCCTTTTTTGAAGTCGGCTAAAAATAAAATAAATATCATGTATATCGATCGCGCATACCTATTAATGTCATATCACGTACCGTGGACGTTGTTTTGTTTCATATGAACGTTCACTATCCTAAATATTTACTGTCTGATTACTTATCTTCCTTTAGTAGATTTGGTTTATGATAGTTTACTTAAGTTTACTTTTTGGTATGCACGTTGACGTTGAAGTTTACGCCGTGTAGTTGCAGCGTAAAATAATCAAATTTAAGAGAATTGTGAAGTGCCAATACGCAGTGCTGTTTCACATCACTCTCTCCGTATCGTCGTCGTGCGATAGAGAGAGTTGTAAATGTCGGAAGTTTGTCTATATTTTCTTTTTAAAATATTGCTTTGAGCGATAATGTTTTCACCCCCCTATACCTTTACGAAATGAGACAATTTTGTTATTCATTCAGTCGTGTCAGATTCATTATACCTTAATTTAGGTCTATACGTTTTCTTTTTTAGTAATTCAATTTAGTTTAATTTAAAAAAAAAACGCTCGAGGAAGTTTTTAAGTCAAAAATATAGATATTTAGATGCTAATAATTTATATCGTACGCAATATTTCCTTAAAATAAAAACATACGGACTTAGTATTTTGTTATATATCTACAATATTTCCAAAAATAGTGAAAATGTAGACTATGTTTACAGGAAGGAAACCGTTATCGCTTTTTGTACGAAAATTTATAGCTTCAAAATCCTCTTAAATGTCATGCTGTAAAAATCAATAATTTCAAAAGTAGTATATGTCAATGGTAAAAATGTGCAAAATTAATGAATCTTAACTGTATACTGCCAGTAACGTATTTAATATAATTATAACAAAACTGTTACAACAATTCCGTAAAATTTAAAGTCAAAAAGAAAGAAATTTAGATGTTAATAGCTTATATCGTTCGCAATATTTCCTTAATATAAAAACGTATGGACCTAGTTTTGCATTATATCTACAAGATTTCTAAAAATTATGAAAATTAGACTACGTATACCGAAGTTATCGCGTTATCGGTTTTTGTATGAATATATACAGCTTTACAATACTTTAAAAAAAATTCATCAAAATTATTATGAGGGAAATGAAACCGGAGACAATAGGCAGTTGTTAAATAGCCCCTAATAATTCAAAATATTTAAAAAATTACAGTCGCGAACTCCAAGTGAAAAGACCATGGCAAACATCTCCATTACAGGTAATCCATGGTCGAGTATAAGGTTATAATGAATGCATAGACGAATTCGTGTTGAAACTGGACAAAAACATAACTATAATAATTATGAGTTGGTGCCGTAGCCAGGACCATCGGTCTTCTTGATCTAACTTTTGGTTGGAAATAAAAAAAAATGTATAAAATACATTTTTAAAAAATATTTACAAATGCATCATTTTGTATCCCTATCTATCACCGATACATGTTATGTCATCGCGTACGTTTTTTATGTGAGTTTTATTGTTATTAGTTACTAGACAGCGGGACGAGCGAACAATCATTTGAATTATTTTACATTGTTTAGTAATTGCTATTGAGTTCTTGTCCGTGGCCGTGGAAGGAAAAGGAGAGATGTGTCGCCTGGCAAGGTGATCTCTATCCAGGAAGCGGCCAATAGCGCAGTAGCTTCGAAATTGTGATAGCGCGATTTAGGCTTCGGTGCGTTTTACTTGTAGCGCGACGACAGCGCCGCCACAAATATCAAGCGAATTTATGGAATACTAGCGAACTTATCGATTTTTAATTACTTTGGAAAACGATTATTTAGTAGACACAGTTCATCAAGCCCTGCTAAAATGTTAGATCTAGTAGGAGATTGTATATTGATTTATTATTGTATTCACTCAGAATAAAAGTTTTTAAGTATTTATATATATTAAGTATTTTTACATATATTAAGTAACTTGAATAAACATTCGATAGAAATCTTAACAGATTTTCGAAAATACATAATATATTGTATACAGCGGTTATATGTATAAACGTTATACACTATTTACATATTCGGTGCCCTTATAGCTAAGGCATTAAAGAGGAGGAGGAGAGGAAGAGGAAGAGGAGGAGAGGACTGTATAAAGGAGACGGTCCTGGATCAGGCGTCCAGGGGACAGGCTTAGTCTATGTACACTATAACGTAAAAAGGCAAAAATTTAAGGGATTTTATAAAAAATAAAATAAGAGTATAAATCAAACTAAATGACCCGCTAAAAATGAAAATACAATCCCAATTTTTGTTGATCTTACAAGATGGCGCCCTTCCAGTCATAAAATTATACGTCAAATGTCATGTTTGACAAGTTACTTGAATCATGAAATCATGTAGGTAGAGTGATATTTTTTTGTTTATTCCGAGCTTGTTCGTGTAGTTGTGAATTAGTGACTGCGTTTATTGTGTTTCTTTTGGATTTTTTCTTTAAATTTCGAGCTTGTTAAGGAACTTGACGGCGTATTGATAAATAATGTGTTAATGATTTCCCATTATTTTTGCATACTTATTCGATATAAACCTCTTTTGGATATTTGACTTAAAACTCCTTTAAATAATGTTTATTCAGTGACACATTATCAAAACACATCAATATCTCCGAATATGACACACAGGCACACACACACACACACACACACACACACACACACACACACACACACACACACACACACACACACACACACACACACACACACACACACACACACACACACACACACACACACACACACACACACACACACACACACACACACACACGCTCGCACGCACGCACGCACGCACGCACGCATGCACATGCAAAAGTGGTATAATATATTATTTTAATTTATTTCCCTACTTGTACAAAACCAGCCCTACACTACATACAATTTAAGAACGCAAATAAATATAAATTTATATAAAGAATGCCAAAGTATGTATATGAAGATGAAGGTAGAAAAGAAATACGGGAGTTTATAAAATATTTAATAACTACTTATTGTGCACAGAATGTGTGAGTGAGGAAATATCAAAAAATGTTTATTGAAAGTTTTGTATAGAATAGTGAAACAAGGAGTTCGTTTTCAGTTTATTGTGATGTGAAAACATTATATTACATAGAAAGAAAAACTATTGAGTAAAATACGTTTTAATACCTTTAATATTAATTAGAATATATGATTGAATAAGGTAAAATATCTGTTTAGTTGAAGCGCTGTGGGTTGCAGGTTCAATTCCTGCATGAAAAATTACTTTGTACCTCCAAATAGTTTACAGATAATCCTAGGCCTGGTTGTATATTAAACGCACTTGAGATAATGTAGAAACTTTTGCAGATCCTGAACGACTTGTACCATAGCTCACATAGTTTGCTTTCAGATAGTCCGCCGCTCCATTTCGACCAGTGGGTGTCGTAAGAAAAGCCTATGGGATAGTCAGAAATATCTCACGGCTTCCTATAAATATCTGTTTTCTTCTAAGAAGTTTGACTTCTTAGTATATTCTCTCGTATTCTAATAAACAGGCACTACAGTGGGTAATTTACGGTCAATCCTCCGTAAATTTTTTATTCGACTATGAGCGTTTAAGCCCATTTTTTTTTTGTAATCAGGGAACGTTGTGTTGACAATCTAACACTGTTTTCATTTAATGTCAAAAAGAAACTTTTTATTCAATATTAAATATGCCTCTGTCCTGGGAAGAACCAGCAAAACCTCATCGAGACTTATAAAAAATAACAGCTTAGAATTGTTAAAGTTACTCAATAATTAACAACACAAAATAAATTAGAAATAGCATGGTAGCGATCACTTCATTCCCAAAGGTTATTATCATCCATAAATTCCTTAATATAATGTTTAATATAAGTGACTAATCTCTACTTCGGGTGGTTCATTAAGTGCAAGGCCAAAGCAGCTGCAAGTATGCTAGGAGTCCTTGCAAAGATGCAGCGATACTTCACGCTGGGACAGCTGCTTACGTTTTATAAAGCGCAAGTGTGATCGTGCATGGAGTATCGCTGCCATATATGGGCTGGTGCTGCAAAATGCCACCTAGCAGCTTTGGACTTAATGGAAAAGCGTGCTAAGAGGCTTATTGGTGACCCAAATTTGGTTCAAACCAATCTTACTAGCCTCGAACACAGGCGCAAAGTGTCCAGCCTTTTGGTTTTCTACAGGATGCATCGGAGAGTGTGCGCAGGAATTGCATTATTTAATTACTCTCTCTCCCTTCCACCATCGGACAACTAGATGTTCGGCCAGTCTCCACCCTTTCGTGGTTGGCTTACCACGCATAACCAAATGGTTTGCTACGTCGTTCATCATGCGTACAGCAAAGGAGTGGAATAAATTGCCAGCATATATCTTTCCATCCGATTACGGTGTGAGTGTCTTCAAAGCAAGAGTGAATAGGTTTTTATTAAATCAGTGCGATTCACCATCTTAGGCAACATCACCACTTAATCAGGTGGGATTGTAGCTAAGCGCTGGTTTAGAACAATAAAAAATAGTGTGGGATTATCCCACTAGATGGAGACACGTCCTGGTATTATACGCAGGAAGTCGATGAATGCAAATGGCTCAGGACCGTGCTTTGCAGCATTGCTTGGAGGGGGGCTATGTTCAGCGGTGGACCTGTGAAGGGCTGAATTGAATGCATGAAAATTTACTAAGAAAACGATGTCATTATTTATTTGCGCACTTTTATAATACGATTTGAAGTTAATTTCTGACAAGTATGTAAACTCATTTTGTATTTGCCTTAAATGAGTAACTTTTGTTAATGAAAACACAACCAGCGTAAAATAGCAGCTCAATGCTGCTGTGTTTTGTATGATGAGTGTAGAGAACCGGAGAATCTTTTTACTGAAAACGAGGCATTCCATCTTAGTCCTCACGGGTGACAACGTATCTGCATTTTGATTTGTAATCGAGAATAGATGTAGATGTCTAAGGGCCGCAGCACCACTTACACCTTCTTACCCATCTTTTAGTTCGTTTCCCTTTCTTGCCTTTTATGAAACGCACGAGACGATATTATGGGGTAGAGGAGACACCTCCACAACTTCCACACCAACTTCTACACCACCACGACTTGGTCTTTTGCAGGCTGATAAAAAAAGAAAAATATTCCAAATGGAAGCTTGGCTTACTAACCTGTATAACATTCTCTCTTGGCGGTCCGCCTCAATATAAATTCTATAATACATGAAGATCATTATTACTCCCGGTATCCAAAAACTGACACTACTCGATATTACCGCATATATTTTGTTCACAGTAAAACTGCACACTTTTGGGTGCCTTTTTCTAAAATCCAAGTGCTCGTGCGTGGTGTACCATCCCGCAAATATTGGAAGGAATGAAACCAGTGCCGGGCTGCACCATACGACAGCCAGCATGATCCCCAACTTGCCGCTTGTCATGATAAGTGGATAGTCCAACGGTTGAACGATTGCATAGTATCTATCAACGCTTATGCAACAGAGATGTAATATAGATGCCGAAGAAAAGTACACGTCCAGTGAATTCCAGACATCGCACATGAAGTATCCAAATAGCCATTCTCCATTGGTAATCTCAACGCTAAAATTGAAACACATAGCCCAGATAGCAACTAACATATCCGCTAATGCAAGGGACACAACAAAGTAGTTGGTGATGACGCGGAGCTTTCTATGTCTCATAACAGACACAATGACCAACAAGTTGCCAAATATAGCGGCCAGTATTATAAAGAGCATGATTAAACATTTCAAAATTATTAAAAATACTATGATGGCGTCATTTTCAAATTGGTTGGTGTATACGAAGTCGTTCGTCGTCTCGTTAATCTCGAGCGACTTGTTCACGTAGCTGTCAGTGAGATACATTGAAGTAGAAAGATCTCTAAAGTCTAATGTAATATTCTCTGGTGTGTCGGTCAAGACAATTTCAACTTTCATATTTCACATTTTGCTGCATAGTTAGCGGGATTAAGTCATGTTAATTTCTTTCGTCAGTGAAAACTTGCTCGTTGTGTGTAAATACTCATTGATGCAGTTTCCCATTCTGATGAGTTTGTGAAGTAGTACCTGGAAATGAAAAGAAAATATGTTAGATAAAACATATTTTACAACTTTTTTTTTCGTGTTTTTCCTCTAAATGAGACACCTTCCGGAGAAGTAGGCGTTAAAGATTTCTTAGCAGTTTTGTCAAACTAGATTATTATCATCATTACAGTGCTTCACAACTCAACTTCATTAGTTGAGTACACAGGCCTTCTCACACAATATGGTCCGGAGTCAAAGCAGCATTCAAAGATTTCCTGCATCTCATATCAGCACGTCACATCTGGTGTGGATTGCTCTACATTTCGCTTAATCAATAAGCATCCGAGAGAAGCAGCGGATATCCGTTCTCCGCCATCCATTTTCGGTTATTTTTTTATTTACTAAATTAGTTTTTCACTATGGCGATATTGGTGTTTCTTCAGGAAAGCCTAATGGTAATCGGATTAATGGTTTATAGTGGACGCAATTGAGCGAGGAAGGCCCTCATCAAACTAGTTAAGACACATATGCCTCTAAAATCTTAGCGATCAGCCACCACAGAGCCTCGTTAAGCGGCAAAAGACGTGTCGTATTATTGACGATATTATGTCTATCTTATAGTGTCGTTAGAATAAGTGGTAACGGGGAGAGTGTACGCAACTGAGAGAGGGCGAGAGGTGCTCTTAAAACTAGTATATATTTTTATTTCATTACGCAGATCTTAGCTAATCAATTTTTAACATCTTTAAGACTTACATAAAGTAAAGCCTGATTTTATTAATAAATAAATGAACTTATAAATAGCTAGTACCTGGATGACCGAGCTTTGCTCGGTTTTTTTTTGGAATTATATTTAGACACAAATTACATACTGATGAAACATGAATCCTATTTTTTGATCTTATTGATATAATAAAAAAACTGAACTGGTTAACACAGTGTCAAAATTTACCTTCTTATATTGTAGCAGTTTTTTATTGCCTGAAAACACGGACAAAAAGACATGTTTTAAAATAAATCCTATCTAGATCGATTTATTGCCCCTGAAGCTCCCTGAACACTAAATTTTATGAAAATCGTTGGAGCCTCTTCCGAGATTCCGATTATATATATATATATATATATATATATATATATATATATATATATATATATATATATATACACAAGAATTGCTCGTTTAAAGGTATAAGATAAGATTAAAAAGGTAATTGATTGTGATAGCAGACCAAATTAAAGTTGTAAATATTAAAGGTTAACGCCGCATTTCGAGAGGTGGCCTAATGGAGATGTACTATAAGGCTATAATAATAATGTACTCCAGACCGAATTTCGGTCACGGCGGCCAAACTCAATCGAGCCATCGGCGCAGGACAGGATTATAGTGCCCAAGTGTATGAGCAAGCACAGGTGCACTCTCTATTCCTTCACTCTCGTAATCCGATGGGACGGTAAACCGACACGACAGGAAGAGAGATCAGGCGCAGAACCAACGGCTTTGCGTGCTTTCCAAGGCACGGGGGTGAGACACCGCCAACTTCCTGACTCCGGGCAGCTTCTGAGAATTTCTTGACAGAAAAACTCAATAATAGATTTTTTGGCCCGACCCGTGATTCGAACCTAGGATCTCATAGTCAGCAGTCACACTACTACAACCACTAGACCAACGAGGCAGTTGGCTTTTTTTGTTATAAGTATATTTCCTTTAAAATACCTTAGTTGCTAACTTTGTATTTCATCCACTGTTAATCATAGGTGGTTTCTGAATTTTCTCGTGTTTACCTCAATCGTCACGGCTGGATGGACCATCGTATTAGCAGACGCCCATAAAATATCCAAACTGACGACAGATCATGTCGTTTGTTTGGGCATATAATATCTAACGCTATAAGTCACCCATGGTTGAATTTGAGCACTGTATTTTGTTATGCCTTTACCACTCGGCAAGTATTTTCAGTTTTTGATAATAAAATAAATAAAAACAACTTGAATTAGGAGTTCACTAGGTAGTAGGATTCGTTCTCTACCTAGAGTCCGTCTGTGAAGGTTCTTCTTACCTATTTCCGCTGTCACAAAGATTACCACGTGAGTCTAGGGGTCATAACCAAAATTGCTGATCACGTGGTCTCGGAGGCAGATTCCGAGTTAGGCGAAATCATTTATTGTTTTTTTTTTTTTTTGTTAAGAAATTCTCAGTAGCAGGCCAGAGTCAGGAAGTTGGCGGTGTTTTGCCCCAGTGCAGTGCCACGACAGTATGTAAAGCCGTTAGTTCTGCGCCCGATCTCTTTCCGATCATGTCTGATTACAATCTCATCGGACTATGAGAGTGGGATAATATGGAGTACACCTGTTCTTGCACATACACTTAAGTCTGACCGCCATGACTGATATAGTATCCTCCGGGAATAGAAAGTTCTATTGAATAATTTCAATATTTTTCTAGAGTGCCCGTATGTTCTTGCATACACTCGGGCACTATAATCCTGTCCTGCGCAGATATACTTAGTCTACGTTGAGAGTTCTGGAGGACATTATTATAGAGCCAATATACTTACAAGCTATGAGGCATACTATCTTAGTCCTCAGGTGGTGATAACGCATTCGTAACCTCTTTTGTATGAAGTTGGCTACAGGTGTCCAAAGGAAGGAAGGTGCCACTTACAATCAGGTAGACAGTAAGTTCGCGTGTACTTTGGATTCATTGTAGTGTAGGTATGTACTATGACGAAACAATTTAACTAAAATATTAAATGATATGCTCCATATGTTGAATATATGTGTCTTCATGAAATGTAGAAATAATATTAAATTAGTTTAGTAATATCATATTATATTTATAGAAGAAGACACCATTCAAGTGTCTCTAGCTGGTACCTACCTATGTACCTACGTCATACTTGCTATAAATAAGTATATTTCCATTCAAAAAAGTCGTTGTTGTTAAAAATCATCAGGGAGCTTAATTTCTTGTCTTGCGCCCACATTACATCATGAAAAAATGAAATTGCTAAGGGACGGATAAGACAGTTAAGGCCGATCCTCATTTGCCATTAACAGTTCGTTCTCGGTCCGATTTTGGTCTGATTTATTTTAAATTTGATTCGAGCAAAACTTGACTGTTATGGATAGTACGAATGCACACATATGTTTTTTAATTGATTATATTTCATTGATTCAAACTACTTTTACGGATTTAATCGCGTTTATTTATGCTATTTTTAATACCCAGCGTTTCGGGTGTTTTCCAGCACCCATGGTCACGGGGGACTGAGGTGACTGACGTCCCGATGTCAAAGTTAACCCGGAGTACCTTCAGCTTTTTAATTATTCTCTTTGGTCCGATCTACGCAGAATGAAATAACTGTGTTTTAAAGTCTTGCAGTGGTATGCTTGAGTTTAGTTTAACAGAGAGCACGAGGGATCTGTGACAGCAAACACCTGGCCGCCGAGCTTCAGCACGTCAAGAGAGTTCTGCACGACAATAAGCTTCGGGTCTCGTGCCTAAGTCACAGTGACCGAGTAAAGCCGGCCACAGTCGAGCTTGTGCCTGCTGTACCACCATATGTCAGAGGTGTCACAGACAAGATTGGCTACATCTTGAAACGAGCTTCTATTAGAACATTCTACAAGCCGCTGAAGAAGATTGGTTAGTTTTTACCATCCGTCAAGTGTCATATTCCTCTACAAGATGCAGGAGTGTACAAGCTTGATTGTGATGGTGGTCTCTCATATATAGGGCAAACAAAGAGATCAATTAGAACCTGCGTAAAAGAACACATAGCTGACGTGAAGGATCAACGTTCCGGGAAGTCTGCAGTTTGCGAACATATCCTAGATGCCCCAACCATTACATCAGATTTGATAGACCACAAATCCTCGCGAAAGAACATCGATTCCTACCAAGGATGATACGTGAGGCTATTGAAATAAAAAAAACACATTAATTTCAATAGAGAAGGAGGCTGGGAACTACCACCTGCTTGGGACCCTATAATTAATAAAATTAAAACTAAACCCAAGCATACCACTGCAAGACTTCAAAACACAGTTATTTCATTCTGCGTAGATCGGACCAAAGACAATAATTAAAAAGCTGAAGAGTGACAAACGAGCACACAGTCCACTTGATAGTAACTGGACGCTGAGGCCCATATACATCTACATTAATCCTCAATTAACGATCATAATGCAGATGCGTTGTCCCTTGAGGAGTGAGATGGAATGCCTCGTTTCCAGTAAAAAAAATCCTCAGATCTCTACACTTGTGAGTGTACCGATCTAAGTATCTTTTATAAACTTCTATGTAGATACAAAACAAAACCTACCTAAATAATGGTCTACGCGGGGTGAGCCGTGTACTGACTAAAGTATTCACTACAGCGCAAAAAATTTGTTATGTTGTCTAAAGAAACTATTAAAACATAAAGCGCCAGATAGCTAATAGAGTATAGTTATCACGCCACTAAATCGTCGTTAGCGCACGTAATATTATGACGCTTACGAATTTCGTTCAATCTTACATAAATAAAAAATCTTTTAAATAAAAAAATAAGCAGAAATGTAATATAAAATTACGTCCAGGTTCACACTTCGATTCAAATACTCGTATTATTAATGGCTTTTTAAACGCTCCTACACTCCATGTATGTTGGAGTTTATTAAGGATAACTCAAAAATTACATCTAATTTATATGAGACATTTGAAGAGCACCAGCTTTCCAATAAAAAAAGAATCATTAAAATCTATAAATCTACTTATTCTAGAAAAAACTTCCGAGGTGACAAAATTCAGTCGAATTGAGAACCTTCACCTTTTTATGAAATCGATTGAAAACAGGAGCTTTTACATTTCTGTACATCTGTGATAGGTTCGTATAGTAATAATATTCTTAGATATTTAATATTTTTGTAGTTATTTTATATCAAGTCAATAAATAACATTTTATACGTTGTAGAGCCATGCTGCAGTTATATTAGAAGTATAGTTGTAGCACGAATGGGTCAACTCGACCGGGGAAGGACCACGCTCTCACAGAATACCAGCGACAAATAGTAGCTTAATGCTGCTGTGTTTCTTAGGTTAGTGTAGAGAACCCGAGACCCTTTTTACTGAAAACGAGGCATTCCATCTTAGTCCTCACGGATAACAACGCATCTGCATTTTGATTCGTAATCGAGGACAGATGTAGATGTATGTGGGCCACAGCAACCACTTACCATCAGGTGAACTGTTTGCTCATTTGTCACCCTATCCTATAAAAAAAAAAGAAAAAAAAGAACAGTGTTTATACTTACATTAACCGAAGCTAACAATTTAGGTTCAACAAACCCCGCATGTTCAGAATTTTCTTTTTAATATATTCACCAAAGCGGAAAATTTAGATAAGAATAATTGAAAGTAAAGAACATTATCCCAAAATATATACCTAATAATTCAAAGGGATATTGAGCCTATCTAGCTCCCATTTTCCTATTACGATGTAAGCAGTTTATTTTTTGCAAAATTTACTTCGAAAACACTGCGTGATATATTTCACAGGCATAAATTTACTACCCTGCCTACAGGGAATTAGGGTCGAATGAGGCCTTGTACATTTTAAAAATAATCTGTAATCCACGATTTTTTTTTACTTTTACGTACAATCTCTTTATTGTATTATTATATTCACATTTTCTTTTCATCTTGTTTTGATAAGAATAAGTTATTTCATGAAAAGTAAACAGCACTTAATGCTTACATTATCTAAAATAAATTTTAGAAGAATATAAAAGTAATCATATTAATTTGTTACAGTTATTGGAATACGGCGAAGTGATTGTACAGTGGAATTGATGATAATGTTTTTAGTGATGATGTATTAATCACGAACAATAATGATCATTAATTATAATTATTTATACCACTACCGATACCATATCATCCCGCGGGTGTCGTAGGAGACGTCATAGGGAAACAAAAAAAGAGCTCGGCAGTTATGTCTTCTTAATAACGACTAAAAATAAAAAATCTGCAGTTGCCAACCCTCTTGTCAAGCGTGGCAACTATGGCAAATATGCCCACTATGAGGCAGTCAACGGTGAAGGTATATGTTCAGCGGTGGACTTAAATAGACTGTAACGGTAACGATAATTATTATTAGCATTAATTAAAATAAAATAAAATGTGTAATTTAAAAAAATCACTACTGGGAACAGTCCAGCTCGCATTTCTGCTAGCATTTTGGAGGAGTCCGGCACGTTGCCACAATGCGTGATAGCAGACAGCAAATTAAAATCCTCAAAATGTTCCTAATCTACTTATTTGTGAAGAGAGCCACTTAGGGAATCAGCGCTTGCTGTAAATTTCACAGCACGCAAACAACCCAGGATCATTCTTCGCCGGCACCAATGAGATTGTTAATTGAAATTTGAATAATTAATTTACCACGTGAACCGTAGTAGTAGAAATGATCGTGAATAAATTATTTCATGAGCATCTGCAGTCTACTAATACGTACTGGAACAGTACAGTACAATGCCAGACTAATTATTTTAAAAACCTTAGAAATAAGAGGAGGTCTATACCCATCATTGAAACGTAACTCCCCTTTTTTATTTATTATAATATGCCAGTGCTTGATTACAATTCCACATGGTAGTAAGTGGTAATACAGCCATATGGTAAATCGCACTGTTTTAGCGTAACAAAAGCCTATTCATTCTAGCCATAAAGACGCCCAGATTGTATACGGACGGAAAAAGAGACGCCGGAAAATTATTCCACTCCTTTGGTGTACATATTATAAACGAAGCAGACCATTTGGTTCTTTTCTTTTCTTTCTTTTTCAACTGCCTATTACACAGAAATATTACAATATACTTTATATTGAAAGATAATGATTTCTATTATGTTAGACCCGCCATTTTGGATTTTTGGTTACAAAAAGGTGTGCCGAAATGTGCCCAATATTGTAGTGCGCCACGAAAAAGATATATAATTCGAGCTTGATTGTTATAAGTAGTTACATTTATTAGAAAAGAAATTGATTTCTTTTTTTTACTTTTTAAAAATATAAATATCGTTCTGTTACGGTCAGGCCTTTCGTTATTATTTATTTATTTGAATAAGAAATTGATTAGATCATTGTAACTTCAATAACAGGCAACCAAATCATGTACAAAATACAGATAACAAACTAAAGATAACAATAATAAATAATAATACTGTATTAAGGAGATTGTTTTTAAGAGGATGATAACTAATGAAGCGAGAATCAGTCTTTTATTCTCGCTCTTTACGTAAGCTTTGCTGAATTTTAGATATCATTGAATAATAGAACAAGGAAGTTTGTACTTTGCGAAAATGAATTATTATATTAAAGTTGTCGAAAATAGCTAAAACCCTTGCAAATATGGTGTATATGAATAAGATGTAAGTTGAAGACAACCTTCTCCAAAGCACTATTACTGTCACTGAACACAACACCACCCTAAATGGAAACACCACTTACGTTACGTTATATTTTTCTAAATAGACTTTAGCTAACTGTTAAGCAGTTCTTAGCTATTGTTCTTCGAACTTTTTCATCATTATCACTATTACAGTCCTTCACAATTTCACAACTAAACACCAATGAATACCGCAAATCACAGTCCTGATCCACCCGCATCAACAGGCATCAACATGAGAAGGAGCCTAGTCATGACAAGTACTTATTCCGATAGTAGAATGCTTAACTAAGCGAGTATCCTATTGTAGAGTTTAGAGTTGTGTTGCAAGTGGTCTTAGTGGTGTCACGTTTATTGATGGCACTGATAGTGAGAGACTTATAGTAATGAAAGTAGTGCTCTTAAAACTATGTGTAATTAATATTTACATCTATAATATTATTGCAATGCATTTTATTTCTTGAGATCGAATCGAAATGACAATTTCAGAATTACCAAATGTGAAACTCTGTTAGCAGTAGAATAATGCAATTCAAAGCAAACCTTGTCCTTTTACGCTTATTAATTCATCACGTATCATCGGAAGTCAATATTGATTGGCGAAACTTGAGCTACTTGCGTCAACAAATATCATCCAATTAATTCCCCTACGAGTTTACTTGACAATGTTCTGTGCGAATGACGTATTAACATACTCACTCGTAGTTGTACGCAGAAGGTTGTCAATTAACGTCGAGTCGTGTCAAATTAGACAATCCACTCTTTAAATTTAGGCCAATTTAAATTATTTTTTTTTCCTGACGTGTATGTTTGTGTTTAGTATATGTGTATAATGGCCGTGTGTGGTAGCGGCGTAAGAATATCAACCAATCCATACACCCCATGGCTGTCATGACCAGTCTCCTGCCAAGCGGAGCAGGTATCCTAAATATCATACCTATAAGTAAAATGGGGGAGGCCTATGATCAGCAGTGAAGCTTTTAATATACTGTAATGACGATATTGACGATGGTGAATAGAATAATTTTTATTCAATATAGGTGTGGGATGGGGTGATTACAAGTAGTTCTTATTGAAAGCCAATATTTTACCTTTACCACTGGTTCGAAAAAAAAACAGAGTTTTTTTTCCTGGGAAGAACCAGCATGGAACCCAGCGTGACTTTTTTTAAATAAATTTTACAATGTCAAGAGTCACATAATATTTACAAAATTTATTTTAAGAAACGGGTAAGTATTCGGATTATTAACATTTATTGTTGCAAAATTTAATACATTTATGTTTATTGCCGTTTAAACGTAGATTATTAACGTTAAACCAATGCACTAATATCGATATAGCATTTTTCACTTCGTCACATTTAAATGATTGACGTTTAAGCAATAATTTCAAAAGAAAAGATATGCTCATCTAATAACTTTTTCATACAAGAAAAAGTAGCGCATATGACATAATACAAAAGTCATATTATAACACGACGTAACCAGGGTCGAATTTCTAAGTATAATTACTATCCTAACTAGCTGTTACCCGCGGCTTCGCCCGCATGGTCTCTGGAAAATGCACTATCCATTGCTTTTTGAATTGAAAGAAAACTGAGTTTTATAGATTTTTCAGAGACGCAGCCATTAAAAGGAAACTAAGCAAAATTGATTCGTCAGCCTATTTAAATGTTTTGAAACGTAGCGTACAGGAAAGCATGAAAATAGCCTATTCCAAATGGAAACGGGATATTTTTTTAATTAAAGGAAACTGAGCATAATTATCCGTCAGGGATGCAGACTTTTGAAAAGAAACTGAGCTAAATTGATTCGTCAGAGATGCAGTTTTCTGAATTGAAAGGGAACTGAGCCAAATAAAAGATCCGTCAGAGATGCATCCTTTTGAGTTGAAAGGAAACTGAGCTTAATAGGTCCGTCAGACGTGAAGCATTTGGAACTGAAAAGAAACTGAGCTAAATGGGAAATTTTGAATTGAAAGGGAAGATCTGTGGGAATTCTGGTTAATTGATTGTGGGAATTTTGGAAAAAAAAACTAACTGAACACTATTTTATATTCTACTGTACACAATGTTATATGTTTTTCCATTCGGGGAAAGAATGTGGAGATTCTGGGCATTTGACACACGCGAACATGCTACATACCGCTGACTGAGCTAAGGAAACGAGGAATTGCGCAGCCCTCAGTATCCGTTTCCAACCGCCCTCGCCAATTTTTAATAGTGTGTCAGCATAGTTTCCAGCATTGATATCATTATACAAATGCACTCTCACATTCGTAGTTAAACTGAATTTTGTCACCTTGTTCCATAAAACAGACGACTTGAGGCATGCTTTAATTTCATCTGCAGGTGTGCCCTTTTGAATGACAGGTAAAGTTTGGCGAAAGTCACCAGCCAGTAAAACCACAATTCCTCCCATTACATCGGTATTGCTGCGCAAATCCTGGAGCATTCGATACAGTGCTTCTACAGGTTTTTTATGCGATATTGCACTTTCGTCCCACCATAAAAGTTTGCATTGTCGTAGCATTATACCCCGTGCACTATTTTTTGCTAAAGTTGCGGATCGGCGATTTTTCCTGGGCTAGATTTAGAGGGAGTTTTAAAACAGAATGTGCAGTGTGGCCCCCGCTTAGCAGCGTGGCGGCTATACCGGGGGAAACTACGGCCACAGCAATGTTTTTATCTTTCCGTACCTGCGCTAATAATAAATTTAACAAAAATGTCTTTCCAGTTCCTCCAAGGGCGTCTAAAAAGAAAAGTGCACCATTTCCAGATTCAATTTGTCCTAATACTTTGTCAAGAACTCGTTTTTATTCGGGAAGCAAGCGGGGTACAAATTTGGCTACTTGCTGCTGCACAGCTGGTATATCGTAGTTTTTTTCACGTATAATTTCATCAATTAGTTCATTTTCGGTTGTTCGCTGAGGGCTTATCATTCCAAAGTCGCTTAATTTTTTGCTACCATTGCCATTACTTTATCTTCAATTTTTCCAAGTGCTTCATTATAAATGTGTTCATTGTATGTCATGGTCGCGTGTGTCTACTGTAACCTTCAAAAATATATTCCGCCATGTACTCTTTATATTTGTCCCACAATTCATTTTCATTAGATAGCCCGCAAGATGATACGAGAGATGCATAAAGATCCCTAATTTTGGCTGGTGACTGGCACTGCATAACTTCCTCCATGGTTTCATCCCAGTGACTATCGTTTTCTAAAAGATGCAGAGCTTCACATGCTTCTCTATAAGTTGTGCATTCCTGACCGTTGACAGTTTTAAGGTCTTTATATCCTGTAGGACACCGAACATGGTGCAGTAGCAATCGTAAACAGAAACATTCAAAATTAGTTACATGGACGGTATACACACGACCAAGGGCATCTGATGACTTTACACCGGGCCAATTTGCAACAGGCGCGCCTTGAATACGGCGTTTCCACTCCTTCCTATATGTGTTCCAAGTATAATAGCGGGGGACTTCAGAATATAACAACGATTTTGCAAAGGGGTCGGTTTGACAAAGTTAAAAGAAGGCTGTTAGTGTAGTTTTTGGCGGTGATGCATTTCTTTCTTGGAAATTTCTTTCGGTGAAGTATACACGCTCTCCATTTTCTAAGTGCACAGCAAGGTGAGTAACTGTTGGGTGCCTTTCGTGTAAAGGAAAGCCAAGGAGACGCCACGCTGCCTCGTTACTGCTGACATAATGCCCTGCTTGAAAGGTCTGTACTTCAATAACGGGACTTGCCTCACCTTCACTCCTGAGATTAAATATTGCTTGGTCGCTTCCTTTATTTATGTACTTACAGATATACTTGATTACGCATATACGCTAAATGCTTCTACATTAATGTGGGCATTAAACATTTTACATAGAATGGACGAGTACGGGACAATCCAGCTATTTTCTAAGGTTTCGAACGCTCCAGAGCGAGATTTGATTTTAACTTTCCTGCTACCATCTTCAGGAGCTCTGCGTCTGTATAAAGTGTAGCCATTGTCATTGTGCACTGTTTCTTTTAATAGCTGTTTAGGGAATTTCTTTGTACATTTTCCTTCTTTCATATATGGCGATATTGAATTTCGTGCTCCACATGGACCGCAAATCATATTTCGGACGATGGTATCATACAATTCTTTATCTTGCTCAGGATCCGGAATCTCGGCACTTATTATGTCGTCTATTTGGCTGGACCGCAACTTCTCTTTAAGCCATATTAGAATGTGGGCATGCGGTAATCCTCTTTTTTTGCCATTCAATTGAATACATGTAGCACTGCACCTCTCCGAAAAATTACCCTTTGTTAATTACATACATTAATTTTTGTACTTTTAATCTAAATACTCTAGCAACTAAATCGTGTCTGTCAGTACTTTTTTGGCCCGGCAATAACTCCTCGGTTATTTCTTTCCATGTGGGATTGCAAGTAAAAGTAACAAAAAGATCAGGTCTTCCGTAAATTCGTACATATGCGAATGCGTCTTGTGTGTACTCATGTAGGTAGCGGGGACTGTTAACGAATGATGAGGGTAGAATTACCATTTTACCTATATCTCTGGGGTTTACATTGGCGTCGCTAGAAACTGCATCTTGTAAATGTATATAATTCTCAACGCGCAGCTTTTTTTGATTTAAAGATGTATAACGGAGACGTTCACTTTCTATCTTCAGATACATGTCTACCAAAAATTTATGAAATAATTGTCTACACCGGGCTAAGACGTTAAAATCATTTTCTCGCTAAATCATATGATGCGCATAAAAATCCATACATGATACTTTTTTGTTCGGAGTAGGCTCCTTTGTGACCGGGTTAATGAGTAGAATTTGAAAATGATAACCCTCTTGTCCTTTGCAATAAATCAATGGGTACTGCAGAGCGTCATAAAACTTGTGTGTATCGGCTACCCGTTGCAACGTATCAACACGTGCTCGCAAGACAATGTCTTGTGAAGAAAAACTAATTACGGCTGCTATTTCGTTTATCAAAGGTGCATTGTAGCGCCTTTCATGCTCTCCTCGAGAGGTCCGATCGGCGTGAATGACGGCTTTATAATCCTCTTCAGATAGGTTTTCTAAAGCAGTTTTAAATGTTTCCGACTAAAATATTACGTTTATGCAAGAATCTTTGAATTTTGAATACTGTGTCTCTCTCAACTCCCTGGATAAATTAGCAGCGACGGTCTACCTCAATTTCTTCGTCGCCCATAAAATATACTTGTAAAAATTTAAGCTGTTCGTTTTCAGCTGGAAAAAGTGAACCTAAATTAAAAGAACCTAAAGTAAAAAATTTGCCCTTGCACCGGAAATGTAGGCGAAAATCCTGGCATTATTATTTCCCGGTCAACTCCGAAGGACGTCATTTGAAAGCATGAGTTATATTTCGGGATCCTGTTTAAAAAACGCCGTGAGTCATTAGCATCATATAAAAAGAGAGTTCTCAAAGTTTCTTCTGGTTCTCCAAGTAACGGAAGAGACACTTTTCCATTGGAACAGCACATGCCTGCGGTCTCATCTTTCCACTTTAAAGCGCTGCAAAATCGACACGCCTTGTCCATCAGTCCGATAACAACTAACCTGTGATTTTTATAATCAATCAACGGATCATAATTGAATGCTGCGTCATTAAAAACCGATCAATTTTTTCTTTGAAAATTTTGTCGACGTTCAGCTATGAGGTGTGCATTTGCATCTCTTCGCGCCTGTGTCTCTTCTGGTGTTTCAGATGCCCTTATAGTTGATTGGCGTTTAGCTTAATCAATGAGTCTGTGTTGAGTTTCATCTGGTGTTTCCGCGGCTCTTAAGGCGGCCTGACGTTCCGCTTGTTCGAATAGCCTTTGCTGACTTTGAGCAGGTGTTTCAGTAGCTCTTAAAGTATATTGACGCTCTGCCTGTTCAAGACGCCTTTGCTGACTTTGAGCAGGTGTTTCAGTAGCTCTTAAAGTAGCTTGACGCTCTGCCTGTTCAAGACGCCTTCGCTGACTTTCAGAAGGTGTTTCAAAAGCTCTTAAAGTAGCTTGACGCTCTGCCTGTTCAAGACGCCTTTCCTGACTTTGACAAGGTGTTTCGGAAGGCTCTTAAAGCAGCCTGATGCTCTGTCTGTTCAAGATGCCTTTGCTGACGTTGAAAAGATGTCTCAGATGCTCTAAAAGCAGCCTGACGCTCTGCTTGTTATTGCCTTCTCAGTTCAGCATCTTCTAAAGATTCTAGCGATCGAGCTTAATTTTTTGGCTTGTCTTTGAGAAGATACTCTTGAAAGGCTGGACTTACGTTTGCAATGCGTTATGAAGTAACAAAAAACCTATTTATAAAAAACGTTAAAATACCTAAAATGACTTAAATTTCCTTTGAAATATTTTTTTTAAATCAAATCCAAAATATCTAAAAGGAATAAATATTCCTTTTAAATATTTTTAAAAACAAAACAACGAAACCAATTCAAGACACAACCGAATCCGAAAACGATAGCCAAAAAAAATCGAATTAACTTAAACCAAATCACAAAAAAAATCGCAGAAAACGAAATCGAAAGCAGTAGTCAATATAAATATAACCAACGATAAAAGAAGTAAGTGTATAGGTACCGTATACACTATCTATACTATTAATATTCCTTTGAAATATTGTTAAACAACCGAAAACAAATTCACGATTCTAAATAAACAAAATCCAAAATCAAAGTAGTCTAAATATGTATAAACGAATACCAACCAAATCAACCAAACCGATTCAAGAAAATACATAAATCCGAAAATGAAAGCCAATATAATTCCATTCAACCTTAACCAAATCACAAAGCAAATAACTAACAACTGAAATCGAAAGCAGGTAGTCGAATAAGCTACGAAATAGAAACAATTTAAGCGTATAGGTACCGTATGCACTATCTATACTATTAATATTCCTTTGAAATATTGTTAAAGAACCTAAAACAACGAAAACCAATTCACGATTCTAAATAAACAAAATCCAAAATCAAAGCCTAAATCAAAGTCTAAATATGTATAAAGGAATACCAACTAAATCAACAAAACCGCTTCAAGAAAATACACAAATACGAAAATGAAAGCCAATATAAATCCATTCAACCTTAACCAAATCAAAAAGCAAATAACTAACAACCGAAATCGAAAGCAGGTAGTCGAATAAGCTACGAAATAGAAACAATTTAAGCGTATATGTACCGTATTGACGCGCGGCTCAACGGCGAAAGTTGAGTACATGTCAGGAAACATTTCGTTACCGCGTTTTCGAAAACTTAGTAACGAAATCTAACGGAATCAATTTAAACTATGTATACGTTAGTTAATAAGAACTCTCAAAAAATATTTTTCTTATAATTTTGCACAATTTTTCTTATTGTAATACCGATTCATTCATAACCACATATAAGAACTATATTCATTTCCGTTCAATAAATATTACTAAGGCTTATTAATAAGGCTTACTAAGAACTGTTTCTACCACAGTTAAGTAATATTTAAGGGTGAAAGCGTGACAGGTGGTGATAGTATTTCTGATCCATATTTATAATCACGCCTGTAACCCTTGTGGGGTAGGCAGAGCATCAACGGATTAATATCGTCTGCGAGGTTATCGCCTATTCTGTGAATTACAATGCACCAAAACATTTGAGAAAATCAGCTGGTGAATTTTATGTTTTTTATCGCTCTCTTCTCGGTCCTGCGTGGAAAAATCCAGATCCATACATTTTTTATCTTAATTTTGCTAAAAAGACATAATAATCCGGATATTCTGACCTTCTGTGTTCGTCCATCGTACCGTCGTCCGTCTTGTAGAATCACGGTGGCGCCACCTAGTTGAATTTAATTTTGCAAAATATTCGATTTTGCCACGGGAATGATATGTTTCTTGCACTCTACCGCCACCGAACTATCCCCATACAGAAAATCATGCCATACCGACGTTCTGTTGCGACGTGAAAAAAGGACAAACTTGTGCAACATATTCGATTTTCCCACGGGAATGAGATGTTTTTCCGCGGAAAAAAGTAGCCTATGTCACTCTACAGCCACCGAACTATCCCCATACAAAAATCATGCCATGCCGACGCTCTGTTGCGACGTGAAAAAAGGACAAACTTGTGCAACATATTTGATTTTCCCACGGGAATGAGATGTTTTTCCGCGGAAAAAAAGTAGCCTATGTCACTCTACAGCCACCGAACTATCCCCATACAAAAATCATGCCATGCCGACGCTCTGTTGCGACGTGAAAGAAAGACAAACAAACAAACAAACACACTTTCGAATTTATAATATTAGTATGTATTGTACCATTATTTCATAGTTTGTATTATGTAGTATCGTAAATTATTATGATATTACATAATATTAACTAAGGGATAATACCATAACTTTCCCTAAAGATCAACTTTATTATTATTGGGTCCTTTTACTTTTAATATTAACATTACGATATCGAGAATTTCTATAATGTACATGAGTACCTAGTTTTTTTTTTAATAAAATTAGAATTAGCTCCCTTTCTGGTCAATTGGTGCTCGATCTATGCATTTATGTTGCATCCTTGATACAACTTTAATGAGGGGCTACCACTATAAAAACTCTAAGCCCTAAGCAATTGGTTTGAAAACAGAATTTCAAAATATTTTATGAATCAGATTTTCAGATTCAATTAAGCAGATATGGTTTCTTTTGTACTCTTTACATTTTACTTATTGAATATAAAATATATTAGGTAACAATATTCAAAATTTAACTTACACTAAGTTTTTAAACAAAAATTTATCAGAAATAAAAATAAAACCGGCAAAAAACGAAAAGTATAGATAAACTAGACGCGTGACGCCAAAATCCCGGTACATAGGAAAAAGGAAACATGAAACGTCAAACGTTATATAATTTTTGAAAAATTAATTAATGTTCTTGAGGGTCTGAATCCAACCCTGGCCTAATCTTAGTAACGTAATTAAACTAACTGTAAAATAAAACTTTAAAAATGCGTTTATATTATAATTTAATATTAACAAAATGAATATAAGTTTATTTAACTGATGATACGATATCCCATGTTCCTATTTAATCTTTGTATCGTAATTTTTGCACCCTTTTACAACTCAACTAGACATATTTATGACAGACATATCTTTCTTTCGCGCGCACTACTGTCGACTTAGTCGCGTTGGCCCTAAACTGTAATTTTAGGGCCAGCGCACTGGACCGTTTTAGATCTTCGATCGGCCCGGTCCTTACGCTAGTAATATATAAGTCAATGCGTTTAAGTTTAAAAATCAAGGAAGTGTCATCAGCAAATAATACTATATTATAATTATCCCCTACAAGGGAAGGTAAGTCATTAGTATACACTAAAATAGGAATGTGCCAAGAATTGAGCCCTGAGGGACACCCATCTGTAGGGGCCATCAGGAAGAAATTTCTTTCTTCACTCTATTAATTAAATATGAAATAAGTAAGTAAGTATCATTGTAGATGTTAAGTTTAAGGAGTTTAGTAACGTGATTAAAGTTTAATTTCCATGAAATTATAATATCAAACTTCTAAATTTCAAAGGATCATGATGCAATCAAAATTTTAAAGACAATTTCTTTTATTATCTCAGTCCTAATAAATCTGTATCAAGAGTAACATCCATTGAACTAAAGATGAAATCTAAATTGCCAATATCAGAATATAAAAACAAACAATGACTCGAATATTAAAAGTCTGATAATGTATTCAGATGGGCTTTCTAACTTTTTTTCCACAAATTATTTGTAAAAAAAATATTTGAAACTCGTTGAAACGAAAAAGCACTAAAAAGAAGAAAATTCCAAAGGGACGTCTAAGGTGAAAGTTTATCGACCAAATTGGTGACATATTGTAAACGGGCCAAGTTAGGAGTACCCTTAAGCGACGAGCATGTATGCGTAGGTGTATATGGATGTGGAAGACGCGAGAGAGGTGTGTCAGGATCGTGCCAAATGGAAGTCTCTGCCAATCCCTCTGGGTGACAGGCGTGATGTTTATGTATGTATGTATCAAAAGAGACAAACATTATACGACACATCTATGGGATTTAGCCTGCTAGAGAATGAGATAAAATATTATATTAAATTAGTTGTGTTTAGGCCATCTAGAATCTATGAATTTAACGCTGTATCTATGTATTTTATATATTGAGACTACTTTTTCAAATGATGAATTTTCGAAATGACTTTACCTATAGACTAAAATAGATGGCACTATTGTAAAGCAATTTTACTCGAAAAAAATATTTTATTTCATCAAAATTTAGGCTCCACATTTACAAAAATAAGGACTAAAATTTAGTCTGTAAATGAAATTTTGTATTATATTTTAAACCGCACTTGTGTTTGATAATTAATATATATAGAATTAATTAATTAATTTTATATTTCATTTCGTTTGAAGGTTTCACTTCTACCGCGTGTGAACTGAACTGCACACATAGTTTTTTTTACATAATATAATTAGAGTGACAAACGAGTATACAGACCACCTGATAGTGGACGTTGTGGTACGTAGATTCTTTACACTCACTACACGAAACTTAACATAATAAAGCAGCTATTTTACAGACTTAACGAACCTTATAAAATGATTGTTTTAACTTTACGTTTACATAGGTACGACAACTCTTTTGTAACATGCTTAATTTTTATGTAATAAAACCCTACTGCTAGACGTAGCTTCCCCCCTCCCATTGCAAAATAAATTAGCCTTAGTCACCACGATTGACGAACGCAGTACCAGAATGTCTCGTAACTATTGTCCTTCCCCACGTACACAGGCTGATTATTTTACATCTGGCGTAGATAATTGGACGCCGTAAGTACTTTATAACCAACTTCAAATAGGACACGTATACAGGCTGAGTGTTTTACATCTGGCGTAGATAATTGGACGCCGTAAGTACTTTTTAACCAACTTCAAATAGGACACGTATACAGGCTGAGTATTTTACATCTGGCGTAGATAATTGGACGCCGTAAGTACTTTTTAACCAACTTCAAATTGGACACGTACACAGGCTGATTATTTTACATCTGGCGTAGATAATTGGACGCCGTAAGTACTTTTTAACCAACTTCAAATAGGACACGTATACAGTCTGAGTATTTTACATCTGGCGTAGATAATTGGATTCCGTAAGTACTTTTTAACCAACTTCAAATAGCACACGTATACAGGCTGAGTATTTTACATTTGGCGTAGATAATTGGACGCCGTAAGTACTTTTTAACAAACTTCAAATAGGACACGTATAGAGGTTGAGTATTTTACATCTGGCGTAGATAATTGGACGCCGTAAGTACTTTTTAACCAACTTCAAACAGTACACGTATACAGTCTGAGTATTTTACATCTGGCGTAGGTAATTGGAAGCCGTGGTTACTTCTTAACCAACTTCATAAAGGAGGAAGTTCTCAATTCTAGGGTGTGTTCTTTTTTTGTATGTATGTTGCAGATTGTGAACCGATTATTATTATTCGTTTTTTATTAAATAGGCTTTACTGCAAGGGTGATCCTATTAAACTTTTAAGAAAAAATTCCACCCCCAAGGGTGGAAAACAGAGGAAGGAGTTTCATATTTAACTATTGTTTGAGGAATTTCATAAGATATCTACGCATATAAAGCACCAATTTAAATTATGCTTTTTTTCTGAAATAAGCTAGTCTAGCTATCAAGGGTGGTCCCGTATAAATTTGGAGGAAAAATTCCAACCCTAAGGGTTGCAAGTAAATAACTTCTTTTTCGTCATAAGATTTTATTTTTGTCATAGCATTTGTCATAACAGCTTCTTACAACACCCAAAGGACAAATGGGCTGATGAATTATTTTCCACCGCCATCACACTTTTTTACATTACATTGATTAAAATGAGTTCTCAGTTCACTTGATGGTACGTAGCCGTTAGGAAATGACTTTTAGTAAGAATTACTTGTAATATTTATTGACTAAACATAATATTCTTTTCTGGGGAATCACCCCTCAAGACAAAAATGAAGTAAGGACTAATACATGTATTTAGACAAATTGCGAAATCTCAATCATCATCATTATTGTCAATATGACAGCTACTCACAAGTGTACTGCTCAACATAGGTCTAATAAACTATACGGCATCAATCGACTTAACGCATGTCTTCGAGTTCTTAGCTCCATCCTAACATATTATAAGTGCCCAACATATTTGTTCTTTAGTTTGTCTTGATTTAAATGACTCACTGAATGTTTTTATTCAGATAAGTGCCTCTTTAGGTCTTCGAGACATTTTTATATATATATATATATATATATATATATATATATATATATATATATATAAAACATAAAAAAATCCATTGAAAGAATGAAAGAATTTCTTATTTTATTTATTCCTTATTTAATTATTTAAGTAATTAACATTTTAATTTAATTCAGTAAAATATAATTATGATTCATTAAAATCATTGACACATATACTCTGTATTTGTAATATTCGCTAAAAATTAACAATTGCAAACGTTATTTTCTGTTTGAAGAAAAAAAAACGAAAATAATAGTGTTGTAGAAAGCTGTCGGGTTGTTCTGATGTATTACAATTTTATGATAGTTGATTGATTACCACCGCGATGCCTGAGAGATGGTGGCTGCGAGGCGGAAAGCGGAATGGTAAACTATGCCCAACGTCCAACGTATTGATATCGATCCAATAAAAACAAAATTATTTAATAAAATAGATAAATCACTAGAAATTGTGTAGTTTATTGTCTCTCAAGTATATTTTTTAAAGAATATTTAAAAAATATACTTAGTGACAAACGAGTACACAGTCTACCTGTTGGTAAGTAGATGCTGTGGCCCATTAACGTATATATCTATCCTCGATTAAGGATCAAAATGCAGATACGTTGTCACTCGTGAGGACTAAGATGAAAAGCCTCGTTTCCAGTAAAAATGGTCTTCGGTTCTCTACACTCAGCATACGAAACATAGCAGCATTGAACTGCTACGCTAATGTGATTAATAGATAGAAAAAGCAACATCATGAATTATTCGATTACTTAATCCATTCGAATCGCATGTAGTTCTATACAAACTTCTAGTATTCGACTGTCGGTTTCAGAGGCATTCTGTCCTCAACCATCACGATGCTGAAATTATTGCTAGTTATATACGTTGTCTACTATTTATAATGTTTTCTCAATTGTTATTCGGCATTGGCGAGTGAAGCAACAATCGAATATTTGATTTTTTATTAGCACATAACAGATTAAGTAGAATATATTTTATTATTTTTGATGACCCTACAGTTATACAACCTGCATTAATGTAAGTTGGATAAATACAAAACTTCTAAGATGGCTTTAAGCTAGTACTTTCTGTAATAATTTGTCGGTGTTAGCATTTATGACTGCATATTCGTTTATAAACTTTTGCTGTATAAACATACTAGCAGAATTAAAACTGCACGCTAAAGAAAATATATGAAAAAAGGAAAGAGAAGATAAACAAAAAAGGAACGACTTACGCGAACATTTGCATTCACTCCGACATAATCTTTTCAGCATCTTTTTTTTATTATAAACAAATCCAACGCTAAAGCATAACGTTTTTATAAAACAACGCCGTTTTGTTAGATTTATCATAAGCCCATAGAGTTCAAGTTTTATAGAAGTCCTAACAGTGGTAGGTTTAATAAGTGCTCTATCGTAGTGACTTGTTTTGTGAATATTATAGTCGAGATTAATATTTGCACACTGACAACACTGTGTACTGCGTTAGAACTAATGAAATGACGCACATACTATGCCTGATATAAATATGAATTTATTTGATTAAATAGCACTTCTATTTTTTTACAACGACAACTTGTGTTTTGGTGTCTTGTGTTTTGGTGACAAACGAGCACACAATCCACCTGATGGTAAGTGGTTTCTGTGGTCCATAGACATCTACATCAATCCTCGATTACGAATCAAAATGCAGATGCGTTGTCACCCATGAGGATTAAGATGAAATGCCTCGTTTCCAGTAATACGGGTGTCCGGTTCTCTACACTCACCGTACGAAACATTTGTTTCGTACGGTACGAAACAGTTGCACGTGGTGTTTACCTTAAACGATTGTTACACTTAGCTACGTAAATTAGTTCTTAAGCCATTTTGTTCAATACAGTGTAATAAAACATTGGTAAACCTTAATAAATTTAAAAAAAAAGAAATTTAACAGCATTAAGCTACTATTTTACGCTGGTATTCCGTGAGAGCGTGGTCCTTCCCCGATTGAGTCGACCCATTTGTGCTACAACTATACTACTTATATAACTGCAGCATGGCTCTACCACGTATTACCTCTACCAAGGAAAAACCAACTAACCTGATGATGAGTGGCTACTGCAGCGCATTAACATCAGCACCCAACTTAAAACAAAGAATGCTAAAGACATTGAATTAATATGTACTACGTACTAGAAGGAACACCGCAAACAAAGTCTGTGCTGCAGTGCGGGCGTGTGGAAGGAGACATAGAGTACCTTTTTTATGGCTCAGAGTAAGTTTAATCACGTGGGCTCTAACCCGTGTAGCACACCACCTAATTTGCCTACCTCTTCTAATACGTAGTTCATTTCATTTTAATGGCTGCAGATGTATTGTCATTAGTATATTTGTAGCACGAATGGATCGGCTCGACTGGAGAAGGACCACGCTCTTACGGAATACCAGCGTAAAATAGCAGATTAACACTGCTGTGTTTCATAATATGGTAAGTGTAAAGAACCGGAGACCTTTATTAAACGAGTAACAAAGCATCTGCATTTTTATTATTTATTGAGGATAGTTGTATGAGTCTATTAGTCACAGCAGCTACTTACCATCAGGTGGACTGTGAGCTCGTTTGTCGCCCTACCCTTTAAAAAAAACTGAAGACTAACCGGGTGTGATACCGTTCGAGACGGATACTTTGCTATAAAAGTATTCCTAGCACCCAGTAAATGCCCAGTCACCGTGACTTGTTTTATAAATATTGTACAAGAGATAAAACATTGGCCTAAGTGTTTACACGCTGACGACACGGTGTACTTGCTAGAACTGAAGAATAAATCGCACATATTCGAACTATTTCCTTTTTTTATTTTATAAATATGTAATCAACTAGATTTGATAACACTTTATACAGCCTAACACACATATCAATCTTAGAAGAGTCTTTTAGTCGTATTTTATATAAAAATATCTATTTATGTACATATACTTGTAGGTAATTTATATATTTTCGGAATGTACTACTTAAGACCTTTGAATAAATACCGACCACGAAATTTTAATATTTTTTTATAACACTCTAGGACCACAGTTAGCCGCCATGTTGAATTTTACGTGACGCCATATAGAGCCAATAACTGATGAATAGACTAACATACATTCATACATGCATGCAAAGCCTACTAAAATAATAACCCTCCTTTTGCCTTTGTAAGTTCAAGTAAATATCTTTAAAACTTTACATTGCGTTTATAATTTTATAGGATATAAATACAATATAATAGTAGCCATATAGCGCCCTCTCGCCACGGCGGTTTTATGCGGCTTAAAGTGTTACCAAAAAAATATATTTAAATATCGTGTTTAGTACATATAATGAAAGGTTAAAACTAGAACATTCCGAGAATATATGCATTATATAATAATAATAATAATGTCCTCCAGACCGAATTAGGGCCACGGCGGCCTGTCTCAACGGAGGCTAGCCATCGGCGCAGGAGAGGATTGCAGTGTCCAAGTGTATGCGCAAGCACAGGTGCACTCTATTCCCTCACTCTCATAAACCGATGGGACAGTAAACCGACACGACCGGAGAGAGATCAGGCGCAGGATCAACGGCTTTACGTGCTTTCCGAGGCACGGGGGACACCGCCAGCTTCTTAACTCCAGGCAACTACAGAGAATTGCTTTACGGAAAAACTCAATAAATAATTTTTTGGCCCGACCCGGGATTTGAACCCAGGACCTCATGATCCGCAGTCGCACTACTACAACCACTAGACCAATGAGGCAGTCACTTATACATTTTAAATCAATCGTATGGATAAGATAAATAAAGAAATAATTAAATGATAAGGCAATAAAATTAAATCGAATATTATTTATGCCTGAAACGCCCTCCTGAATATGTTATGCGGGTGCTGTGTAACATAATATTAAATTCAATTCACTGTAAAATAAGTGTGATACTTATTTTATGCATACATATTATATTGTATATGCTATCTCACATGATTACATTCTGAATACACATTTATTTTACAAGAGAATAACATTGTAAAATATTCATTAAAATTATATGTTTTAATCTTCCAAAATTGAAAAATTATATACTCAGCTAAGTACGATCCCTAATCAAAAATAATTTAGATAAAATATGTTAAAAAATCAAATCGTGGTTTTGTCGTGTAAGTTTTAGTTTTTAACTTTGTTCTTGATGGTATAATAATAATCTCATCCTTTGTGCCTAAGAAACATTTTGCGTCTATAAAAATATCGTAATGTCATTTTCCTAATCATAAAAATTGAGGTTATAAAGGTTAAATTAGGTTAGTACCAATAAAAACATAATTTTGTAATGATACATTTAGGGAGATTTAGAAGGTAATTTTCCGTCCCTAGCCGCGAAAATTTACAGCTTCAGCCCTCGATGTTGCCCCTTCCACGACCCTCTACGAATGTGTCCGACCACATACTGTATGTCCGACAAAACCCAACCCCAATGCTGAACTGGAAAAATCAGTAACTTCCATTATCTAGTCTTTTTCCTCTAGCCAGTCTGTGTATTTTACGCCTGCCATAAGCTAGATAAGTTCTTTCTGGCATACCCCTTAATCGCCTCCTATGACTATCACGGAACTAAACGGAGTCATGGATTTTGTTACGGTGCCACCTCACGTATATTAATCATTTTTATCATAATCTATTGATATTAAGATTTAAGACATAAATAACTTTTTTTTCTAATTTTTGTCCGTTTGTGCGTGCTGATGTTTGGCATGGCTGAATCAATTGTGGTGAAACATTACAAACAGTAAGATACTCGTAGTATTGCCAGGAGGGATTTAGATCATAATATTTTATTTGAAAAACTTGATGATTTTTTTTGTAAAGATAAAGTAAATGATCTTTGATAATCCTGATGATGATCTAATCTATGGAACCGAGGCGTGGTCCTTCACTGCTGGCCGTATGAGGACGCTCAAAGTCGCTCAGCGAACTATGGAGAGAGCTATGCTCAGGGTTTCTCTGCATAATAAACTTAGAAATGAGAATATTCGCAGTAGAACCAGAGTGACCGACATAGCCCAACGGATTAGTAAGCTGAAGTGGCAATGGGCTGGCCATATAGCTCGAAGAACCGACAACCATTGGGGAAAAAAGGGTTCTCGAGTGGCAGCCTCGTACCGCTAGGCGGAGTGTAGGGCGACCCCCCCACTATATGGAGTGATGACCTGGTAAGACATGCAGGAAGTCGATGGATGCAGGTGGCTCAAGACCGTGCTTTGTAGCATACCTTGGGGGAGGCCTATCTTCAGCAGTGGACTTGTGAATGGCTGTAATTACGATGATGATGTTGAATCCTGCATCTAAATAACGCCGCATTAATAAATCCCATCTAGGTAAAGCAGTGGCGGATCGGTAGTGAATAATCAAAATTCAATTCCAAGTACGAAATCTGTGATATTTTCACCGAATGAAGATTACTTATCTGTGTTCCATGTTTGTAATCTCTGCTATTTGGAGATGTTACGACATATTCAGCGATATGGTGTTGGCTAGTAAACTAAATTCATCGGATTATTAACTCTCATGTTTTCGATTATACTACGGATCGCTCTGCAGGCCTACTCCAGATTGCCATTTATAGGTATAGGGAGAGAATGATGATGGGGAGATACGAGATAAACTACCCCTTTTTTCATGTGGGTTTCGTAAGTGGTGATAGAGGGATACTGAAATAATAGCCGGTAAGCAGTGTATTTCTAATAATTCGAAATAAAAAAAAAAACTGCGGTATCAACCCGCTTGCTATTGTTTTTAAGAAACATGTAGGTACATAATTAATATTTTTAACTTTGATTCCATTAAACTCTTATGAATATAATTATTCTACCTTTATCTAGCTACACTATTTCATTATATGTATGGGATATTTATGTTATATATTTTATATATATATATATATATATATATATATATATATATATATATATATTGTATCTTATCTATGTACTTGTGTACCCTTTTATATAATGCATTTTTGTTTCTGTTTTATAGTTTGTAATAAAAATAATGTTACTATTGTCACCAAACCACACATATGTTTTTATTGTTTTCTTGCAATCTTGTCCATCTAAATGTTGTATGAAAGTGATCGCTCTTAGCGATGAGATCGCCCATTGTACCACATTTCTTTCTGTTTTAAAAAAATATTTATGCTTTTTTTTGGTGTGCAATAAAGCGTTATCTATCAATTTATAGGAGATACCTGTATTCAGCAGTGGTCTTTGATAGGCAGTTATGATGGTGATAATTAATACTACACGTAAAATAAAGCTTTTTAAGGGATTTAATCGCGTTTAGCTTATCTTACCTTAACAGTTTATAAATAAGTTGAATTGAATTGAAAATAGATGTATTTCTCACCACAAAACCACAAAAATGTCTTAACGTTAAACTTAATAACTACCATAACAAAAATGGTTGTGGATCGCTGGTACATGATTTAGGTAACTAAAATCTGAGTTAGAAGTCACCAGGCCTCCATCTTAGTTGCCTAAAATAATTCACTTACAGGACACACGCTTTTCTCATAAGGAGTATTTAAATACCTTAGCAAATAAATTGACGATTGAAGTACCAGACAAATTTTCCACTCGGTAAAGCCGACCATGATCTTACAGAATACCAGCGTGAAATAGCAGCTAAATGATGCAAGGTTTTGTACAATGAGTGTAGAAAACCGGAGACACTCTCTACTGTAAATGAGGCATTCCATCTTAGTCCTCAGAGGCGACAACAAATCTGTATTTTATTTCTCGCTGCAGTTATTTATAGTTGTGGTAAACTACTCCTAGCAGAATCATTTACCAGGAACACGCTCTCACAGAATGCCAGCGTAAAATAGCAGCTCAATACTGTTGTGTTTCGTATGGTGTGTGTAGAGATCCGGAGACTCTTTTTTTACTGGAAACGGTGACAACGCATCTGCGTTTTAAGTCTTAATTGAGGATAAATTTAGACGTCTAATGGCCACAGTTTCCATTTATCATCGGATTAACTGAGTGCTCTTTTGTCACCCTTATTCTATAAAAAATTGGTTGACCCTACAGGCCAGCCTACTTCCCACTAAGTTTGGCCTAACTTAGCGGTACCTAAAACGCCTAAACTTAAGTATGTTAAAAAAAAACCTTTAATTCAAAATTTTTCTTCTTCGATATCTCATGAACGGATAAATCGATGTTCATGTTCAAAACGGCATTCAACGCAGTTTTTTAAGTTTTACAAATAATGTAAGAAGCACAAACTTGCTCGGTTGCGACATCTCGAAGTTATGTTAAAAAAGTTTTTTTTTTCAAATTCTTTCTCCTTTGATACCTGACGAATTAATGAACCGATTTCTATTTTCCAAATAGCATTCAACGTCATTTTTAAGGTTAAAAGCTGATTAGTTTTTGAAATTAATCGGTAAAGCCGGTTGAAAGTTATTCCAAAAAAAAAAAAAGAGTTTTTCAAAATTTTTATTTTTGAGATTTCTCAAAATCTACTCATCTGAATTATTTTATATTATCACCAAATCTATTCCACATTGAAATCTTTAGAACCGCAAACCGCACCTCAATCGATCAAGAAGTTCAAAAGTTATGAAGTGTATACATACTTACACACACATACATACATACATCCGTACGGACGTCGACGTGAAATTAGTCATAATAGCTTCCTGAGATCTCAAAACGTCGAGATCTAATAAAAACTCGATTTTCAAAAATCGAGGACGACGAAACCAATAACTTCTAAATGAAATCAAAATCTCACGTAAATCATGAAGATCATAAAACAAAGTAGTAACTGATCCGAAGTCCAAATAAAAGAACTAGATCGCCAAAGAAATCGAAAAGTACCACAATAAACACATTCACGAGTGCACACGTTCACGAACAAACTCGGAATAAACGAAAAAATATCACACTACCTACATTATATCATGATTCCAGTCACTTATTATGCCATTTGACATATAATTTTATGACTGGAAGGGCGCCATCTTGTAATTCATCATAAATTGGGATTGCATTTTTATTTTTAGGAAGTCATTTAGTTTGATTTATTCTTTTTATTTTATTTTTAATAAAATCCCTGTATGTTTCGCTTTTTTACGGTATAGTGTACATAGACTGAGCCTGAAATGGACCATCTCCTTTCCACACACAATTGCGGAGAAATAGAGAACGATAATCTATTTAAAGAATTGACGATTTTTTTAGTAAGGCCGTAAAAATAGTTTAATAATTTGGTAAATACTCTAATTTTCTTGTTTTAAATTAATATGTTTACTTTTTTAAGCCTCCCACTATATGGAGTAACGATCTACAGACGTGCAGTAGATTGATGGATGCAGTTGGCTGAGGACCGTGATTTTGCATTACTTGGGATAGGCATGTGTTCACCAGAGTACTTGTAAAATGTTGTAGTGATGATGATGATGATATCATAAAATTAATTTATACTTGATAAGGTTGACCTAAAATATAGACATTGGTTAAAGATTTTCCATACTCAACTAAAGATAAAACTGTTTATAATGTCGTGATAAGTTAAACAAACTTTAAAGATCTTAGTTTATCTTAAATGTGACTTCCTTAATTACATGAATAATATTATTTACCTGGTACTAACGTTCCGACATAAAATCTTTGTGTGCAATGGCACAAAACAATAAACTAATTTCGAAAAATATAACCGGAGTTTGTACGTAAAAGTAAAATTTAAGCTACAGCCTATATACATCCCACTGCTGGGCACAGGCCTCCGCTCATTTCCGAGAGGGTTTTAGGGCAAGGAAGTGTCCGTCGCGCTGCCCCAATGCGTGTTGGCGTGTTCGAAATTTTTTCCTTATTTCTCAAACATGCAGATTACCTCACGATGTTTTCCTTCACCGCCGAGCACGTGGTAAATCAGCACTTAAAATGTCCATTAACATTGGTACCGGCGAGAGTTTGTACGTACCCGATATTAAATTATAAGGTACAGATAAGAAAGCAGAAAGAAATTTCAACTTTATTATCTGTGGTTTAGTTATGTGGAAAAAAGGTAAATTAACCATTTTTGAATTTAGGTGAGATAAAATATTTTTTCATGTGGAGAATTTATGTGTAAGTTATTATAATAACGTTGCAAAACATGTTAACTCTTGTTTTAGATTATTATATATAGAAATATTCTACATAAACCTAAGACCTATAAGTTCCAAACTGAGAATTTTTGTTTATTGTTTGTGTAAGACTTGTAACAAAAACTATTGTGACATTTGTGTTGCCTGGCAAGTCATAAACTACTAATGGACAATTTCTAATGGAATATTGGTTTTGTGATTGCTAGTCACCTATTACTTCTTGAACAATTTTTCATCTAAGCTCACATTTTTTTGGCGAAATGTGGTCTGAGTAGCTCATTGCTTTTTGAACTGTGTTTTCTCCCACGAGGATTACGGGTGCGACTTTGGATGTAGATATATATTACTGCTGTATATGCTGTACTAAAGTTAACTCAAAATAGCTTTGTGCTCAGTGAATCGAAAAATGAGTTACTGATCTAAAATTACAAAATATTTGTTTTAGAATGTTACTCCAAAACCAAATATTAAATTAGAGATTCAGTGATTTTTTATTATTTTCGTGCAGCAGTCTTCTGTAGCAAGAGCATCAACAAACTGACTACAAAATATCAAGAATCTGATAATAGTTTAGGCAATTATTTTAATTAATTCTAGTTTTTTTTGTTTTTTCAAAATACAAATGTTTCCATACTAAACGGCTATTTCAAAGACCTAATATATAAAATGAATATTACAACCATATTTTTTTTTAATTTAATTATTCACAAAATATAACGAGTAGGTAAGTGCAAACATTTTTTTCCTAAAACCATTCCCACTCCCAATTAATCATTAGGCTTAGTTGAAAAAAGCACATAGGTGCAGGAGTATTTATATTCCGCTGAAGACCGCGGGTTCAAATCCCGCACAGAGCAAGTATTTGTATACCCTACAAATAATTGTTCCGAGTTTGGATGTTTGTCCTTATGAAATTTATGTATGTAACCCCACGATACATGAGAAATTCGTTTATTTAATTTGGAAAATGGGTGAAAATTGACTATACATGCTTATATATGCATCATTTCCTTCACAAATGTTTCGAAAGCCTCCTACCGTATAAAGTTAAACGTGTAAACATTGAAAGGAAAGCACGTAACGTATTAGCCTTGTTGGTGCAAGCAATTTTTAAGGGGAACGATGTGTACAGTCGGTGTTAACACGCTTCTCCCATATTTTTGTTCCATTAAATAGCTATTTTTAGTATAAAGAAACACGGAAATCTCGAGCCTTGGAGTGGGAATTAATTTTCCTTATCGTCCCTATACCCTTGATAGCTTTACGAGCGCGCGATATAATGTAGGGAAAATGGTACGTAGTAGAGTCATTGTATTAATGCTGCAGCAATGTTATGTTTGTAACTCTAATGGGTAAACCAGGGAAGGACTACGCTCTCAAATACTAACCTGAAATAGCAGCTTAATGCTACTGTATTTCTTATGGTGAATGTCCTTTGCCAATTTTACTGGAAACGAGACATTTTCTTTCCTCACGGGTGAGAATGCATCGGTTTTCATACGTGGTAGAGCCACACTGCAGCTATATTATAGTTGTAGCACGAATAGGTCGGCTCGACCGAAGAATGACCACGATCTCACAGAATACCAGCGTAAAATAACAGCTTAATACTGCTATGTTGCGTATGGTGAGTGTAGAGATCCGGAGACCCTTTTTTACTGGAAAGGAGACATTCTATCTTAATCCTAAGGGGTGAACACTTGCGTTTTGATTCTTAATCGAGGATAAATGTAGATGTCTATAGGCCACAGCATCTACTTAATATCAGGTGGACTGTGTGTGTGGTGGTCACCCTTATTATTTAAAACATTTTGGGTGTATAAAAAGTACTCTTTGATGATAACTGAGAACAAGAGCCTTAAAGAACGCACGGGTATATATGAATTAATAAAAAAAATAATAGTGACTAAGATGCTTGTTAAACTTTTATTAAGCATTAAAAATTATATACATATAAATACTTAACGTACACGTCGTTCGGTTTGGGACGTTTTAGGAGGTGATGCACGGCTCCGGGCGGCAGATTTAAAAATAACACCCATTATGGGAATCAAAAGACAGCTCTGTCCTTAAATTTTTTTAATTATGAAGGTAAAAGCATTTATTTCTACATAATCGTTATTCATCATCACAGTCCTTGATAAGCCCACTGCTGAATATAAACCTCCCCTAAGGAATGCCACATAGCACAGTCCTAAGCCGCATGTATGTCTATGCACCGAGGACATCCTTGGTGTGCGTTATTTGTAGTTAGCAGTGGCTGCAAATAACCGCCGGTACGACATACTCCGCCGATCGTCGAGTCCCGTGATTCCGTGAGGCGTCGAGGTCACCGGCCCCTAGGTGATTCTTGGCACTTTATGCGTTCCGTGCATTTTGTGCCCAGTCGCGTACTAAAGTGCCGCCATCGCACTTCCCCCCAACCCTTTTGTTTGCAAAAGGGGTAGGCAGTGCCCCAAGTGAGGATAGCCAAATATTATCATCACCACCATCGCGTCGCGCATTACCATCCCCTGGCGATCGGCTGGAATTTAGATAGGGCCTATAGTTGATTACCACTGACATAAGCTAGATAAGTTCTTTCTGGCATACCACTTAATCGCCTCCTATGACTATCACGGATTTAAACGGAGTCATGGATTTTGTTACGGTGCCACCTCACGTATATTAATCATTTTTATCATAATCTATTGCTATTAAGTTTTAAGACATAAATAACTTTTTTTCTAATTTTTGTCCGTCTGTGCGTGCTGATGTTTGGCATGGCTGAATCAATTGTGGTGAAACATTACAAACAGTAAGATACTCGTAGTATTGCCAGGAGGGATTTAGATCATAATATTTTATTTGAAAAACTTGATGATTTTTTTTGTAAAGATAAAGTAAATGATCTTTGATAATCCTGATGATGATCTAATCTATGGAACCGAGGCGTGGTCCTTCACTGCTGGCCGTATGAGGACGCCCAAAGTTGCTCAGCGAACTATGGAGAGAGCTATGCTCATGGTTTCTCTGCATAATAAACTTAGAAATGAGGATATTCGCAGTAGAACCAGAGTGACCGACATAGCCCAACGGATTAGTAAGCTGAAGTGGCAATGGGCTGGCCATATAGCTCGAAGAACCGACAACCATTGGGGAAAAAAGGGTTCTCGAGTGGCAGCCTCGTACCGCTAGGCGGAGTGTAGGGCGACCCCCACTAGATGGAGTGACGACCTGGTAAGACATGCAGGAAGTCGATGGATGCAGGTGGCTCAAGACCGTGCTTTGTAGCATACCTTGGGGGAGGCCTATGTTCAGCAGTGGACTTGTGAATGGCTGTAATTACGAAGATGATGTTGAATCCTGCATCTAAATAACGCCGCATTAATAAATCCCATCTAGGTAAAGAAGTGGCGGATCGGTAGTGAATAATCAAAATTCAATTCCAAGTACGAAATCTGTGATATTTTCACCGAATGAAGATTACTTATCTGTGTTCCATGTTTGTAATCTCTGCTATTTGGAGATGTTACGACAAATTCAGCGATATGGTGTTGGTTAGTAAACTAAATTCATCGGATTATTAACTCTCATGTTTTCGATTATACTACGGATCGCTATGCAGGCCTACTCCAGATTGCCATTTATAGGTATAGGGAGAAAATGGTGATGGGGAGATACGAGATAAACTACCCCTTTTTTTCATGTGCGTTTCGTAAGTGGTGATAGAGGGATACTGAAATAATAGCCGGTAAGCCGTGTATTTCTAATAATTCGAAATAAAAAAAACTGCGGTATCAACCCGCTTGCTATTGTTTTTAAGAAACATGTAGGTACATAATTAATATTTTTAACTTTGATTCCATTAAACTCTTATGAATATAATTATTCTACCTTTATATAGCTACACTATTTAATTATATGTATGGGATATTTATGTTATATATATATATATATATATATATATATATATATATATATATATATATATATATATATATATATATATATATATGTATTTATCTTATCTATGTACTTGTGTACCCTTTTATATAATGCATTTTTGTTTCTGTTTTATAGTTTGTAATAAAAATAATGTTACTATTGTCACCAAACCACACATATGTTTTTATTGTTTTCTTGCAATCTTGTCCATCTAAATGTTGTATGAAAGTGATCGCTCTTAGCGATGAGATCGCCCATTGTACCACATTTCTTTCTGTTTTAAAAAAATATTTATGCTTTTTTTGGTGTGCAATAAAGCGTTATCTATCAATTTATAGGAGATACCTGTATTCAGCAGTGGTCTTTGATAGGCAGTTATGATGGTGATAATTAATACTACACGTAAAATAAAGCTTTTTAAGGGATTTAATCGCGTTTAGCTTATCTTACCTTAACAGTTTATAAATAAGTTGAATTGAATTGAAAATAGATGTATCACCTTCACCCTCACCACAAAACCACAAAAATGTCTTAACGTTAAACTTAATAACTACCATAACAAAAATGGTTGTGGATCGCTGGTACATGATCTAGTAACTAAAATCTGAGTTAGAAGTCACCAGGCCTCCATCTTAGTTGCCTAAAATAATTCACTTACAGGACACACGCTTTTCTCATAAGGAGTATTTAAATACCTTAGCAAATAAATTGACGATTGAAGTACCAGACAAATTTTCCACTCGGTAAAGCCGACCATGATCTTACAGAATACCAGCGTGAAATAGCAGCTAAATGATGCAGGGTTTTGTACAATGAGTGTAGAAAACCGGAGACACTCTCTACTGTAAATGAGGCATTCCATCTTAGTCCTCAGAGGCGACAACAAATCTGTATTTTATTTCTCGCTGCAGTTATTTATAGTTGTGGTAAACTACTCCTAGCAGAATCATTTACCAGGAACACGCTCTCACAGAATGCCAGCGTAAAATAGCAGCTCAATACAGTTGTGTTTCGTATGGTGTGTGTAGAGATCCGGAGACTCTTTTTTACTGGAAACGGTGACAACGCATCTGCGTTTTAAGTCTTAATTGAGGATAAATTTAGACGTCTAATGGCCACAGTATCCATTATCATCGGATTAACTGTGTGCTCTTTTGTCACCCTTATTCTATAAAAAATTGGTTGACCCTACAGGTCAGCCTACTTCCCACTAAGTTTGGCCTAACTTAGCGGTAATTTTTCTTCTTCGATATCTCATGAACGGATAAATCGATGTTCATGTTCAAAACGGCATTCAACGCAGTTTTTTAAGTTTTACAAATAATGTAAGAAGCACAAACTTGCTCGGTTGCGACATCTCGAAGTTATGTTAAAAAAGTTTTTTTTTTCAAATTCTTTCTCTTTCGATACCTGACGAATTAATGAACCGATTTCTATTTTCCAAATAGCATTCAACGTCATTTTTAAGGTTAAAAGCTGATTAGTTTTTGAAATTAATCGGTAAAGCCGGTTGAAAGTTATTCCAAAAAAAAAACAGTTTTTCAAAATTTTTATTTTTGAGATTTCTCAAAATCTACTCATCTGAATTATTTTATATTATCACCAAATCTATTCCACATTGAAATCTTTAGAACCGCAAACCGCACCTCAATCGATCAAGAAGTTCAAAAGTTATGAAGTGTATACATACTTACACACACATACATACATACATCCGTACGGACGTCGACGTGAAATTAGTCATAATAGCTTCCTGAGATCTCAAAACGTCGAGATCTAATAAAAACTCGATTTTCAAAAATCGAGGTGAAACTAATAACTTCTAAATGAAATCAAAATCTAACGTAAATCATGAAGATCATAAAACAAAGTAGTAACTGATCCGAAGTCCAAATAAAAGAACTAGATCGCCAAAGAAATCGAAAAGTACCACAATAAACACATTCACGAATGCACACGTTCACGAACAAACTCGGAATAAACGAAAAAAATATCACACTACCTACATTATATCATGATTCCAGTCACTTATTAGACATGCCATTTGACATATAATTTTATGACTGGAAGGGCGCCATCTTGTAATTCATCATAAATTGGGATTGCATTTTTATTTTTAGGAAGTCATTTAGTTTGATTTATTCTTTTATTTTATTTTTAATAAAATCCCTGTATGTTTCGCTTTTTTACGGTATAGTGTACATAGACTGAGCCTGAAATGGACCATCTCCTTTCCACACACAATTGCGGAGAAATAGAGAACGGAAATAATCTATTTAAAGAATTGACGATTTTTTAAGTAAGTCCGTAAAAATAGCTTAATAATTTAGTAAATACTCTAATTTTCTTGTTTTAATTAATATGTTTACTTTTTTAAGCCTCCCACTATATGGAGTAACGATCTACAGACGTGCAGTAGATTGATGGATGCAGTTGGCTGAGGACCGTGATTTAGGGCATTACTTGGGATAGGCATGTGTTCACCAGAGTACTTGTAAAATGTTGTAGTGATGATGATGATGATGATATCATAAAATTAATTTATACTTGATAAGGTTGACCTAAAATATAGACATTGGTTAAAGATTTTCCATACTCAACTAAAGATAAAACTGTTTATAATGTCGTGATAAGTTAAACAAACTTTAAAGATCTTAGTTTATCTTAAATGTGACTTCCTTAATTACATGAATAATATTATTTACCTGGTACTAACGTTCCGACATAAAATCTTTGTGTGCAATGGCACAAAACAATAAACTAATTTCGAAAAATATAACCGGAGTTTGTACGTAAAAGTAAAATTTAAGCTACAGCCTATATACATACCACTGCTGGGCACAGGCCTCCGCTCATTTCCGAGAGGGTTTTAGGGCAAGGAAGTGTCCGTCGCGCTGCCCCAATGCGTGTTGGCGTGTTCGAAATTTTTTCCTTATTTCTCAAACATGCAGATTACCTCACGATGTTTTCCTTCACCGCCGAGCACGTGGTAAATCAGCACTTAAAATGTCCATTAACATTGGTACTGGCGAGAGTTTGTACGTACCCGATATTAAATTATAAGATACAGATAAGAAAGCAGAAAGAAATTTCAACTTTATTATCTGTGGTTTATTTTTTGCCTGGCAAGTCATAAACTACTAATGGACAATTTCTAATGGAATATTGGGTTTGTGATTGCTAGTCACCTATTACTTCTTGAACAATTTTTCATCTAAGCTCACATTTTTTGGCGAAATGTGGTTTGAGTAGCTCATTGCTTTTTGAACTGTGTTTTCTCCCACGGGGATTACGGGTGTGACTTTGGATGTAGATATATATTACTGCTGTATATGCTTTACTAAAGTTAACTCAAAATAGCTTTGTGCTCAGTGAATCGAAAAATGAGTTACTGATCTAAAATTACAAAATATTTGTTTTAGAATGTTACTCCAAAACCAAATATTAAATTAGAGATTCAGTAATTTTTTATTATTTTCTGTAGCAAGAGCATCAACAAACTGACTACAAAATATCAAGAATCTGATAATAGTTTAGGCAATTATTTTAATTAATTCTAGTTTTTTTGTTTTTTCAAAATACAAATGTTTCCATACTAAACGGCTATTTCAAAAACCTAATATATAAAACGAATATTACAACCATATATTTTTTTTAATTTAATTATTCACAAAATATAACGAGTAGGTAAGTGCAAACATTTTTTTCCTAAAACCATTCCCACTCTGCGCTGAGGACCGCGGGTTCAAATCCCGCACAGAGCAAGTATTTGTATACCCTACAAATAATTGTTCCGAGTTTGGATGTTTGTCCTTATGAAATTTATGTATGTAACCCCACGATACATGAGAAATTCGTTTATTTAATTTGGAAAATGGGTGAAAATGGGTGAAATTGACTATACATGCTTATATATGCATCATTTCCTTCACAAATGTTTCGAAAGCCTCCTACCGTATAAAGTTAAACGTGTAAACATTGAAAGGAAAGCACGTAACGTATAGCCTTGTTGGTGCAAGCAATTTTTAAGGGGAACGATGTGTACAGTCGGTGTTAACACGCTTCTCCCATATTTTTGTTCCATTAAATAGCTATTTTTAGTATAAAGAAACAGGAAAATCTCGAGCCTTGGAGTGGGAATTAATTTTCCTTATCGTCCCTATACCCTTGATAGCTTTACGAGCGCGCGATATAATGTAGGGAAAATGGTACGTAGTAGAGCCATTGTATTAATGCTGCAGCAATGTTATGGTTGTAACTCTAATGGGTAAACCAGGGAAGGACTACGCTCTCAAATACTAACCTGAAATAGCAGCTTAATGCTACTGTATTTCTTATGGTGAATGTCCTTTGCCAATTTTACTGGAAACGAGACATTTTCTTTCCTCACGGGTGAGAACGCATCGGTTTTCATACGTGGTAGAGCCACACTGCAGCTATATTATAGTTGTAGCACGAATAGGTCGGCTCGACCGAAGAATGACCACGATCTCACAGAATACCAGCGTAAAATAACAGCTTAACACTGCTATGTTGCGTATGGTGAGTGTAGAGATCCGGAGACCCTTTTTTACTGGAAAGGAGACATTCTATCTTAATCCTAAGGGGTGAGCACTTGCGTTTTGATTCTTAATCGAGGATAAATGTAGATATCTATAGGCCACAGCATCTACTTAATATCAGGTGGACTGTGTGTGTGGTGGTCACCCTTATTATTTAAAACATTTTGGGTGTATAAAAAGTACTCTTTGATGATAACTGAGAACAAGAGCCTTAAAGAACGCACGGGTATATTTGAATTAATAAAAAAATGATAGTGACTAAGATGCTTGTTAAACTTTTATTAAGCATTAAAAATTATATACATATAAATACTTAACGTACACGTCGTTCGGTTTGGGACGTTTTAGGAGGTGATGCACGGCTCCGGGCGGCAGATTTAAAAATAACACCCATTATGGGAATCAAAAGACAGCTCTGTCCTTAAATTTTTTTAATTATGAAGGTAAAAGCATTTATTACTACATAATCGTTATTCATCATCACAGTCCTTGATAAGCCCACTGCTGAATATAAACCTCCCCTAAGGAATGCCACATAGCACAGTCCTAAGCCGCATGCATGTCTATGCATACCGAGGACATCCTTGGTGTGCGTTATTTGTAGTTAACAGTGGCTGCAAATAACCGCCGGTACGACATACTCCGCCGATCGTCGAGTCCCGTGATTCCGTGAGGCGTCGAGGTCACCAGCCCCTAGGTGATTCTTGGCACTTTATGCGTTCCGTGCATTTTGTGCCCAGTCGCGTACTAAAGTGCCACCATCGCACTTCCCCCAACCCTTTTGTTTGCAAAAGGGGTAGGCAGTGCCCCAAGTGAGGATAGTCAACTATTATCATCACCACTATCGCGTCGCGCATTACCATCCCCTGGCGATCGGCTGGAATTTAGATAGGGCCTATAGTTGATTACCACTGACTGTTCTTTTAGGTTAGTCATTGGCATTCCCAAGCCAGGCAAACCTCACCACCTCCCCCTCCAATCACCGTCTCATCAGCCTCCTTAAGGCCATGGGCAAACTTTTCGAACGAGTTATTCTCGTGCGCTTGAGGCGCCATTTGTTTCCCACAGACGGCGACCCTCTTGTCATCCCACAACAATTCGGGTTTCGAGCCAAACACTCGTGCCCCCAGCAAGTTCACTGCATAGTGGAATACATCCTCAGCGGTTTTTATCCTCGTCGTCAAAAAACCATCGCGGTCTTCTTTGACATTGCCAAGGCATTCAACAGAGTCTGGCACGAGGGCCTTATCTACAAACTGTACGACTTAGGCCTCCCGGACCGTCTCGTTCGCCTTGTAGCCTCCTATCTGAAGGATCGTACCTTTCGCTTTAGACATGAAGGCACGGTATCGTCTACTCGTCAAATAAAAACCGGTGTCCCTCAAGGCTCTGTGCTTGCTCCCCTCCTATATATACTATTCACCAACGACATCCCTATCCCATCGAATGGTGTTAAACTAGCCCTCTTTGCATATGACACAGCCCTTTACTCTAAAGGCAACTCACTACCACAGATTCGGAACAAGATCCAAAAGTCAGTAAGCGACTTAGGAGCTTGGTTCCAAAAATGGCGTATCGACGTCAACCCGGAGAAAAGCTCCGCCGTTTGCTTCGAATATAAACGACGTCGTCTCACCACCACTCCGCCAATCAGGATGTTAAGAACCCTTGTCCCATGGCAAACTAAAGCTAAATACTTAGGCGTCACCCTTGATGCAAGGCTCACTTTCGAGCCCCATATCAAGAAGGTTACTCGCACCGCACGATTTTACATGGGTAGGCTCGACAACATGTTGGGCAGACACAGTAAAATGTCTCTCTGCAACAAGCGAACCCTATATAAGGTCTGCATACGACCTGTCATGACCTACGCGGCCCCCATTTTCGCACATGCTAAGCCTAAAGCTATAAATGAACTTCAAATAGTCCAAAATCTATTCTGTCGTAGGGCCACTAACTCGCCCTATTATGTCCGTAATGCCGACCCACATCGAGACTTAGAGCTCCCAACAATCCAGCAGTTCCTTAAATCACTCTCTGAGAGATTTTTCAAAGCCTCAGAGTCCCACCCAAATCATCTCATTCGTGAGACAGCTCCCTATGCAGCCCCTATCCACACTCACTATAGTGTGCGCAGACCGAGAAGCTCTCTCTCGGACCCCCCCAACAAGCTTTCGGCTGACCTGAACTGCCTCCTGGCGGCTCAGGCCGAGCCTACATAACACATCCCTTAATCTGCCTTAGTTAGGCACTCTTCTAAGCGGCTTTTCGCCGCTTGCGCCCTCCTTTCTGCCAAGGAGGGTCGCGTTCGTATACGGCTTAGAGATCTCTAGTCAAATCGTTAAGCCAGTTCCTAAAAGGTTGGGTTTAGTGGGTAAAAGTCACCACATAACCACGCAGCCGGCTGCGTGGTATGCTATGAGCATTCCCAATCTCCCTCCCCCCGCTTTCCGGGGGGTTGCCCATATTGCTTCGGGCGCAAAAAAAAGAGTCCTACAGCTGGGGCTCAACAACATACGCAACCCTAGCTGCATTCGCCGGCCGATCATCGCCGGTGGCAACAACCAACACGTCCGGGCTTCCGCATGATGATGGCCAACGGCCATCTACCAGCTATGCCCATATGGTAGGTAGCAGTACCACGACCACAACCGGCGGCAGTGTCTACTGATAAGCCTGCCGACCAGGAAAAAGCCAGATATCCACCCATAGTGGCTGAATGCCTACCGGATTGGACGAGGCATTTTAACAACTTCCCTGTCCGCGAAATAGACACAATAGTTAAACAATCGAAATGTTCATATATGACTCATGAAAATGTTCATATATGGACAGTGAAATGGTTAAGGAGCTCAACAGAAGGTTGGGCCACCCTTTAAATTCCCGTCCATTCGGGAAAGGCGTACGGTTCATACCTCAGAGCGCCAATGAATTTAGAACTGTTCAGCGATATATGGTTGAACTTTCAAAGGAAATACCAACATTGTCGTGGTATTGTTACACCCCGGAGGAGGACAAGTCCACTAAAGTGGGCATCCGGGGTCTACCAATGAGCATGGACACCAAAACAATAGAGGAGGCTATTAGGGCTTTAAAAGGCTTCCCCGTTAAGTACCTTAAAGCAATACCACCTCGGAGGGGCAGACCTGGCTGCATCTACTTTGCCCAATTTGACCACCTGAGCCTGGAGCAGCTCCAGGATCTTTACTAAGTTGACGAACTCCTCTACATGAGAGGGGTCGTCATCGAGGCCTGGCAGAGAAAAGCAGGACCGGCTCAATGCCACCGACGCCAGGCCTTCGGGCATGCCTCTGCATAATGCTTCAGGCCAGTGAGGTGCGTGCGCTGCGCCGGGGAGCACATAGCGAGCCTTTGCCCTCGGGGTAGAGAGGAGGAACCGAAATGCACCAACTGCGGCAAAAACCACACGGCAAATGACCGCCGCTGCCCCGTCCTGAGGAGGACTGCTAGGAGGCAGGGGATAACTTTGCCGGGGCTACTCCCGGAGGACCCAAAAAAGATCCCCCAGAGTCGCCCAAAAACTGTGACCATTCAAAAAGACGGGTGGGTTATCATCACAGGGAAAGGCAGGCAACCAGAACCCCCCCCCCACCCGTAATACCTAAGGAAACACTGGAACCCACAGTGACAAGGGCAACCACCCGCCAACCCCGCCACAGAACGGCAACCCTCCAAGAAGAGGAGGTGGGAGAGGAGTAGGAAGAAGTCGCAGCCTCCTCAGGCTGTTACCTCAACCCCGACACCAACTGGACCAGTAGCCTCACAAGCGCAGATTACTCGGGAGATTACCAAAAGCGTGGTAGTAGCGAGTGCCAGAAAGGGCTCTACCTGAACATAGAGCCCGCTCTACAGGTAGAGCGCGCTCTACCCATAAGCCAAGAGTGCAGGACCAGGACCATCAACACCCGAGACAATTGCCAACGCCTTCTTATAGGAGACCACCTACTGCCGGCCTCGAAACAGCAGATGCAATCCAACGTTTGGTTGGTATTGCCATCGAGGTCGGCACACAAGTCCTGGCCGACATCAGAGCCGGGACAGATCCAGTGACGGCGATAATGAAGGCGCTGGCAAACTTACTAGCCCGGCATTATGGAGGAGAGTAATCTGCGCCTCCTCTAATGGAACCCGGACGGAATACAGCAGAAGCTGCATGAACTCTGCACTGTCGCCCAGCAACAGGACTTGCAAATCATATTGCTGGGAGAGACGAAGTTAAATCCAAAGACGCATATTAAGCTGCCAAATCACCATTTGTACAGAAGGGACGAGGTCACTTCTCAAGGGGCCTCCTACAGAGGGACGGCGGTTCTAGTGAGGAGGGACATCGTCCACCAAGAGCTGGAATTACCATCATACCAGACTATGCGCTCTATCGGCATAAGAATGGAGGCGGCGGGCGAGGAACTAAGGATCTACGCGGCATACCGCCCGACAGGGACTCCTGCTCCTCAGACATCCGGACGGTGAAACACCCACTATCATCGCTGGGGACCTAAACGCCAAACACCCGGCGTGGGGGTCCAGAGTGATCACCCTGCCGGGTCTTGAACTTTATGAAGATGCAGAAAACAACAGCTATGACGTATTAGGTCCCGAAGAACCGACTCACGTTCCATCTGACCCACGGAGACATCCGGATGTATTAGACATCGTGCTCACTAGGAACGTCAACTACCCGATAGTGGTAGAAGTGCTGTACGACCTCTCCTCACAGCACCTCCCGATTCTGATAACCCTTGGCCTAAAGGCGGTGACAAGGCCGCCCAGAGCTTTCAAGACACGTGTCGACTGGAGGCTCTATTGCCAACATCTGCAGGAGAGACCTCCAGTCCACCATCCTATAAGCACAGCGGACGACGAAGAGGCCGCTGCTACTAGAATTACCAGGAACATCCAGGAAGCTCCCCACGCGACCTCTACAATCGTCCCGATCACTGCAAGACGAGAAGATCTGCCGCGAGAAATATGCGTGCGGATCAGGCGCAAGAGAGCGTTGAGGAAGCTCTGGGCGCGTACTCGCTGCCCCAGGATATAAAAGCAACTTAACACCATATCGGAGGAACTGTTGGTTGCAGTCCAGGCCTTCAGAGGAGAGGCCTGGGACCGGCGCATCTGGAAGGCGGATGAGCAAGATGCGTCGCTCTATAAACTGAACCAACAGTTGACCAAAACCAGACCTCCCGTTTGCCCACTGATCAACAGCGCGGGTGAACGTTGCTTCGATGCCAAGGGCAGAGCGGATATCCTAGTCGAGCACTTCGAGAAGCAATTTATGCCAACCCAGCAAGTGCGTAGTTTATGGAGCTTCATGCCTGTAAGGAAAGTTGCGTACAGGAGTTCCTGTCGTCGCCCGCGCCGCCTCTTGCAGGAGAGTGGTTCATCTCCCCCCGCAGAACTGCGGAGGACAGTAACCCGCCTGCAACCGAGGAAGGCGACTCTACAGTCACTCTACAGTCACACAGTTGACTAGAGTGCTGCACCTGCTAGCGGCAGAGTACAACCGTGGCCGCATATCGTTGGGCGTCTTTCTCGACATCGAGAAGGCGTTCGACAGGGTGTGGCACTCAGGATTGCTTTACAAGCTGTACGAACAGACCAGTGTCCCTCTTGCTATATTGAGTCTAGTTTCTTCTTTCCTGGAAGACAGAAAGTTCTTCGTCTGCGTAGAGGACTCCGAGTCCGCAACCAGATCCATAAGAGACGGCGTTCCACAGGGCAGCTGTTTGTCTCCAGTCCTGTACGCGGGTTATACTAACGACATCTCAACACTGGCAGGCAGGCTTCAAGAGTGGGAGGACGACGTTGAGCTGGCGCTGTATGTGGACGATAGCGCCTATTTCACCTCGTCCAGAAGAGACCACATAGCCACTGCCAGGATGCAGCGTCTGCTGGACCTGCTGCCACCATGGCTGGACGAGTGGAGGATGGTCGTCAACGTTGGTAAGACGACCGCTCTGCTCACTCGCCGTCTCAGAAAATTTCCATCTCCGCTGACCCTCAATGGCCAGGAGATTGCGTACCAAAAGGCCGTAACCTACCTTGGGTGCAGGATCGACAGGACGTTCTCGTCCGCAGAGCCCGATGTGCGCGGGCGACGCTCTTGCCGGTCCTGGCATCCAAGCTGCCGATTAAAACCAATCTCGGGCCCCCAGACGGGCGACCTCTTCCAAGAGACCTCCTCTCTATAGTGATTAGAGAGTTGAGTAACAACCCTCAATGCCGCTGATAGGCCAACTTCAACTTTTTACGAATAACCTCCTTTTTTCCCGTAGTCGGTTAACTACGGGAAAATAAATTGTCATACTACGGAAAGTCTCCGTGTGCAAATAGCCTGATATAGGCTCCCAGGACTGGCCCATAGTAGTGGGCCATGAGGAAAGTCCGGGCAATGGGGTATACCCCGAGGCCCGATACCTACATAGCACCTTGGTGCATGTAGACGACATCACGAGGTCTATGCATGCATGAAGTCTATCTTCTGCGTGGCCCCCCTACACTTCGTACAAATTTACGAGCGGAATTCTTCGAGATAAATAGTAGGTTCTTACTGAATATTATATTCGATAAAAGTCCAACGAACACTCCAGCACAGAAAGTTTTTAATTTAATGTTAGTATAAAAGTAATTTTTAATGTTAGAAAACAAGTGAAATTAAAATATAATATAGTATAATTTTTTAATATATCTCGTTTTTATTTTTCAGTTACCTACGTTTTCTACGATTGTGAGTTATGTTCAAAATTTCAAGTCCTTTGCTCATCGGTAAGTTAGTTTAAAAATCGATTAATAAACTACACAAAAGTGAGTTAATAAAAACGTGGTAAGATACAAAATATATTATATACATTATATTATTATTTTATTTATTTAAAAAAAACTATGAATAATATTTATAATTAAGCATTTATATTTTTAAGCTTAAAAAATAAACTATTTATAATAAAATTAAGTCACAATTCATCACTATCGAAATCAACCCATTAAAGCTGTTTAGTAGTGTGTAGCTGTTTAGTTCACTCTCAATGTTTACCCGACTATAAGGACTACAAGAAGAGTAATTTTTTTCGAGTGTATGTATTTATGTATATCTATTTCTTGGGCACACTTTGTAGCCCAAACGGCTTGATGGATTTTAAAATATAAGGTGAGGTTATATTTGTCTGTGAGTGGCATATGCTATATAATATTTACACATTGAATCTGAAAATGTTAAAAAGGAAAAAGAGAGTTCTTTTTTCAGTATTTTTTTAACGCAGTCGGATTTATTTAATTAATATTTTAACCCAGCATTTTCTTTTTCAGTAATTTTTTTTAACGCAGTCGGATTTATCTAATTAATATTTTAACCCAGTTTTTTCTTTTTTCAGTAATTTTTTTAACGCAGTCGGATTTATCTAATTAATATTTTAACCCAGCTTTTTCTTTTTTCAGTAATTTTTTAACGCAGTCGGATTTATCTAATTAATATTTTAACCCAGCTTTTTCTTTTTACAGATTTCAAAAAGGAGAAGGTATTCAATTATACTGTATCTTCTTTTTAACCTTTTTCTGGGTGAACCGATTTTGATGATTCTTTTTATATTAAAAAGCTGATACTTCTCGTGTGGTCCCATATAAATTGAATTAAGAACTAACCAGTAGTTTTTGTATTATCTTTAATAATGTGTATTTAATTGAGTTCGAATATATTTATTCAATCGTAATCACTGCTGAACTTCTTCTCATAAGAGGATATTTACGATTGTTGCCATGCTTGGTAAGTGCGTATGCAACCGAAGATTTTAAGTTTCATGTAGCTGTCACCAGGAAGATGTTGCTGAACATCTCCCGGGTCAGTTTCCCTTTCTTACACCGCCACTACAAGGACGGGACTTATAGGACAGGACCCATCAATCATAATAAGTAAATAATAAAAAGTCATCTGTAATTAAGATAAAGATTGTTTGCACGTTTCATTTTTATATTAAGTGATATATTAAACGGAAATAAAACGAAGTGAACTTACAACACCAAATGATAAAAATTTGAAGACCCATGTGATTTTAAATTACGAAGAATGTAGCTTCGTCGGTTTTACTGTTTTTGTGCCTCTCCCTTCCCTCCCCCGTATTTCTAAACTAGCATACAGACTAATCTCTGCTTTATGGTATTTTACTATGGAGAATTGCGATCGATTTAGTATCCATTTATGTTTTTCAGAAGAGGACCATACAACTCTTTTATGCCTTAAAACCGATTGAATCGTTTAAAGCAAAAGTTTAAGAAATAAATGCCTTTCAATATATTTATAAGTGGTAATAAAAAACCTGATATACACTTTAAACACCACGAACAAATACATTAAGCCAGTGACATCAGTTCTCGATTCTATGGAATCAGTCCTAAAATTATGCAATGTCTGTTTAATACAAATTTTAAAATTTTTATTTAACATATACTATAAAAAGAGTTATTATCCTATATTATTATACGAGCAACCTGAATATATTTAATATATTTGTTTGCTATCTAATTTCCAAAAACTAACATTTAACGATTTATAATGGGGCTATAAAATATACGGGGGCGAAATATCGCACTTAATAAGTCTACTTTCTGGGAAAATGATGACATATTTAGATGTTGTATTCCTTGCTCTTTTAATATAATGTGTATTTTGTTATTATATTTAGGTATTTTAATGAAAAGTATATTATAATATAAACATATTTTGTTTATATATTATATGTTTCTATTATATATACTATATGTTTAGATTTTATATTTTACATGTATATCGTAGTTAGTGTATATAAAACTATTTTACCTACAATAAAATCTCATCACTCCACTGACAGAGAAATGCGATAGGAATTAAATCCGGCATTATTTACCCTATTTATTAATATGTGAACAATAAATATTAAATAAATAAATGAAATTCGTTTTCTTCATGTTTTCGCGTACAAGCAACAAGTTTCACTTGCCGCATTACGATTTATAGTTTCGTCCATTAAACAGCTAAAGCATAAAGCTACTATTTCAAACTAAAAAGCCGTGTAGTGGCGGTTAAGAATATCCACTACCCCATATCTTCCCGTGGGTGTCGTAAGAGGCGACAGAGGGAGACAGGCAGGAGATGGGCAGCAGCGTCTTCCTGATAACAACTGTGACGTAATAAAAAACTGCGGTTGCCAACCCGCTCGCCAAGCGTGGCAACTATGGCAAATACCCCCCAATGAATAAATACACAAACAGACGGCCCCCAGTCCCCGGCGGCCCCGCTATTCCTGGCTACGGTGGCGACCATGGTAACGGCGGGGCAGGGGGTGCTAAGAATCTCCGGTGGAGGTTCGGTTGCCACCTACGACGACTCGACCTGGCAACATATAACGCACGCACCCTGAGGACTGACGAGAAGATATTGGAGCTGGAAGAAGAGGTAGACAAGTTGCGCTGGCATATTATTGGATTATCCGAGGTCCGAAGAGAGGGGGAGGACACGGCAATCCTCGAGTCCGGCAACTTGTTCTATCACCGGGAGGGCGACCATCTGTCCCAAGGAGGTGTCGGATTTATCGTCCACAAATCTCTCGTCAACAACGTTGTAAAGATTGGGAGTGTGTCGACGAGGGTCGCGTACCTGATACTCAGAATCACCAAACGGTATTCGCTGAAGGTCATTCAGGTTTACGCACCAACCTCGGCACATCCCGATGAGGAGGTGGAGGAAATGTATGAGGATATTTCCAGAGCCATACATTCCTCCAAAACCTACTACACGGTGTTGATGGGAGACTTCAACGCAAAACTGGGCACAAGAGAAAGCGGTGAGCTGAAGGTAGGGAAATTTGGAGTAGGGCAACGGAACCGAAGGGGCCAGCAGCTGGCTGACTTTATGGAGAAAGAGGAACTCTTTATGATGAACTCTTTCTTCCAGAAGCGGCCCCACAGGAAGTGGACCTGGTCGAGCCCCGACGGTTCGACAAAAAATGAGATTGACTTCATTATGACGACCAGATGCCAACTGTTCAGTGATGTCTCAGTGATCGCAAGGGTGAAAACTGGCAGCGATCACCGAATGGTTAGAGGCACACTGAACCTAAACGTTAAGTTGGAGAGGTCTCGTCTAATGAAGTCAACGCTCCGTCCCCCTCGTGCTCTAATCCAGAATCCCGAAACCTTTCAGCTCGAGTTACGTAACCGCTTCCAGTGCCTAGAAGATTGCAATGCAGTGGACGATATGAACGACAAGCTCGTGGAAACTGTCCATGCGGTCGGAGCTAAGTTCTGCAAGACCCGCCGCAGAAGAACACAAAAACTCTCCGATCACACTCTTAATCTCATGGCTGTTAGACGGGAGATGAGGCTGCAATCGTCAACAGATTTGACAGCATACAGGCAACTGAACAGACAGATCTCCAAATGCATACGGCGAGACCTACGCAACTTTAATACTTCTCGTATTAAAGAAGCGATCGAGCGGAACCAGGGCTCCAAAGTCTTTGCCAGAGATCTGTCTGCCAGGAAGAGCCAACTGTCAAGGCTGAAGACTGAGTGTGGCAACATCGTTTCCGGGACACCTGAGATTTTGAGTGAGATTGAGAGGTTCTATGGGCAGCTGTACACATCATCGTTGGAGCCACACGCAAGTGTGAGTAACGATCCAAGAGCAAGTCTTATCCGACACTATTCCGATGATATCCCGGACGTCAGTCTAAGCGAGATTGGAATGGCTCTCCAGCACCTTAAGAGCGGCAGGGCCCCAGGCGAGGATGGAATTACAGCGGAGCTTCTGAAAGCGGGTGGAACACCGGTACTTGAAGTCCTTCAGAAGCTCTTCAATTCCGTCCTCCATGGTGGCACTACTCCAGAGGCGTGGAGCAGAAGTGCGGTGGTCTTGTTCTTTAAGAAAGGCGACAACGCTCTCTTAAAGAACTACAGACCGATTTCCCTTCTGAGCCGCGTCTACGTGCTGTTTTCGAGAGTCATTACGAATCGTCTCGCACGCAGACTTGACGACTTCCAGCCTCCCGAACAAGCCGGTTTCCGAAAAGGCTTCAGTACCATAGACCACATACATACCCTGCGGCAGATTGTACAGAAGACTGAAGAGTACAATCTGCCACTTTGCCTGGCGTATGTGGACTATGAGAAAGCCTTTGATTCCGTCGAAATTTGGGCGGTGCTACAGTCCCTTCAGCGGTGCCAAGTTGACTGTCGGTATATCGAAGTGCTGAAGTGTTTGTACAGTAGGGCTACGATGGCTATCCGAGTACAGAACCAGAGTTCGAAACCTATCCACCTGCAGAGAGGTGTAAGACAGAGTGACGTTATATCCCGGAAACTCTTCACCGCTGCATTGGAAGACGTTTTCAAGCTACTGGACTGGAAAGGATACGGTATTGACATCAATGGCGAGTACATCACTCACCTTCGATTTGCCGACGATATAGTCCTTATGGCAGAATCGCTGGAGGACTTAAGCACTATGCTCAATGACCTCAATAGTGCCTCCCAACGGATAGGTCTTAAGATGAACATGGACAAAACAAAGATCACGTTCAATGTCCATGTCACACCTATGCCGGTAGTTGTTGGGAGCACTATGCTCGAAGTTGTTGACGAATACGTTTACCTGGGACAAATAGTCCGACTAGGTAAGTCCAACTTCGACCGAGAGGTCAATCGACGGATTCAACTCGGCTGGGCAGCGTTCGGGAAATTACGGCATATCTTTTCGTCAGGTATACCTCAATCTCTAAAAACTAGATTGTACAACCCGTGCGTGTTGCCAGTGATGACTTACGGATCTGAGACGTGGTCCTTCACTGCTGGCCGTATGAGGACGCTTAAGGTCGCTCAGCGAGCTATGGAGAGGGCTATGCTCGGAGTTTCTCTGCGTGATAGACTCAGAAATGAGGATATCCGCAGTAAAACCAGAGTGACCGACATAGCCCAACGGATTAGTAAGCTGAAGTGGCAATGGGCCGGCCATATAGCTCGAAGAACCGATAACCGATGGGGAAGAAAGGTTCTCGAGTGGCAGCCTCGTACCGGTAGGCGTAGTGTAGGGCGACCCCCCACTAGATGGAGTGACGACCTGGTAAGACATGCAGGAAGTCGATGGATGCAGGTGGCTCAGGACCGTGCTTTGTGGCATTACTTGGGGGAGGCCTATGTTCAGCAGTGGACTTGTGAAGGGCTGTAATGATGACTATTTCAAATCCTGCAATGTGATATGATTCTTTTTCGTAGATATAGAATTAGTACCCGGTTGAACGAGCTTTGCTCGGTATTTTTCGCTCGGTTTTTTTTTTAATTCGTGTGTTTTGGAAATTATATTTGAATACAAATTACATACTAATGAAATACGAATAATATTTTTTGGTCTTAGCGACATAATAGAACAAACTGAACTGGTTAATTGAATAAAAAATCATGAGTGCAATACTTTAATTTAAATTTTCGTGTTTTTAAAAAATACTAAAAAAGGGCTCGAAAAAATAGACTTTCTCAAAAAAAGAAAGGAACTTGAAAAAAAATTAAAAAAAAGTCGGTCAGTCGGTCTTGGGCTCGAACCATGGTATTACGATTTCGTGACCGCCCAATATACCAATTAAGCTATTTGTAATCACTAATAAACTGTCAAAATTTACCTTCCTATTCTAACGATATTGTAGCAGTTTTTCATTGCCTAAAAACATAGACAAAAAGACATTTTCTAAAAATAAATCCTAGCTAGATCGATTTATTGCTCCCGAAACTCCCTGCACACAAAATTTTATGAATATCGTTGGAGCCGTTTCCGAGATTCCGATTATATATATATATATATATATATATATATATATATATATATATATATATATATATATATATATATACACACAAGAATTGCTCGTTTAAAGGTATAGGATAATTACTAATAGAAAGCACGTATTGAACAAAACACGACCGTTTTTGCGAGACAACTTACTTGAACCAATGGTTGGGTTTCTTGCTTGTTCTTTCTAGGACGTAGATATTTTCTGAACCGGTGGTAAATTAAACATTAAAATGAATTTTAATAAGTATTATTTATAATATACATAGAATAAAAAATTCTGTTTCTGTTTCTATTTCAATTCACTCATCAAACGTAACAAAAATAGCTTACAGTGTACTACCATCACACGGCCTTTGCCCACAAAGTATAGAAAATAGAAACTTTTTTTATTCAATACATATTATAAATAATACTCATTCCTATGTATAACTTACCACTGATTCAGAAAATAACTTTGCTCTCGTTCTCGGAAAAACCAGCAAGAAACCGAACGGGATATTTTATATATTTAACGGAGGTAAACATTCAATTACTTTATGAATAAAACAAATTAATTAAACACAGTATTTTTTCACAGAAATGTGAACTAAATTATAATAGTGGATATGGTTACATGGTATAACGAGGTACTGGCGGTTGAAGAATATCCACTACCACCCCATATCGTCCCATATGCGTCGTGAGAGGTGACAGAGAAATTGAAACAGCAGATGGGCAGCATCATATTCCTGATAATAACTTAAAAATAATAAAAAACTGGGGATTCCAATTCGCCTGCCAAGCGTGCCAACTGTTGCGAGATACTTCCAACAAAGAAATCTATGGTGAGGTATATGTTCAGCAGTAAACTTTTGTAAGTTGTAAATAAAAAATAAATATGACCAGTTACATATTCGTTTATTGTGGGAAAACAGGGAGTGTCTATGAAAGTTTTAATTACGGTAAAAGCTAATGTTTACGGCAGAAAATTCAATACAGATTGTTTGCTTATTGTATACAACTGGATTGTATATTGCTATATAGTTTGTCGAATTGCTATTTTTTTAATCAAAAAATCGGAACCATAAAGCCTTATTTTAAAAAGGCAAACATTCATCACAATTTATGGTAAGTAAAAGTCTGTTATTCCCGCGAAATAAATAAATAGTCCAAAACGCTGATAAGGTTCCATAGAATAGGTGTTTATAATAAATGAATACGTGGTTGATAATCATCATCATCATCACTACAGCCCTTCACTAGTCCACTTCTAAACATAGGCTTCCCGCAAGGAATGCCCCAAAACACAGTCCTGAGCCTGAGTCCTGCATCCATCGAGTTCTTGCATGTCTTATAAGGTCGTCACTCTATTTAGTGGTGGCCCACGCTACGCTTTTTCGCGAATGGGTTGGCTCGACCGGGGAAGGACCATGCTCTCACAGAATACCAGCGTAAAACAGCAGCTGGCTTCTGTGTTTCGTATGGTGAGTGCAGAGATCCGGGGAGCCTTTTTTACTGGAAACGAGGTATTCCACCTTAGTCCTCAAGGGCAAAAAGTAATAACGCATCTGAGTTTTGATCCTTAATCGAAGATAAATGGAGATAGCTATGGGCCTCAGCATCCACTTACCATCAGGTGGACTGTGTGCTCGTTTGTTACCGTTATTCTATAAAAAATGTGTCCGGCCCATTGCCACTTCTGTTTTGTAATCCGTTGGGCTATGTCAATTACTCTGGTTCTACTGCGGATATATTCATTCCTAAGTATATCACGTAAAGAAACCCCGAGCCTAGCCTTCTCCATAGCTCGCTAAGCGACCTTGATATTCCTCAAACGGCCGGCACTGGATAACCACGTCTCAAATCTATAAGTCATCACTGGCAATACGTACTGGTTGTTCAATCTTGATTTGAAGTATTGAGGTATATTTTTGATATGTCATAATTTCCTGAACGGTGCACAGCGGAGTGAATACATCAATTGGTCGAAGTTGGATTTACCTAATCGGATTATTTGCCCCAGGTAAACATACTTGTCAACAACATTGAACTTAGCGCTCCCAATAACTATCAGGATAGGCGTGAAATAGACGTTACACGTGATCTTTGTTTTGTTCCTGTACATTTTAAGACCTATCGTTTGGGAGGCACTATTGAGGTAGGAGGAGCATAGTATTAAGGTCCTCCAGCGATTCTGCCATAAGTACTATATTTTCGACAAATCGAATTTGAGTGATGTACTTGCCATTGATGTTAATACCGTATCTTTTACAGTCCAGAAGCTTGAAAACGTTTTCCAAAACAGCGGTGAAAAGTTTCGGGAGTATAACGTCACCCAGTCTTACACTTTTCTGCAGTTGGATAGGTTTCTTACTCTGGTTCTGTACTCGGATAGACATTGTAGCTCTACAGTGTAAGCACTTCAGCACTTCGTTATACCTTTTATAACCCGTTTCTTAAATAGAACACGTTTTCTCTAGTTAAAACTAGTTTATACAAAATGCCTTTGTGAAATGTAAAAACACCTAGTTAAAACTGAAATTAATCACCGATATTTTTGATTTTAAGATAAAACTATTTGTCAGTCCTAGCTTTAGTTAAAACTAGCACTAGAGAAACTAATTTGGAATCGAAAACAAGATATACCTTACTAAATATTTATTTAAAAAAAATTTACACAGGAATATTGCCACAGTTAATTCTGCAACGGCTTCGGCACTGTAGGATGTGCAGCCCTTTCGCCCTTGCGTAACAAATCACAGACACCCTTGGTCATCTCCGTAGCTTTGGGTTATTGGTCGCCTTCGGCTCTACAGATGTTTGCGATTTGCTAAAGCAAGCGGGGCTGCTCTCTATTCGTGCCTACGACTTTACAAAAACACTCTAGGTGTAGGGCAGACAGTATGTGAAGTCGGGGCATCCTGATTCGGTTTTAGTACAGATTAAACCTATCTTATCTATAAGGTTCAGCAAGCAAGCTTAAGTCCAATGTAACGCAATCAAATCAATTGCAGAACCAAAGCCTCCGTCGTTTAACCTCGGTCGGAACAGTTCTAACTGACTCGCTTCGGAAAAACGCGTTTTGTCTAGTAAGAACTAGTTTTACCTGATATTCAATTTTGAGCATTAGCTAATCCTAGTAATAACAAAGGCATTCGTTAAAAACTATTTTAACTAGGGAAAACGCGTTTTAACCGTAGCATATCCAAAGTCAACTTTGCACCGCTGAAGATACTGTAGCACCGACAAATTTCGATACAATCAAAGGCTTGCTCTTTGTTCAAATACGCAAGACAAAGTGACAGATTGTACTCTTCGGTCTCCTGTACAATTTGCTGAAGGGTATGTAAGTGGTTTACCTTGGTTTTAATTATTCTATTATAGTATTTTCTTATATATTTTTTACAAAAATAGTGCCAAATAAACAAATCGATCTACAACATATGAAAGGATATACTTAAAAAACTGTCTTTGTATCAGTGGAAATCAACTTTTATTCCTAATAGAAATATTGTAAACAGTGTTATGCTATGTGTTGGAATAAATGTATGTATGAATTATACACTACGTTCATAGTATGACTTCCTCGTTAGTCTATTGGTCGTAAACTCAACTGCTGATAATGAGCTTCCGGGTCCAGGGTCGGGCCAAAAAAATAAGGTATTTAGTTTTTCTGTCAAAAACTTCTCAGTAGCTGCCCGGAGCCAGGAAGTTGGCGGTGTTTCACCCCCGTGCGCTTGATATCTCTCCGGTCGTGTCGGTTTACATCCCATCGGACTGTGAGAGTGCGGCAATAGAGATTGCTGTGAGTTGTGTGAACTGTGTTCGTTCATTCTCCGTTGAGCATGAGCGGTTTGCAGGAATAGTATAGGAAAAAACAGCGATATAAGCGAGTGGTAGCGACTTAAGAGTGTGAGTGTGAGTGTATCAACCTATTCCGTCCCGTGGATGGTAGCAGGAGTCTCCTCTTACGGGAACCTACTGAACGAATTCAGGTGACGGATAGCAACTCATACATTACATGTTGGACCACATAATCCAAAGTTCGTGAAGATTATTATTGAGATATTTTAATATAATACGTGTAATTGTAACACTGATGGTGAAGATTTCACTGGCTCATTGGTCTAGTGGTTGTAATCGCGGTCGAAGCATGAGGCTGTTTCCTCACGCTTAAGACACTGGAACCTTTCGAAATCATCAACTTCTTATAGCATTGGGTGACAAACGAGCACACAGTCCACCTGATGGTAAGTGGATGCTGTGGCCCATAGACATCCACATTTATTCTCCATTAAAAATCAAAATGCAAATGCGCTGTCACTACTGAGGATTAAGATGGAATGCCTCGATTCTAGTAAAAAGGGTCTCCCCTTCTCTACACTCACCGTACGAAACACAGCAGCATTACGCTGGTATTCTGTAAGAGCGTGATCCTGCCCCGGTCAAGCCAACCTATTTTTGATACAACTATAATATATTTATTAATTTTTTTTTTATTTAAAAACTTAAACGTAACACCTTAAGCTAAAGGGGTACATAGGGCGGACTTAATGCCATGTGGCATTCTCTGCCAGTCAACCCTGGGTGCCAAGGACAATTGTTGGCAGGTGCGACCATTATACGTAAATAATTACATTAAAATATATACATACATTAAATATACATATATGCAAAGTACATACATACACATTACATTTAAGTATATATACACATATAGTATAAATATACATACAATAATACATACATACATATATATGTAATATATATATACATGCTTATAAACTTCGTAAATAAATATACAAATGAATGATATATATAATATGATGTTTGAATAATATATAATGAAATAAATATCTGAAGTAAAAAAGAAGAAATAAAGACAAAAATTAAGGATCTAAATATATCTGCAGCGTGGCTCTACCACGTAAAAACATAACACAACAATGGAGTTTTCTGTCAAAAAATTCTCAGTAGCACAACATAGCTAGTAAATGTACCTATTACTGTAAAACGTTCAGGTTCTGGTTTTTAGTCCCAGCTGGAGAATTTTATCCCCAAATCTGTGTTTGGGTAACCACATTATATAGCTGTGCTAAATTTAGTTATTGAACTAAATAATCTGTGGGAAAAGATGACCAACAGATTTATGCTGTCGAGATGACATATTATATATTTTCTGTTTCTCACTAGTAATATATAAGTTAATGGTGTGTTTTTAAAGGCAAATTTGATATGCGTAAGTGACCGCTCGTAAATAATTGCAACATAAAGTGATTGCTCGTACCCGCCTTTTAAAAATAGGCAGTTGTAGTTGTGTGTGTTAGTTGTAGTAGGTAGTGTTCCCAATCTACAGTCTGTAAGATTTGGGTACAGCATTGTATTGCCGTTAGAGATTGTCCTTTAGTCTTGTGGGTGTTGTAAGTAGCAACTATGAGTGATGTCGTAGATGGTGTTAACCAGCTCGCTTACTGTGAGCTTAAAATACCGGGAAGCAGCGTTAAAGATGCAAGACGCTTTGCCGAAGGGTTATGACAAATCCTCCCTTTTTTATAGAATAAGGGTGACAAACAAGCACACAGTCCACCTGATGATAAGTGGATGCTATGGCTCATAAACATCCACATTTATCCTCCATTAAAAATCAAAATGCAAATGCGTTGTCACTGCTAAAGACTAAGATGGAATGCCTCGATTCCAGTAAAAAGGGTCTCCTGATCTCTACACTCACCATACGAAACACAGCAGTATCAAGCTGCTATATAACGTTGGTATTCTGTGAGAGCGTGGTCTTTCCCTGGTCGAGCCAACCCAATCGTGCTACAACCATAATATAGCTGCATCGTGGCTCTACTACATATATATAATGAGAGAGTCCAATGTTCAGCAGTGGGCTTAAACGAACTGATGAAGAAGAAGATTAAATAAAACTATCTCTACACTTACTAACCTACTAAAACTACTTTCACGTATTTTATCGCATTAAGTTTTACTTGTTTTAATTTCCAAAGTTTGATGTGATTTGCAGCAACGATAGTCACGGGGCTACTGTGGTGTTTGATGTACCAATGACAAACTTTACTCGGAGTACCTTCAGCTTTAAATAATTAAATTTCGTCCGCTCTACGCATATCAAATGAAGAGAAGCACTTGAAACGTAGGAAAATAAAACCGTGTAAAATTAAACGTTATAAATACTATAAAATTAGTTTTATTCATTATGAAGTTTTTGCGTAAGAAATGATTATGAAGAGGAGGATTCTTCAATATATTTTTCTTCGTGATTCTACATCAAAAATTTTATTGGTAAATCAGCAGAACGAACAGCACTGTAAAGGTGCAGGTGAGGTTGGCCTTAAATAAAATAGCCCACCATTATATTCTGGTGAAAAAGAGCATGTACTCGCCAACAAAATGATTGCAGTATGGCGAGACATTTTCATTTACCTAACTTTGTTTAAACAAATAAATAAAAAAAAACATATCACGTTTTAGTATTATTTTTATTTAACATTTTACGTGGTAGAGCCACACTACAGCTATATTTTGGTTATAGCACAAAAAAAGAGCGTCTTATATCCATGATCAAGCCGACCTGGCTTGACCACGTATATAAGACGCTCTCAAAAATACCAGCGTAAGATAGCACATTAATACTACTGTGTTTCTGTGTGTTATGAGTGTAGAGAACCGGAGATCCTATTAACTGAAAATGTGGCATTCTATCTTAACCCTCAAGGGTGACAACGCAATTATATTTTATTATTTAACGAAAAGATGTACATAAATGTCTATGATTATATATACATAAATGTATATAATATCCGCCTACCATCTGGTGGACTGTCTATTCGTTTGTCAACGTTATTTAAAATAAAAAAATATATGTCTCATGGGATTCGTAAGTGGCGTTTCTGATAAATGCAAGAAAACTCTAAATATTATTATAAATTTCGTCAAACTATTGATATAAAAACTGGTTTCATCTGCTAAAAAATTATTTATTATATACGTTATTTTTCATGTTATTCTAATTAATTTTATACCGTTTGCTATGATAGTTTGTCACGTTACAACTATATGCCACTGAAACGGGGAAGATGCTGTAGCCTGTAACACAGTTTTCAACTACCACGGGCTACAGAGCTTCAATATGCTTTGTTTGTATAAGTTATGTGAGAAACAATAAATATTATTATTATTATATTATCGTTATTCTATTTGTGATATTAAAAAATATTGTAAAAGTTTATTTTACATCGTGTAGCGGTGTAAGAACTACACAATATAAGAATATCCACTGTCCCATATTGTCTTGTGGTTTTCTTAAGAGGCGACAGAGGAAAACCAGGAGATGGATAGCAGCGTATTCCTAAAGAAAACCAGAGAAAAACTGCGGTTGCCAACCTAACTGCTAAGAGTGATAACTATGGCAAATATTCCCTTAAGAGGCAATTTATGGGGTTGCCTACGTGCAACAGTAGCTGTAATGAATGGAAAGTAAATTGTATTGTAGCTACAGTACTTCAAAAGAGCTATCTCAAGAGCTAAGTGCTCGCTGTAAATTTCACAGTACGTAATAACCCTGGATACGATCCCCGCCGGCACCCGTGAAATTGTTAATTGCAATTTTAAATGCTGGTTTACCACGTGCTCGGTGGGGAAGGAAAACATCGTGAGGAAACCTGTATGTCTGATAAATAAGAAAAAAATATTTAAAAGACATGTAAAGTTTATCAACACGCATAAGGATAAGCAGGAAGGATTTCTTGCCCAGAAACCCTCTTAAAAATAAGAGGAGGCCTGTACCCAGGAATGGGACCTACATAGGCTGTAACTTTAACTTTTAACTTTACAGTACGTAAGAAAATAGTTAAAAACGTTTTAAACACACAAATATGGCTAAAAGCTTTTAATATATTTTTAAAGGTTTAGCCAACTTAAATTAAGAATTATAACTTACTCTTTTTTGTGATGATCAAATTTTTAAAATCAATTTTATATTACTTTAAAATAAAACTTACCGAAGATAATGTTTCTTCTCCAAATATTACCAACTTAATTTAAGGATAAAAATATTGAATGGTCATGGAAATATTTAAACCATCATTTCTTGAAAATTTTAAATTAAATTAAAAAATACAAGCAGTTATAAGTTTATAATTTTCAAAAACACTTTAATATTTAAACACTGTAACACTTATGCTAAGTTACTTTTAAAGGAAGAAAAATAAAATATCTGTTCACTATTTATTACAAGGTAATGGACTTACAATAAAACCACACAGTTTTTATTTTTAATTTCGAGAAGCAACTGTTCGGAAGGAAAGGACGTGCGTCCATTGAGCATGGCGCTCTGAAACTGAAGTCGCGTTGCAGCAACTAGCAAGAGGTATCACTACGTCCCATAGCGCAGGTTCAGATTTCAGATGTCTAACGCTACGTGTCAACTTTATGGTGCAATAAAGTACTAAAATAATCATTCAATCAATTCAAATCAATCAAATCAAATCAATTCATCAAAATTCCATTTTGAACATTGGCTTCCCCTATATATTACTTTGGAGGAGATATATACATTTATATTTCTTTAATATACTTACATTTATTTAATTTAAAAAAAATATTCCAGTATTTGACTTATACACCACCAGAAAGTAGGCGGTGATATAAGCCTATTTATTCTCCCTAGCAGAAAAACAGATTATTCCACTCGTTTGGTGTACGCATGACGAATGAAAAGATAAACCGTTTGGTGTCTGCTTGTCAGGTGGTGAAAGAGAGAGAGAGCGATTTTGGACCGTAACATAGCTGCAGCACGAATGAGTCAACTCGGCCAGGAAACAACCACTTTTGTACAGCACATCAGCGTAAAATAACGACACAGGTGTGTTTCGTATAGTGAGTGATGTAGTAGTAGTAGTGTAGATCCAATGACCATTTTTACTGGTAAGGCGACATTCTATGTTAAATCTTTTTTTTATATTATATGGGTAACAAACGAGCACGTAGCCCAACTGATGGTAGGTGGATGCTGTGGCTCAAAGATATCTGCATTTAACCTTGATTAAGAATCAAAATTCGGATGCGTCGTCACCTCTGAGGACTAAGATGGATTGCCTTGATTCCAGTAAAACGGGTCTCCGGTTCTCTACACTCGCCATACGAAACACAGCAGCATTAAGTAACTATTTTGCGCTGTTATTCTGTGAGAGCGTGGTCCTTCCCCGGTCGAGCGAACCCAGTCGTGCTACTATTATAATATAACTGCAGCGTGGCTCTACCACGTATCAATTCTCAAGGGAGACAACGCATCAGTGTTTTGATATTTTTTATAGGATAGGGTGACAAACGAGCACATAGTCCACCTGATCGTAAATGGTTGCTGTGGTCCATAGACATTGACATCCATCGTCAATCACGAATCAAAATGCAGATGCGTTGTCACCCATGAGGACTAAGATGGAATGCCTCGTTTCCAGTAAAAAGAGTCTCCGGTTCTCTACACTCACCATACGAAACACAGCAGCATTGAGCTACTATTTCACGCTGGTATTCTATGAGAGCGTGGTCCCTTTCCGGTCGACTTAACGCATTCGAGCTACAACCATAATATAGCTGCAGCGTGGTTCTACCACGTACAAATCCACAGAGGAGACAACGCATCAGCGTTTTGATTCTTCCTTTAACAGTAACAGTCTATCAAAAATCTATTGCTGGTCATAGGCCTCCTCCATAAATTGCCTTGGCAGAGATATTTGACAAAATGCCAGGATTGGCATGCGGCTTGGCAACCACAGTTTTCTTAAATTGTATTTAGGAAGACGCTGCTGCCCATTTCTATGGGCAACAGCCGAGTGGGAATCAAATCAACCCTCTATCGCGTCACGACTCGTACGTGGTGATATGGGGCAGTGAATGTCCTTACACCGCGACTACATGGTCGTTCATTTATTCGTAATCAAGGACAACTGTATATTATACCATATTATATATTAAAAAAACTCAAAATACAATATGATAAAAATGTTTTACAAAAGGCCGGAAAAAACAGTAAACTTGTATGGAAGTTCATTAAAAATAATACCTTCAGTTCAAAAAATCTTGGACCCCCACTTTGATTTACTGTCATTAGACAAAAGCCCAAACGAAGCAACTAATAAAGTAAATAATTATTTTATTAACGTTGGCAAAAAAAATAGCAGAGACAACTTTAAAATTAAGCAACACTCGTAATCCAACTTTTATGCCCACACTCTTTTCTAACTTAAATTCTTTTGTATTGTTAAATACCGATATTGATGAGATTTTTAGTATAATATCTGGCTTAAAAGAAGATTGTGCAGTTGGATGGGACAATATACCTAATCGCATACTCAAAAGATTTAAACATTTACTGGCCGCCCCGTTAACACATATCTTTCAATTATGCCTAGCAAATGGTATTTTCCCGAAAGTGCTTAAAAAAGCAGTGGTTTCTCCTATTTAAAAAGCTGGTGATAAAAACTTAGTTAGTAACTATAGGCCGATTTCAGTCTTATCTGGCTTATCTAAAATTTTAGAAAAGATCATAAATACCAGATTAATAAAATACCTGGAAACTAACAACTCAGATCATGCAATGATGCCTTGCACCAATTGACAGATTACGTCACAAGTAATCTAGACAATGGTATGCACTCAATTGGGATCTTTTTAGACCTTGCCAAAGCATTTGATACTATTTCTTGCCCTATACTATTGCAAAAGCTTGAAACACTTGGCATAAGGGGAACTCAACTAGATTTTTTTTTCTGATTACCTCAGTGATCGCTTTCAATGTGTAAAAATCGGTGAGTATACAAGTACTGAATTTCAAAACAGCTCTTATGGAATCCCACAGGGCAGTATCCTGGGGCCTACATTTTTCCTAATTTATATAAATGACATATGCAATCTTCAACTTCAAAATGGTGTCATTGTGTCGAATGCAGATGACACAGCCCTGTTATTCTCAGCTGAATCATGAGATGAGGTTTATAAATACGCTCAGCAAGTCTTCAACATAGTATCTAATTGGCTTCTTAATAATCTTCTACGTTTAAACGCTGATAAAACACAATATATGTTATTTTTAATGAGAAATAATAACATACCTACTCACCTAAATATTTACGCTCATAATTGTACGTATAATGACACTGCATGTGCATGTTCCGCATTAACAAAAACAGACAATATAAAATATCTAGGTATCACGCTTGACACAAATTTAAATTTCCGCAAGCTCATCGATTTACTTTGTGCTAGAGTTCGTAAATTAATATATATTTTTAAATATCTTCGTAACATCGCTGACTTCAAATTGATAAGACGGGTCTATTTAGCTTTGTGTCAATCCATACTCTCTTATGGCATTACTTCCTGGGGTGGAGCTTCTAAAACAATATTGCTCCCATTAGAACGTGCTGAGAGAGCAGTTTTAAAGGTAGCCACTTTCCGTCCATTCATGTTTCCTACACATCAACTTTACTTGGCATGTAGCATCGTATTAAAACAGCATACCGAACTTCCATTTAACTTAAAATCCATAGACAGGAGAAGAATGGACTTAGTTTGTGTAAAGCCTCAAACCAAACACGCATTTGTGAACAAATTTTACATATTTTTAGGACCCATTCTATATAACAAGCTCAACAAGTCACTAAAGGTATATAGTCTAAGTTATAAGAACTGTAATATATAGAGATATAAGTGTAAGGGAATTTCTAAATAAATTAAATTACGAAGATACAGAGAAGTTGTTAGAAATTCTAAAATAGTTTGTATTAATTGTAGGAAACAATTAGTTATTATTTTGTTATTTAGTTATTTTATTTATTATATAATATAGTTTAATTATTTAAATATCTAGTGTCCTACATTATTAAACCCATTGTGTAAGTGATGTCTGAAACACAGGTACTCAACCTAGTCCAGGCAGGTAGCTAATATTATAAATTTGACTTTTTTTACTTTTCTTTTGTATATTCTACATAATTAAGCTACACATAGTTTTAATTTTATCATAGTATGTTATTTTTGTTAAACTTATTGTTACTTTATTTAATTGTAATCATATTTATTCCTGTATGTAAACATGTGTAATTGGAAATGAAATAAATATTTATTATTATTATTATTATTATACTGTATCCTTTTTTATAGAATAAAAGTGACAAACGAGCACGCAGTCCACCTGATGGTAAGAGGATGCTGTAGCCCATATACGTCTACATTTATCCTCGATTAAGAATCAAAACGCGGATGGGTTGTCATTCCTGAGAACTAAGATGGAATGCCTCGTTTCCAGTAAAAAGGGTTTTTCGGAGCTCTACACTCATCATACGAAACAGCAGTTTTAAGCTGCTATTTTACGCTGGTATTCTATGAGAGCGTGGTCCTTCTTTTAACACAGTTGTTAAGTACGACGGATTATAGGTCTTAAAGTCACTTAGGTTTGTAAAAGTGGTTTAAAAACTACTAGTTCACTTGCCAAATGAGATTCGAGAGAGGCAAATATAGAGTAGAAACTCACATAAAATACGTTTCGGCTTTCGAATCGAGTTGCGCTTAATTTTAAATTTACGTCGTATTGCAGCGACCTATAAATTAGTCGCAATGGATAATAATATGCTGGGATTAATGAAGATGGACGTACATGAAAATAAAGGTATACGTAATTTTATTACGAGGTGTGTCTCTCGCATATTTCTATCGCCAAATAGTGAACTGGTACACATCAACGTCACATCATCGGTCCGGTTCCAGGCCACTTCAATAATTATAATTTAAATTATACCAAATTATGTAGAGCAAAAATTATGTAGAGAACTAAAAGGAGTAAAAGAATTTTACATTCTGAGCATTAAAACACAGTGTATAAAAGAAAAAGTGCAAAATGTGAAATTATTTTATTATTTCAGTTTTCTGAAGTCCACTTTACTCTTTAATTAATGTTGTTTTATCGCCTTTTGAATGAATTAAGAAATATCGTAATCTTGATATCGTCTGAATAGTTACAATGAAACCCCAATTTTGCCATCGCACCTTTTTTTTTTTTTTTTTTTTGTTTTTTTTTTGCATGGGGAAATGCCTACGCATACTAACTAAAATCCCATGGTGTTCCACCTTTGTCGCATATTGGCAGGGCTACGGGAACGCTTTCGCACACATCCGCGGCCCTACTAGCGCCTGCCGCCCCATGGCAGCACCTCCTCGGGAGAGGAAAATTCCTCCCCGTTCTCCTTCCCAGGTAAGGCGCACCAGAACACATGGCGCGCCTTCCTCCACGGCCTCCAACTACGTCTGTGCAAAAGACGCCCCCGCGTCCGATGCACAAAGGCCATGGGGCCAGGAAAAACGAGCACTTAGAAGTACTAGCCTTCCCGACCCCAGCGGCGGATCTGGTCTATGGCTCCGCCGCCAACCAAGATTCGGCTGCGGAGGGTAGGGAGAGCGGCGCCTCGCAATACCGACAATCCTCTCCCCCCGCAGCCCCACCACCGCATCAACGGTGCGGCCCCGTTTGAGTCGCGAAGGATAGGGCGAGTGGCGCATCGCCATACCAACACTCCTCTTCCTCCGCGACTCCACCTCGGCTGCAACGGTAGAGGGTGCGCGAGTCCCCACTCGCTGCAGTCCACCAGCCCACATCCGAAGTGGGCTCCCCAAGCCCACTCGGAGCGGCCACCTCAGGCCGGCCCTTCACCTCGGGCCAGCCACGTGGGTTCCTCTTTGTTCACCGTGGGAGACCAAGCCACGGCTACTAAGCCCCCCCGCCACGACAAGGCGGGAACCCGTTCGGGGGGGACCATCGCACCCCTAAAATATAATAATGTATTTATAATAAAAATAATCATCAATTTTTTTTCGAAATAACAAGTTAAAATCGCGACATAAATACAAAACAAAGCATGCAGTCGAATCTTGAAACAAATCTTAGATATAAATTTGAATGATGAATAGACAAAATATGCAGACAAGTTTGCAACTCAATGAGCTATTAAAATTAAACTGTCCTATCAATTTAAAGTTGCGCAGTTACGGTTGGATTATTCTAGATGATCTCTGTAAGTTATGTGAAAGGCCGAAGTACCTAACTTGCGTTTAGTTTTAGTTTGATCCATTGTAACTTCTCATAAAATACATCAAAATGGCTAGAAAATATTAAATTACTTTGCCTGTGGATTCAGCCGCGTAATGGTCATAAAACGACATTCATACGTGGTAGAGCTATGTTGCAGTTATATTTGTAGTTTACTTGTAGCACGAATGGGTCGGCTCGATCGGGTAAACACCACGCTCTCACAGAATACCATCGTAAAATAGTAGCTTAATGCTGCTGTGTTTTGTATGGTGAGTATAGATAACCGGAGACCCTTTTTACTGGAAACGAGGTATTACATCTTAGTCCTCACAGGTGACAACGCTTCTGCATTTTGATTCGTAATCGAAGATAGATGTAGGTGTTTATAGACCACAGCAACCACTTACAATCAGGTGGACTGTGTGCTCGTTTGTCAACTTAACCTATAAAAAAGAAACAACATTTCAGAAATCATAGCCCACGTTTACTTTTTAGCGTTTTCCGGAAATCAGATCGCTAATTTATTATTAATTTATTAAAAATACGGCTTTACCTTTAGAAGATTAAAGTAACAACTGGTCGAAATACTGATGTCACTGATTTTGTGGATAAAATATTCGATTTAAGGACGCAATTTGATGTTGGACATGTTGCAGTAAATGGGGAGAATTTAAAGTAAAATTGATTTACTGTTAATCACTTCCATTACCGTTAGAGCATATTGAAGTCCAATGCTGCATATAGGCCCACCCCATTGCCCTTGCCTTAAAGGGAGTTGCCATAATTGTCACCCTTGGGTTGGCACCCGCAGTTTTCTTATTTTTAGTCGGTATTAGGAAGACGCTGCTGCCCATCTCCTGATTTGTTTCCCTCTGTCGCCTTTTACAATATCCAAGGGATGATATGGGGATGTAGATATTCTTACACCGACATTACATCACTTTGTATGATATATTAATTTCCGCCAGCACACGATTCTCGCAAACAGTCAGAATACATTAATTTAAACTACTTTTACGGATATTATTGCGTTTAATTTGAATTTTAATTATTTTTATTTTTAATTTCCGACGTTTCGGGTGCTTTCCAGCACCCATGGTAACGGGGGACTGAGGTGACTGACGTCCCGATGTCATTGTTAAACCCGGAGTACCTTCAGCTTTTTTAATTATTGTTTATGGTCCGATCTATGCAAAATGAACTATGTCTTGAGGTCTTGCAGTGGTATGCTTGGGTTTAGTTTTAATTTTATTGATTATAGGGTCCCAAGCATAGGGTCCCAAGGGTCATAAACAATAATTAAAAAAGCTGAAGGTACTCCGGGTTTAACAATGACATCGGGACGTCAGTCACCTCAGTCCCCCGTGACCATGGGTGCTGGAAAGCACCCGAAACGTCGGGAATTAAAAATAAAAATAATTTAAATTCAAATTAAACGCGATAAACTCCGTAAAAGTAGTTTTAATCAATGTGTAGTGTTCACGTAAATATAAGAAATCATTAGTCAGAATACAGTTGACCGTGCGAAAGGCACGAATTGTTCAAATAAATTATTAGATTGTTCCTTGTTGTAGCTACCTCAGTAATATTAAAACGATTTTATGTAGCAAGATCCAATATTTAGTTGGTATTAATTAATCTGATCACTGGCAAGACGCACTGGTTGTACAATCTAGTTTTTAGAGATGGAGGTATACCTGACGAGAAGATATGTCGTAATTTCCCGAACGCTGCCCAGCCGAGTTGAATCCGTCGATTGACCTCTCGGTCGAAGTTGGACTTACCTAGTCGGACTATTTGTCCCAGGTAAACGTACTCGTCAACAACTTCGAGCATAGTACTCTCAACAACTACCGGCATAGGTGTGACATGGACATTAAACATGATCTTTGTTTTGTCAATGTTCATCTTAAGACCTATCCGTTGGGAGGCACTATTGAGGTCATTGAGCATAGTGCTTAAGTCCTCCAGCGACAGCGATAAGTACTATATCGTCGGCAAATCCAAGGTGAGTGATGTACTCGCCATTGATGTTAATACCGTATCCTTTCCAGTCCAGTAGCTTGAAAACGTCTTCCAATGCAGCGGTGAAGATTTTCGGGGATATAACGTCACCCTGTCTTACACCTCTCTGCAGTTGGATAGGTTTCGAGCTCTGGTTCTGTACTCGAGTAGCCATTGTAGCCCTACTGTACAAACACTTCAGCACTTCGATATATCGACAGTCAACTTGGCACCGCTGAAGGGACTGTAGCACCGCCCAAATTTCGACGGAATTATCGGCTTTCTCATAGCCTTTCTCAGGTCGAGTCGTCGTAGGTTGCAACCGAACCTCCACCGGAGATTCTTGGCACCCCCTGCCCCGCCGTTACCATGGTCGCCACCGTAGCCAGGAATAGCGGCACCACCGGGGACTGGGGCCGTCTATTTGTGTAATTGTTCATGGGGGGTATATTGCCATACCAACCGCAGTTTTTTTTTTGTTCTACAGTTGCTGTTATCAGGAAGATGCTGCTGCCCATCTCCTGCCTGTTTCCCTCTGTCGTCTTTTATGACACCCACGGGAAGATATGGTGTAGTGGATATTCTTAACCGCCACTACGCGGCCAACGGATCTGACGTGGTCCTTCACTGCGGGCCGTATGAGGACGCTCAAGGTCGCTCAGCGAGCTATGGAGAGGGCTATTCTCGGAGTTTCTCTGCGTGATAGACTCAGAAATGAGGATATCCGCAGTAAAACCATGGTGGCCGACATAGCCCAACGGATTAGTAGCTGAAGTGGCAATGGGCCGGCCATATAGCTCGAAGAACCGATAACCGATGGGGAAGAAAGGTTCTCGAGTGGCAGCCTCGTACCGGTAGGCGTAGTGTAGGGCGACCCCCCCCACTAGATGGAGTGACGACCCGGTAAGATATGTAGGAAGTCGATGGGTGCAGGTGGCTCAGGATCGTGCTTTGTGGCATTACTTGGGGGAGGCCTATGTTCAGCAGTGCACTTGTGAAGGGCTGTAATGATGATGAATTAATCTGATTATCTATTCAACATTTACAAATTGCTTGCGTAATACCATAAAGCGTTTCTCAATTGAATTTGAATTTAAAGCGTATGTATGTCCTCAGCTATACATAGACATCGTATCAGGCTCAGATCAATGATGAAAAAGCTTAAGGTGGGAAAATAAGAGATGAATATTTTTAGTGTAACTCTTCAAGAGAGTTATTATGAGCTTATGATATTCCTTCATCTACACAATACGGTATAATATAAAACTCTTAAAAAATAAAAGCATGTTTTTATAATCTAAAACAGTAAAATAATTTCCACGAAAAGATGGAGTAGAAAATGTTTAAAATAAAGAACAAAAAAGGCGCGGAAACTCTTATTGAATTAGAATGTTTCATTAATAAATTTTTTACCGTAGTCACTGACGCTTAAGTTTTTGCTAAAAAGACAGTGAACAAACAAAAAAGTAAAGTTATAGCCTATATACGTCCCACTGCTGGGCACAGGCCTCCTCTTATTTCTGAGAGGGTTTTAGGGCAAGGAAGTATCCGCCGCGCTGCCCCATGCGTGTTGGCAAACTTCACATGTCTTCGAAATATTTTTTTTATTCTTCAGACGTGCAGGTTCCGTCACGATGTTTTCCTTCACCTCCGAGGACGTGATAAATCAGCACTTAAAATTGCAATTAACAATTTCATCGGTGCCGGCGGGGATCGAACCCGAGTTACTCGCGTTCTGTTATATTTACAGCGAGCGTTAACCATCTGAGCTACCACGGCTCTTAAAGAGTAAAATAATTTCCACGAAAGGATCGAGTAGAAAATATTTAAAACAAAAAAGGTGCGGAAACTCTTATTGAATTAGAATTTTTCATGAATAAATTTTATACCGTAGTCACTGACACTTAAGTTTTTGCTAAAAAGACAATGAACAAACAACAATCTTAAAATTCCGTAAAATAACGCGGTATCATATAGAATAATTATGAATAAATCCTTATGGTGGCGGTGTAAGAATATCCACTATACCATATCGTCCCGTGGGTGTAAAAATGTAGAGATGGGCAGCGGCGTCTTCCCGAAGACGGCTAAATCAAAAACTATCGATGTAATATCAAAATAACTGTATTTTATCTAGTTCAGGGGTTTTTTGCATGCTATTAAGATATTAATAACAAAGTGATTTCTTAAATTTACGCGAACACTACACATTGAATAAAACTATTATTTACGGATTTTATCGCGTTTAATAAACGCGATAAAATCCGTAAAATAATAGTTTTATTCAATTAATAACAAATTTTAAATATTTTGTCTGCTTGTTTAATCCGCAGAGTTCAGTTAATGCTGAACCGATTGGGATGAAATTTCACAAGCATATAGAAAAATTATCTGAGCTTATATTTTTCATCCAAAAAAATTTGAAGTATCTATTTTTTAAATGGCAAAATTGATCTTTTGAATGGTCGTTTTTTATAGGATAGGGTGACAAACGAACACATAGTCCACCTGATGGAAAGTGGTTGCTGTAGCCCATAGACATCTACATCTATCCTCGATTACAAATCAGAATGCAGATGTGTTATCACCCGTGAGGACTAAGATAGAATGTCTTCAGTAAAAAAGGTTCTCCAGTTCTCTACACTCACCATACGAAACACATCAGCATTAAGCTATTATTTGGCGCTTGTATTCTGTGAGAGGGCGGTCCTTCCCCGGTCGAGCCAACCCATTCGTACTACAACAATACTACTAATATAACTGCGGAATGGAACGTTGAAGAATGTTTTAAAATGACGTCATATTAATAGATACCACCCAAGCGAAGCAGGGGTGAGTCACTAGTCATAAACAAAAAGTACAACTGATATATGGCTGCGGCAAGAATTAGGGCATCCACATTTTTTTCTGTCACCAGTGAGGTGTATTTGAATATTTGACAAATGTGGAGTTTTTTTTATAGAGTTAGGGTCACAAGCGAGCACACAGTCCACCTGATGGTAAGTGGATGCTGTGGAACATCTACTACTACATCTACTTTTAACCTCAATTAAAGATCAAAATGCAGTTAAGTTGTTACCCATGAGGACTAAGATGGAATACTTCGATTGCAGCAAAACAGGTCTCCAGTTCTCTACACTCACCATACGAAACACAACAGCATTAAGCTACTATTTTGCGCTGGTATTCTATGAGAGCGTGGTCTTTACCCGATTGAGCCGACTCATTCGTGCTACAAGTAAACTACTAATATAACTGCAACATAGCTCTACCACGTATGAATGTTATTTTATGACCATTACGCGGTCCGCTTATCCGTACGCTTCCCCGGTCGAGCCAACATTCGTGGTACAACCATAATATAGATGCAGTGTGGTTCTTCCGGCGGGTTTAACGTTTAATGTTTTTTATGAAATATTACTTATATTTTACATAAATTATATTTAATAGATAAATTAAACTAAGGGTATTCCTGAAAATAAAAGAATTTAAAGAGGAGTTAAAAATGTGCAAAAGAATTAAACAGCAACCACTGAGGTATTCTTTTGCGTATGTAGGTGTCATCATCATTCATCATTACAGCCCTTCACAAGTCCACTGCTGAACATAGACCTCCCCCAAGGAATGCCACAAAGCACAATCCTGAGCCGTCTGCATCCATCGACTTCCTGCATGTCTTACCAGGTCGTCACTCTATCTAGTGGAAGGTCGCCCTACACTTCGTCTATCCGTACGAGGCTGCCACTCGAGAATCTTTCTTTCCCATCGGTTATCGGTTCTTCGAGCTATATGGCCGGCCTATTGCCACTTCAGCTTACTAATCCGTTGGGCTATGTCGGTCACTCTGGTTCTACTGCGGATATCCTCATTTCTAAGTTTATCACGCAGAGAAACCCCGTGCATTGCCCTTTCCATAGCTCGCTGAGAGACTTTGAGTGTCCTCATACGGCCAGTATATAGGTGTATACGTGTATAAACTAGAAACAGAAAAACTTTTATGTGAAAAGCAACTTTTCGCTAATGATGACTCGCTGTAAAAAATAAATTCACCTCAGTGCCAACTAGCGATGGCTATAGTGAACGGTAAACTGTTAGTCTTCATTGTTTTTCCCCAGAGGGGGAAATCAAAACCAACTGTTGCGCAAGCCTTCTCATATTTATGAGATGGTTTTGGAGAAGCACACTTATGCCCGGTTTACATTTTGAGAAGTGACAAGTGCGAGTGGCAAGTGATAAGTGGCAAATGAAAAGTGACAAGTGTGTATTTTATTACCACTTATCACTTGTCACTGGCTGTTCACACGCAAAAAACACGTGTCATTTGTCAGTTGCACTGGCCACTCGCACTTGACACTTCTCAAAATATAAACGGGGTCTTAGGTCCGGTTTACATTTTGAGAAGTAACAAGTGCGAGCGGCAAATGAAAAATGACAAATACTTAGTGCGCATTTTATTCTCACTTATCATTTTTCACTGCCTGTTCACACGTACTAAGCACTTGACGTTTGTCAGTTGCACTTGCCACTCGCACTTGTCACTTCTCAAAATGTAAACCGGGCCTCAATATTTTTTTTTCATTTTCTCAGACATGAAGTTTTCTACCGATGTTTTCCTTCAACGACGTCGTTAACGTAATAAATAACATAAAATTTAAATTAACAATTTCATTTGAGAACCCGACTTGCTGAAGTTCAATTAATAATGCTAATCCGTCGGACTTGTGGCCTTCCACTGATTACTGCGCCGCAGGTGGCTCCGTGAAATTTTATAAGGTAGCGAAGGTCCCTTTGTAATTTAGTAAAGGCTGAAACTCTGATATTCGCTATCTTGTTACTTGTGCTGTTTATTAAATACTGGTTTTAGTTTTCGGAGAATACTGCTTAAATTTTCACGATTTAGTTTTATAACTACCCATAAAACGAGGAGGTTTTAATATTCTACGTGTATATTTTTTATAATATATTTTAATTTTGAATTTATATTACAAAAATTATAATAATGAACTTAACTAAAATTTTTATTTTTACATTAAAACTAATCATATACAATATAAAGGAAGAAACTATAATATAGAAAATCTAAAACTAAAAATTTAAATAGTCAAAAAGACCTGCTCCCCGTGGTATAGTGCCAAGAAGGCTGGCTGCGTTTCCTCGCTGAATAGCGATACTTAGCCCTTGAGCGAGGAAAGAACCAGCCCTCTTATCACCAGCAACGACGACCAGTCGTGGATACAGTGCCTTTAGAAACTTCACTGCACGTGGACCCCACGGACCGATAGTCTTCACAGCAAATGGTACAAATATGTAGTCATTTCTCATAGACTCATATTTGCGCCATTTACTAAATTCGGCTGCCTCTGCCGCCCCGGCTTTAAAAGAAGTACCCTTGAGATGAGAGGCCGCCAAAGTGTCAACGCAAGTAGCATCCCACAATAGGGCTTTATCTCTCTCCCAAGGGACCAAAGTCATACCGTCGGGTCTCCTGCCATCGTCTATAAATATCCCGCAAGGCTCTAAAACCGAGGGGATATTTATAGAGACAAGATCCCTTCGGATGATTTCGTTCAAAGAACCTTGACGGGAAAACCTACCTGCACTTTTCTTGCATAAAAGTGCGTGGAGCACAAACTCATCGACGCTGCTACCACTGGGGCACTGGTGAGGTTGACAAATTGCCACTCCTAGCCGGATACCTACGGCGATGCGCAAGCTTTCCCCATCAAGCAATGTGACGAGATTACTTGATGGTAGAGCTACATGCTGTGCCATCACGTAATCTCGGCCACCAGTGACTAGATTCCTAAGTCGAAACAGCTAGAAGGCGAGCCTGATCTTATTGCCTGTAGAAATTTTGAAATAAATTTTTCTGGACACTCCGTACCAACGGAATATCCTACTGTTTTTGTTGGTTAACTTCCATTGGGACATTTTCGCCGGGACAGAGCGTTAGCCATGTTTGCCTTGCCTTCGCAGCAAAGGTCTACTTTATTATTTAAAATTGTGTTACATAGATCATTGACACTATGCACGGAAGCGAGGAGAGCAGGCAATGCGACGCTAGAAATATTTCTTACACCAATACCACCAAATTTGATAGGTAAAGTGGCTTGATTCCTTATTGTATTTAATGTCAAATTTATAATTTTTTCTAAAGCAATTTTATGATTACTATCAACATCTTTTAAAATATCCAAACATTTCCAGACTGGACTTGAGCGTAACAAGTATGTAAATTTAGGTACAAGGAGACAATATTTTAAAATTGTAAGGGCAATATGGGGGTTTAAAATATATAATTTATCAACGTGATTTAAAAATTGATCAAATTTTGTTTTTAAAACAGGTTTAATACTATCGACCACCACGGAGCACCGAGCAGGTAAAGCGATTCCGAATTGACAGTTTTTATTCCTGGAGAAATTTGATTGAAATTTTGAATTAAGTTATCTCTGTTAGAATTAGATAAATTATTAGAAATAAATATTTCACATTTCTTGGTATTTGGTTCAAGACCAATAGTTTTAAAATTTTCAAAATTATGACTAAGATCATTGAGGACGTCATCTGCTTTACCTCCCAGTGTACTGTCGTCTAGATACCAGACATTCAGCTTGGATTTTAAATTTGAAATAATAGGTTGAATTCCCAAACTGAAAAGAGCTGGACCTAATGGATCACCCTGCTGAACACCGACAGCAGTCTCAATAATATGCTTTTGATAAAACAAGTTTGAATTTTGACTGTAACATTGCCAAACGTAATGATATATTTCGGGGGTATTGTTAGCCACTTCTTTCAGCAGGGTTATCCTATCAATAGAGTTAAAAGCATTTCTAAGATCAACCTTCAGAAGAACATCTGCATTGGAATTAGTTAAGAAAGTACCACCGTACGCACCGAATGTACTGCTGCCTCACAGCCACCTTTGGTGCCAAAGCCTAGTTGAGTAGGTTGAAAATTTATCTTATTTTGAAGTTAAGCGTCGAAATGTAGAACCAACAGCAATAGGACGGATACCGTTATCCTTTTTTTGAAGGCACACAATCTTGCCCCATATAAGTAGGGAATGAAATTGGGATTGACATTACCAGAAAGCATAAAATTACATAATTTTGTAATGCCATTAAGAAGTACCCTACCGGCGTCACCGGCAGATACGCTTACAAGATCTTTGAGATGCTGAGGCGTAATCCCGTCGATGCGGCCGTCAGAGCCATTCAAAAATGACAATATTGCGTTTAAAGTGTCTTTTTCAGAAATTTGTAAAATTTGCATAGAAGTATTGGGAGACAGCGGTAAATTCTGGGAAGGATTGACCGAAGGATGTTTCTGACGAAGGCCTTCAAGAGTTTCGACATTACGAGGAGCGAGGATTTCATCTGAGAATAGAATACGGGATGCATTTTTTAAGTCGCCGTCCATTACTTTTGTTTCAACTACTTTTTTAAAATCAAATTTAGGATAAGGTCAAGAGAAATGAGTATTAATCGGGTAATCCAAATTAAATTACGTCTCAAATAATAGACTTTTCTTTTAGTTGAGACGTAATTGATTTATTTATTGTTTTATTAAAATGAATATGGGAATACGCGAATGTAAATAATGTTTGTCAACTCTTTTCACAATTCGTTAGACAATTTTGAATAGTGAATGATAATGCTTTAGCAAGTTGCATCCTCGCACCTCTGGGAATTCATTTAACCACTGGTACGTTACTATACAAATTGTATAATTGTTCCGAAAAAAGTGAAGAATTTGTGTCATTAGGTATATTACCAGAAGAGCATGAGTTTCTACGGTAGGCTGTGAAGCCGAAATACTTTTACTATGGCATCCTTTAATGTGTATATTTAATCCCTTTTTATCTTTAAACAGCCTACCATCAGTACAATTTATACACCGTAGGAAATCCGGCTGTGGATGTATAAGTGCGATAATATTCATAGAAAAAGTGAAAAATTAAAAATGTAAAAATATATCTACAGCGCTCAAAAGTCTATAATTTAGTATAAATCAAAATCTTGAAAATTAGAAGAAAAACCTAGCTCTTGAGCTTTGTTTATCGCCTTGAAGCAAGCTAATATTAATATTGTGTACGATGAATCACCAGGCGTTGCATATTGAATTGACCTACAACTATAACCGCTTACAGTTGATGGTTTCAAAGCTTCTTTTGGTGACAATCTCAATAAAACGCTCAAGCATCTCAATAAAAACGCGGCATTCGTTGTTTTCTTGGGTCAGAAGAAGTGTAGTGAGCATTGATTTTGTTATTTTGACGTTGTTATATTTTCTCATTTAATATTTCTTTAAAGTTCTCCCTGGCATTATTGTTGCAAAATAAAATATATTCTTGGTGGCCATCGTTATTTCGTGTCATCACTTCAGACAAACGAACTTGTTAATATTTAAATATTAATATTTTCATTAATATTTCAATATTAATGAAAATGTTGTCACATATTCATTAATATTGAAATATATTATTTACACAAAACATTATTTTTCGAAATCTCAGGAATAAAATATAAATATATTTTAATTAAAATATTTGTTTAAAATATAAGACAGCTGTCACTTTGACTAAACAACCTGAGTGGTGTGAAAAAAAATTGTTTTAACTGCGTCTAGGGGGGGTTTTTAGTACGTGAAAAATAGAAAAAAAATACATCGTTTTCCCACAAGGTTTTTCCTTATGTTCTCGTACGAGTACAAGCGGACTGTGTCATCACATGAGTACACTTTAAAATAAAACAAATTAAATGAAAATCAACTTTATTTTCCTTATTTTTTTAGTATTTAGTTTTGGCATCACAAATATTCTAAACAAACACAGAAAAACTTATTTTCAAGCGAAAAACAAAACAAAAATCTCAGAAACTCTCTGATTAACAGGAAAGAACTAATGAAAATCAACATTTAAACAAAAATCTCAAAACGAATTAAGTCTTTGCAACAAATACTAAGTTCTCAAAATATCAAAATAATCTTAACAACTATTAGGAACATTTGTTTTTGGTTCTTCATACTTGAAATTTTGGTTTTAATTTGTTGAATAACATTTTATGGACAGTTACACATAAATAAATATTACATTTAGAGCATTTAGTTCTACTTTTTTATCACAGTCCTTTTGTCGACATCTGCTTTGCTTATCTGTCATTATCGGTAGATGTTCAGCCTTTTGTGTACGACGAATTATAGATGGCACAGGTTGAATCAGAATACGACGTTTTTTATGTTTAGGGGCCAAGTCAGCCTCGAAATCAGACTCATTCTCCTAAGAATCCGAGCTTACAGTGTTGTGTTCTATGATTTGCTCCCCCTAGCATCAGCTTAAAACTTCTCATCTGTAATATATTTTTACTAGGCGTGCCTTTTTTGTTTGCTTCTTGGCGATAAAGAAGCCAAGCATTGGTAACAGCTATATCAAAACAATGAAAAATTAACCTGATCGTCCATTTTTTGGTTCTTGCTCTGGAAGGGCAAACAGCGAGTATACCCATATTAGTATTGTAATGTTTTACTACTTCTGGCCTACTAACCGATTCGTAAGCCATCTTTGTCTTTGACCATCTTGAGCAAAAATCTGTATTTTCAGCCGCATAGCACGTCGACAACATATGCAATGGTTTATTGTCAAACCATTTTGTTATTGCTAACTTCCCGTCCATAGAGTATGTTGTAAAACAGCATCCACGTCCTTTTTCTTTCATATCACGATCTTTCATGAGCAGCACATTTTGAGGGATACGGTTTTTCATTATGGTTCCAGCACACAGGAAACCACGATCAAAAAGTGTTTCTGCCAATTTAAGGGAGGTGAAATATCTATCGAAGTATAAGACGTGTCCAGGAACTAAAGACTCAGTTAGTTGAAGAACAGAACACTCATTGACCGAATAAATGCTTCTCATAGTATCGGTAAAAGTCGTGTCTCCTTGGTACACAAACATGTCGCATATTATTCCGTTTGGATTAGCTAAAACCAGAACCTTTAAACCTAATGGGTGCGGTTTATTTGGCACATATTGCCGTATTGGACAGCTCCCTGAAAATGGTATTATCATTTATTCAATACATATTGTTGTGCTCTTTCTTGTTTTAAGCACCCTATTAATATTCTATCGAAAAGAGGCCTCACTTTCCATAATTTATCTGAGCTTCTTTCTGAAGAAGATATTTCATCATCAAATACAATTTTTAAAGATGTTCGTATCTTGAAAAATCTATCCCTAGTCATATTTTCAGCAACAATAGGAATTTTCCATTTTTTAGACCAGAACATACGTAATTGAGGATAATTAAGGCAAGACATAACAAAAGTAATACCAAAAATACTTTCAGTTCCTTAACAGTAGGACCCAGTGACCTCCCGTAATTTTTAATGTAAGTCCTGTTTGTTTGTACTGTGATATTTTGCAATAGCTGGTCATCGATATAGTCGGCAAGAAAGTCTTCAGGACGCCAGTCATGTAGTTCCCGTGGTTTATAAGATGGCTGGTTAAGTTCAGGTATTATATGATAAAAATTTGTGCCATTCCAGTCTTCTGGTGAGTAATAGTGACGAAAAGAAATACATCGAGCACGTACCCTTGATCCACGGTAACGAGTTGGCGGTCTGCCTCGCGGCCTTTGGCTTACTGATACACACGTCTTGATGGCCCTCTTCTTAGAGAATGCCCTCTTGATCTCACACTCGGAGGTCCTCTTATAAGTGTAGGAGTAAATTTCACGTGGAGGCATAGCTGGACTAGAAACCGCTGGCTCGTTTTCAAACTCTTGTTGGAAATGCCTTAAATCGTGGCTGCTTCCATTGTCACTTTCTGACTCAGACGACAATAGGCGGTGTTCTTGAATGAATACATCTTCCTCTTCATCATCAGAAAGGCCATCTGAGTCATTGAAATTAAATTGCTGTTCAATTTAGCTTTCTTTCAAAGCTGTAAACAAAAATAAATATTGCAATAATTCACATAACCTCAAAATTAAAATAAAAAATTACTAAACTTAAGACCTAGTGTACTTATACGAGTACTTAAGAAAAAAAAACCAAGATTTATCCTTACTTTTTTTGTTAAATCCAAAAAATAACAACTCCATTCTTTCAAATGCATCTAGAACTGTATAAAAAAAGTGAAATAAAAATATATATTTATGATATAATATTGTTACGAGCTTGAGGTTCGTGACAATAAAAATTGCCGATAAAATTACCTAAATTAACACTTTAATTTACTTTACACAAATTAAAGTTAAAAACACTAATAATTAAACACACTAATTCACTTTATTCCGCTCCGAAGCTTCGCTTGTTTCGCCAAATCAACACTGCCCGATCGCATCTTGCAGCGCCTACTTATATAAATTAGCAAAATATCCAGAATGTTCAAGTAAACACGCGCAAGGTACCGAGAGTTCGAGTTTTAAACTTCAAGAAGTTTAGTTCTTCGGGTGGCGCTGTCGGTCGAGTGATTTGTGATGTCATTTTCTCAATGCTCCCCTCGCTCTCGTTCCTGACACTAGATGGCGCTAGTGTATCGTCGACTTGAGCGCGTAACACTGCCCCCTCCTAAGACATGCTCGTCCCGAGCATTATCGGCCCCATAATAACGCGCCAAGCGATCCACATGGACGATCTTAGGAGTCCCTCTTGCGCCTTTCTGTAACGGCTCCGCAATGTCAAGGGCTGTTCTATCCCGTGGTGCACCAACATTGTACAATTTCGGTGCTCCTCTACTACGTGTCTGAGGTCCCCGCACGGCCGCACAACTTCTACATGTACGACACCAATCCTCGACATCGTCACGATAATGGACCCAGTAAAACTGTTCTCGGACCTTCAGTAGAGTTCGTTTAACTCCCAGATGGACTCTTGAACGACCATTATGGCACAGCTGTAGAACATTCGGCACTTTAGCTTTAGGGACAACCATTTGCAAACGACAGCTGTCCCTTCGACCATTGTCCCATTTACGGCACAGGACTCCATCCTGAAGCAGCAAGCTGTCCCATTGGGCCCAATAGCTTTTGGTGGTTGAACTCATCGCTGAGACGTCCCTCCACTTAGGCTTGGTAGCACGGGCCTTCATCCATCCCAGAATCGGCTTGATGTCCGGATCTTCCTGCTGTGCATGTCGTAGGCTGTCCTTCCACCCGTTGCTGAGGTGGTCTGTCCTGAGCATCCTCACGGATACCACTTCCTTACTCTCTTGCCTACTACAATGGTTGCAATCTTCAGGACAAGGTCTTCTTGTCAATGCATCTGCGTTGCCGTGAGATTTCCCGCTGCAGTGTCTGATAGTAAAGTCGTACTCCTGCTGCTGCTGGGCGGTGTTGTTAGCCGCACTTCCTTTCTGAGACCGTTCACCTTCCCTTCCTAGGGTATGCTTAGGGCAGCTGGACCGAAGATGGCCCCTTTCCCCACAGCCATAGCACCTAGGGCTGTATCTTTTATTGTGGTCGCGAACCGTAACTGCTGTAACCTCCCTAGCGTGAGGTGAACGATGATCCTGTCGCCGCCAGGCAGTGCCGTTAGCTGTACTACCCTCTCGAGATCGATCAACTCTCCTTTCCACGGTTAGTTTAGGGCAGCTGAATCGAAGATGGCCCTTTTCCCCACAGCCATAGCACCTTGGGCTGTATTCTTTGTTGCGGTCGCGAACTGTAGCTGCTGCAACCTCCCTGACGCGATGGGAACGATGATCCTGCCGCACGGCTTCCACTTCCAGTGCATGGGCCAAGGCGTCCTTAAGCGTCTCGTGGTGCCCGAGCCTCACAGCAGCTCTGACTTCCAGGTCGCGGATGCCGTCAATGAATGTCTGCACCAGGTTCCCTTCAATGAGCGCAGGTACAGACCGGTATGCTTTTCGCACCAGCTTCTCCACTTGTAGAGCCCACTGCTGCAGGTTTTCGTTGATGCGCTGCACACGATCTTTAAGCTGCGCACGAAAGACGTGTGCCAGGTGAGCGTCACCATATCTTGCCTCCAATGCCTCAAGGAGTTGCTCATAAGTCACTTCCTCACCGAGAGCTTCCAGAACTGTTAAGGCCTGGTCACGCAAGCCTAGTGTGAGAGCAGTCATGGCCTGATTTTTATTCCAGCCGTTCGCCTTCATAACAGCCTCGAACTGGATTTTGTAGGCTGACCAGGAAGAAGTCCCGTCGAACGGTGGCACTTTGAACCCACGTAGCGAAGGTGTAGTAGCTACTACGGGAGCTGTAGTTCCATCACCCAGTTTGAGGTCGTCCAGCGTTTTCTTCACGTTAGCCACCACGTAATCAACCCGATTGTTCACTTGGTCGATTTGGGTTTTAGCTTCCTTGATTTGGGTTTCAGCTTCCGACAGGCGGTTGTCATGTTGAGCAACCTTATCCTTCACCTCCTTTATCTCTTTCCCAAAGGTAGCATGAAGGTCCTTAATGAGGAGCATCTGCTCTTCCGACCGACGGGCCTGTTCCTCCTGTCGGCGGGCCTGCTCCTCTTGTCCGCCCCGCAGCTGCTCTTCCAATCGGCGGGCCTGTTCCTCCTGTCGGCGTGCCTGTTCCTCCTTTCGGCGAGCCTGCTCCTGCAGCATCACCATCAGAGCACCTAAGTCAGGTGCTGCAGATGTAGGAGCTACCGACGGGCCTGCAGCTGGTGGCTGGCCTTCCGACGTCTGCGGCGTTGCACCACCAAATCTTCGTTGGTCCGTCTCCTGCTGTCGTTGACTTCGGGTACGGACACCCTCCGTTTCCTCCTTAGGTAAAATCGGCATGATTTTATCCCACTTCTGACACCAATTGTTACGAGCTTGAGGTTCGTGACAATAAAAATTGCCGATAAAATTACCTAAATTAACACTTTAATTTACTTTACACAAATTAAAGTTAAAAACACTAATAATTAAACACACTAATTCACTTTATTCCGCTCCGAAGCTTCGCTTGTTTCGCCAAATCAACACTGCCCGATCGCATCTTGCAGCGCCTACTTATATAAATTAGCAAAATATCCATAATGTTCAAGTAAACACGCGCAAGGTACCGAGAGTTCGAATTTTAAACTTCAAGAAGTTTAGTTCTTCGGGTGGCGCTGTCGGTCGAGTGATTTGTGATGTCATTTTCTCAATGCTCCCCTCGCTCTCGTTCCTGACACTAGACGGCGCTAGTGTATCGTCGACTTGAGCGCGTAACAATATTGATTAAACAGGATTAACTTACCACGTGCCATTGTTGTTATCGGCAAGACGAAGTTTTTGAGACACAGCAATTGATAATGGCCGCCTGACAGTTGTTTGTCACTTTAATCATAAGGAGAGAGTCATAATTAAGACAAAGAAACGCGCCATATTTTGAAAATGCTAACTCGTTTCGTTCAACGAATTTTTATTTTCTATGTACTCATGTGAGGCCGCGGGGTCCTAAGAGGACATTTTGAATAAAACTATTATTTACGGATTTTATCGCGTTTAATTACTACTTTAATTTATTTTTATTATCGCGACGTTTCGGGTGCTTTACAGCACCCATGGTCACGGAGGGAATTGAGACGTTTGACGTCCCAATGTCATAGTTATTCCGGCTACCTTCAGTTTTTAGGTTTAGGTTTAAACTCTTTAAAGACTTTAACTCTTTAAAGAGTTTATTATCTCAAAAAGAACAAATATTCACGTAGATGAGACTTAAAAATAACACAATTGGTAAAAATAATACATTTAAATACGGTGACTTACATGAATAAAGTTACATAAATATATCAAAATTAGGATTAAAAAGCACTGTCTTTAAAATAATGTTTGACAGTGCTTTTTTAATTTATCTTTAAATTTTGAAAACGATTTTTCATGAAATACCTCATTCAGTAGGCTATTGTACAATAGCGCTCCCTCAAACTGAATAGTTTTCGAACCATACGTTTTAGTCCTAGCTTCTGGTAATTGCAGTTTATGTTTGTTTCGTGTACAGTGTTTATGTGATTTCGTTTTAAAACTAATTTGGGTGTGTATGAAATCTAAGAGAATTTTTCTGACTAGTATGCACGTTTTGTATTTGTATAATTGACTTATGGATAATGTATCAGTTTTTTTTTATAGAGCTCTTTAGTAGGAAAGCGGTAGTCAAGTTGGAATAAAACTTTTAACAATTTGTTCTGGGATATTTGAAGATCCTTTATATTAGTTTTAGATGCACTTCCCCATATCTCTATTAAATATTCTAGTAATGACTTAGCTAGTGAATTATAAATAATGTTTTGAACTTTATAAGGTATACAACGTGTAGATCTGCGCAAAGCTCCTGTCAATGATGTTATTTTTGACTACGGGTAATCTAAATATTAGGTTTTTGAATATTCATTTTTGGTCCGATTTACGCAAAACTAGCTTATAGTATCATGTTGCAGTCTTGCAGTAGTATGCTTGGGTTTGTGATTAATTTTGTTAATTATAGGATCCCAAACAGATGGCAGCACCCATCCATCTTGTCTATTGAAATTTGGATGTTTTTTTTTTAATTTCAATAGCCTCCCGTATTATCCTTGGTAGGAATCGGTGTTCTTTTGCGAGGATTTGTGGTTTATCAAATCTAATGTAATGGTGGAGACGATCTTGAACATGTTCGCAGACTGCAGACTTCCATTGCGTACATACCTAAATTAAGGCATACTGAATCTAATGAGACCAAAATTGTTTAATTTCGTAAGGTTTAGAGTGGTAAAAACGTTATCGCTCGAAACAATTTTTTTTAAAAGAAAATGTAGGCAATTACTTCCAACATTTGCAATTCTCTCCATCGCACGATGGCGATACGCTGTGAAACAGATATCATTTTGGAAAATACCTCATCGTGCCGCGTACCGACACTTCTTAATCCTATTAATAATTTAAATCTGGAGTTAATCATGGTAGACTATGACATTGGGACATCGAACACCTCAGACCATGGGTGCTGTAAAGTGCTGGAAACGTCGAAAATATCTTAATTACCATAATTAAGCTATCTGAAGTTTCATTTCATCCTCTGGGAATCATAACGAAGAAAGATTTTAGAAAATCGGGGAACTAGGCACAAAAACCATTTACATGCAAATAACATTATTACTGTTGACTCTTCAGCAGCGTATTGCCTTAGCGCGTAGTCTGAGCACTACAGGCCGCAGGTCTGAATCCCGAATGGATGTTTGTACCACCCACAAATAATTATGCTTGTTCTGTATCTGGATGGCTGTCTATGTGCAAATAATCTATTTATTTATTTATTTCGTCGTTCATTTTAATAAAGTCATAGATATCTTTCATTTTAAAAAAGTCATTAAAAACTTTTCGCCAATGCACATTTTCAGGTATACCTCAATCTCTGAAAACTAAAGTGTATAACCAGTGCGTGTTGCCAGTGATGACTTACGGATCTGAGACGTGGTCCTTCACTGCTGGCCGTATGAGGACGCTCAAGATCGCTCAGCGAGCTATGGAGAGGGCTATGCTCGGAGTTTCTCTGCATGATAGACTCAGAAATGAGGATATCCACAGTAAAACCAGAGTGACCGACATAGCCCAACGGATTAGTAAGCTGAAGTAGCAATGGGCTGGTCATATAGCTCGAAGAACCAATAACCGATGGGGAAGAAAAGTTCTCGAGTGGCAGCCTCGTACCGGTAGGCGTAGTGTAGGGGACCCCTCACTAGATGGAGTGACGACCTGGTAAGACATGCAGGAAGTCGATGGATGAAGGTGGCTCAGGACCGTGCTTTGTGGCATTACTTGGGGGAGGCCTATGTTCAGCAGTGGACTTGTGGAGGGCTGTAATGATGATGATGATGATGACATTTTCTGCCGTGTAGTGGTGATACGAATATTTAATACCCCATATCATCCCTTATGTGTCGTAGGAGGTGTCGGAGGGAAACAAATCTGGAGATGGGCATCAGCGTCTTTCAATAACGACAAAAACAAAAACTGTGGTTGCTTATCCGCTTGCCGAGTGTGCCAACTGTGGCAAGTATCCCCCCCCCCCCATATGGCTATATCTATGGAGATGCCTATGGTCAGCAGTGGACTTTAATAGTTTGTAACGGAGATTATAGTCCCCGTATAGTCCCCGAAACCGGTCAAAGACTGCGTCTTTTTTAGATCATCAATGTAGGATACAAAGTTAAGGTTAATATTAAAAAATTGACTAATGATAAATAAGTACAAGGTGAATTACTATTTGATATATTATATAGTATATTGTGAATAATATTATTGAAGATATATACATATCGAGTATATCTCGATTCTTCATAGAGACTATTGATCATTATAACCACTTCTGATCAAGTGGGCTGTGTAATCCTTTACAATAATTGTATCTACCAATAATAACAGCAAGATTTCATACCACTTGTCCAATATCACTGCATGTTTTATTATTACTCTAAAGAAATGCAGGTTTCTTCACGATAATTTCCTTCACCGCCGAGCACGTAACCAACACTTTTCAATTGCTGTTAAAACGTTGCTCACGTATTATGAAGTTACAGATAGCGCACATCCCCTGAACTACCACGGCTCTAGAGACTAATTACTAGAGAAAATATTTTCGAGATATGTGACGTCTGCAAACAAGCAACGCTCCGGACTAACTGTGCCATAATCCTCTCATAAAATATACGAGGACATATATAATTCGTATATGGTACATTAGGACGTATATAACGTAACTTTACTTTTATTTTCATAGATATTGTTTTCCGTATCCAAACCTATCTCGGTTCCTCACGCCCCACGATATCGTATACACAACTTTCCTTCTAGGTTAGTACTGCAGTTTACTATGTTATCCCTTGTTAACTTAATTTCCTCCAATTTGTTCCCTTCAATGGGTTGATGGCAATATAACTGTCTGTAAGGCGTGGGCAACACAATACAATGACTATTATATGACAAAACTTTCACAAGGGTCTTAATCCAGAAATGGGCTTAATGGTATGATGTATACATAGATGAATGTATTAAGTCGTCTGTATTTTTTGAATATTCTCTACGTTACATAATTCTTCAAAAAGATAGAGATTTAGATAATTAAAAATAATTTAGATATTCCAGATTATATTATGGAGCCAGACTTAGCGAAATAGCCCAACGGACCTGTAAACTGAAGTTTCAATGAGCTGACATTATAGCTTAAACAACCGATGGTCGATGAGGTTTAAGAGTAGTAGCTTCGTTCTGGTATACGAAGTATAGGATATAATTCCTCTAGATAGAGTAACGACCTCGTAAGACATGGTGAAAGAAAACGAATGCCTGATGGCTCATGATTTTGTTCAACAGTGTATAGTATAAAAAAGTTACAGATATTAAAAATTAGTTATTTAAGATCAGCGTAATAAAACAAAATAATATTTCTTACCTAGTATAAAAGCTTATAAGACAATCATTTTATTTCGTTATTTGGATCTTGGCTAATAAATTTTCAAGATGTTTACTTTAATAAATTTTCGCAAAGTTACAACTGTTTCTATTAATTATCATAAAAAGTAAAGTTTTCCCGTTATATTTATTTTAGCTAAAGCTTGGTTTTGAATTAAATTGGAATTTCCATTCATATTCAAATGGCAGCGTAACTAGACCACCGGATATCAAAAAACTTTCCTTTCTGACCTACTTTTTCACCTCTGGAACGATGAATATTTATATTTTACAACCAATTTCAAAATGCAGATTTCTGATTCATTCTTTTAATTAATAGGAAGCAAATGGGTATTTATCTCATCATCATCATCATTGTAGCCCTTCACAAGAACATAGGCCTGCCCAAGAAATGCCACAAAGTACGGTCCTCAGTCACCTGCATCTATCGACTTCCTGCATCTCTTATCAGATCAATACTTCATCTAGTGGGGCATCGTCCAACACTATGCTTAGCAGTACGGCTCACGTGATGGTACGGGACTAGCATCACCCATGAACATTTGCAAAACCAGATGAAGTAAACACACGTTAGATTTAACTATATATGCCACGTGGTAACGAAATTGTTACGCCAAAAAGTATCCGAAGTTATGATTTTTTATGGCATTTTTCATAGATGCCTCTTACGACCCGAAATGAAATAGGATAATGGATTCTGCTACATCACCACTGCCCAACAGCAACGTTAAAGAAAGTAGAAGACGCCTGGTACGGTGATCGTAAATCCAACTGCAAAGCGTGATAATTAAGGCAAGTCTTCCCTACAACATGGCAGGCCTGTGTCCAATAGTGGACTTCTGTGTGTTGATGATTTATTTATATATTTATAAGGGTCACCGATACAGATATACAAAAACTAACACAAGATACAAGCGTTGTGAGTAACATGCAATGTGCTCGCACAGTTAAAGGCAATCACAACTAAGACCGAGTAATGTTGCGAAAAGTTAAATAACGTAAAATTTTGTAGTACAGTAGCAAAATTAGTTATTCCTGAGAAATAAAAAAGGTTTACATTTATCACCTAAGTAAATTAACGTTTTTCTTTTGAAATTATTAAAATTGTAAATATCCAAATCAGTTAGCATAGATATTTCATTATACAGTCTAAACATTCTGAATAATGATAAATTTAGACCGAGATTAATCTAGTGAGTTGGGACCATAAACAGCTTGTAGACATTAAAACGAAGTAATTTGCTTGGAGTATTAATGTTAATCATTTCAAGTAATTGACGACAGTCAATGCTATTATTGCACAGTTTGTAGAGGAAGCTTAAATAAAAAAATTCGCCTGTCAATTAAGGAAGACGTATGGGAATGCTTTAGCCGTTCAGCCTATGAACTTAACCCGGTGAGCATAAGCCAGGGTATCACATACCCTGATAAAATTTCAAGGTAGTGTATTTTTTAGAATCCTCGCCTAGAAGCTATAACTCGCTCAGTAGCTGGAGTGCTGGACGCGTGGGGCGGGTTAGTGGCGTGATCGCACTACGACTTTATTCTATGGTGTCTTGAACATGGCAGCTATCAATGCTTGCATTGTATTTATATCGAGCAAACAAAACCGTCACAATCAATAGATCGGAATTCATTCGAAATTTTATTTTTTTCGTGATTAATAATTTTTTTTAATTCGTGATTTACGAACACCTACATTCAAGAAAATCAAAAAAGCTACATCCGCCAGCGAATCTTAAAACAGTTCGGTGAGCTCTTGCCTAGACATGTTAATATACCCGGGCGATATGTCAGATATTATGATTGTCCATACAACAAGGATAGAAAAACCAAATATTCCTGCAATGCTTGTACCAAGCCCATATGTATGGAGCACGCAAAATTTATTTGCGAAAATTGTGCTGATCTCGACAGTGGTGATTAATCATAATTTTTAATTAAAAAATTTAATAATAAGTTTTTTACAAGGAGGATCTCACTGTGTTTTAATTTTAAGTTGATTTACACTCCAAAGAATAATATTTTTGTTAAATTATAAATTTTTGTAATTCCTTAAACTTTTGTTTCTTTAATTACAAAGTTTATGAAAAACATGATTATATAATAATTATTTCACAATTAAGAACTTGTTTCATTTATTTCTAAATCATTCATTATTTTACATAATAAAATCATCAATGTAAAAATAATAATAATAAGAACTTAAATATGGTACATTAAATTATGGGTATGTCCCACCCTGCCACATTCTCGATGTAACTTTTTTTAACCTCATGCTTGCCGGGTTAAGGATAATGATGTTGATGATACATAAAAGTCTAAAAGACCTCATCATCTCGAATAAGAAGGAGAGAGAGAGAACTTTATGTGGTTTCTTAAGTTAGGGCCAAAGCAGCCGCGAGGAATCTAGATGACCTGTAAGGTTTAGCGCTACTTCACGTCAGCTTCTGACTTTTTGTAAAGCGAAAGTTGACGGCTCTGTGGCGCGGTGGCTTATAAATGAGTTGCTGTGCTGGGTGCCGCGAGTCCAGATCCCGCACGGAACAAATAACTGTTCCTGATCTTGATGTTTGTGCTTGTCCAATTTATGTTTGTAAACTGCCTCCACGATACATGAGAAAGTTCTAGTGTGTGGGGTACGTTTTAAAAAAAAAGTGAAAAATAAAAAGAAAGTCCAGTCTTGCATAGCGAATTGCTGTCACATATGGATCGATGCTGTGTGCCATGGAAGGGGGGTGGGGCGTTCGGAGAAGTTTTTGGGATGTTAGCTTCGGTGTATTTCGCTTGTGGCGAGACGACAGCGCCGCTATACTGTAGAATGTCACCCAGAAGTAGGAATGTGCTAAAAGGCTTAATGATGACCTTTGTTTAGTTAAAACCGAGCTAGTGACATTACAGTCCTGGCGCAGAGTAGCCAGTCTCTCAGTATCATACAGAGAGTGAGAGTGTGCGCAGGAATTACATGCCTTAATTCCTTCCTTCCCTTTCCACCATCGGACAAACAAGTGGTCGTTGGGTCTTAACACCTTTACTGTCTATATTCCATGCATTCCAACCAAATGCTTCAATTCGTCTTTCATAATGCATATATATTTCGTGGCTGTGTAAGAATATTCATTATCCCATATCATCCCGTGGGTGTCATAAGACACTGCGGCAACATCTTCTACCTAATAATGACTAAAATAAAAATACTGCGGTTGCCAATCCACTTGCCAAGCTAGACAACTATGGCAAATATCCCCCCCTATGAGGTAATCTATGGGGGAGGTCTATATTCAGCTGTGGTCTTCAATAGGCTGTAACGGCAACGGCAAAGGAGTGTAATATTTGCCAGCGTCTGTCTTTCCGTTCAATTAAAATTCTGGGTCTGGGTTAAAAATCTGTTACTTCATCATTACTTACCATCAGGTGGGATTGTAGTAAGTTGCTGGCTTATGAGAACTAATAATGAAAATAGATTTATTAATATTCTATGAAGATTGTTACACTGTGGTACGGGGATTTCCCTTGAATAAACCTAAACGCTCCTAGTTATTACGGAGTCCTGTCTAGATCTAATTAAAATCTTTTTGGCATTTCGCATAGTTAAGTCTTACGACACTCACAGGACGAAATGACCAATTCTCTTTTACTGCTGAGACATGGCAATTTTTGCAGGGTTATTTTGCAATAACGGACCAAATTCGCAGAGAAGGTTCGGAGTAAGTAATGTAGGCAAACGATGTAGACAAATTAATTTTAAAAAATCACTAGCATTTTGTACTTCTTATCTTTTAAATTTAAAATGCGTAGTAATGCATCATTTTAAACTGGTTTTACTGCGCACGCACATATTTGTAAGGGCCGATCGATAGGCAAAAAAGTTGTTGCTCATAAATCACATTCAAGATTTGGAATTTGATCAAAACTTTTATTTACAAGCAGCTCGTGAATCCAATCACCACGGAAAAATACTTAGATTATTAAATATCTATTTGCAATTTTAACCTTGAATTATAACTGCCTTAGTTGGTCTAATGAACCTAAACGCGACAAATGATCATCAGTGACTGGACATCAAAACTGACCATAGTTTCGTTGTCTGCTAGATGTAGGTTTTTATCACTGCCAAAAAGTATGAACCATTTATATGTGTTCTTGTGTGTCCTCTCAGTGGTGACAGTATTTGTGCTAAGTGTTGAGCCAACTGATATGTCGGTGAATCCATTTGGCTCACTATGGGACGTCGTGGAGCGTTCGGTTTGTGCATTTTGGGTAATCTATAAAACCTTATTTTCTTTTATACTTTTCTTAGCCTAAATTTTGAATTATTTACTTTACTTACTACCTCATAAAGCAGTGTGTTACATAGTGTCAAGCAGTAGTTGTTTTCTTAACATTCATTACAGACTAGTCCAAAGTCCAAAGTTCTGTTTGTTATAAGGAAGCCAGTGCTGCCTATTTTCAGGTATGTTTTCCTATGTCACCTCTTATGGCATCCTAGGGACGATCTATGGAACAAAGGATATTGTTACGTCGTCACTACCCGGTTAAAATGAAGTCGATATCCAAAGAGGCATTAACTCTGAACTACACACAGTATGTAACAAACAACCCGATGGTCCTTTTAGGAACGTGTAGATGTACATATTTTTTGTGGTTATTAAAACTAATTTAGTGTTCACAATAAGGGTGGATTGAAAAGTACTCGGCCTAACCAAGAAAATAAATACATACTAAATCAGTTATATTTTTATTTTTCTACATAATCACCATCAAGTTCAATACACTTTTGCCACCTCCCCTTCCAAGCATTTAGACCGTTGAAAAAAAATGATTCTTCCTTAGAGTCAAAATATGCATCTACAGCTGCTTTGACCTGGTCGTTTGTCGAAAATCTTTGACCTCCCAAGTGCTTTTTTAGGTTAGGGAACAGAAAGAAGTCTGATGGTGCCAGATCAGGTGAATACGGCGGATGCGGTAACAGTTCAAAGCCACAGTTGTGAATTTCAGCCATTGACTATACTGACGTGTGAACACGGGCGTTATCTTGATGAAACAGGACTTTTCTTCTGAGCATTCCTCGACGTTTTTCTTTTATTTCCTCTCGTAAGCAACGCAGTAAGGTGCAGTAGTAATCAGAGTTTATAGTCTGATCCCTTTCAAGATAATTAATCATAATCACACCTTTCGAGTCCCAGAATACTGAAGCCATCACCTTATTTGCCGACAAAATCGACTTAGCCTTTTTAGGGGGTGGTGAACCAGGTCTTCTCCACTGTTTTGATTGTTGTTTTGTTTCCGGTGTACAGTAATGAACCCATGTTTCGTCCATAGTAACAAAACGATTCAAAAAATCATCTGCATCGGCTTCAAATAACTCTAAACAGTCGCGTGAAATAGTCAATCGCGTCCTTTTTTGTTCAACTGAAAGCAGTTGCGGAACCCACCTCGCAGACACCTTGTGGGAACCCAACACGTTGACAATGATGTTTTGAGTTCGTTCATAAGAGATGCCTATAATCTCGGCTATCTCTCTAATTTTTAATCTGCGGTCTCCCATTATTAAATCAAGTACTTTTTTAATATTTTCGTCAGTAGTTGACGTCGAAGACTTTCCAGAGCGGGGTTCATCTTTCACACTCTCTCTACCACGCTTAAATTCTTCTATCCATTTTTTGACGGATGAATATGACAGACCACAATCGCCTAATATACTGACCATGTCATCATGGATGGCTTTTGATGATAGCCCCTTCTTATGGAGGTACTTAATGACGGCACGCTGCTCGATTTGCTCCATTCGCGGAAATTATGTCCGATTACTTTGTTAATAAATTTATAAAATCACAACTAATTATCGCACACGTTTCGAACTTCACACAATGAACTAGTCTGAACTGAACTAAATAATGTGGGTAGATTTGATTTTTAGAATTGAATGGATCTGTGTTAGGCCGAGTACTTTTCAATCCACCTAGGTAACTTATTAATTTCAATCTTGTGAAAAAATGTTATTCACATCTGAACTAGACATGCGTATCGGTAAAGCAGGGTATTTGATAATACTGCCTGGCCAATGCAGAAGTCACTGTAATAAACCCACATACAATTGGCAAATAAAAAATGTATTTATATTTCATTTCATTTTTAATGATCGATTTTTTAAAGTTATTTCTATACTTATGAATACTGGTTCTAAAATGCTTAATAGGAACCACAGTGTTTTTTTAGATGTTGTAGAATAACATGGATATTGTTGCACTGCAAACGCTACTCTGTGGTTATCACAGGTGTGTTTTATAGTCGGTTTGTAAGAGGTCGATGCGATGTATCTTCGTGGGCTCAAGTTGCAAAACCACTTATATAATAATGTCTAAACTAATTTCGTAGTCTAATTTAACGTAATGGCTTTGTGAAAGCGAGTTTACAAGAAATAAGGGCGAATTTTAGGTAACGTTATTTAATATTTTGTAAATATATTTTTTAAATTTCTAATGGCGGTGTTAAAATATCTGAAAGAGGAGATGAGCAAAAGTAACTTCCTTATTGCACCCTAATAATAAAAAAAACTTCGTTTGCTAACTCATCTGACAAGCAAGAAACTATGACATATATTTATACCCCTATGTTATGAATGTATGAAACTTTTAATATACTGTAGTGATTGTAACCTTACTTACTTAAATATATCACTCATCACATCACACATGTAAAAAATAAAAAGATTTTATTTTAACGAATTCATTTATTTTAATAAAGAAAAAGGTATCAAAATCAATTCATTATTGACGAAAACATCGTGATAAATACATACAAATATAATTCACATGGTGGAGCCATGCTGCACTTGTCGGCCGGAGTCGGTTCAACTGAAAAAGGACTCATACAGAATAGTGGCATAAAATAGAAGGTCAATGCTGCTATTTTTTGTATGGCGAGGGTGAAATTCTTTTAACTAGATACGAGATATTCCATCTTAGTCCTGTAGGGTGACAACGCATCTGCATTTGATTGTTAATCGATTATATACTAGGTTGGTCAATAAGTTTTTGGAGACAATGAAAATCTAGGATAAGTTATATATAATTGTCTTTTTAGCTAATGCACCTTGAATGGCATTTTGCAAGTTGGTTGCTTCCCTTGGAAAAAAAGGCTTGATCCTGGGCACTCGAAAAAGGCCTCTATAGTACACATCACCTCATCGTAGCCGTAGAATTTTATACCACGCAAGTATTTTTTAGGTGAATAAAACGGTTAAAATCAGTCGGAGCTCGATCCAAAGAAGATAGTGAGTGCTACATCATTTGAAACCCAGGAGTTTGGATAGTAACAACTGCAAAATCAGAACGTTGGGCAGAGGTATGTTCATGATTTAAAAGCACTCCATAACGAAATTTTTCTCAACATTTATTATTTAATTCGTCGCGTAGTTTTTTAATTAAAGATACCTAATAATCTCGGTGGTCTTTCTTTTACTTAAATAGTTGAACATTATTATGCCTTCCGCATCCCAGAAGACAGAGGTCATTATTTTTCCAGCGGACACAGACACCTTAAATCTTTATGCTGGCGGGGAAGACGACCTTATCCACACCATGCTTTGGTTTTCCGTTCCCGGGTCAAAATTGTATACTCACGATTCATATATGGTTAGTCAACAAGCGCAAAAATAATCTGTTTTTTTTTTCTTCAATTATTACTAAATTTAGCTTTGAAATATCAACTTTTACTTTCTTTTGAGCGTCTGTTAACATTCAAGCAACCCCAGGCGCGGCCACGTTTTTGTAGTTTATGGTATGAGTTAAAGTAAACTACAGTATCCCAAACGAAAGCAATATAATCTTAGGTAAACAATGGAACACACGTCGATCTACCTTAATATATCTTCGATCTAGCTTAACAATTTCTTTGATAATTTGAATGTTTTTTGCATAGCGGCCGTTGTTGGCCGTTCGGAGCGAGTGTAGTCATTGCAGGCGGTTAATTCAGAACATTAATATGTCACTGGAGAATAAAACAGAGCATTGTCTGCTAAAGTAGACTGCAGTTCATCAAAAACACTTTTTGTAGAAAAATGTTTCATGCTTAAAAAAGCTTTAATAACTGCACGAATTTCGAGTTCTTCCATTTTGCATACGAATCAAATTCCCGCCAAATGTGATGTTTGAAAACGAAATTTGGTTATAGCTTTTAATTTAGTTTTTTTTTTCGGCATTGGCTACTAACGAATTTATTAATTAAAATAATATAACGCATTTCCATGACTCATTGTTAAGTATCATTTCTTATTTCTCAGCCTAGTTTGTAGATGTCTGTGAACAACAGCATCCATTTACCTTCAGGTGGCCTGTGTGCTCACTTTTTACCCTTATTCTATAAAAAAAGTCAAATTTAAAAACTCCTACTTTCATTAAAGTCATCTAAAATATAAAAAATAAATTATACCCTTACATATATATATATATACATATATAGTACATTTTTCATAATTCATTCCCTAAAGCAAAGTATATAAGGTATTCCAGACATCATTATTGAATTTTTGCCCAGCTCCATTAAAATTCCCCTTAACTAATCATGTGGATATTTTATGCTAGGCGGGAGATTATAAATCTTTCATAATATTTCATCCTTGAAAATAAAGTTTTTCTATTAAATTTATTAACTTCTCAACCCCTATCGTTCTCACGAGACCGCGGCCATATTCCGTCAAATCCCTAGCGGTCTCATGAGGTCGCACCCACCCACAACACTTTAAAAAATAAAAACTTATATATAGAGACTACTTTTCTGCAAAGAAGTTTGGCATTATATAATCAATATGAAATACCCTACCCACAGGATAGAGAATTTTGTATAGATTATAAAATGCTAAACTTCTTCACAGAAAAACGGTCTCTAAATATAAGTTTTAATGGTTTTAAGTGCTGTGGGTGGTTGCGGTCACATGCGACCGCTCGGGATCTGCCGTGCGCATGCGACTGCATGGGATTTTTATGGCGCTTGAGGGGTTAAGGACCTAATAAATAATAAAACACTTGCTTATAATAAGTTTTTAAGAAAAAACTAAATTTGTTACAATGTATATAACGTTACGTTACCATTTTTTATCATTACCATTACAGCCTATGTATAACTGTTACACTCTTAATTACAGGCTTTCCTTAAAGATTGCTGCATGGGGGGAGCAGCTGAGTCAATAACCTTCAGTAAACTTTTAACATAATATGGCAGTTAGCTGTTTAATTTTCTAATATTTAAAAAAAATCTATTATCTACTTATTTCTATCCGCAGGGGAACTTGAATTTGTAGAGTAACTGTCATGGCCAAATAGATCAGTAAGCTCAAGTGACAATAGGTCGGCCATTTACCTCGAAGAAAACTTAGGTTACCATCTACATGATCTGAATGCTTGGCGGTCCACTACTGTGCGGTTTACTAGGAGTTTTCTTCCTCGCACGACTTCTTTGTGGAATTGTTTACCACTGGTGAGTTTTCTGGACTGATACGATTAAGGGACCTTAACGAAACGAGCTTACTCATAAAATTACGGGAACTCACTTGCAATTCTCCCGGTGTTGCAATTGTTCAAGGCTGTCGGTCGAGACTTTCCATCAAACGAGCCGCATGCTCGTTTGCCCCCACTTCTATAAAAAAAAGAAAAAAGAACCGACAGCAGCAGTGGACTTTTGTTTAGAAGTAGACCCTTATAGGTTGTAATGAATAGAATGATGGATTGAAGGAGCCCTGCAAGTTGGTTCATTACATATGCAAGCAATGGATTGCCGTCTCGGTAACGCAATTTCAAAGCGCTTGATTGTGGCTCTGCCTGACCTCGGGTTTGAATTCCGCATGGAACATATACGTATGGCCTTTAAATAATATGTGTTTTTTTTAAAGAAATAAAGCCAGAAAATAGGGTTATTTTAATTCAACAAAATAGAAATATACAACTAAATCTCTTCATTTTTCGGATGTAATTAAAATTGAAACTCATTTTCTTATGAGAATTTTAACACTTCTCTTTTAAAATGATGTTCCTTTCATTGCAAAAGAAATGGGGAAAGTAATTTCGTATTGTATTATATTAAGTTTTATTAAAAACTGGAGTAGAAATAAAGTTTATGTTTTAAGAAGTAAGGGTGACAAAAAAGTACCACTCCACTTCACTTGATAGTAAGTGGATGCTGCGGCATACGAGTACATCTAGCCTTGATTAAGAATCACAATTCATAATGTATTCACTTCACTCACTTCACTAGCATTTTTTATTTAAAAAAATATAGAATGAAACCGGAAAATACACATTCAAATGAAATAAATAAACAAGTGTAGTGGTGGTAGAGAATATCCACTACCCAATATCTTCCCGTGGGTGTCGTAAGAGGCGACAGAGGGAGACAGGCAGGAGATGGGCAGCAGCATCTTCCTGATAATAGCAATTATACAATTAAAAAATGCGGTTGCCTACCCGCTCGCCAAGCGTGGCAACTATGGCAAACATCCCACCATAAGCAACGACACAAGCAAACGGCCCCTAGTTCCCGGTAGCACCGCTATTACTGGCGGTACCAACCATAGTAACGGTGGCGACCATGGTAACGGCGGGGCAGGGAGTGCTAAGAATCTCCAGTCAAGGTTCGGTTACCACCTAAGACAACTTGATCTGGCAACATATAACGCACGCACCCTGCGGACTGACGAGAAGTTCCTGGAGCTGGAAGAAAAGGTAGATAATTTTTACTGGCATATTATAGGATTATCCTAGGTTCTAAGAGAGGGGGAATACACGGTCCAAGGAGGTGTCGGTGCATCAACCTCGGCACATACCTGTGAGGAGGTGGAGGAAACGTATGAGGATATCTCTAGAGCTATGCATTCCTCCAAAAACATGGCTCTAGACCCTCCACTAGATGAAGTGACGACTTGGTAAGATGTGCAGGAAGTCGATGGATACAGGTGGCTCAGTATCGTGCTTTGTGGCAGTACTTGGGGGAGGCCATGCTCAGCAGTGGACATGTGAAAGGCTGTAAGTGTGGATGAAATAAGCAAGACACCGGATGCAAAAAGCTCACTTCTATATTAAAAACGTTGAATATTTGTGTTCTGCAAAATATTCCCAAATACTATTTAATATTAGTTAAATTAAGCAACAGTAGCCTAATGGAAGGGCGCGGACCGCGAACTCAAAAAGGTCGTGGGTTCGAATCCGCTATTCGACTACTGTCGTGAACCACTCGCAACACAAGCGATTAAGGCTTACCACGAGTGATTAAGGGGAATATTACTAAAGTTTATAGTATTGTTAATATTCTTAAAAAAAAGGTTGCCGTGTAGTGGCAGTGTTAGAATATCCACTATCTCATATTATCTCGTAGTTGTCGTAACAGGCGACAGAGGGAAATTGAAACAAGATGAAGCAGCAGCATCTTTCTTATAACAACTCAATTTAAAAAAAAACTGCGATTGACAACTGCTTGGCGGGCGTGTCAACTATGGCAAAATCTCACTTATGAGGCAGTCTATGGCAGAGGCTTATGTTCAGCAGTGGAATTTTATAGGCTGTCACCGTTATGGTAATGGTAAATAAACCATTTTAAGAATTTTACAATAACGCATTATCTTCTCTGTTTGTCTGTACGACTTTTTTATAGAATAAAGGTGGCAAAAGAGCACATAGTCCACCCACCTACCTTGAGGCTCATAGATCTATCTTCTTATACTGAGACTTAGATGAAATACTTTGGCAAAAATTTTACATATGATTTGAAACTTTCCGATGAGCTAGGGGCATGAAACTTTTAAAATAGCTCGGAACTGAATGATATTGCAAATATTAATTTCTTGTCTACCTGTTAGCTTGTTTATTACGTTCAGAGATTTTAAATTTTATTAACTGGCGGTATAAGTATACAAGTATGTGTACTAACCTATATCGTCTCGTGGGAATTGAAAAGGTGATTGAAAAAAAAAACAAACCGGAAAACGGACAACAGCTCTATAGCAACTAGACTGCCTCGTTGGTCTATTGATGTAAACGTAGTCATGAGGTTCCGTGTTGGGTCGGGCCTAGAAAAAATCGGTTATTGATTTTCCGTCAAGATATTCTCAACAGCTGTCCAGAAGTTGGCGTTGTCTCATCCTCGTGCCACGGAAAGCAGGTAAAGCCGTTGGTCATGCGCTTGATCTCTCTCGGGATGTGTCGATTTACCGTCTCATCGGACTATGAGAGAGGGAAAAGAGAATGCACCTGCGCTTGCGCATACACTTGAGCACTGTAATCCTGTCCTGCGCCGATGGCTCGTTTCTGTTGTGGCAAGTCGCCGAGAACCTAAATCTGGTCTGAAGGACATTATTATTATAACAACAGAAAATAAAAAACTGCGGTTGGCAACGCACATGCATAGCGTGGAAAGTATGAAAAATATCCACCTTTTATACGTGGTATAGCCACGCTGCGGCTATTACGGTTGTTGCATGAATGGGTCGGTTTGATCGGGGAAGGACCACGTCCTCAGAGAATAAAAGCGTAAACTAGCAGTTTAATGCTGCTGTGTTTCTTATGGTGTTAGTAGAGAACTGGTGACCCGTTTTACTGGAATCAAGGCATTCCATCTTAGTCCTCAATGGTGACGCATTTGACTTTCGATAGGCTGTAATGAGAAAATCTGTAGGGGAGGCTTATGTTTTCTCTACAAAGTGCCTTGTTTATATTTTTGCATAGTTGAAACCGCATTTAATTTGTTATTCATTTGAGTTATTATCACATTTCTCGACGTCAACCCTTTTAATATAGTAGGTATTATAGATTGCTTCATAAGGGGCTATTCGTACCTAATAGTTGCTACGTTCAAAAATGTCACTCTGGGTTTTTTGTTGGTTCTTCCCAGAACAGATGTTTTTTTTACGAATCAGTGGTAAATTAACTGACTTTCAATAAGTATTATTTAATCTAAATTAAATAAAAGAAACTCAGTTTCTGTTTACTTTCGGCAGGCGGGTAGGCGCTACCCAGTTTTTTTTATTTAGCTATTATCAAGAAGATGCCTTATTCTTATGCCTGCTACGACACTCACAGGCTAAAATGGAGTACTGTATAGATATATTTACCACCCTCACTACGCAGTGATGTTCCGTTTTAGCCAGATGTAAAATACGTAGGCGGTGACAGGCGGTAGCACTAAAGGTGTGAAACGTCTGGTTCTACCACCTCATCAATTCACGGTTCGTTAATTCACCTGCCAATCATGATCATAATGGCAAATCTTCCCCATAACTGGAAATGACCATGTACACAAGTGTCCTTTTATGGATTGATGAGATGATGTGCGAAAGTGTGATGGTTCTTCGAATGATCTTCAAATTTCGCCTTGGTTAAAAGCTTTGCTTTTCGTATTTCTCCGTGCTCATAAGCCTTGCTTTTAATAAACTAAATACAAAAACAAGAGAGAAATGTTGCATAGATTTTACGTTATACCTGTTAATTAACAAAACCATGCCTTTGTCTTCAGTAACAATAAGAAATGACTTCCTTGTGGCTAAATATATACCGAATCGTTACACAGTAGTCTGATATTTTCATTTCCGGACCTTTAAATAGTTGTGTAAGAAGAATAATTTTTTTTATAAAATTTAAGTGACAAGCGAACTATCGGACCTGATAGTTGGTGGCTCCAAGCACCAGCAACCAACTTCAAATAAAAATGGCTTTTTTTCGTCGGTAATACTCATGGATAAGTAGCCATTATAGTGGTAAGCGGGTGGGTTATGCCGTACTCCTACAGATTTAGACCTCATGGCACGAGGTCACGAGGTTAAGATATAAAAAGAGACCGCGCGCCTTCGGCCGCTAAGATATTAATTCAGCCCAACCTTGGGATTCTTTCGATCCCCCCCCCCAGTTTCACGAACAAAATATTTTTATATAACTAAAGTATACGAACATTATACACCTGCAATCTACATTAAATTGGTAAGGCTACAGATGCGTTGACATCCGTAACGAATAATTTTATCTTTGTAGAATCACGCTGCAGCTATATTATGGTTGTAGCCGAAATGGGTCGGCTCGACCGGGGTAGGACCACGCTCTCACAGAATACCAGCGTAAATTAGCAGCTTAATGCTGTTCTATTTCGTATGATTAGTGTAAAGAACTGGACACCCTTTTCACCGGAAATGAGGCAATCCGTCTCAGTCCTCAGGGTGACAACGCATCTGCATTTTGATACTTAATTGAGGATAAATTCGAATGAATGTCTATGAGCTACAGCATAACTAAAATCAGGTTAATTGTGTACTTGCTTGTCACTTTTAGTCTAATAAAAAAATGCAGTGTGGTGGCATATTGTCCCACTGTCATAACACGTATTGCCTTCTTTATGACTTAACAATCTTGTACACGATCATCATTATTGCAGCTTTACCAAACGCTCAGAACTGAACATAGTCCTCCCCTAAAGAACGGCACAAAACAGGTTTTAAACAATCTGAAGCGACTGAATATTGTACTGTAGTATCTAATTTTGCTGCGGTGCGTTATTCTCTTGTCACCTCAGACAAAACCAAAGTTCGCCGGGATATATCCGCCACATGCCACGCTTAGCAACCGCGGTTTTGAAATTACCATTATGTTAATAGGGACAAGATGTCGGCCATCTCCATGTGAGTTTTCCTCTGTCGTATAGCACGAAACTCTCGAAAAGATACGTGGTAGTGGATATTCTAACATCACTACTACTAAATCATCGGGCATGTCTGTAAAATATTAAACATAATACTACTAGCATAAGTCTAAGTTAAAGTTTGAAGGTTTCGAAGTGCAGTGGCTATGCGAAATCAGTTGCTGGGTTTGTCTGTCAAGAAATTCTCAGCAGCAGCTCGGAGTAAAGAAGTTGGCGGTGTGTTCACACCCGTTCCTCGAAAAGTACGTAAAACCGCGTTAAATCTACGCCTGATCTCTCCTCGGTCGTGTCAGATTACTATGCCAGCGGACTATGAGAGTGAGGGAATAGGGAGTGCACCTGTGCTTACACATACACTTGACGATAATCCTATCCTGCGCAGATCACCAGGCTCCGCTAAGACTGGCCGCCGTGATTGAAATTCGGTCCGGAGGGCTATGCGTTTGGTCTCATTTACTACCTACGTCTGCAAGGATTCGAACCCCTCGCGGGTTTGAATCTGGAACGGAAAAAATATGTGTACGGCCTACAAATAATTGTTCTAGATTTTGATGATACAATTCTCATACAGTAATGTTGTCTACATTATAGGAGAAAAACTTATTGTGGTTGCAACGTTTTATTATAAAAAAGAGTTTAATAATATCAAATTAATTACGTCGCAAAATTTGGCGAAACCGACGGTGGCCTTATATTGCAGGATGTAGGTAGACTGAGAACTCAATAAGGTCGTTGGTTTGAATCCGCCATTCAGTTACTATTGTGAACTAACTCCTAAGACAATTATTGCAAGCTTATCATCTAATACTCCCTTTAACCACTGTTAAGGTGAGCATTGGTATCATTATTTACATTTTTCTTAATAAAGAATAAAATATAAAACAAAGGAAACCAAAAAAATAACGTATATCGTTTCTTCAAACTTTTGTTTAGTTACCAAAACTAATAAATGATTAAGAAGAAGAAGGAGGATTCGCTAAGAATTAAAGTTAACTTAATAAGTATTGGTAAAATTTATTTTTAATGAAAGTAATTTCCACGTTCTCTACTTTACGTATATATATCGCTTCTCCAAGCTTTTAGAGGAAATGAAAGGCTGGAGTTCCCGTGTGCAGTGAAATTATCGTCGCGAACAAATTACTGTCCCAGTTTTCATTTCCTGCCTTTTAACAAATATATTTAGTTCACAGAAGACAGTAAAATATGAAACATTTAACTTTTTATAGAATAAGGGTGACAAATGAGCGCATAGTCCACCTGACGGTAAGTGGATGCTATGGTGCATAGACGTCTACATCTAACCTCGATTAAGAATCAAAATTTAGATGCGTTATCAGCCTTCAAGACCAAGACGGTATGCTTTATTTCTAGTAAAAAGTGTTTCTGGTTCTTCACCATACGAAACACATTTTCTTTAATCTAGTATTTTAAGTCTATATTCTCTGAGAGTGTGGTCCTTCCCCGGTCAAGGCAACCCAATCGTGCTACAGCCATAATATAGCTGCAGCATGGCTCTACCACTTTTAAGCTTATACTAATAGTAATAATAAATACATTAAAATATTGATTAACATATGAAAAAGCTCTTTCAAATAGTCGTCACTATCAGCGGTTTTAAGACGACTGTTGGTTATGGTAATGGTAGTTGGACCTTAATTACCATATTGGGCAGACTGATAAGCGCAGAGTAAAGCTCTCGTACTGATCTGTCGAGATTTCCAGGTCGATTTTTGGATATTATTCAACCATCAGAGCCTGGTTGGTATTTACAAAATAAATTTATCGTTTATTCCCGTGTACCGCACAGTGATGTTTCAGGTTAGTAAAGAGTGAATAGTTGCAGCCTATACACACAGGTAGGCAAGTGCCTCCCCTTATTTCTAAGTGAATTTTGGAGCAATTACTGCACTGCTATACTCCTATTAGTAAAGTTCAAATATTTTCTTCCGCAGACATTCTGATCTGCTCACGATGTTGTACTTCACCAATGAACACGTGGTAAACGTGCTGGCGATAATCGTACCCGAGTCACTCTTGCACTTAGACTTTGCACTACCATGATTTTCATCACTTGCGACAGGGTACTCGTGCTCATACTTTTAAAACTAATTATAGTCTATAAATTGTAATAATATTTTATTCTGTAGGTAGTTATCATTTTGCTTTGATTTTTTATTTCACTTCATTACAATTATGCATTAGAAGAACTAAAAACTAAAAATATCGTATGACACTAAATAATAATAATAATATATTATACTAACAAATATAATACTTACTTATAATACTTAGCCTTTGAGCAAGAAAAAAACCAACCCTCTTATAACCAGTAGCGGATGCAGTTCCTTAAAACACTTCACCACCCGTTGACTCTGTTTTTTTTTTAAGTTAAGAATATCGAAATGTGCATATTTTAAAATTGAAAGCATTTCACGCAATTCATATTTGAAAATTCATTTCACCCATTGTTGAGTTCGTAATCTGAACACAGGTGGAACTTTTCAAACTTTGGAATTGATTTAACTTTGTAAAAACAATTTGAATACGGTGGACATGTTTGGTGATTTTAAATTTTTTAACACAGATGCGATATAAGAATATAACTTTAAGAACATTAGACGTTTAATTAAGACTAAAAGGCTAGCATTTAATTATATTCGTTAATTCTTTATTCATTATTATGGGATTAGAAATGGCGACTCATCAAGCCTGTACCGTCAAAATGCACGTTAGTAATGAGACAAACTCGCTAATAACGGTTTAACGTTGTGGGTTATAACGTTATATTATTCGGTTAATTGAAAATTTTCCATTAATGGGAAAATATTTGAAGAGAATTATATGCCCAAGTTGGTTCACAGATTTTAAAATAACATTTATACCTACTCTGGCTTCACCTGAGTGGGATCTATTAATGTGGCGATATTTAGACCTAAGATAATAATTAGGGACATTTATTTCATCTTATAAATAATTTCTATCTTAATAAAATCTCTTCGGATAAAACTTTTCGGATAAAATTTAGTCCATAATCACTCCTGGTATTGCTCTCTATTTGTTCGTGAAGTTTTATTACAATCGGTTCAACTCTACCGAAGATTAGCTCGGAAATACTGACAAACAAAAATTTTAAAGTTTCCATGATAGAAATAAATATTTTGTGCAAAAATATTAACAAATATAATCAACAATAATTATGAATAAAACTCACAGAACGCGTCTTAGTTTACAAATTTGCAAATCCGGACTGATTTTTTTGCAGTTTATGGCATTTTGATATCATTGATTCCAATGAGAAGTTGGACTTAAGTAATAGAACGTACGTGAAACGCTTATCACACTGTATTTTTGCAGTATATACTCGTGTGTGTGAGTATAGATAGTGACTGTGTGCGAACGAGAGGCGACTAGAGGTGACGCCATTATCAATCCCATTCTTTAACCGCACGAGTAACATTGTAATAACTTGTACATTTTGCTTAGGCTTAATACAGATATCGACTTAAAGAGTTAAGTATAACTATCAATTCGTATTTAAATTATTGTAATTTTTGTATATTCATATTTATTCGCATAATTAAGTTGAAAACCGGAGAAGAGCCAGCAGGACTTGTGCCCTGAGGTTTCGGTATAAACTTAATTATGTATGTAGATAGTTTATCTATTCCGAAAACCGTATATTAGATCAGCATGTTTCTGTTTCAACATTTCTGTAAGGAAATGGTAATTTTGTTTGGAGGATAAATTTAACTTTGCAAATGACAAAATATTCTATCATACATTGTTCTTTACCAATGTCGGGCTTGGACTGTAATTATTGTAAATTTGTAATCGCAAAACGATTTTTATGTGATTTATACGATATTTATATTTTTATGTTATATTTTTATGATTTTTTTTTAAAACGTTACCTCCCAACTAGGATTTTCTCCTGTATCGTGGGGCCAGTTTTCAAACACAAATTTCACAAGGACAAACATCCAGACCCGGAACAACTACTTGCAGGCCTTACAAATACTTGTTCCGTGCGGGATTCGAACCCGCAGCCCCCTGCGCAGCCACTTATTGCTAAGCCACTGCGCCATGGAGCCGTCAGAAACTATTCTATTATATTCGAAATCAACTTTTACTTTTGCTGTAAGTACCTTACTTTTTGACAAATTTCATGATTCTAGGTCAACGAATAATACCTTACAGGTTTTGATGAAAAAGTTTGCGAGTATCAAAATATGTGACATACTATTATATGGTCCTATATTTTGATTGCGGCGATTTTAAAACTTAATTTGTACATCTTTAAGAGACCGTAGATTCTTTTGCATGTCTTAAGTGCAAAGCGCGTATGTATGTACTACTAGCGACTAAAAATGAAGAATCCAACGTTTTGTCGCATGTAATCGTATCCAACAATCATATTGAATATATAAATTACATAAAAAGTAGATTGTAAAAAGATAAATGATTATTAAACTTATTATAATTTTTTTAATCGATTAATTGCTATTCTTACAATTAAAAACTGGTTTTAGTGGCTTATGATGTAAGTTTAGCAAGAGGTCACATGGAGGGGTAAACATGATAACTTTTGAAAATATCATTTGTTCAACTCAATCCATTTTTTAATATCTTCATCTATCATGTGGTAAACCATCGAATGTAAATAGTAGTTTCATATTATTTTGTTTAGTTATAACTAATTTTTTTCAGCTGAAAAATTGTATATAAATATATAAAATCTTGGACTTTATGGAGTGACCTGAAGTTTACTTCGGTATCTGCTACTAGAACTCCTGGACGAGTAGAACTAGGTGTGCCGAAATTACGCTCGTTACGTTAGTTATGATGAGACCTTTCCTACGAACTTTGATGAATTCTAAATTAAAATACTGGTTATGACTAGATGAAAAACTTTATGAAAGCGCAATAGAGTTGATGAGAAAAAAATTACTAACAGGACAGGTAAAAAAAAACTAGTTTTTACGATAATGCCTTAGTACAAATACCTAAAAATTAAAGTAATATTAAAGTTGATATCTGATCGTTTTCAGATAATACTCTAAAAAGTTTTTTCGATGAACAATAATATTTTTTGAACCTTATTTAGAATAATATAGTAAAATTTTTGAAAAAAAAAATTTCACGATCTTATAAGCGTTATGAGTCGTGAATTTTTGGATTTTCAAAACTTTTTTTAATGACATTTGACATAAAATTAATGGAAAATTAGAAGTATAGTAATAAGGTTATTAGCGAAAACTTGTGTGTATTTAAAATATTTAAAAAATGACGTATAACATGAGCACTTAAGGCATGCACATTTGAATTTACCAAAAGTTTTTTATCATATTTTCATCTTGATACTCCCTATTATTGAGAAAAATTTCTTGACAGACCGACGGAGAGACAGACGGATAAAAAGCAAGGTGATCTTATAATGGTTCCCTTTTTCTTTTAAGATACAAACATCTGAAAACGGTGTATTTTTTCATGAATATTATATGCGATCCTACCTTTTATTTAAATGAGGAAATAATCGTACCTTTCCCTTGATAAGACTTCTTTGTGTGAGAAAATTGTAAATAAATGTAGTACCTACAAACAGTGTTTGTATAGTTACCGAGACTAGTAGCTAGAATATTCTCTGCGATATATATACATATATATATATATATATATATATATATATATATATATATATATATATATATATATATATATATATATATATATATATATATATATCGAATATATATACATATATATAGTTTGGCGTTGGGCGGTGTAAGAATATCCACTCCCCCATATCATTCTGTGTGTGTCGTAAGCTCGTAAGAGGCAACGAGGGAATCCAATCAAGACACGAGCAGCAGCATTTTCCTAATATCAATAAAAAAAACTGTAAATATTCCTCATGTGAGGCGATCTATGGCAGAGACCTATGTTCAGCCGTGGACTTTAGTTGGCTGTTAAGGTAGCGGTAACGGCTAAGCCGCTTAACAAACGTGGCAACGGTGGCAAATCAACTCTATAAGATAATCTCTCATTCTATATTGATGGACTTAAATATTAATGATATGGTATGGTATGGTTAATGGTATACTGCCGTCTATCGGCATCCATAAGATTATTCTAGCATTTCTCATAGTTGCGTTACAATATCCAGGGATCAAAATGTGATCATATTTATCTTGTAACATCACCACACGTTAGTTTAGTGTTATATTTATAACGAAGTTAAAACAATGTCAGTATACCGAGACTAGTAACTAGAAAGCTCTCAGCGATATATTACGTTTAGTTGTCACGTGATGTATATTGTTTTAAAATAGATTAGGACGCAAGGAAATTTCACGTTTCTAATCTAAGACAAATTGGAAATTCGATTTAGGTCGTCGGTATTTGCCAGTTTTCTCATATTTTTATACCATACTGGATAATATGACTCGTTTGTTGCCTAGGATTCCACCTAAATAGTTCTCCTCTATTAGTAATTTCTATAGCCAAATAGCAGTGCTTACATTGCACTCTTCTTGTCTGAAGGATTAAGCCAGAGAACCAGTATTAATGGCTTTGAAGCATTCCATCTTATTCTTTAAGATAACGCTAATGTAGCCTGTTAACAACAAACTGAACTGTGAATTGTTTCAGTTTAACTAAAAAAAAAAACAATAAAAAGATAGGATAGGAGAAGCCAAGAGTGAGATCCGTTTGCAGGCTATGGGATATTCCATCTCAGTTCTCAAAGATCACAAGACTTTTAACCTATTCTTTTATAAACTTTTGCAACTGCATACTCGTTAACAGGTCCTTAAATGATTACATATTCTGTGTTTTTAGGTTGTTTAGAACATTTTAAAGGAGGTACCATTATTAATCACAAAACCACGATCACAACAAATATAATTTTAGTGTTATTAAGTGGGGGCGTAAGATAATCCACTATCCCAAATTCATCCCCTGTGGTTCGTAAGAAGCGACGGAGGGAATTCAAAGAGGAGATAGGCAGCAGCACCTTCCTAATCACTTCTTAAAATATCAAAAATAACTACGGTTGTCAACCCAGTTGTTGAGCCCGGCAACTATCTCCTATATGAAGCAATCTATAGCGGATTACTATGTTGACCAGTAGACTTTTAATGGCGTCAAATGAATAAAAGAATAATTTTAGTATTAGATATGTATTATACAGTATGTTTCATTTAGTACCGTAGTGGTGGTGTAAGAGAATTTACCACCTCTTTTACCAGTGGGTGTTCCAAGCGACGACTATCGAGTATTTTAGAAAAATGTTACAACCTCCAATAGATAATTATATAACTATCACTTTTCGCCAGGTATATAATCCCCAGAGCAGAGACGGGTAGCAACGTTAATGGTGCGTGACGTCTGGTACTATTGTCTTTTATCGAACGGAAGAATCCCTAGTCCAGCAGTAGACTTAACGAGGCAATAAGAAACAAAAAGAAAGAAAAATTCTCATTTTTCTTTCTTTTTTTTAGAAAAAATAGATTTAGTATTATATCATCGTTACTGCCCTTCACAATTTCACGGCTGAACATTGGCCTCCCCCTAAGTAATGCCACAAAGCACGGTCCTGAGCCACAAGCATCCATTGACTTCCTGTATATCTTACCAGGTCGTCTCTCCATTTAGTGGGAGGTCGCCCTTCACTTTTCCTACTGGTACGAGACAACGAGGCAACAGTTCTTTCCCATCGGTTGTCAGTTCTTCGATATATATGGCCGGCCCATTGCCACTTCAGTTTACTAATCCGTTGCTATGTCAATCACTCTGGTTCTACCTGTGGATATCCTCATTTTTAAGTTTATCATGCAGAGAAACCCCAAGCAATATCCCTCTCCATAATTCGCTGAGTGACCTTGACCTTCTTCCTCATACGGCCAGAAGTGGAGGGCCAAGTCTCAGATACGATAAGTTTATTTAGTCCATATTCATCTTAAAACCTATCCATAAGGAGGCAATACTGAGGTCAGTGAGCGTAGTGCTTAGGTCCTCTAGCGATTCTGCTTTAAGGACTATATCGGTGGCAAATCGAAGATGAGTGATGTACTCGCCATGATGTTAATACCATATCTTTTCTAATCAAGAAGCTTGAAAACGTCTTCCAATGCAGCGGTGAAGAGTATCGAGGATATAACGTCTCATACCTCTGCAGTTGGATGGGTTTCGTACTCTGGTTCTGTACTCGGTTGAGCCATCGACTTTCCGACAGTCAATTTGGCACCGCTGAAGGGATTGAAGCACCGCCCAAATTTCAACGAAACCAAAGGTTTACTCATAGTCCACATACGCAAGACATAGTGACAAATTATTTTCCTCGGTCTTGTGTACAATTTACTGAAGAGTATGTATGTGGTCCATGGTGCTAAAGCTTTTTCGAAAACCGGTTTGTTCGGGAGGCTGGAATTTTTCGAGTCTGCGTAAGAAACGATTCATAATGACTCTCGAAAACAGCACGTCAGTATGAAAATCGGTCTGTAATTCTTCAAGAGAGCGTTGTCGCTTTCTTGAAGAACAAGACCACCGCACTTATCCTCCACGCCTTCAGAGTAGAGCCAGTCACCATGGTAGACTGAATTAAAGAGGTTTTGAAGGACTTCAATTATCGGTTTTCCATCCGCTATAAGAGGCTTTGCTGTAATTCCATCCACTCTCAGGGACTTGCGGTTTTGATTGAGTATTATAATCTCTAGGTTCTTTTCTTAAAGGGTTTATTCAAATTTACGAAAAGTGTGATTAATTACATAATGTGTTTTATTGTGATATTTATTCGAGCCACTAAATCAAACGCAGTGATAATGTAGTAATATAAATCCGAGGCAACGATAGACATTCTAATTTGTCAATGTGTCAGGCTCTTGGTTTGAGTAAGGTATCAGACAGGAAGTGATCTTATTCGGAAATAGAAATGCATACATATTTAATACGTGAAGAAAAATTTTTGTACCCCGTAGTGTACGATATGGCTTAATTAAAGTTTATATGTAGAAGAAATTCAGCAGTAATTTTTAGATAATATTTACAAATGCATTAATTAACTTTTTAAATAATGATTTCTTATATTTACGCGAACATTACACGTTGATTAAAACTACTTTTACGGGTTTTATCGCGATTAACTTTAATTTTTTTTAATTCCCGACGTTTCTGGTGCTTTCCAGCACCCATGGTCACGGGGGACTGAGATGACTGACGTCCTGATATCATTTTTAAGCCCAGAGTACCTTCAGCTTTTTTAATTATTGTTTATGGTCCGGCCAAATACGGCCAGATAGGGCGGCCCGCCACTAAATGAAGTGACGACCTGGTAAGACATGCAGGAAGTCGATGGATGCAGGTGGCTCAGGATCGTGCTTAGTGGCATTACTTAGGGGAGGCATATGTTCAGCAGTGGACTTGTGAAGGGCTGTAATGATGATGATGATGATGATTTGTGCTACGTATCGAAGGCAGAACCCAGCCTTGGTTTGGTTACTCCTGCAAAATTGCATTACGTCATAACCAAGAGTGCTACCAGGGCTGAGCTCGCGCATCTCCCTCTCGGGATGCAAACAGTGCTCTTAAAAAGATGTATAATTCTGCTTCCAGGTTCTTCAAAAGTGTCATTGTCAAGGCAAAGTCAAAGCGACAATAGCCTAATGGCAGGGGCGCACCGCGAACTCAAAAGGTTGGGTGAGATTTTTACCACGAGTGGTTAAGGGGAATATTAGTAATGTTTATAGTATTGTTAATATTCTTAAAAAAAAAAAAAAAAAAAAAAAAAAAGACATCGACAGAATTGGCGAGAAACTGGTTCGTCTTCCTTCGGAAACACGTGTATTATTGTCTCTCGCCAAGGCTATCCAAAAGTACTTCTGCCAGCCATCTCTCTCATCTCTGCACAGGGGGGACAACACACTGGCCCATGCCGCAGAGGACAAAGCTGATCTACAGAGCTCTCTCTTTGCGTTTGCAACTCGACTCTTGATGACGGAGGGAACACACCACCGATCATTCCGCAATGTGATGCCATGCAGCATGTGCTGTTTACCCAATGCTTGGTGCACAGAGCACTTCTCTCCCTGGACGTCAACCAGTCAAGTGAGCCTGATGGCGTCATTCCTATTGTGCTAAAGACGTGTGCTCCGGAGTTAGCACCGGTTTTAACGCATCTTTTCCGGTACTCCTACTCCCTAGGCGAAGAAGATCTCTGCAAAATTACAAGGTTCATAGAAAATCTCGACACCGAGCACGTTATTCTAGGAGGGGATTTTAATGCCAAAAGTCTCTGGTGGAGGTGCAATGTGGAGGATAAGCGGGGAACAGTTAGTGATCTTAGCACAACTAGACCTACAAATATTAAATGAAGGACAACACCAACTTTTTATGTATGGAGAAGGGCTCGAAAATAGTCCAGCATCATTGATGTTACCACATGCACGCCAGCTCTACTGCATAAAATAACCAACTGGAAAGTGAACCATAACTTAGTTACACTCTTAGATCACCGTGCGATCACTTTCGAGATAAATATAAAAAAATCAAATATAATGACACATCAAAGGATTTCAACGCGTATTTATAACACAAGCAAGGTAGACTGGGAAACGTCCTCAATACGACTGAGAGGAGAACTAAACAATTCTAAGATCACACATGACTTCATCGATTCCATAAGTAACCCAAAATTATTAGAACAGTGCATCAACACATATACCACATGTATTCATAAATCTTGTGAAGATACTTTACCCTTATTAGCGAGGAATATACCAAAAAAGACGCAATGGTAGAATAAGGAACTAAAGGAGAAAAAGAGGGAAGTAAGAAAGAAAAGGAGAAAAATAAAATATGCTAACGAAAGACGGAAACTATATGTAATTGAAGACTACATACAAGCTAAAAATGATTATAAACACCTCATGATGGAAGCAATGACCTCGAGATGGAAACAGTTCTGCTCCAGACAAGACAAGGAAAACACGTGGCAAAGCATATACAGGATAATTCGTAAAAATTCAGGAGCAAAGAATGATACGTTACTAAAATCATCTACGGAAAATAACACCTTATCCCCAGAGCAATCTGCCAAGCTTTTGGTAGACACCTTCTATCCAATAGACGACAACTCCACTGATGATAGAGACCACATAAAAATAAGGGAAAATGCATAAAGCATCAGAGAAGACCTTAACAACAGTACAGTATACACTCACACTATACCATATACCGCCACTGAAGTTGAAACTGTTTTCAAGGACATGAGCCCCAAAAAATCACCAGGAGGAGGTGGACTGACTGCTGATATTTGCTTTAAATCCTACTTAGCTGAACCAGGAATTCTCCTTAAAATATTTAATAATTGTCTATCTTTAGGATATTTTCCACAGATATGGAAAAACGCAATCATTCGCGTTATTCCGAAACCAAATAAGGAGGACTATATTCTCGCAAAAGCATACCGTCCAATAGGCCTATTACCTTTATTGGAGAAGGTACTGGAAAAGCTATTTGTAACCAGACTCCCATGGCAGCTTGGCCACGATAATAAATTAAGCGGTCGGCAATATGATTTCGTCCCACAGAGGGGTACAGAAGATGCATTATATGACGCCCTGGAGACACTAAAGAACTGTGTAAGAAACAAATAAATAGTAGCTATTGTTTCGTTAGACATTGAAGGGGCTTTTGACAATGCGTGGTGGCCAGCCGTGATCACAGAACTACAAAAGAAGGACGCTGATCCAGCAATTTTAAGGTTGATGGCTCAATCTGTGTTCTACTAGAGTCCTTGCTCCAGGAAACAGAAAAATGGAACGTGTATGTGCAAGCGTATGCTGATGACAAACAAATAGAGGAGAAAGTTAACTTGGCTCTAGAACATATATCAAACTGGGAAAAATCAAGAAAGATGAATTTTGCTGCACACAAAACCCAAGCCATCCTTATCACTAAAAAGACGAAGTATGATATACCAAACTTAAAACTAAATAACACCAAAGTAACATTTACTGAAGACTTAAAAATTTTTGGCCTAATTGTGGATAGGAGACTGAACTTCGTCAAACATGTAAATGACACCACCAAAAGAGCAATAGCATTATATAAAAAGTCTCCAGAACAGCGAGAGCTCAATGGGGATTAAACTCAGAAATTTTGAGAAAAATTTACCTCGCTGTCTTAGAACCTACAATGCTATACGCAGCCTCATCCTGGGGTAAAGAGGCAAATAAAGTACAAATACGCAAAAAAACTTGACAAAATAACTAGAATGTTCAGCATTATGATTTGTAAAGCACACCGTACATCCTCATTGATTTCCAGCGCAACTTTAGCAAGAATTATACCTTTAGATTTAAGAGCACAACAGCAAAAAGAATTGTACTTAATAAAAAGAGGAAAAGCACTCACTCATCTCCCTGGCAGAATGTTAGCGAAACCTATTAGTCCTTTTACACTACCACATCCAGCAGAACGCGTCAAGGAATCATATGACCTTATATGCACCCAAGAAGATGTTAGCATGATACAAAACGACTGGCCTATAATATATACAGACGGAAGCAAGATTTCGGGTAAGGTTGGTGCTGCAGTAAGCTGCTGGAAGGAAGGAAAAGAGGTTCACAAAACCAAGTTAAAATTAGGCAACCACTGCAGTGTCTATCAGGCAGAACTTGTTGCCATCCTTAAAGCACTAATGATTATATAAACTAAACGTGATTTTTACAAAACGAACATATCCAGTGACTCTCGATCGGCCCTAGAATGTCTCTCAAATCCAAGCACCGTTCATCCTATGGCAGCAGAAATACTGGCCAAAATTAATGAAATTCGAATCAACCAGGGGAATGTAAAGATGTATTGGATTAAGGCTCACTGTGGCATCTTGGGAAATGAAAGAGCAGATGAAGTAGCAAAGTCAGCAGCTGAAACATCCAAACAAGCACCGGTCTATGATTGCTTCCCGCTGTCGTACGCAAAGCGCCAACTCAGGGAAATCACCATTTTTTTTAAATATATTATCCATAATTTTGTTACATTTCCAGCACTGAATTGACTTCCTGTACAGACTCCACAAACAATTGAACATATTCTTTTAGAATGTTCTAAATTTCAATCAGCAAGACTGGAATGTGAACTGCGTATGGGCTTTGTGCTAAAAGAGGACACTCTAAACAGCGCAATTAACTACAATGACAGTCGAACTCACTTTCTTAAATTTGCAATAAGTAGTGTAGGAAAAATTAATAAGGAAAATAAAACTAAATAAATGTTAGAATAAGTGTTATCTACCAGTTAGTAATAACATAAAAATTATTAAAAAAAATTGTAATTAGATAAAATGGATTTAGTGTTGCAACAATTAAAATTATAAAAAGTCATGTAGACATAAGTAGATTAAGAGCAAATATATTAATGTAATATATAAGCATAGGTAACACGGAATACTGAAAATACGCAACTATTGTAAAAAAGATATATAAAAAAAACAAAAAAAAACTAGCTGAATAACAAAAGATCAAAATTCATGAGAAATAAAGGATGCTGTAAAATAAAAAACAGCAGGAAGAAAAGCATTAATTAAAAAAACTCCCTAGGCGTAGTCCCGAAATCATGGAAGACAGCCTTCGTGCACCTGATTCCTAAAAAGGTAACCTCTCTGATCCGTCCAACTATAGGCCTATTGCCATCACCTCCTAGTTCTCTAAAATAATGGAATCCATTATTAACAACCTGCTCATGCGGTACCTTGAGGATCACCAGCTGATTAATGACCGCCAGTACGATTTCCGTAGGGGTCGCTCGGCTGGTGATTAAAACAGTAATATAAAGAAAATTACTATATTGGCCTTTTTAAATACTGTTAGATACGTTATACTTATAAATAAAAAAACTTGTGTGTCATATCATCATTGAAGATTTTAATACGATTACTTCATCGAAAATGATAAAACATTGCGATAAAAGACGACAATATAATAAAAAAAAAACGGTAGCAAAAATTCGAATCAAATAACTTTTATGAAGACAGGCGAACTCTCTACTAGCTTCTATTCTTAACGATTTTCCGGAAACAATTAAGAAAAAATTAAAAGCAAAACCTTAAAATAAAAATTTAAACATCATATACTAGGAAACCTAAATTAAGTCTTCCATAATAAATACATATATAATATATTATACCTTATTAGAAACCTAAAAACTAACTATTTATTTAAATTAAATTAATTACTATAGAAATCAGACTGTATACGAAAAGCGCACACACACTACCTAATTATCTTAAGAATAGTATACCGTACCGTATAAGCTCATCGCTGTAAACTAATGAGTTTATTTTCTGGGACTTTGCTCATACATTACACTGATGCTTGATACTGCCCTGGCCAAACTAGCCCATTTTTGCTATATCCATATTGGCTGTTGTGATGTGAAAAATATATTGGAACGTCTTGTCAGTAAAACCGACTCGTATGCCTTAACAGCAAACGACGTGACGCTCTCTTATATCGTTATGACCCCTCTATGTCATCGCTCTCGACTTCCTTATCCTCTCAACTGTCCCGGCCAAAATGCCCACTTTGGCGCATCTGTCCAACCCTGAAGTTTATATGTAAATAGCAACCTTCTAAAGGTTGTGGACCAATGCGTACTTTTCTTATTGCGTGTGCCTTTAATTATTTATTTTTGTATAATTTTGATATATATTTTTGACCGACTCTATGCCTTTATTTATTTTTATTTTTAACTGCTTCGTTGATCCAGTAGTTGAAAACGCGACTGCTTGGGACTGTCGGGTTCGAATCTTGGGTCAGGCCAAAAAAGTCAATTTTGAGTTTTGCCGTCAAGAAATTCTTAGTAGCTGTCCGGAATCAGGACGATGGCGGTGTCCGAACCCCGCGCCTCGTAAAGCACGTAAAGCTGTAGGTTTTGTGTCTGGTCTCTATCCGGTTGGGCTGGTTTACCGTCCTATCGGACTATGGGAGTGAGAAAATAGAGAGTGCACATACACTTGGGCACTATAATACTTTGCTGCACCGATGGCTAGTCTCCGTTGAGACTAAGTTGCGTTATGAATTTGTTTACAATAATTATAAATTTACCATCAACTATCAACTATGATGTTTCACATCTGCCGGGCGTCCCAAAGTAATGGTAAACTTTTTTTAAATTATTGATAATACAAGTTCACTGCTGAACCTTTCGTTCAGCAGCAGCCTCCCCAAGGAATGCCATAAATAATGGTTCAGAGCCAACTACATCCATCAACTTCCTGTATATCTTACCAGGTCGTCACTCCATCTCGTGGGCGGCCGCCCTACACTTCGCCTACCGGTATAGGGCTACCACTTCAGAAACTTTCTTAATGACTTAATGCAAATAGTTTTTAGACTAGAGCTTCTCTGAATAGGAGTGCCCTATCTAATGATTGCATTTTTTTGTGGAATAAGGGTGACATACGGGCACACAACCCACGTGATGAAAAGTGGATGCTGTGGCCCATAGACATCTACATTTAACCTCCAAGAAGATGGGTTGTCACCCCTGAGGACTAAGACGGAATGCCTCTTAAACAGTAAAAAAGGGTTTCCGGATCTCTACACTCACCATACGAAACACAGCAGTATTAAGCTGCTATTTACACTGGTATTCTGTGAGAGCGTGGTCCTTCCTCGGTCGAGCCGACCCATTCGTGCTACAACTGCTAAAGCTGCAGCGTGGCTCTACTACATATAACAACGTTTTTTGTAGGACATACGAGCACACAGTCCACCTGATGGGAAGTGGATGCCCACACGTGTGCCACAGACATCTACATTTAACCTCGATTAAGAATCAAAATAAAGATGCGTTGTCACCCTTGAGGACCAAGATGGAATGCCTCGTTTTCGGTAAAACGGGTCTCCGGTTCTCTACACTCACAATACGAAATACAGCAGCGTGAAGCTGCTATTTTATGCTCGTATCCTGTAAGAACGTAGCCATCCCCTGGTTGAGCCGACCCATTCGTACTACAACCATAATAGCTGTTTTCCTTTTCAATATGGCTGCAACATAGTTCGAGCATGTGTAAAAGACTACGTCTATTTTAGTATTTCTCATTTCTATAAGTTTAAGATGTTAGAATTTATTTCGTACTCTTGATAATACTCGCTGGACGTATCTTGACCTAGTTAATTTAAAACGTGACTGACGTTTATAAATGAGAATTAATAGTAGAGAGGAGACGTTGAAATATCTGCGATTCTAATGGTATTTTTTATATTTATATACTACCCTCTGTCAGCGGCTTTGTTCTTAAGGGAACAGTTACGATTCCTTTTCATTTTACCGTTACCGTTACCGTTTCTGTTACAGCCTATTAAAGTCCACTGCTGAACATGGGCTCCCCCATAGATTGCTTCACAGAGAAGATATTTACACATCTCTTGATTTACTTCCCTCTGTCGCCTTTTTCAACACCCACGGTACGATATGAGGTAGTGGATATTCTTACACCATTTTACACGGTATTTTGACAACTTTTTTTAAAGTTAAGTGCCGAACAAACTTACAACCTACCGAATGTCTACTGTTACTCATGCACACCTGCAACCACTTCAAATGAAGAAGGTGTGTTGTCACCTCGGAGGACTAAGATGCACTGGCAACATGCTGCACACGACAGTGCCCACACTGCCACTTGCGGGCAGAAATAGGATACTGCTGAGCAGAAACGGAGTCCTACTACACAGATTGCAATTTTTTTTTCGTCACATTAACTTTATTCCACTCATATTATTTCTACATAATCCGAAAAGTAAAAAAAAGTAACCTCTGTACAAGAACTTCTTTTTTATGGATTATATCGAAATGCTCCGGGAAGTCAATATGCTCAAGGTAGTCCCGCTATTACATCAGATTTGATAGACCACAAATCCCTGAAAATGTACACCGATTCCTACCAATGATTATACGCGAGGCTATTGAAATTAAAAAAACATACTAATTTTAACAGAGAACTCTGCTTGGTATACTACTTCAAGACTTCAAGTTACTGTGAGCTCGTTCTGTGTAGATCGGACCAAAAATTTATAATCAAAAACTGAAGGTAGCCGGGCAATTATGACATCGGATCGTCAAACATCTCACCCCACCCCCCGGACAATAAGATCACTAGAGCACCCGAAATGTCGGCATTTGAAAACAAGTAAATTAAATGTAATAAAATAGGTAATATTTTTACGGTTTAATTCAATGTGTAGTATTTGCGTAAATATAAGTGGATGTAAAAGATAGAAAATGGGCGATAAGGTTATTCGATAAAATTCGGGATAACAACATATAATGAGTTAAAGGGCCCCCGTGTTTCGAGACTTTTTCCTTGTGGGGTTTTGGTTGAAGCCAGACAGAATGTATTCTGTTAGGCGATGAATCTGGTGGGTGCATGATTGGCTCTAATGCCGAATTGTTCGTCTGGGAGGAGTCCGTTAGATTCGGTGTAATGACGGAGACGCTTATGAATAATGCGCTCGTATATTTTGCCCAGTGTATTGAGCAGGCTAATGGGTCTGTAGCTAGAGGGACGATTACGCGGTTTACCCGGTTTTGGGATCCCTATTACGTTTGCTTCTTTCCAGATGCCCGGGAGGGAGTAGTTCGTGAGAAAGGTGTTAAACATTCCTACAAGGAGGCAAATAAATGGCGCCGAAAGGGATTTGATCACCTTGTTGCTGATGCCGTCTGGCCCAGGGGCTGGTCTATTCTTAAGACTTTTGGTGGTTTCGGTGACTTCATCTACTGTCACAGGATCGAGTGGTTCACCCGCTAGTGGTAGCGCAGACCTACGTTCTACTTCCGTTTCTACCTCTAGTAGGTTAGTGGGATCTATTGGTGCAGTGGATGTCGTGCACTGGTACTCTAGACTGTCGGCTAGGCATTCGGCTCTTTCGAGTTCGTATTGAGCGAGATCGGGATGGTCCAACCTCACGAGAGGCGGCATCGGTGAGGAAATTTACACACCGTGTGCGGTTTAGTCCAATTTGAGATATATGATAGTTTTTTTTCCATAAGTGACCCACAATTTTTTGCGATTTAAATTTTTTTTTTAATAAGACATGACAAAGGGTCATCGAAAAGGGCAGAACCACGTCTACCTGGCAAGCTAGTATAATATAATTTTTATAAAAATGCGGAATGCCTGTAGAAAATATCACATGAATGTGATAACAAAAGAAGCAAAACACTTACTTAATCTCCAAATTCCTCGGCTTGGCGAATGCTAAGCACTCCACTGAGGCGGTTTCAAAACTCTTTAACCAATCGAGCAGAAAGTAATATATGTGGTGTGGTAGGAAGAAACAACTTCTCATGACAGTTTTTACGTAGATGTGTCCATAGATTAACTTATTATTCTCTTTTTAGGGCGCGTTCATAGACGGAATCATAAGTCAACCCGGAAAGCGAATGTACCAATTGCCACACCTTCACAAGCAATTTCACAGATACTATGATTTTACCAAATTTTATATAATATAGGCCCAAACAGTAAGAAATCATTTACAACTTTCTACTGTCTCATGGAGATCGTTTACATACATAAAATGAACAAGAACAAACATCCAGACCCTGAACAATTATTTGTAAGCCATACAAATGCCTGCTTCTTGGTGGATTTGAATCCGCAGCCCTTAGTGCTGCAAGTCATTGCCATCTAGTGTTATACCTGTGTGTGAAATTTCATTTTCAATTCAATTTATTTCAACTTCTTCACAATATCATTAATTTTCTTTAAAGAGATTTTGAGAAGTAACTACGTGGCGGCTCTGGGAAAGCCTCAATAAAATATTATTCTTCTTCTTCAATCCGCAGAGGTCCACTGCTGAACATAAGCCTCTCCTGTTGTAAGGAGAACTTGCCTTAATTGTCGCGCACAGGATGGTTACAGCGCCATCTACGCGCAGCTATAAGAATATTCTGGCATTCCCTACAATCCCAACTTACGATACTCATGAAATAAAGATGAAATAAAGACCCTTACACCACCACCACACGTTACAAATAGCAGCTAACATATTATGGTAGATAATCATTCAATTATTTACCAGATTTTAACTTTTATATCAGAAAATGCTGCTGCCATCTACTGTTTCCTTTGTTGTCCTTACGAACCCCACGGGGATATATAGGGTTGATTCTCTTAGGTCAATACACGACAATGCTTGTTATATATTAATCTTGTCCTTAAAACAATATGAAATAAGAGCTTGCATTTAGAAGAGGATTTTATCATAATGGATCTGTCCTTTGAGAATCCCGCCGAGGACCTTTATTTCACAACACATTAAAACTTTTTCTAAAAATTATTTGAACGAATTAGTTATACGTATATTGTACTTCTGGGTGGTTTTAATTTGAGTTATTATTCACGAGAGAGTTCTGTCCGGCTCAGTCGTCGGAATACCTGAGTGCTATACTGAGAGTCTTGGTTTCGTACGCCAAGCAAATATAACGGTTATTTAAAAGTAAATTAAAGTGAAAACCTATATTTTTACTGAGCACATGTTTTTTCTCATGTTTGAAAAAGTTTTTAAGCAATTATTTCACTATGCTACAGTGCGTATTGGTGGAATTCACATGTTCTCAAGTATTTTATTCCTTAGGAAAATTGAGTTAATATTTACTAGGTACTAGAAGAGATGCCGAGACTTGGCTGTTTGCAACACACTTTAGAGTCAATGAGCTTAAACATATTGATCTGTGATATAAAAGGTATTTCGTGCCTCTGACCAAGCACCGGGACGCGATACGCGAATAGCCGTACTGATTTAGTTCAGTGTCTGTTCGAGTACATAGTACATATTACTTCAATGTTTAGACATTAAGAGAGAGACTTAGGCAAGTTTTCTCACGAGGGTTGGTTGTCCCGACACGTGGTGAAACAGCACTAAAATTACAATTTTATTAATGCCAGAGGTAATCGTATCTTGGTCGCTTGCATATCGTAAAAGTAAGGGAGAGCTACCACGTAAAAATAGAAAGAGATATTTTGTAGGTCATCATACTCGTACCAAAATAAATCTAACGTTATTTGGTTTTAATTTTAAAGTTGACTTAAATGACTTAGGTCGCTCGTATTTAAGAACCGATTGAGCGGAACCAGGGCTCCAAAGTCTTTGCCAGAAATCTGTCTGCCAGAAATAGCCAACTGTCGAAGCTAAAGACCGAATGTAGCAGCATCGTTTCCGGGATACCTGAGACTCTGAGTGAGATAGAGAGGTTCTATGAGCAGCTGTACACGTCACCGTTGGAGCCACACGCAAGTGTGAATAACGATCGTATAGCAAGTCTTATCCGACACTATTCCGATGATATCCCGGACGTCAGTCTAGCGAGATTAGACTGACTGACGTTGAATGAGCGAGGATAGAAGTAAAGTGGGTGGAACACAGGTACCTAAAGACGTTCAGAAGCCTTTCAATTCCGTCCACTACTCCGGAGGCGTAGAGCAGAAGTGCGGTGGTCCTGTTCGGAACATGTGAAATGTTTATTGTGTTTGACATTTAGCAACTTTATCTTATATATTTATGCAGTTTTAGGTTATAATTATAGATTTTAGTTTAAAAAAGGTAAAGTTAATAAAAGAGCAGAGACAGTCCACCTGATGATAAGTGCAACCTGCTTTAACCCATGGTCAATGTATTATTTGTTGTTGTGTTTAACTTTTTTGGCTTATTTAAGGACTGAATATGGAGAAGCAAGTATCTATTCCAACACATACGGACGACATCCATACCCAATTTTACAATCGATTTTCAGCTTGTAAATGACTACATACATAAACACTCACGCCTGTCACCCAGAGGGGTAGGCAGAGACTACAGACTTCCATTTAGCACGATCCTGACATACCTCTCTCGCCTCTTCCACATCTATATACCTATATACATGCTCGTCGGTTAAGGGTACTCTTAATTTAGCCCACGTTTAGTATATCGCCAATTTGGTCGACAAAATTCCGCCTAGGACGTCCCTTTTCGACTCTTCCATTCACTTCTGCAACACATATTTGCTTTGTCAGTCTTTCCACATTCATTCTTTCTACATGACCAAACCACCGAAGCATTCCTTTCTTAATCCTGGTCACTGCATCATCTTGCAAACCACACTCTTCTTTTATCACACAGTTTCTTACCCTGTCACTCAGATTCAGCCCTAACAAACTCCTTAGAGACCGCATTTCTACTGCATTTATTCTACTCTCGTGCTTCTTCTGCCACACCCAACTTTCACTACCATATGTTAAAGTAGGAACTAATACAGCATTGTGAATAGCCATACGTGCCTTTTTTGACACATTTTGACTTTTCACAATAGAGTGTAGAGCCCCATTTACTTTATTTCCTGCATTCACTCGTCGTTCAATATCCTTATCATATCTCCCATCCCTGCTGAATACACATCCCGAATATACAAACTCATCCACTTGCTCAATTAACTCTCCTTCTATTCTTATTTCACATACCGTTTTGCTTTTTTCTCTTTCAAAAACCATCACTTTCGTCTTACTTGCATTCACTTTCATTCCACTTTCTTTTAATGACCTGTTCATTAATGTAATCATCATTTGCATTTCGGCCGCCAACGACGCAAGTATGACTTGATCATCGGCGTACAAAAGGAATTTGGCATTCTTAAACTTTCAAATTTTCCAAACAACTGTCCATAAATAGTTTGAACAGTAAATGACTAATAGTTCCTATAATTACCTCGAAAAATAACTACCTTCTAAATGGATTTATAATTAACCATTCTCTCATAATTGCCACCACACTAATGGTCTGAAAGCCGTTTTCAATTGAACATCAGATTTCTATGAGAATTCATTTAATACGCCAATAGTTTCAGAAGACAATAACTATACTATAAATGTGGGTGTGAATAATTGAATAAAGTATCCATTATAGTTATAATTTAAAGAATAAACAACCTACTACAAAATACCGAAAATAATAAAATAACTTACACAAAATTTACTAACTTTTAAAGTCAATGCTAGGATAAAATTTATTAAAGAATGAAGTTTATAATGAAACTTTAGAATGCAGTGAAAACACTACTACATTATTTTACTCATTTTGAGGGGATATGAAGTATTTATTCATCGAGTAAATTACCACAGAATCAAATTAAAAGTGACAACCCTTTGAATAAAATACTTCAATTAATTTACTTTTATATTCAATCCGGCTATAATTTATTTTTGATGGATAACTTTTATCTGACAATTTAAATAATCAATCACTCATTTGTAGAACTTTTCTCAATTTAAAATAATCAAGGTATAGTTTATTTAATTAAAAAAATTATTTAAATACGTTGACATTCGGCTCAGATATCGCGTACCTGTCTACATACAAAAAATAAAATCGATCTAAGAACTTTCTCCTTTTTTGAAGTCAGTTAAAATATTATTTGATACTTTGCATTTATATTGCTTTATTTATACATTTTATTAACTAACGTAGTTTTTAAGTTTTGTTTCTATTACTAATATGCTATGGGCATACGAAGCCTGAAAAATATAACATTTTATTTTATTTATTTTTATAAAACGTCATTAAATTAACGTAACCTCAAACGTAGCATATACGCGGAGATTATCCTTAATTGTGTTTTGTATACTAATAATAATAAATATCAGCATCGTCCACCGGTTTCTTTCCCATTCCTCCTAACTCTCGGCCGTTTTGTCTCCCCTCCTGAGGGCTATCATCTCGTTGGGTTTTTATTTATTTATGTATTTTTCATTTACTTATTGTAAAATTTATTTATTCCCGTAAATAAAATAACAAAGAATAGCGTTACACGCTAAAATAATTCATTTTTTTCTGTTGCCAACTTTGCCAGCATGTGAATGGTACCCGCATCTCTGTTCACAATGTGTTTAATCACGTTATGATTTCTTATATTTACGCGAACATTACACATTGAAATAATACTAGTTTTTACGGAATTTATCGCGTATATTTAACTTTTTAATTACCCGACGTTTCGAGAGCTTTACAGCACCCATGGTCACGGGAAGGACTGAGATGTTCAACGTCCAGCTGTCATAGTTAACCGCGGTTACCATAGATTAAAATTTAACTTTTGTTCCGATCTACACAGTATGAACTTATGGTATCATGGAGTCTTGCAGTTGTATGCTTGGGTTGGGATTTATCTCAGTCCTTCCCGTGACCATGGGTGCTGTAAAGCTCTCGAAACGTCGGGTAATTAAAAAGTTAAATATACGCGATAAATTCCGTAAAAACTAGTATTATTTTAATCACGTTTTTTGACATTTTGGTACATACCGGGGATTCCCGTGGATTAGCCAATTCAAATTAGTTAATAAACATATTTTTTTATTTCTTTTACAGTCATTACAACTAAATAATTCATTTATTACAGTATTTCACAAGTCCACTGTTGAACATAGGGCTCCCCCAAGGAATGCCACAAAGTATGTTCCTGATCCACGTGTATCCATCAAATTTCCTTTATAAATGTATGTAAATTTTAAAATAAAATATTGTTTGTCAAATGCTATTACTTAATTTTAGGTAAATAACATGTTTTTGGGTGCTGATGTGCCATCAGTGCCATCATTTCTTATCTGATTGGTTTATGATCTAGTTCTTATGTATATAAAATTACAAAATATTGTCTGTCAGTGATTGTAAGCTGCTTAGTGCTTATGTACCTTTAAATAAGTCTATGCATAAAAATTAAAATAAAGTGGCTGTCCGCAATATCGAAACAACTGGCTTCTAATAAGCTCAGTGGGTAACTTGCATGCCATCAAGACATAAATTACCATTTATAAAATTTTCGTCTGTCTGTCCGGGCTGAAGTGTTTGTAATGAAACTTTACGAACAGATAGTGTGCAGTACCAGGAGATCACCGATCTAGGCTACATTACGTTCTACAAAACTTTACTTTAAAATGATATTCAAAATTTCAATATCATCTTAAAGTAAACGGTCTTTGATTATCTTACATTTAATCGGATTAGAAACGCCATAACCCAAGCTGGCACTGGCTTTCTTATCTTACTGTAAATAATAAATAAACACATCAATAAATAAATAAACTACGACTGTGCCACATTACAATGTCATAGTGACGTGATCTGACCGAACAGCATCCGAAGACTAAATCACGCTTAACGCTTGTGCAGTACCTACCTCACCTTTTTAAGAATCATGTTTTCATATAAAAAAAAGCTCTTATACCTTTTGATTATTGTCTTGTATCAACATTTTTTTTGTTTTATTAACGTTTTTCTGGAAATCATCAAAATGTCTATAATTTTAGTCCTTTAATCCTACGTTGTTGTTAGTATATAATAGGGGAAGAAATTACGTCAGCTAGAATGTTTATTAAAAATTTGAACATTGCCTATTGATATTATAATATATGGATTAATCTCATAAAAAACTATTATGTGTTATGAGATTCCAAAATTTTAAACTAAGCTTTATAGAGAAGAGCGTTAAAATTATATGATTTTGATAGTTAGGCACTTCAATTGATTCAAACCATTTCTGAATTTTGGCTAATGAGTCGAATTTACGATTCCTTTGAAATGAATTTAATCAAATTAATGGAAGTCAGCTCTCAGCAATCGTCTCTGATTATTTTGAAAAGTGGGTTTGTAAAATACGAACTTTCATTTGCGTCACCAGATAGGTGGGTTACTACATTCTGACTGCTTGTTTCCTGGCCTCAAGAGACAACTTGGCTGAGCTGCATAAAATCTGCAGAATAGGTCATCTAAACCGAGGAACGGACATGTTCTCACGGAATATAGACTATATTGAGCGTGAGACGCGTTAGATCAGGGTCTAAAAACTCGTCATAAGCTTAACAGTACGAAAGAAACCCGGGTTCTATCCCCGCCAGCAATGCATTTTTTTTTCATAGAATTAGTATATTAGGGTAAAAAAACGAACACACAGTTCACCATATATTGAGACCTGGTATTGCAAATTATTAGTATTGCCTGGTAAATGCAGAGACCCATGGATATCTACATACTGAGGACTAAGATGAAATGCCTCGTTTCCAGTAAATGGGTCATCGGTTCTGTTCACTCACCATAGGAAACACAGCAATTTTAAGCTGCTATTTTACCCTGGTATACTGTGAAAGCGTGGTCTCACCCCAATCAAGACAATTCATTCGTTGTACAACTAATATAACGAACGCTACTGCGTGGCTCTACCACGTATAACATGCAAAATAAGAAATAGTCTGAAATATGCCAGCCTCATCCTCCTTGCGTAACAATATCCAATTATGTCTCATCAATGTTAAAAGGAACATGAATAAGATTTTTCGTAAAAAACCAGTGCTCTTATTTATACTTAGGTAATACCTCTAACATAACCGTCTTAGTAACATATAAGGGAGGCTTTCTACTGGTTGAGTGTTTTCACAAGGGAATATAAAATACTGAAATAATATAATAATGGTATCAAATATACCAAAATTAAAAAATCCGTTTGTTCCAGTTATTTAACGTGGTGAATGAGCTTTTTACGTTTCTAACCTTTTGATGTTTACTCAAAGTGAAAATCTTTTTAAATTTTTTGGAAATTAGATTTAACGAAGCACTTTTTGTAAGTTTAGGAAGCTATACCATCGCTTCCTTACATAAGTCCCACAAGTGCTTACAAAAGCAGACCTTATGTTACATGGTAGAGCCACGTCGTAACTATACTGTGGTAGTGACACGAATCGGTCGGATCGACCGGGGTAGGACCACGATCTTAATGAATACCAGCGTAATTCTTTTCTGCCTGTCGTTTTGTAATTTTTTTCTGTCTGACTGAACCGATTGTGATAAAACTTTTCGGAGTGATCACAAGTGATTTAATAAAAAATGGAATAATTAAAAAAAATTAATGGTAATTGATGATTATTTTAAAAAATCTAAATGACGTGACATTAATGGATTCCATTCGATATTTTCACGCAGTTCTTATGTTTTAAGCATAGTTTGATTTATATTACTTTCTTTTCAAAAAAAAAAGAAAAAAGAATGCTTGATCAGTGTTAAGTTCGTCAGTAACTAGTTGTCTGAAACGGGAACGCAGTAAAACAGGAATTAAAATTACAATAAATAATTCAATCCCGCCAGCACCAACGAATGTCATTGAGCTAATTGCTCAGTGGTGAATAGCGCGTTCCGTTGTAATATTATTATATATGTACTGCGGGTGTCAAGCTACATACAAGCGCGTCACAACGTACACACATAAGCGCAGGGTTTATCTACAGCTGTACTATTATATAATCCTTGTCTACAGTAGCAAACGGTGAATAGAGACTTTTGACAGGAACTTGAATGATGGTGAATTGTTGCACCATATTATTGTTAAAATAATATTTTGAAGTAGATTTTGTACGTAAATTTGGTGCAAATTTGTAATGATATTAAATGCCTACACGTATAAACCGTTAGTGAAAATGATGAAGCAAGTGCTTTGATAGTGATGTGAACCTCAAGATAATGTGTCTACTTATTAGCCTTGAGATACAGTCGGCATCGACTGTCTGATGGCTCAAGCTGCCGTCAAAATCTTTCCAAAACTTTACAATGTGACGCATTAATATATTGTGAAGAAGTTATTAAACAATTTATTATTTAGGATAATGTCTTAAATACTTGACACTGGCAAAAATACAACAAACAGTACGAGTCCATTATTAAAGAAAATAAGAACAGAGAATATAACACGACATTTATTACTACTTACGCGGGCATCGCCTTATTTTCTCCGTCTGTAAGATGAACCTCTCACTTATTTACGTAATTAGAATGCATTTTCGTTTTTGATCTTTATAAAAGAAAAAAATTAATTAACAGACTTTTTTTTTAAATATTGTAAACCTCTCTAAGGGATTCAATACCATAGTAATTGGATCCGTGAGCGTGATACGTGAGTGGAGCGTAGAGATCATGGTGGATCAGGTAGAGTCATGCTGCAGCTTTATAGCTATGATATTTAGAGTTTTAACACCGGAAAAGGACAACGCTCTTACGTTGCTTACTTACTAACTAACTAACTAACTTACTTACTAAGAATACAAGCGTAAAATAGCAACTTAATGCTTCTGTTTTTTGTATTGTGAGTATAGAGAACTGAGGACCTTTCTTGCTGGAAACGAGGCATTCCATTTAAGTCCTCAGCACATAGCATCCATTAAATTTGTTAAGAATTAATTCACACACATTCGCTAAATAAAATAAAGTGATGTTCTTACCTAGTTTAAAGAGCACCTCCCGCCTTCCCTTAATTGCGTGCACTAATCCCAGCACTAGGAAAGATACACCATCGACGATAGTACGACACGTGTTTCGCCTCTACACGAGACATCCTCAGGTGATGTAGACTCTGCGGTGGCTGACCGCTAAGTAAGCGGTGAGCTAAAATAGCTGCTATTTATACAACTCGCTGACGCAACCGCTCCCCACTAAAGTAGTGAGCGACCGCTTCATACGATAAAACATGCGACCAACCACCACCTGACGTACGCAGCTATTTGTTGTAAAAATAATAAACAACAAATTGCCGCAAAACGTCCGCCTACCCTCCAACCACTCAACGAATCGCTGATCACCGCGATGGTGATGAACGACCATATTGCAAAGCTTTCTTTTATTAGAGAGCAGGCTTAAAGATGTTTAATAGAGTTGAGTTAGAAACATTTGTTTGTTGATTCAGCAGTGCAACGTTACTATTATTATTTTTTTAATCTCTAACTGTTCCAGCACACATAGTTGCAGCACTTTATTACAAGTATGTAAGACTTTAAAGGAGTGTTCGTTCGACAACCTAACCAAGTTTGTGTCCATTGTCCAAAAGATGTTTAGAAAAATGGGATTTATCAGGATTGCAATTTCTGCACGCGACTAAATTAATTTCATAACGTGTCCCAAAGTGGCGATAAGTCTGACCCACGTAAACGTGGCATTCGTCACAAACAAGTTTATAAATACCCATTTTTTGACTAACATCCAACTTATCTTCATTAACACAGATATTCCTAAGAGAATTGTTTGTTTTTTGGTCAATATTAAAATGTCATATATATATATATATATATATATATATATATATATAGGTAATGTAAGAATATTTAGCTTTTTAAAGAGAGGTCTACATGATTCCATTTGACCAACACCGCATATAGATCTTATACATTCTATGAGCCATTAGGTATGAGGCATTTTTTCAGATATGGAGCCTAAGTAGGGCAAACTGCTCACATAAGGCCAGAACTTTGAGGTTGAACTGCGTACAGAGAATTGGGAACGACGTGCATTTGTTTTTTGTTTTTTTTTTTTATTGTATAGTTAATGAAATATTTTGAAAAACCGTTAGCGACTGCAATTTAATAAATTACATTAAGCTCTTTTAAATAATTTTCTTTACTTAATAGAACAGTGAACAAACGATTAGTATAACAATAAATTTTCTAAATTAACAAAGCCACCTGATGGTAAGTGGTAGTGTAGTCCTAGATAGCAAATCGCACTGTTTTAGCATAACAAAAGTCTTTTCACTCTTGCTTTGAAGACGCCCAGAATGTATTTGGACGGAAAAAATGGACGCCGACAAATTATTTAAAATTTTGCATAAGTTCGATTACGCTCTCATTATCTTCTCGCTACCACCTGTATGCCACCTGTTGATTTATCCAAACTTACTCCTTATTAAACAAAGATCTTGATTTGATTGTGGATTGGAGTAAGCCATATATATGGTTTTAAAGTAAATCCATAAAAACTAAAGCAATAATAATTGGCAGCCAAAATTGGTTACTCTAATAGATTTTCCTACTCTATCTGACATTGCATTTGACGGAACATCCGTGCTATATAGTGACACTAAAAAAATTAGGTTTAACTTTTGAAATTTTTTTTATTCTTGGCTCTACATGCAAGCAAAATTAGTAAGAGCGTATTTGCGTCGGTCAGATCTCTCCGCAGATTAAGCAATTTTCTAACCATGCCTATCAGTTACGCTCGCACAATCACACCTTTTATTGTTTATCGATTACGCTGACACATGTTGTGTTAATTAAAATAAGTAGTTGCTTAATAACCTTGACCGCATTCAGAATCTTTGCATATGATTCTTATTCGTCTGCTAAAATATGACCATTTTTCCGAATTTCACAAAAAACTCAAGTGGCTTACAATCTGTCTTCGGAGGAAAACTCACATTATTTCTCTTTTATACTGTATTCTATTCAATCCCACTTTCCCTGCTTACGTTATAAAGCGGTTTGCTTTTGTTGGTGACACTCGCTGTCGATCTCTTCGCTCTGAGAAAAAACTATCATCGTCCCATCATACATCCTCAGGCTCTGGAACCACTGCACATTAGATGTGTGCAATCAATTGAATATTAAAAAAAACTCGTGCAAGCGCACTTCTTTCCTCCTCAAATAGGAATATATCATTCCTTTATCTCTCCCTGAACTCAAGTCGCAAATAAAAAATTCTTGCGTTAGGGCTATTTCACTTACTTGTTTACACTTGTATGCTCTTGTATATGTATTTCTATATTATTATTTTACCTTATATATATATATATATATATATATATATATATATATATATATATATATATATATATATATTAGAATGTATTTATTATATGTATATTGTATTTTTTTTTCAAATAACTTGCGTACTCCTTTACTCTTTCCCACAGGTAATCCTAACAAGCGATTTCATAGCAAAATAATATCCTTTGCTATGAAATCGCTTGTTAGCGATAAGACTGCCAATTGTACCTTTGTTTTTTTTTAAATCTTATTTATCAGTGTACAATAAAGTATATTTCATTCATTCATTCATTATTAAAAGTATTAATTACCTGAAAGATTTGCTCATACTCACCACACAGCCAGCTTTTCGAGAGAGCTGTAGTTCACTTTGCTCATAATTTAAGCTATCACAGATTACGTTCTTAATAACAATCATTTAAAAGATCGAAAATTCTCATAATTAAAATAAAATTTTGAGATTATTAAATTCCAAAAGGTCAACTAAAATGATTTGAAATTCAAAAGATTCTATTTAATGAGTGCGAAAATGAAACTGTAATTAGTGTAATCTTATTACGATCTCCTATCACCAAAATTGCATGGAAAGACAGTAACAGTTTCTCTTAATCTCATTTTAATAGCCAACGAAATCGTGAATATGTTTAGTAAACAATGCTTAAATGGGTGTAAAATAACTTTTATTTTTTATAAAAATAGTCCAAACTGTACAAATCAGGAGATATATAATATATCTCCTGATTTGTACGGTTTAGAGTGCAGATTTCCTAAAATAATATATGTAGCATGGTTTACGTTTTCAATCGATTATTTATTAAATTCATTTCTGCATATCAAAAGTTCACTGCTAAACACAGGTCTACACCACATAAAATTTTGCTATAGTTGCCATGATTGGTAGGAGGGGTCTATTAAAGTTTTATCTAGAAGATGTTAATGCATATCTCCTTAAAACTGTTATTTTATTTTCTTGTATACAAATAAACTAAGCAAACCAGTCCCCACAAGCATCACTTGTTCACGAATATGACGCATGTGGCAGCCATCGCCCTCTTCAGTGTGTATCAGAAATCAGCGATTACATGTTCTTATATTTAACTTATTATCTTTTCCTACATCATTATCAGTCCAAAATAGACCGCTTTTGGATCTAGACCCTCTCCCATTAACGGTAAGATTTGCCACTATCGCCACGCACTGTTGGTGAATTTAAAATCACAGTACCAGTTATTATATCTCGCATCTTGCTGCTGCCGCAGATCAGGCTATGTTACACCCGGCATATACGAGAGGGTATTACCAAAAATAATTCTAAGTCTCCCCCGTGACCACGGGTGCTGAACAGTACTCGAAATGTTGGTTATATAAAATATTTTAATAAACTAGTTTCATTTATATGAATATTTAGTGTTCGCGTAAACATAAAAAAAACCATTATGAAAATAATTCTTTCGGCCACTTTCCATAGTTTTCTATAACGGTACCCATGAAAAGAGTTGGAATGATGAATTCTCATATTGCCACCACTTGGGAGGGGGCACGCCAGTCTGCAGACTTAGACCAGTTGACTTTCTATATAAAGGACTACTAATACCAACTTAACATAAAATTACTTTGAGATAAGTATTTCAGCGTTGGTCTTGAGACATCGTGTTAGCACAATAGGGTTGATGGGGGCAGTAAGTACTGCCCCCGGGGACATGCTGACAGTGAAGCAATGCGATTGGGCCCCGGTTACGTTCCGAACGGAAATCCCGGGACCACTCATATACGCTGATGGTAACCACCGTGTCGTTTTAGCTGGTGGGAGTCTGGTATAAACTTTTCGTTGCTCCCACAGCGAATGGTGTCCATGAGGATTTCCCCATGAAAAAAATAATTCCAACATAAAACCATTGTTTTGTTTTATCTTAGTAGTAAATTTTGTTTGTGTTTAGGATAACTGAGCGTAGTCTTTACATTAAGATTTCTCAACGTAAAGTCATTCATTTGCTTTGTCATTATCATCATCATCATCAGCCTGCGGCAGTCCACTGCTGAACATAGGCCTCTCCCAAGGCGCGCCACTTATCCCGATCTTCGGCTACACGCATCCAGTTTCTACCAGCCACCTTGCGCAGATCGTCGCTCCATCTGGTCAGGGGGCGTCCCACACTACGTTTGCCTAGACGCGGTCTCCACTCCATAGCACGTCCACTCCACCGGTTGTCACTTCTGTGACAGACATGACGCCCATTGCCTTTTCAGCCTATAAACACGGAAAGTTATGTCAGTAACCTTGGTTCTCCGGCGGATTTTTTAATTTTGAAATTTTGTCTACCAGAGAAACTCCGAGCATAGCTCTTTCAATGGAAAGAGCTATTCTCGGAGCAATGGCTCGCTGAGCGACTTTAAGATTTTGGAGCAAACGTATCATCGGTGTCCACGTTTCGGCACCATAAGTGAGTACGGGCAGAACGCACTGGTTGAAGACTTTGGTCTCCAGACTTTGCGGTATGGGCGACGAGGAAACCCGACGGAGCTTTCTAAATGTTGCCCAGCCCAACTGAATCCTCCGATCGGCTTCCTTCTCTAAGTTATTCTTACCTAGTTGCAATATCTGCCGAGGTAGGTGTATCCTGGACAACCTCGAGAATTTCACCATCAACAGTAATTGAAACTGGCATGACGTAATCGTTGATCATAACTTTAGTCTTCATGAATCTGTCATGAATAGACCAACACGTTGGGAGGACTCATTTAGTCTGTTCAGCATATCCTGAAGTTCCTGAAGCGATTCTGCCACGACGACGATATCATCAGCAAAGCGTAAGTGTGAGATGTACTTACCGTTTACGTTAATACCGCGTCCTTTCCAGTCTAACGTCTTAAAAAAACATCTTCCAGTGCATTTGTAAACAGTTTAGGGGATATGACATCTTCCTGTCCTTGTCTTTGCTTTGTCATCCTCACTCATTTGTATTAGCGCTTACGATTGTAGAATGTCAACTCGACTAACCCTGCTAAAATTCTTATATTTTTATTCATCATTTTTTTTTATAGGATAGGGTGACAATCGAGCACACAGTCCACCTGATGGTAAGTGGTTGCTGTGGCCCATAGACATCTACATCTATCCTCGATTACGAATCAAAATGCAGATGTGTTGTCACCCGTGAGGACTAAGATGGAATGCCTCGTTTCCAGTAAAATGGGTCGCCGGTTCTCTACACTCACCATACGAAATACAGCAGCATTAAGCTACTATTTCACGCTGGTATTCTGTGAGAGCGTGGTCCTTCCCCGGTCGAGCCGACCCATTCGTGCTACAACTATACATCTAATATAACTGCAGCATGGCTCTACCACGTAAATTTATTATTCATCATTTATTACAGCCTATCAATGCCCACTACTGAACATGGGCCTCTCCATAGAAAGTTTTATAACGGGGATATTTGCCACAGTTGCCACGTTTGGGAAGACAGTGCTGTCAATCTATTAGCTTGTTTTTCTTTGTCGCCTTTTACCACACCAACGGAACGATATGGGGAAATGGATATTCTTACATCGCCAGTACACGGTTAATATATAATATGCTTTATATGTTTTATTTTAAATATAAATCTGAATATTCACATTAATCATATACATAAGTTCGGAACTTCATTTCATAATCCACGACAATACTCGTATTATCATAGGTGATTTGATTCGTTACCAGTGCCACATGCAGAGTTTCAGGCTTCATTATAATTTCAAATTTTAAGCCAAAACAGATGCTTTGTTTTGTTTAGACATTCGTTATAAAGTTGATGCTGTAAGTTACAGTTTTATAACAGTTTTTATTACATTCTCTAGGAAACCATTACATATATTTTTTTAAATGAATGTAGTAACGAACTTACAGTCCACCTGGTGGTAAGTGGATACTGTAATCCATAGGCACCTGAAGCTAACTTCAAACTACTAAAACAAAATGAAAAGGCTACAGATTCGTTAACACGTCTGAGAACTAAGATGAAATACCTCACAGCCTGTAATTGCCGACTTTCTATGACCTTCAGTGCATGCACTGCTGTCGGACATAGATAAGAGGATGGTACCTACCCAGCGGATCTCGCTTAATACTTTGTATATTTTTTGATAATATTACATTTAGAAAATGTCAAGTAAAGTGAACTTAAAACAATTCGACATTATGGTCTAATTTGTATCAATGTACACACTGGATAATTCCTCAAAATCTTAAGAAAAAATCATACAACCAGTACGTGTTGCCAGTGACGAATTACAGAACTGAAACGTGGGCCTGCACTACTGGCCGATATAAAGAAGCTCAAAACCATTCAGCGTGCGATGGAAAGGCCTACGCTTGGAACTTCTATGCAGGATAATGTCGTTACAAAGATATTCGAAGTAGAACTACTGACTACAAGCAGTAGTACGTGAAATGATATTGTTTGGTCTGGAGGGTTATACAGAGCCGTACATAATCGAGAGGCCCATGCTAGACGCATTTCTACAGCTTTTGTCACCTGCATCTATAGCCTTTTTGTTTTAACCTCTTAATCCCAGCTAAAATGTTTGACACCACTCGCGTGCTTCGCATGACATGGCGTCGCTAAAAACAACCTATAATAAAATTTGTCGTACATTTATTTTCAATGAAATTCATTATAAATTTCAATAAAATATCTACTTGTTTCTGTTTATTTATTATGTTATATTACTTGTTTTAGTGCTTTTACTTCATTACAAATAGATTTTAATTGTATTTTCATAGTTAAAAATGTACATACCCAGCGCAGGACAGCATCGTTAATATCACAATTATTTCTATATATTACTCGAAATTATTTACGTAATTTTTAAAGTATATTATAAATAAATACCATAGACTAACTGAGTTTTTATTACATTATAGGATATAAAATTTCACATGGAACCATAATATCAAACTTTTTCATATATAAGTAGTCTCTAAATATAAGTTTTTATGGTATAAAGTGCTGTGGGTGGGTGTGGTCGGATCCGACCGCTTGGAATTTGACGATATTCCGTCACCGAAATTTGGTCTAGACGATATTATTATTATATACTACTCCTCGAGGCAGTGGTCTTGTAAACGGCGTAAATGATGAAATGATGTATCTGACTAGTAAATGGCGTAATTCATATTCATGTTTATTTATTTGTGAATACCGGTAATGAAGACAACAGAACTTAACAACTTATTACTTTTCAAATTTTCAATTAATTAAATAACTAATTCTAATATTTTAATAATCAAGCACTTAGAAATTAATGAAAGTTTAGTAAAGTGCTAGCACTCAATTAATACAATTATCATTATATTTTGTATTTTGTTTATTGATGTATTATTTTAATATTCATTGAGTAGTAAATTTATCTATTGGAAATGTCTTCAATCCTTTTTTTTTAAATTGATGAATATTTTCAATTTTATAAAACACAGACATCGATCATCATCCAAAAGCTACAATTGAGTTATTGTAGGTTATGGATGATATATCAAATAGGGCTTTCCGGAGTAAAAGTCTCTTTGACATTGTAAATTTATTTGCAGTTTATTTCTATGTCGGCTGTTATTTTTCAAACCTCTCAAAAAACTTTGTTGTTCTTCAATTTCATAAAAATATGTTTAACACACTAAATATCAATATAATAGAATCTTTTATGAAATATCCTCGTTTGTAAAAGTCCCTACCTCTCTATATCAAGCATTCGATGCATTAAAAGGATGTACAATTTGCAAACTGTCTAGCTTACGCCGGAATAAAGAGGAAATTGCACTTCTCCAAGTATATTCAGCGTTTGAAGATTTATATTCGACGAATTATCTTATAATGAGTCACAGTTTTTTCATAGAATAACATCTATGATATCCACATCTATTATCAATTTATAACAAAATATTGTCATCCCAGAGGAATAAGATAGAATGTTTCGTTTCCAGTAAAAGTATCTCCGGTTCTCTATATTCACCAAATATAACATAAAATCACGCTGGTATTCTTTGGGAGCATAGTCCCCGGTCGAGCCAACCTATACGTGCTACAACCACAATATAGCTGTAGCGTGACTCTAGCAGGTATAAAATTTAACCTTTTTGTTTTTTATCATCGTAAGAATTTAAGATTTCTTAAACCACACAAACTTTTTTATGCCAATGCTCGTTTCAAAAGGATCTTCATCGTCTCAACGGCAAAAGGTCATCCTAAAAGTAACTCTTTCTGCTAACTTCGCTGATATAATAGTCATAACTGTGCATAAAATATTACACAAAAGTTCACTGCGCTCTACGTACAGCACTTTTGGGCACTTAACCGTGAAAAAATATCCGCACGTGCCTCTGAGAGCGCAATCCACGCTTGGTTAAATTAAGTCGTTACCATACAAATGTATTCGTAAGCTTTTGTTACAGTGTAAAGGATAATTAAGCAGCTATTTCGGATTATGATTAAATAACTATACGGGCTGTTCAGTTAATAGTAGTCTAAAAGAAATGAGATGAGATCGTGCCCTATGAGAACAGCCAAAAAATTTTAATATAATTTTTACAGCTTTTAGATTTTTGATTTTCATGATTTTGTCACCAAAATACGTATAATTTATACCATTCTATTGAAATAGCGAAAACGTGTTGTTTTATATATTATTCCTTACTAGATGTATAACTGCACGTTTATTGTAGTTTCCCAACAAAATGAACAGTTTCTTTATAAAAAAAAATTAAAATTGCAAATTTCTTCAATTAATTATATCGATAATAATAATAATATATAATAATATCGATTTTTCATCAAAGTTTTAAATACTGTAGTGTTAAAAAAGGACTACATCATTGATGCCCATTACCTCGAGAAATAGTGCAATGAATGAAAAAATTAAATTAAATGCAAAAATTATGGCGCAGGACTATTGGCTTTACGTGCTTTTTGAGGCACGGGGATGAAACACCCCAAACTGCCTCACTTTAGGCTACTAAAAAAATCTTTACAAAAAGCCTAATAACTGATTTTGGTCTGACACGGGGTTGGGTTTCGAACCCGGGCCTCATGACAAGCTGTCGCGCTTACAACCACTAAAATTAAATATCTTAATTTTACGACGTATGAAAATAAATTTTGTTTGTTAAATATACATTTTTTTAATTTTAAAATGAGGTTCCTCTGACCGGAAAAGGAATTATGAAAGAAAGTCCACCGCTGAACAAAGGCTTCCTCATAGATTGCCTCATAAGGGAAATATAGTTGCCACGCTTCACAGGCGGGTTGGTATCCCAGTTTGACCATCTCATATTTCGGTTTCCCTCTATCGCCTATTACGACAGCTACGGAACGATTTGAGGTAGTAGATGTTCTTACACCGCGGTGTTGCTGTGTAAATCACCGCTTCACGATACTCGTACATATGCAGATTGGTAAGCGACAACAGGCCAATCCGCAATCGGTACTATATAGTACTCAAAAAAGATACGTTTATAAATTTGAAGCTTATCACCATATAAAGAACCCGAGCAAACCAGCCTCAACAAGCAGCACTTCCTCCCAAGAAGTTCCCGCAAGCGTGGCAACTGTGGAGAACATCGCCTTATGAGACGATCATAAGGGATGCCCATTTCAGCAATGGCCTTTGATAAGTTGTAATAACATAAAATTAATTTGATATTTTCTTACATATTATGTTTTAAACTAGTTCATTCGGTTTTCTTTTACCGCATTCATATCGGTGACATAGTACAATAAAGAAATACTATTTATTCCAGCTACTAACCTTAAATGTAGAACACATTTAAGACGCTAACATTTAAAAACATTTCTCCGCGGCAGGTTTAACTTTAAAATTGAACTCCTTTGGAAACCAACTTTTTATATAGAACAAGTTTTCTTCTTCACCAGCTCCTCTAACGGCTGGACTTGGACGTAGGCCACCAGGATACCAAACAAGCATACCACTGCAAAACTTCATGATACTATAAGCTCGGTTTGCGTAAATTGTACCAAAAATTAATATTCAAAAACTGAAGGTAAACCAGCAAATAAATAATAGCATTCATTACCTGAAAGATTTGCTCATACTCGCCACGTTGAGCAGACGGCTTTGTGAGCAAACAGACAGCCTTGCGAGAGAGCTGTAGTTTACTCTGCTCATAATTTAAGCTATCACAGATTTTGTTCGCAATAAAAATCATTTAAAACATCGAAAATTCTCATAATTAAGATAAAATTTTGCGATTATTGAATTCAAAAGATGCCATAGAATGATTTGAATTTTAAAAGATACCATACAATGATTGCGAAAATGAAACTGTGATTATTGTAGTACATACGATCGCCTTTCACAAAAATTACGTGAAAAGATTTTAACGAATTTTCTTAATTTCATTTTAATGGCCAATGAAACCGTTAATACGTTTCGTTAATGATGCTTAAGTGTGCTTAAATTAACTTTTATTAACTACAGAATATGTATATGAATATATACGAGTATATTCTAATTTGATCGGTTTAGATTGCATGTTTCCTAAAAATTACATCTGTAACATGACTTTCGTTTTCAATTGATTATATATTCATTAATTTATTACTGCATTTCCAAATCCACTGCTGAACATATTCTCCATAGATTACGTCATAGTTGGGACTTTGCTATTACTGCCACAATTGGAAGAAGGTAAAGTCATTTTGTTTTCGCTTAGGAGTTTTTTTCTATGTATTCTGTTTTAGTGACATCGCAGCGAAAAATCATTTTTCGCTTTGTCATTCCCATTTATTTGTATAATTTCTATTAGCGTTAACGATTGTAAAACGTCAACTCGACTAACGCTGCTGAAGTAAAGAAAGAAAGAAACATCTTTATTTTGAAGCTGCATAAATAATTACACCACCTGAATATATTACGTTACATTATCATAATGCTTATATTATCATAAGTCACTCATTACTACAGCCTATCAAAGACCACTGCTTAACAGCCATCATATAAATGAAATGCCTCATAAGGGTGATTAACCTATTTGAAAAGACTTTGGTTCCATAGATCACATACGAGTACATACATTTGGGCAAATAGTACAGAAGACCGAATAGTACAATCTGCCACTTTGCCTTGCGTATGTGGACTTTGATTTCATCGAAATTTGGTTCCATCGAATATTGAATTATTTTTGACTTGATTGACATTGCACAGCAGACAGACACTCACTGGCCCATACCGCAAAGGAGAAAGCCGATCTTCTGGGCTCTTTCTTTGCGTCCAACTCGACTCTCGATGACGGGGGGAGTACGCCGCCGACCATCCCGCGGTATGAGTGCTCCATGCCGGAAGTGCAGTTCACACAGCGCTCGGTTCGCAAAGCACTCCTCTCCCTGGACATCCACAAGTCGAGTGGGCCTGACGCAATCCCCCCAACTGTGCTGAGGACATGTGCTCCAGAGTTGGCACCGGTTTTAACGCGTCTTTTCCGGTGCTCCTACTCCCTAGACGTAGTCCCAAAATCATGGAAGACGGCTTTCGTCCACCCGATCCCTAAAAAAGGCGACCGCTCAGACCCGTTCAACTACCGGCCTATCGCCATCACCTCCTTGTTCTCCAAAACAATGGAGTCCATTGTAAACTGCCAGCTCATGAGGTACCTTAAGGATCACCAGCTGATTGGTGATCGCCAATACGGTTTTCACCGTGGTCGCTCAGCTGGTGATCTTCTGGTCTACCTAACTCACAGATGGGTGGAGGCAGTAGAGTCCAAGGTCGGACATTGCGAAGGCCTTCGATCGGGTGTGGCACAAAGCGCTTCTTTCGAAGCTCCCTTCCTATGGACTTCCCGAGAAATTGTGCGATAGGATCACCAGCTTTCTTGCAGATCGGAGCATCAAGGTCGTTGTAGACGGTGCAAGCTCCGATTGCAAGCCTATTAATGCTGGTGTTCCACAAGGCTGCGTGCTATCGCCAACGCTGTTTCTTCTGCATATCAATGATATGTTGCAAACCCGTAAAATTCATTGCTATGCAGATGACAGCACTGGTGATGTCTTTACACCGGCCGAGCCAATATTTCTCCTAACATCTCCGAGTGCCGGGACAAACTTGTGTTTGAAATCGAGTCCTTGCTGAACAGTGTCTCGGATTGGGGGCGACTAAATCTAGTCCAATTTAACCCCTAGAAGACACAAGTTTGTGCGGTAACCGCTAAAAAGAACCCCTTTGTCGTATCTCCCCAGTTTCAAGGCACTCCCCTTGTTGCCTCAGCCAGTATCGGAATCCTCGGCGTTGACATATCGAGTGACGTGCAGTTTCGTGGTCACTTAGAAGAGAAGGCCAAATTATTGACCTCTAAAAAGCTTGGCGTGCTCAGCAGAGCGGGACTGTATTTAATGCCGGCACACCGCCTGCAACTTTACAAGGCGCAGGTTCGGCCGCACATGGAATACTGTTCCCATCTCTGGGCTGGGTCTCTCCAGTACCAGCTCCTTCCACTTGACCGCATCCAGCGCAGAGCGGCTCGAATCGTCGACGACCGAGTGCTTTCCGATCGGCTCGATTCACTGGCACTGCGAAGAGATGTTGCATCTCTTTGCATTTTATTTCGCATATACCATGGAGAGTGCTCTGAGGAATTGTTCGGATTAATCCCAGCCGCCAAATTTCGTGAACACACTACGCGGCAAACGTCCCGATACCATCCACACCATCTGGATGCTTGGCGGTCTACCACAGTATGTTTCAAAAGGAGTTTTCTTCCGCGTACAACCTCTCTGTGGAATAGTTTACCACCGGCGATTTTTCCGGACCGATACGATCTGGGGACTTTCAAGAAAAGAGCTTACTCCTTTCTAAAGCGCCGGCAACGCACCTGCAATTCCCCTGGTGTTGCGGTTGATCATGGGCGGCGGTAGTCACTTAACATCAGGTGAGCCGCATGCTCGTTTGCCCCCCTCTTCTATAAAAAAAAATTTGCATGCGAAACCCCTTAGCTCAATAAACGGCTGATATTTCGTTATTACAGACAGAGACTTCAATTTCATTTTTATTTTATTAAATATAAAACTCGCTATTCACATTAATCATACTTATAAAGTTCGAAACTTTGTTTGATAGTCCACGACAATATTATCGTAAGTGATTTGATTCGTTACCAATGCCACCTTGTAAGTTTCAGGCTTCATTATAATTTCAAATTGTAAGCCGAAACAGATGCTTTGTTTTGTTTGGACATTAGTTATACAGTGGACGCTGAAGTTTCAGATTTTATAACAATTTCTAGTAAACCATTAAAATATTATTTTATAAAACTGAAATGAGAAACGAGCTTAAAGTCCACCTGATGATGACTGGCTACTGTAATGCATACACACCTGAAACTGACTTCAAATTGAGAAGGCTACAGATGCGTCGTCACCGCTGAAAATGAAGATGGAAGGATTTAGAGCATGCAATGCCAGGTCTGGTCAATGCAATAATTAGGTCTTTTGCGTCTTTTGCGTGAGCGTGTGCGCTTGCGTGTGCGTGCGTGTGCGTGCGTGTGCGTGCGAGTGCGCGTGCGGGTGCGTGTGCGTGTGCGGGTGCGGGTGCGTGTGCGTGTGCGTGTGCGTATTCGTGTGCGTGTTCGTGTGCGTGTGCGTGTTTGTGTGCGTGTGCGTGTACGTGTGCGGATGTGGGTGCGTGTTCGGGTGCGTATGCGTGTGGATGTGCGTGTGCGAGAGCGCGTGCGCGTGCGTGTGCGTGTTCGTGCATGTGCAAATGCGTGTGCGTGTGCGTGCGTGTGCGAATGCGTGTGCGAATGCGTGTGCGTGTGCGTGTGCGTGTATGCGTGCGTGTGCGTGAGTTGTGCGTGTGCTTGTGCGTGTGCGTGTGCGTGTGCGTGAGCGTGTTCGTGTGCGCGTGCGCGTTCGCTGCGAGTGCGCGTGCATGCGTGCGTGCGTGCGTGCGTGCCCGCGTGCGTGCGTGCGTGCGTGTGTGTGTGTGTGTGTGTGTGTGTGTGTGTGTGTGTGTGTGTGTATGTGTGTATGTGACCTCAAAATATAATTGTGTTAATATAATATAATTTTTTTTAGTTAAAAAGTACTGTTCTGTCTCTTCATAACTCTTGCTTAGTAAGAAGCAGTACACGGCTTTCTTACATTTGTAATTAGATAGTTCATAAAATTGATTTTATTATAAAGAAACAGACCGACATATGAGAAAAACCTTTTAGCAAAATGAGGGGGAGATTGTCGGAATACTGCAGATTTTGTCCTTACGCCTCTTGGTAATTTCGATATATGGAACCTTACGATGTTGTAACATCACTGTATGTAGTATAAACAATTGTCTTACATTAAGAACGTTGTGATCTTTGTAGAGCGGAATTGTCGGGTATAATATGGGTCGAAAGGCCATAATCTTTAAAATTGATCTGTGTGCGATTTCTAAAGGTTTCAAGATAGTTTTTGCGGCACCACCCCAACATGTGCGTGAGATATGATAGAAAGGCAAAGTGTAAAATAAACGTTGCGTATAATACTCTGATTGGTGATGTGACGAAGTGACTTGAAAATAAAGATTAATTTGCGGACTCTGCTGGTTAATTCTTCAATGTGGGCTTTAAAATTTAGGGTTTTATCTAGAGTTATGCCAAGATATTTGATTGTGTCGACTCAACAAGGGGACAGTGGCAAGCTTGTTGATATTGGTAATGACATGAGTGGGCTATTAATTTTACTGGAATTTTAGGTTGTGATATTGTAGCGATAGAAAAAGTAACGAATTTGGTTTTTGCTGTGTTTAAAGTAAGGGTGTGTGCACGAAGCCAATCATATGTAATATTAAAGCCACTTTGCGCAATTTCTTGGAGTTCAGTCCAAGTACCTGCAAAGAAGGTAAGGGCGGTGTCATCAGCATATGAAACTATCTTAGAATTATTTACTTTAATATTACAGAGGTGTTAATGAATATCAAGAAGAGAAAAGGTCCGAGTATACTACCCTGGGGCACACCGTAAGATATAGATAGTTCATTACTTGTATAGTTGCCTATCTTTACCGTTTGAGTCCGGTCTGAAAGGTACCTACGGAAAAAATCAAGTTGAGAACCCCTGATACCTATATTTTCTAATTTTAATAAGAGAGTATTGATGGGAACCGTACCAAAAGCCTTAGATAAGTCCAAGAATATTGTAAGGACTTTTTTGCTGTCGTTAAGCTTACTTACAACGAAAGTAGTTAATTCGTTGTAAGTAATTTATTATATATTAATTAAATAGCCTCAGAAGTGGATTTATTTTTACGAAATCCAAACTGTTGGGAAGAGATTATATTACAGTGCTCCAGATATTTTGCTAGTCGCCTGTTGACTAAACGTTCCAAAACCTTTGATAAAGCACTAAGCACCGCAATGGGGCGAAAATTATTAATGAGATTCCCATCACCACTCTTGAAAATTGGATGGATGATAGCCCTCTTGAAAGAGGTAGGAAAGATAGAAGATTCTAGACAGAGATTATAAATATAGGCTAGAATAGGTGCGAGAATAGGGGAGTATCGTTTTAAAAAATTCGGTGGAATTTCATCCCATCCGGTAGCTGCATTATGTTTAAGCGAATTCATAAATAATTTAAATTCATCAGTGTCCGTGGATTCTAAAACAAAAGATGACAGATTATATTTTACTAGGGTGGTTCCTTTTGGTGGAACTGCGCAATTGCTGGCATTTTTTTGCGCTAGCTCCTTCCCGATGTTGATAAAGAACTTATTAACGTTATTACACGACTGAATTGGTGAGAGAGTGGATAATAATTGATGTACTGTCGATTGTCGAGATTTTTCGTTACAAGCGATATTTTTATAGTGTTCCATAAATCTTTACTGTTTTACCTGTTTTTTTTATTTTCTCCGAATCGTACTGCCTTTTTTACCTTTTTTTAATATTTTTGTACAGAAATTCCTGTACCTTTTATCCTTTATGTTATAATAAGTGTTAAGTTGTTTGCATCTTGTTTTTACTTTCTGTGTAAAGTCTCTGTTATGGATACATCTTAATAAACCTGGAGTTATCCATGGTTTGAGTATCCTCTTTTTTTGCTGATAATTTGATAGTGTACGTATTATCGAGTATAGCTTGAGACATTAGCTGTATAAAACTATCCGTTGCTATGTTAGGGTCTTTGAGAGTTAGAATGGGTTTAAGATCTATTTGCTCCATTGTTTTGTCTAATGTTATATAGTTTATTTTCGAGATTGTCTTAGGAGGTTTTTGTTTTGATTCATACATACATCGGTAATTGTTGTATCAAGTACAAAAGTTAAAACTGGGAATTTAGTTCGAAGAAAAGTATGGTCAAGGCAGTTGTTACCTCTTGTTGGGAAGGTATGAGCAGGTAACAACCCATGAAAAGCAAGACAATTTAGATACTCATGTGAGTGGTTATTGAAGGTTTTAATATCAATGTTAATGTCTCCGGTTATTATAACAGTTTTGTATTTTGAGAGTGACGGAAGTAAATCGTTTAAGGCAGATAGAAATGGACTAATATTTTCATTAGAAGGTGATCGATATATGCAAATCACTACTATATCAGAATTGATTTTAATTATTAGTCCGGAGGCTGATCTGTTAAAGTCTGGCTCTTTAACGATCAAAAATAAAGACGTTTTTATGTATACAAGAAAACCATCGCTTTGATTAAGGTGCCTAGATGTTTTATGAATTGAATAATTGGGTAAACTGGGAATATAGTGATTAGTGGAACAGGATAATCAACATTCAGCCAATGTCAAAATATCATAATCAAACGCAATACTCTCTAAAGTTGTCTGTAAATTTAAAAAGTTACTGTTAATAGACCGAATATTTTGGTTAAAAATTTTTATATATTGCTTTGGGTTTTGCAATATTTGATTGGATTTTTCGATGGTACAGAAAAGTGATTCGGAAACTGAAAGCTGGTCAACGTTTTCAATTAAATTATTAATGCCATTAGCCATTTTTGTGGTTTAAATTAAGGGTAGAAAGGTTCGTAGGAAAGGTTGTTAAAAGGATGAAGTTATTATCTATTGTGCATATAGTTGAAAATGTAATTCTACATACGACAGTGCTAGAGGCTGGGAAATGCTAAAATTGTTGTAATAAAATGGTTTTGTAGGTATACAGCAATATTAATAATTTTAATAATGATGTTAAAAATATTAGTGTTAATGTTTAGTGTAATATTATAGTTCACGTTTTGTATGAATTTTATGGCAATGTTATGTGTGTAAATATGTGGTAAGTTTAATTTGTGTAGGTGTAAATACTTAATATCTATGTTAGTAATTAAAATAAGTAAGTGAGTGTAATTATTTAACTTATTGGGACTTAAACAGTAAGCAAACATAAAAATATATGGGAAAACATTAATAACATATAACGTAAACAAAATCGAAAATATTTTCGTAGTCATGCTCCTTTGGATGTAGACAACTGGTTTAAATGCTGCTCATTTCTTACTATAATGTAGGGAGATTTGTCGTCTTTTCTCAGCAGGATTCTTCCATTTGATGTCCAGCAATATGCGTACTAGTTTGATTTTGCAAATTTTCGCGTGATATAAAACAATAACTTAGAGCTAGGAGTGAGCTGCTCAGTGATATATATAGGAGTAAGTGGACCATCTAGACCCATCTAGACCCAGATGAGACGAATTCAGCTTGTTTGAGTTACGTTTGTTATAATTCTTAACCAAAGACAAGAAATTACTTTTTATAAGAGTATTGGAGAACTCAACTGTCAGATTAGATGTTTTGTTTTCCTTTTTCGAATATTGACTTGACACATCTCGAATATCAGAGACTTGCAAATCGATTTCTATGAGCTTTGATAATTTTATTAGCATATTATCTTTGCATATCATACTCGTAGATCTTTCTTCGACTCTTGGATCCTCTTGGGTAAATTGCGAATTTCAACACAAGTCTTTATGCAACTGCGATCATGAGTCTACATTTTCTCTTCCAGCGAAGATAGTTTGCTAGCCACGGTGGTACGCTCCTATTCCAGGTAAGTAATTTTAGTGAAAAAAAGTGACTCACTGTGATTTCTGTTATCCTGGTACGTCGTACTAATTATAACGAATAATTATTTTACTATGCTTAATTACACGAATATTGCACTCACTAAAAACACGTCCACACTTGCTGGCGTCAAAGGGGGAAGGGATTTGATAAAGAGGAAATTGCACTTTTTTTGTTTTTAAATATTATTTATGAGTGTTCTTTAGTTTTAATTAAAATTGTTAATGAATGTTGTATTGTTGTATGTTATTTCTAAAGTCTTATATAGATTTCAAACGTGAATTATAATCAAAAAAACAATGGCATACTTAGAGCTCTTCTTAAAGCAATATATCTAAATGATTTTTTTTCACTCACATTTTTTGCTAAGAGTAAGGAATGACAAACAAGCATACAGTCCATCTGATGTTATGTGAATGCTTTCACTCATAGATATCCACATCTATCGTCAATTTAGAATCAAAATGTTGTCATCTTTGTCCTTAGGACTAAGATAGAATGTTTTGTTTCCAGTAAAAAGTATCTCCGGTTCTCTATATTTACCAAATAAAACACCAATTCACTCTGATATTCTTTTAGGGCATGGTCTCCGGTGGGCCGATCTATTCGTGCCACAACTATAATATAGCTGCAGCGTGGCTCTACCACGTATAAAGTTAAATCTTTTTGTTTTTTATCACCGTAAGAATTTAAAATTTATTAAACCGAAAATCCTTTTTATATACCTAAGTTTGTTTCAAAATGACGTCAAAATGGCAAAAGATTATCCTAAAAGTAACTCTTTTTGGTAACTTTGCTGATATATTAATCTCCCAGTCATAACTATGCATAAATTATTGTACAAAAGTTCACTGCGCACTACGTGACTATAGCACAGCACTTTTGGGCACTTAACCGTGAAAAATTATTCACACGTGCCTCTGAGAGCGTAATCCACGCTTGGTTAAATTAAGTCGTTACCCTACAGACTTATTTGTAAGCTTTTGTTAAGTGTAAAAGATAATTGAGCTACTATTTTGGATTAAAATTAAATTACTACACTGGACATCATATATAGGGGGCATCAGGTGCTACTTGAACTTGATGCCCATTGAATTAAAAAATATTGCAATTACTGAAAATTTAAAAACAATAAAACAAAAAACAAGTTTTCATAAAACGAAAAAGCTAGTTGCTATTTCATCGCTGAAGGGCCTAATTTTTCGATAAAAGTTTCTTGTTTTATTTTCCAGTACCTACATCTCAAAATATTGTAAAAATTAGAGATTGTGGCAAAATTGTGGCGCAGGACTAATGGTTTTAGGTGCTTTTTGAGGCATGGGGATGAAATACCGCAAACTGCCTGACTTCGGGCTACTAAAATTTCTTTACAAAAAGCCTAATAACTAATTTTGGTCTGACACGGGGTAGGGTTTCGAACCCGGGACTTCATGACAAGCTGTCGCGCTTACAACCACTAAAATGAAATATCTCTTGTTTGTTTTGTTTGTTAAATATACATTTTTCTTAATTTTAAAATGAGGTTCTTTTGTCCGGAAAAGTAATGACGAAAGAAACAAAACAGGAATTCTCTATTTTGCCATTTTTTAAGTTAATATTACGTATATATTTAGAATCATCATCATCATTACCCCCTATAAAGTCCACCGCTGAACAAAGGCTTCCTCATAGATTGTCTCATAAGGGAAATATAGTTGCCACGCTTCACAGGCGGGTTGGTATCCCAGTTTGACCATCTCATATTTCGGTTTCCCTCTATCGCCTATTTCGACAGCTACGGAAAGATATGAGGTAGTAGATGTTTTTACACCGCGGTGTTGCTGTGTAGACCACCGCTTCACGATACATATGCAGATTGGTAAGCGACAACAGGCCAATCCGCAATCGGTACTATATAGTACTCAAAAAAGATACGTTTATAAATTTGAAGCTTATCACTATACAAAAAAATTCGAGCAAACCAGTCTCTACAAGCAGCACTTCCTCCCAAGAAGTACCCGCAAGCGTGGCAACTGTGGCGAACATCACCTTATGAGACGATCATAAGGGAGGCCTATTTCAGCAATTGCCTTTGATAGGCTGTAATAACATGAAATAAATTTGATGTTAAATTAATGATGGGTCTCCGTGATTAAGCGCATTCAAAAGCACGGTTGACAAAGCTAAATTATCATATAAATTATTACAAAGAACTAAAAAAAGAAGTTGCTATTGCTATACATAATAAAAAGTCTGCTTATTTTAATACCTACGTTAACTATAATATAAGTAATCCTCAAATACTCTGGACCACCATAAAACGACAAATTAAAATAAAAAATGAGCACAAAGTATCTCTGCCCCCTAATTTAAGCGATCCTAAAAATATAAACTATCATTTCCTTAATATCCCAGGCCCGGGTTCTGCTTCACAGTCAACTATAGATTACTACGAGACAAACAGATTTAATTCTGCAATATTTGGCCTTGTTCAAACTGACAATAACGCTGTTATGAAAATACTTCAAAATTTAAAATCAAACGCTCTAGGTGTGGATGGTATCTCATTTGAAATGCTACTGTCGAGTCTCCCCTATTCCATAGATGCTATCATAAAGATTTTAAACATCTCTCTCACTACTAAAAGTTTTCCCACTTTATGGCAAATGGCGTTAGTAAGACCAATTTTTAAAAAAGTGAATATTATGGACTTTAAGGATTTGCGGCCAATAAGCATACTGCCATGTATGTCTAAAATTCTAGAAAAAATTGTCTGTGATCAACTAAAGCATTACTTAAACTTGAATAACATCCTACCAAACGTACAATCCGGTTTTAGGAAACAGCAAAGTACAACAACAGCCTTAGCCGATGTTGTTGATAATATTTTAAATGCGCAAGACTAGTAAGGCTACTATTTTAGTAGCATTTGACACAATAAATTGACGTCTACTACTAGCAAAATTTAAGTAATATGGGTTTAGTTCCGATACAGTCGACTGGTTTGCTAGTTACTTCAGTGATCGTAGGCAGATTGTCGAAGTGACGGATAATGACGGTTCTAGAATAGTTTCCGAATGCTCTCCTGTTGTGAGAGGGGTGCCGCAAGGCTCAATACTGGGTTCTTTGATTTTTACCTTGTGTAGTGCAGATATTACAAAAAGCATAACAAACTGCAAGTACCATATATATGCTGACGATGTGCAGCTATATATTTCCTTCCACCCCAGTGAAAGTACTGATGCAATAGAAAAGTTGAATGACGATTTAAATCGCATAGCAGATTGGTCTGAAGCAAATACCTTAGTTTTAAATCCTAATAAATCAAAATACATGCTAATCGGTACTAAAGCACAAATCAGTAAAGTGTTAGCTGCCCACCCAATGGTAAAAATAAAAAATGTTAATGTTGAGCGTGTTAACAAGGTGAGAAACTTAGGAATAGTAATGGATGAACAGCTAAGGTTTGAAAAACAGATAATTAGTACAACTAAGTACTGCTTTTACCGGTTAAAAGTTCTGTACCAAATCAGAATTTTTTTATGTACTGAGGTGCGTAAGAAATTATGCGAATCGTTAGTACTATCTAAATTTAACTACGCTGGCGCGGTATTAGACTTCTCGCGCGATCAAGGAAACTTATCCAGCGTGTTCAAAATGCATGTGCCCGCTTCTGTTATAAAATTCCTCCACGTGCCCATGTAACACCTTATATTAACAACGCAAGAATGCTTAAAATGGATTACCGTTGGCAACTACATTTCGCCATTTTTATTGTTTGGCACTATTAAAACGAGAACACCCTCCTATCTTTATAATAAGTTACAATGGGCACGAGACAATACTACAATTTCGATAAGAGCTTCGGCGTACAAGTTGCTCATACATATACATCGTTCTGCCGCATTCCGAGGGAGCTTCAGATATGCCGCAACTAAGTGCTGGAATAACCTTCCACCGCCTCTTCGAAACCTACAATCAGTGTATAGTTTTCGTACAAAATACAAAGCTATACTATTAAACGAACAGCTACGATCGTAGATTATCAATATAAAATTTAATGTTTTTATGCTTTAGCGTGTACATCTATGTATGTTCCAGTGCGTATAATTGCCTTTTTTCCATCATACGTCACAGGTGTACAATCTAATTACGCTATTTTCTTTCCATTGTGCGCGTAGTGTAGATAGATCCCAGGTTCTGTGATAAAACAATGCTCAATGGATGCGGAAGCATGTTATGTTGAACCTCTCGGGTTGCTATTGCGTATAAGCTGTTTTGTATGAGATCTAAATTATTTTTATACTATCGGTTCCGGTTATACAATGAAATTAACATTCATAAACATCCGGTATAGCACTACAAATATAGGGAAGTTGTGGCCCAAAAGTAAATATAAAAAGAATATTAAAAACGTACTAATAGTGTATATACTTGTATTATTAATCCAAATAAGTACTTATATATAATATGTTCCCGTATATATAGAAAATATGTGCCCGTATGTGTATGTTTATATGTGTGTATGTATGTGTATATATCTATGTATTTGTATATATATTATATGTGTGTATGTATGTAATTTACTTAAGGTAGCCACTGAAAATCAGGGCTAGGATGACACATCTTAGCGTTTCCTGAGTGGCAGTCCTATTTGGACCATTTCCCACTAAAAAAAGGTTTTTTTTAGTTAGGTGTTCACTTCTTTTTAATATATTTTGTATCTATCTGCTTTATCAAAATGATTTATTTTTTAATTTTAAGTGTATATTTAAGTCTACCTATAAGAATACCTAAACATAATGTTTTTTTTTTGAGTATTTACTGCTAATTTGTTAATAAACGGTCAAATAAATATCTCTTTCTTTCTTTCTTTCTTCTTATATTTTCTTACATATATTTTAAACTAGTTCATTTGGTTTTCTTTTACCGCATTTATATTGCGGGACATAGTACAATAAAGAAATACTATTTATTCCAGCTGTTAACCTTAAATGTAGAACACATTTAAAACGCTAATATTTAAACACATTTCTTCACAGCGGGTTTAATTTTAAAGTAGAACTCCATTGGAAACCAACTTTTTATGTAGAACAAATTTTTTTCTTCACCAGCTCCTCTAACGGCTGGACGTGGACGTAGGCCATCGGGATACCAAATCCAATCAATGATACCTAATCAAGGCTCCTCGTTAGAGGGATTTGGTATTATCACCAAGAAGGTGTGTTGAGGTACCAGTTGTCCCACACCTAATGCGTAATAAACATTTGTAGAGTCAACTGGTTATCATAAGACGTATTTAGTAATTGACCGTCGAAGAAAAAGGGGAGATCTCCCGTTGCGCATGGTACTCAGCCCGGACAGCGCCCACGCTCTGTGATAAAACAAAGCTATCCTATATATACCACAGTACTTCAAAACTTCGATAGAGAGTGGTAGTCCGTCCCATTGAGTCATCAGGTACCTCGCCGCTTACGGCGCCTGCGACCTAACCGTGAAGTGCTATTAATCGGTTGAGCCCATGCACTCCCAGTGCGTTAATTCAAGAAAGAAGACAAAGACATTTTACCTGTCCGCGGAAGTGATTCAGTGTCGTTGTGCGCCTTTACGGCCGCCAGGTGCATCGGGCCGCCGGCCCATATTCTATTGTGTAATGCTAGTTAGTGCCCCACATTCTGCCGAATTCAGTAAACTGTAAGTAGTTTATTGCACACCCGCTGCCTCAGAGGCAGCAATTCTATTGTTTTAATTTCTGTGTTGCTTGTCGCATTAGGCGACAGCTAGGTACACACCCTAGCGTACCAACGCGCTAGTTGTATAAGTGTTCGTTTAGGCACACACCTCCCCCGCCGAAAGGTGGGGGGGGCTTGATACACAAGTGTTTTTAACCACTAACAAGATGGCGGCTATCACTATAGCCGAACTCGCCGACTTCTTCGGTCAAGTGTGCCCCGACGCTTGGGCGGCTTTCCTAGCCCAGCGCAACAAGGCCGCTGCTGAACGTCGCGTATTACGCATCGACGACCCTATGTCACCGAGCACCGGGCCCTCGAACCCTGTGTCCATAGACACAGTTTACGAAGCCGTGTCCCCCGCGCCTTCTGCGCTCTCCACCCACGGTACCCTCTCCGTTGTTTTCGGACGCCGAATTAGGCTCCGAGGTGGAAACAGATAACCACCGATCCGAGAACCCCGATGACGAAGGCTTCACCCTAGTCTCGGGTAAAAAGCGTAAGCGCACCGCCGCGAAAAAGGGAGACGTGCCTCACTCGGCCCCTACGTCGCCCAACGCCACTCCGCCTTCCGCGCGCAACAGGACTGCGAACAAAGCCGCAAAGCCGACTCCGGGCGTACTAAGGAAGGAGAAGCCGCCGCCTCCAATAATTTTGCAGGATAAATCTCGATGAAGCAACCTATCCAAGTGGATAGACTCAAAAAAGATCTTCTGCCCCAAAGTCCACTATGGACTGCAGGGCATTCGTATCCACGTCGCAACGACGGACGATTTCCGCGCTTTACCTGCGCATCTAACAGCGCAAAATCTGAATCTCCATCCTGTGTTCTGTGCGGCGAAGAGGGACATCCAGCGAGCTATCGTGGGTGTACCAAAGCGCCGCGTAGGAAGCCGAACGGAGGAGCAATCCGACGCGGGCGGGCGGGCAACTCCAGTAGATCGCGCCCACGGCATTCTGCCCCATCGGTCGCACCAACCTCGGTGCCGCAACCCGCGCCCGCTCAGGCTGCAGCCAAGTCCGCCCCCCGTTAAAAGGACTTCCGGGCAAGGCCCAAGCCCTCAGGTGCCTTCAGCACCTAAACCCAACGCATGGGTTAAGCCCCCGGCAATAGCCAGCGCGGCCGCCTCAGGTACCGTCAAACATCGATACTGACCTTTGGTTAGTGTTCAACTTCGCCAGCAATATTAATGTGGCCGAAGTCACAACCCTAGCCCGCAAACTTTGCGAAGCCAAGTCCGTACGAGATAGGATAAGATTGATATGCTACCATTGAGCATATCAATCTTATCCAAGCGATAGGTTCGTTCCAGTGCGCCTAAATCAATTTTTTCATTTTCATAATTAAAATGGAAATACGACCTATAGGTAGAACCAAGCTTAAGTCTCTGACTGTCGCGTACTTTAATGCAAACGGTATCAGAGATCAAAAGGAAGAGATCATGTATTTTTTAGGTGACCATGATATCGACATCATGCTAGTGCAAGAGACCTTCTTGAAACCTAGTTTGAGCGATCCCAAAATAGCCAATTATAATAATAATAATAATAATAATCCACAACTATCACACAACGCCATCTAGTCCCAAGCTAAGCAGAGCTTGTGTTATGGGTACTAGACAACTGATAAACATACTTATATATTTCTAAATACATAAATATTATAGATAAATTACACCCAGACACAGAACAAATGATCGTGCTCATCACACAAACATTTGTCCTGGGTGGGAATCGAACCCACGACCTCCGGCACAGCAGTCAGGGTCACTAACCACTAGACCAACAGGCCTGTCGATTAATTATACCTTACTAAGAAATGATAGGCTGATCGGACCTAAAGTCGGCACCTTGATCTACTACAAAAGGTCCTTGCAATGTGTACCGATAGATACTCCGCCGCTTACTAACTAAGAACCGTCGGTCTGTAGGATAGCACTTACGGGCCATCCGCCAATACTAATTGCATCAGCATACCTGTCTCCCATAAAAAGTATATTAGATTCCGAAATATCGGCTCTATTAAACTTAGGCCCTAGCGTATTAATCGCAGGAGACCTAAATAGTAAACACGTTAGCTGGAATTCTAACGTTAACAATCCTAACGGAATTATTTTAAGAGACCTCACGGAGAGACTTAACTTCAATGTTATCGCTCCAGAGAGTACAACACGCTATCCTTTTGCAAATAATCAACAACCGGACGTCCTTGATATAGCACTGCTAAAAGACATCTGACTGACTATTAATTCGATAGAGGCCGTTATCGCACTAGTCTCAGACCACAGGCCAGTCGTTTTACAACTGAGCCGGCCGGCAGGTGAGGTCCCTCAGACCAAAACTATTGTCGACTGGCGTAAACTTTAGGTCAAACTTAAGTCTACAAACTCCCAGCATTTGGACACTATACCTGACAAGATAGACTCGCTAGAGAAGGCCGACAGGGCGATTAGCTCCCTTTCGACTCACCTCACATCAGCGGTCGAAAAATGCTCCCATAAGGTTCGTGTGTCGAGCGATCAATACACGAAACTTCCGGCGGATGTTCGACGGCTGATTAGAGCGAAGAATTCCGCGCTTAAAACATATGACCGCTACCGCACTAAAGCCAATAAACTCCGTGTACGTTCTCTACAAAACGAGATTAAACAACGAGTAGCCGAGTTTAGAAACGATAGCTGGGATAACCTCTTAGAAGGGATCGAACCATCTCAAGACGCTGGAAATTAACGAGAGCTCTTGAAGCCGATAAATCCTCACAGATGCCGCCTCTCATGATGCTGGACCACCCTGATCTCGCCCTAGACGATCTCGAAAAAGCAGAATGCCTAGCCCACAGTCTAGAGTACAAGTGCAAGTCATCCACCGCACCAATAGATCCCGCTCACCTACTAGAGGTAGAAACGGAAGTAGAACGTAGGTCTGCGCTGCCACCAGCGGGTGAACCACTCGATCCTGTGACAGTAGATGAAGTCACCGAGACCATCAAAAGCCTTAAGAATAGATCAGCCCCTGGGCCAGACGGCATCAGCAACATGGTGATCAAATCCCTTTCCTCGCCACTTATTTACCTCCTTGTAGGAATATTTAACACTTTTCTCACGAACTGCTCCTTCCCGGACATCTGGAAAGAAGCAGATCCCAAAGGTATCCCAAAACCGGGTAAACCGCGTAATCGTCCCTATAGCTATCCATTAGTCTGTTCAACACTTTGGGTAAGCTAACGATCGCATTATTCACAAGCGTCTCCGTCAATACACCGAATCCAACAGACGAGCAGTTTGGCTTTAGAGCCAATCACTCATGCACCCACCAAATTCATCGCCTAACAGAATACATTCTGTCTGGCTTCAACCAAAACCCGACAAAGAAAAAGTCTCGAAACACGGGGGCCCTCTTCTTCGATGTCGCGAAGGCGTTTGACAAGGTCTGGCACGACGGCTTGATTTAAAAGCTGTAAAAACTAAACGTGCCCGATAGGCTCGTACTCATCATACGAGCAGCATAGCATACTTTCAGCAGAATTCAACAGCAGGTTCTAAACCAAAAACGATTTCGCTGTACGACCACCCAATCCCTTGGGAAAAATTGGCCAAATATCTAGGCGTCACGTTCGACTCCCGCATGAGTTTCGCGACGCACATAAGTGTAGTACGCAACAGAGCCAAGTCAGTAATTGGCCGTCTACACCCTCTCGTTAACAGCAAGAGTAAGCTGTCGCTAAGACACAAACTTCGACTGTACAAAACCTGCATTAGACCAATTATGTCCTATGCAAGTGTAGCTTTCGCCCACACATATAAGACCCACATTGTAAAACTCCAAAGAGTACAAAACTATTTCATCCGAAAAGCCACCGGTGCGCGGTGGTACCAACAGAACTCTGATTTGCACAATGATTGTGAATTACCATCTATCTCCGAATACTTTAAGGAGATGTCCCAACGCTACTTTGATAGAGTAGAAACCCACCCTAACCCGCTAGTGACAAACGCAGCTAACTACGTTCCGATAACAAACGTCGCGACCTATCTCCGTAGACCGCGTAACGTGTTAATAGAACCACCTCAACCGCTCGATCCAGTCAACCCAAACGTCGCAGGTATATCACACAATGACACTACACCCACACTAAATGGGACAAACACTACAAGGATAACGAATGGGGCGCGTCGCACCCGCAGACGAGCACGACGCGTTCCAGCTCTTACAGCGTACACACCGTACACCCGCGTTCCTGGGCGGTTCTCACCGCTCAGACCATCGAAAGACACGAGCTGAGCAGTCAGAGACGGGGGTCCGCACTCCCCCCCCTCGGACTGAGGTTAGATAGCTCAAGAAACGCCCAAAAAGGCGACAAGATGATTGGTAACAATACCAAATCATAAACCACTCATCATTATCCTCACCTCATTGCCTTTCCCTTTTTTAATATCTGTAACCTAATTAAATCCTCTATCAGATCTGTAATCTGACTATACTAACTTGAAATCCTCCATAAGATATGTAACCTAACATAATGTTAAGATAAATACATTTCATACATTACACAAATAATATAGTAAATTAAAGGCAAAATATTGTCTTACAGAATAAATATATTTATTCAAAACTTGTAAAAATATTTAAAAATATGATAAATAAAAAAAAATACGTGTGGCACTCGGTGACTGCCGCGGTAAAGCTATTGCATAGCATTTTTATCAACTTATGCAATTATAATTATTTATTTATGCAGTTAAGTGTTTGATATTAAATCAAGTTACACTTTTTGAGCGTGGTGACCGATAAGAAAACAATTTTTTTTCTCTTATTGAATAAATGAGAAGTTAATATTGTTTAAAATATTTTTAATATCTTACAATACATGTAGGTTATTCAGAAATTTTTATCATTGAGTTAGCAGCTAGTGTACACGCATACGTCTAGTCGCACGCACACAAACACCGTGCCGAAGTCTACCGAGTGCCGAAGTCTGCCGAACTGAAACGACGTTAGACGATGCACGGCTTTCAACGCCACACCTCCGTGCCCGTCGGAGTGGGGAGCGTGAGGTATTTTTTCGTTACGGAATTTCTGGATGCGGTCCCCGCGCTCAAGGCCCGCGATAGAACCTATGCAATAGCTTAATAGAAGTCGAAAATATTATAAAAATAAAGATAAATAACATTTATAAGTTAATTATAAAATTTGTTAAAAATTGTCTAAGTAATGGAAGGAGTTCATGTACAAAAGAAAATTTTCCCAAATTATGGAAGTTGTTCATATTGTTACGCGCTCAAGTCGACGACACACTAGCGCCATCTAGTATCAGGAACGAGATTGAGGGCAGCTTTGCAGAAAATGACATCACAAATCTTTCAACCGACAGCGCCATCTGAAGAACTAAGTTTCTAGAAAATCTACACTCGAAGACTCGTCGCTTTGCGCGCATTTTCTTGAATATTCCGGATGCTTCATTGCTAATTTGTATATATAGGCGCTGCAAGATGCGATCGGGGCAGTGTTGAATTCGGCGAGACAAGCGAAGCTTCGGAGCGGAATTAAAGTGAATTAGTGTGTTTAATTATCAGTGTTTTAAGTTTTAATTTGTGTAAAGTAAATTAAAGTGTTAATTTAGGTAATTTTATCGGCAATTTTTATTGTCACGAACCTCAAGCTCGTAACAATATAAAGATGTCTTGTATGGAGGAGCTGCCGGAGATACATACCTGCAGTTGTACATATATATGGGGTAGTCGGGAGCCCGACTGCTTGAAGTACTGTAGCACAATGACTAGTCCTATATTAGGGACTTAGATAGTAAACACAATGATACAAAACAATACTATAGAAGGTCTCTCTATGATGAATTTGCATTACAATAGTGGGATCGTGGGTTGAAGTCCTATATATTAATGACTTATGAAAGTAAGGTCTATGATACGAAAGCAATACTATGGAAGGTCTCTATGATGAATTTGCATTACAATAGTCGTAGGTCGTGGGTTCGAGTTCTATATATTAATGACTTATGAAAGTAAGGTCTATGATACAAAAGCAATATTATAGAAGGTCTCCTTGATGCATAAGCATTATATGGGGTGGTCGGGTGACCGATTGCTCTTAGTACTGTAGCAAAATGACTAGTCCTTATTAGGGACTTGAAAAGGAATATTATGGTGGCGTGTATGCTGCTTCACGAGCAATTGGTACGAGGTAAACTTGGGCTCGCTAACCGATGTGTCCTAGACATATCATCTTAGTGCCGGTGGTAAGCGGGTTTGTTGTAGCAATACGGCTTTCCTGTGGACATAGCTCACCCATACCGTTTGTGAGCGGCGTCGTAGCGCATAGCGATGCCTCGTCCATCTTTCGGATTGGGATGAGTGTGTTTGGTAGCACTTTTAAGTGTAACCAGCATACTGAACTTCATGTCTTTAGTGCATTAGCGCTATGATACGTGGAGTTTTGTCCACTGGCGTCTTAGTAGCGTGCTACTATGATACGTTGGTGCAGTTTTTAGTTTACAACATATTAGTGCCATTGGTAAGCGGGTTTGTTGTAGCAATACGGCTTTCCCGTGGACATCGCACACCCATACCGTTTGAGGGCAGCGTCGTAGCGCATAGCGATGCGTCGTCTATCTTTCGGATTGGGATGATGAGTGTGTTTGGTAGCACTTTTAAGTGTAGTGTAGTAGTTTTAGTGTCGTATTGATGCTTGTTGCGTTCTGCAGTATTGCATCTCTGCGATTGTTGTTTGGTGGGGCGCTATTCTCAATGGCACTCTCTGCATCTTGGTTTGTCTCACACCTAAGTAGCTTTGCCCAAGTCAGGTCCCTTCATTACGGGGCTGCAGACTGTCTGCCCTCCATGATGTTTTATATAACAACATAATAATATATCTCTGTAACTTTCCCACCTTTGATTGATTGAAGGCAACTTGTTTGTGGGTGAGACAAACATGATCGAAAATGCATTTACTCAACGTCAGTGACACAAACCCTTTCTGATGGCGAATTATTACTCTTATCTTATAACTGCCTTTTGGCTATATCTGCCGTTGTATTGGTTGGTGGAGCATATGTGTCGACCTCATGCGGGTGGTAGCTGGCGGGGGGATCTGAGGAGACTCTCAAGGCTGCGGCCGAAAGCCGCTCAACGTGGGACCCCATTCCCTTGAGGTGAGCGGTAGACTCATGATACGCTCTGCGGCTAGTAGCCGTGCTGATCATGCATTACATCACGTCTGCAGGAGCGGCGGTCTGGCAGGTGGTGGTGCTCACGGAGGGTTTACGGCCAGTGTGCCTATTTGCCTAAACCGTGTGACGTACATTCACTGTAGCTGGATTCGTTCGTATTCTGTATGGCGTTCACACACATTGACATGCGCGACGTCGGTCGATGTTTGTGCTTACGCACTAACAAGGGGCCAAGCCTCTTTTACTGGTTCGTCAGTTATTTTGCTGTAGACTACGGTCCGGGTACGGGAGTGGGGGGGAGGTGCATCAAAATGGTTGGCGCTCACCGCGCACGGCGTGTGTGGAGCCGTGTGCCTCCCCTACATTTTTAAAAATAAATGTAGTAGAGCGAAGCCCTTGTATCGGGTAATTTGTATAAATATATTTTGTATAATTCCGGAAGGGATATATAATAATAAATTAATAGTGTAAGCCTGATACAAGTGGAATAGGGACGTTTTATGTTTTTAACCTTTCTCGAGCCCTGTCTTCGTGAAGGGGGTTCACTTAGCTTATAAGGCGCTACCAACAGTTTTAATTTACTGTAGTGAATCTTTTCAAAAGACACCTAAAACAACTAAGTTACTACACAAACACAACGTAAATAAGGGTCCTAACTAAGACGATCACGCCAAAAATATTACAAACGGCCTATTATTGAAACTTTTGAAAGATCATTTAGAAAGATCAAACATATCTTATTTATCTTGGTCACATATAAATTAATGTTATTGAAAAGGAGAAAATTAATTATATATAATATGTTTAATATATAATATATTTAATTAATAAAAAATTTCAACAATCACGCAATTTGAAATTAAAATAAAGTGTTAATATTCAATTAATACAATTATCATTATATTTTGTTTTTGTTTATTGATGCGTTACTTGATTATTCATTTAGTAGTAAATTTCTCAATTAGAAATGTCTTCAATTCTTCTTTTAATTGTAGGTTTTGGATGATAGATCAAATAAGGCTTTTCAAAGTCGAACTCTTTGATAACATTTTTAATTTATTTACAATTTATTTCTATGTCGACTGTAATTTTGTTTAACAATTTTTAAATATTTTTGAAATGTTTTATTCTTCAATTTCATAAATATATGTTTAACACGTTAAATATAACATATTAGTATCTTTTATAAAATATCCCCGTGTGTAAAAGCCCTTACTCTCTACATCAAGCAAGCGATGCTTCAAAAGGATTTACAATTTACAAACTGTCTAGATTACGCCAGAATAAAGAGGAAATTGCACTTCTCCAAGTATATTTATATGGGAGTGTTTAGTTTTCAAGTATTATGAGTGTTCTTATACCATGTAAATTCTAATGTCTTCTATAAACTTCAAACGTGAATTACAATCAAAAGAACAATGGCAGACTTAGAGCTCTCTAGAGCTTCTTAAAGCCGTAAATCTAAATGATTTTATTTCACTCACATTTTTTTTCATAAAATAAAGTTTTCAAACATGGTCCATCTGTCGTAACTATGCGTAAGATATTACACAAAAGTTCACTGGGCACTACGTGACTATAGCACAGCTCTTTTGAGCACTCAACCGTGAAAAATTATTGACACGTACCTAAGAGAACGTAATACAGGCTTGGATAAATTAACGTTACACAACAAAAATATTCGTAAGCTTTTGTCACAGCGTAAAGGATAATTGAGCAGTTATCAAACTAAATTGTTATATATTAGTATTCAGAATGATGTACCTCACAAGGAATTTCGGTTACGGCGGCCAGTTTTAATGGAAACTAGCCATTGATACGGGATATAATCATGGTGCACGAGTGTATAAAACATAAATAAATCTCTATTCCCTCACTCTCATTATCCGATAGGACAGTAATTCGACACCACGAGATATCAGGTGCTGGACCAACGGCTTTACGTGCTGCTTGAGGCACGGGGTTGAAACACCGCCAACTTCTGGCTCCGGGATTCTACTAAGAATTTCTTAACAAACAGCCTATTAACTGATTTTGGCTCGACATGGGTTTCGAACCCGGGACTTCCTTATCAACTGTCGCGCTTACGATCACTAAAATTAAATGAAATGAAATATCTTTATTTTTTCGACGTATAAAAATAAATTCTGTGTCTCAAATGTAATTTTTTTAAACTCACTAAATCTGCTATCTGTTTGAAATGAGATTTCCGCCAGTTTTTTAACGAGGTTCTAACTTTATCAGGTCTCTAGTTTCTAGTCCCTTAGAGTACAGCGATCTTACTATAATCAATAAATGAGAAATTAGTAGTCGTGAATAGAATCGGCAGACTAAATAATACTATATGAAAATATCTGCCCATCTCATGTATATTGAACGTGCACTCTTGTCGAGAAAATTTTCCAATCAAATAATACTCTATATACCTCGTTAAAACTGCGTTTTAAACTATACAAATGTTCGCGGATACTTTGCCTACACATTTGCTTTTTTTTAAATAGAATGAGAGTGATTAACAAGCACACAGTCCACCTAGTGGGAATTACATGCAGTGGCCTTAGATCTTACGATTAAAAAAGAATGAAGATACGTTGTTGCTACAGAGGACTAAGATGGAATGCCTCATTTCCAGTAAAAGGTCCCCAGTTTTCTACACTCACTATACAAACCGAATCATTTATGCTACAACTATATTATTTTTATATAATCAATAAAATACTTTTATATTATATATATATATATATATATATATATATATATATATATATATATATATATATATATATAAAACCTTTTTTATATACTTTAACTAATCAATACAATAAATATTAATAACTTCATCACTATCATCATTACAGCCCTTCACAAGTCCACTGCTGAACATAGGCCTACCCCAAGTAATGCCACAAAGCACAGACCTGAGCCACCTGTATCCATCGACTTCCTGCATGTCTTACCAAGTCGTCACTCCATCTAGTGGGGGAACGCCCAACACTACGCCTACCGGTACGAGGCTGCCAATCGACAACCTTTCTTCCCCATCGGTTATCGGTTCTTCGAGCCATATGGCCGGCTCATCGCCACTTCAGCTTACTAATCCATTGGGCAATAACGGTCACTCTGGTTTTACTGCAGATATCCTCATTTCTGAGTCTATCACGCAGAGAAACTCCGAGCATAACCCTCTTCATAGCTCGCTGAGCGACCTTGAGCGTCCTTATACGGCCAGCAGTGAAGGACCACGTCTCAGATCCGTAAGTCATCACTGGCAACACGTACTGGTGGTGCACACTTTAGTTTTCAGAGATTGAAGTATACCTGACGAGAAGATGTGTCGTAATTTCCCGAACGCTGCCCAGCCGAGTTGAATCCGTCGATTGACCTCTCGGTCGAAGTTGGACTTACCTAGTCGGACTATTTGTCCCAGGTAAACGTACTCGTTAACAACTTCAAGCATAGTGCTCCCAACAACTACCGGCATAGGTGTGACATGGACATTAATCATAATCTTTGCTTTGTCCATGTTCATCTTAAGACCTATCCGTTGGGAGACACCATTGAGGTCATTGAGCATAGTGCTAAGGTCCTCCAGCGATTCTGCCATAAGGACTATATCGTCGGCAAATTGAAGGTGAGTGATGTACTCGCTATTGATGTTAATACCGTATCCTTTCCAGTCCAGTAGCTTGAAAACGTCTTCCAACGCAGCGGTGAAGAGTTTCGGGGATATAACATCACCCTGACTTACACCTCTCTGCAGTTGGATAGGTTTCGTACTCTGGTTCTGTACTCGGATAGCCATCGTAGCCCTACTGTACAAACACTTCAGCACTTCGGGAACTGAAGGAGGAAGGAACTGAAGCACCGCACAAATTTCGACGGAATCAAAGGCTTTCTCATAGTCCAAATACACCAGGCAAAGTGGCAGATTGTACTCTTCGGTCTTCTGTACATTCTGCCGCAGGATATGTATGCGGTCTATGGTACTGAAGCCTTTTCGGAAACCGGCTTGTTCGGGAGGCTGGAAGTTGTGGAGTCTGCGTGCGAGACGATTCGTAATGACTCTCTAAAACAACACGTAGACACGGCTCAGAAGGGAAATCGATCTGTAGTTCTATAGGAGAGCGTTGTCGCCTTTCTTAAAGAATAAGACCACCGCACTTCTGCTCCACGCCTCCGGAGTAGTGCCATCATGGAGGACGGAATTGAAGAGCTTCTGAAGGACTTCAAGTACCGGTGTTCCACCCGCTTTCAGAAGCTTTGCTGTAATTCCATCCTCGCCTGGAGCCCTGCCGTTTTTAAGGTGCTGGAGAGCCATTCTAATCTCGCCCAGACTGACGCCCGCGATATCATCGGAATGGTGTCGTATAAGACTTGCTCTTGGATCGTTACTCATACTTGCGTGTGGCTCCAACGATGATGTGTACAGCTGCCCATAGATCTCCTCTCTCTCTCTCTCTCTCTCTCTCACTCAAGATCTCATGTGTCTCGAAAACGATGCTGCCACATTCAGTCTTCAACTTTGACAGTTGGCTCTTTCTGGCAGACAGATCTCTGGCAAAGACTTTGGAGCCTTGTTTCCGCTCGATCGCTTCTTTAATACGAGCAGTATTAAAATTGCGTAAGTCTCGCCGCATGCATTTGGAGATCTGTCTGTGCAGTTGCCTGTATGCTGTCAAATCTGTTGACGATTGCAGCCTCATCTCCCATCTAACAGCCATGAGATCAAGAGTGTGATCGGAGTTTTTGTGTTCTTCTGCAGCGGGTCTTGCAGAACTTAGCTCTGACCGCATGGACTGTTTCCACGAGCTTGTCATTCATATCGTCCACTGCATTGCAATCTTCTAGGCACTGAAAGCGGTTACGTAACTCGAGCTGAAAAGTTTCGGGATTCTGAAATAGAGCACGAGGGGGGACGGAGCGTTGACTTCATTAGACGAGACCTCTCCAACTTAAGGTTTAGGTTCGGTGTGCCTCTAACCATTAGGTGATCGCTGCCAGTTTTCACCCTTGCGATCACTAAGACATCACTGAACAGTTGGCGTCTGGTCGTCATAATGAAGTCAATCTCATTTTTTGTCGAACCGTCGGGGCTTGACCAGATCCACTTCCTGTGGAGCCGCTTCTGGAAGAAAGATTTAATCATAAAGAGTCCCTCTTTGTCCATAAAGTCGGCCAGCTGCTGGCCCCTTCGGTTCCATTGCCCTACTCCAAATTTCCCTTACTTCACCTCACTGTTTTCTCTTGTGCCTAGTTTTGCGTTGAAGTCTCCCATCAACACCGTGTAGTGGGTTTTGGAGGAATGCATGGCTCTGGAAATAACCTCATACATTTCCTCCACCTCCTCATGGGGATGTGCTGAGGTTGGTGCGTAAACCTGTATGACCTTCAGCGAATACCGTTTGGTGATTCTGAGTATCAGGTACGCGACCCTCGTCGACACACTCCCAATCTTTACAACGTTATTGACGAGAGACTTGTGGACGATAAATCCGATACCTCCTTGGGACAGATGGTCGCCCTCCCGGTGATAGAACAAGTTGCCGGACTCTAGGATTACCGTGTCCTCCCCCTCTCTTCGGACCTCGGATAATCCAATAATATGCCAGCGCAACTTGACTCCAGTATCTTCTCGTCCGTCCTCAGGGTGCGTGCGTTATATGTTGCCAGGTCAAGTCGTCGTAGGTGAACAACTGAACCTCCACCGGAGATTCTTTGCATCCCCTGCCCCGCCGTTACCATGGTCGCCACCGTAGCCAGAAATAGCGGGGCCGCCGGGAACTGGGGGCCGTTTGTTTGCGTCGTTATTCATGGGGGGATATTTGCCATTGTTGCCACGCTTGACGAGCGGGTTGGCAACCGCAGTTTTTTTATTATATCACTGTTGTTATCAGGAAGATGCTGCTGCCCATCTCCTGCCTGTCTCCCTCTGTCGCCTCTTACGACACCCACGGGAAGATATGGGGTAGTGGATATTCTCACTCTTACACATTTAATGTATGCTGCTGAGCCAGAATTTAAGGCTTCACTAGAATACTAGTATGATAAAAAATTGGCTTGGCTTACAGGTTAATAAGAAATTATCATTAATTATAAAAAAATCTAATGGTGTCAGTTAGGTCGACGTTAGTTAAGACTGTGTACGTAATTCTAAAAACCCTTTAAAAGTAACTAATTCTGAAATGTTATTAAAGCAAGTATTTTACATATAATTTAAATCACTAAGTTTAAAAGCATCTACGAAATATGATTCAAGACGTGACTTTACCGTAAAGTTTCCATTTGGATATATAATCCAATTTAGTTGAGTCTCTTTGATATACTCGTTGTGCAAGGTAGTGACTACTTTTTGCTTTCCATAATGTAGACTAAAGCAGCAGCCATTTTAGGTGCTTGTTAATTTTTACTAACGTGCAGCAAATTTTTATATTTATCATACAAGTTTTCTAGTGAAGCCTTAAATTCTGGCTCAGCAGCATACATTAAATGTGTAATAAATGAAGTAAGTTACAACTTGTATAGGTCGCGTCATACCTATTATGCAAGATGAACACATAGCAGCATTTACTAATTTACGCTCGTATTCTGTGAAAATGTGGTCCTGCCTCGATCGTGCTGACACATTTGAGCTACAGTATAATTCGCTACAGCGTACCTACTACGTCGTACTCGGATATATGTTGGTAAGTAGTATAAGTAAGTTTTTAAACGCAGCGCCTTTAATAAGAGATGCAGTAAATCATAACCTGGTTGCTAACCTCAAGGTTAGTATTACGCAAATTGATTCTAGCTCTGAATTCCAGCTTTAATTCTTCTACACACTATACACACTTCTATATCGCAGCATCTCTATACTCAATACACTATGTTTTACTTTTTCCTAAAAGTTTAATTTTCATCAGCGCACCTCAAAAATAACGAATCGATGCTGTAATTAATACCGTTTTATCTGTTCTGTGAGCTCTTGTAATGTAAGATAAATTCTTTTAAATGAATGAACAGAAAGTACTCTTCCAAAGAGCAATTCCGTTAATTGTTTGCTATACTTTGAAACTAAATACTACAACTAAGAGCGAATTTAAGCTTAAGAACAATCGAACTAAAGTATCAGGCGGAATTAACCCGTTACGCTATAATATACTCTCATTCGATATCTAATGGTACCTACCGCTGGCTCAGGACGGTATCAAATTTGATACCAAATACTGCCCTATGAAAAAATATTTTTTTTGTTAAACAAAACCAAAGACTATAATAGGCAATGAATAATAGAGTAAAAGCCAAAGATATGCTCTTTTATTTTAAACCATAACCTGGCAATGTTTCTTAGAAAAAAAAAAAGAAATGACTCTGAACTTTCGGCGTTCCATGTGTCGCATTGCAGAAGGTGCCCCGTCTTTTTTATAGAATTTTATATTTGTGTCTGAACTAAAAACGAAAGTATTATACTTTTTGTATTCCTTGTAATGTAGTAAACACGTAGATATATAATTTATGGCATAAAAAGTGAAAAGTAAGTGCCAAAAGTACTTCGAAATCGAGAAGGCCCATCTTAGCGGTTGGGTCAAAAATGTGTTATTTTTCCAATTTTCATTTATTTTTAGTGTAAAATGTAACTAAAAAATAGTTTTATAACATATTTCAAATAACTTGACGTTGTATTCATTTCAAATTCACACAAAAACATATTTGAAATATTGTTCGAAATGTCATACAGATAAATATTATTGTTATTATTATTTTTATATTTTGGTACGAGTAACGAATAGAAACACATAAAATACAAAAATATACATATTTCTAAACATTTTCATATAAATTTCTCCAAAAACAAAAGTGTAGAATTCAAATTAGTAGTAATTTTGGCACTAAAAGTGAAGTATATACTGCTACTATGCTATAAAGGGTAATTTATGAAATTTATTATATTTTGTAGCAACTAAAAATAATTTTATTCGATAGTTTATACATTCAACAAGAATTCCTGTAAGTTTTATCTATAAATATTGTCTCAAAGTGAAAATATAGCAAAATTTGCAAATTTGCAAAAAATTTGCATTTCCCGCCATTTTAGGTCGCGAGCAAACGGGAGTATAACATGTCGCGACCTTAAGAGATTGTTTCACAGTATGCTATTGATAGGTGGGGTACAATTTTTGCCCGCAAGTTCGTCTGGTAGTGAGTGGTAGTCAGAATTAACATTTTTGCAACACTTAATTTTATCATTTGAATAAGTTTCTGTCTACGGTTTCTTCGAATGGAGCTAGAATAGCATATAATAACATATAATAATGTATATTCAATACTATTGATCCGCTCCGGCTTTGTATGGGGGATTTCTGAATCTTGACAACAGCGCCACCTAACAGGTCCGAATGTGAATTTAAATCATCTAGATTACCACTCAAATACAACAAAAATATCTAAAACTGAGGAAAAACTAGGAAGTACTGGGTATATATATATATATATATATATATATATATATATATATATTACTATCTCGCCAGGCAGACAATGTTCTGTCCTTTTCGACGACCCTTTGTCATGTCTTTTTAAAAATCCTTAAATTCGCAAAAAAAAAAAATGTGGGCTAAAACTATCTTATCTCTCAAGTTGGGCAAACTGAAAATCGGTTAAGTAGTTTAGGAGTCCATCGCGGACAAACAACGTGACACTTCATTTATATATATATATATATATATATATATATATATATATATATATATATATATATATAAAACCCAGTACTTCCCAGGAACTCATCATTTGTTTTAGTAAGTGTCAAGCTGATCAAAGGGAATGCTAACAAAAGAATATCCACTACCCCATATCATCCCTAGGGTGTAAGAGTCGACAAAGGAAAGCTGAACCAGGAAGTTGGAGCATCTTCTTCACAACACCCGAATATAAGTAAAAAAAGTTGCCAAACCATTTACCAATCGTGGCAACTATGACAAATATCCCCCCTATGAGGCAATCTACAAGATAGCCTTATGCTCAACAGTGGACTTTTACTGACTGTAATGGATGGATGGATAGTTGTGAAGGGTACCAGAGACTCTCTTTACTGGTCACATTCTATCGAAATTCTCGGGGGTACCAACACGTCTGCATTTTGATTCTAAATCGAGGATAGGTGTAGGTGTCTGTGAGCCACACCTTCTACTTAACAGGTGGACTATGTACTCGTTTGTACCGTTTGCTTGGATATTAAAATCTGTTACTATATTAAGAAATATTAATCATCAAATCAAGTCATCATTAGAGCCTAAATACACTGCTGAAATAGGCCTCCCCATAGATTTCCTAATAAGGGGGATTTTTCCTAATGGCCACGCTTGGCAGTGTAATCTTTTTTAATTATTTTGAGTTGTTTTTAGGAATATGCTTCTGCCCACCTTCTGTATCAGTTTTCTTCGATTGCCTCTTACGACACCCACGATATGATATGGGGTAGTAAATTCTTCTTTTGCTCCTATCTTAGTAATATAGTCGGAGACATTATTATATATACCATCACATTATTTGTGACATTTATTTGAATATTATTAAAAAAAATATTAAATCATCAATATCTTCATTAAGCCTATTAATGTCTACTTCTGAACATAGGTCTTCCCCGAGGAATGCAAACAAAACACAGTCCCGAGCCAACTGTACTCATCGATTTGAGCACCTCTTACCAGATCATCACTCTACCCAGTGGAGGGCACCCTCCACTTGTCTTACGAGGCTGCCATTCAGCATGACAAATGGAAGTAGTGGATCCTCTTACTCCACCATTACAAGACAAGCGGCATCACACTGCAAATACGTAAAAGAAATATTACAATACAAGTAAGTTTCTAAGGCCTTAAAAATATTGCGACTTATTATCCAAACGTATTAATATGACGTATTATTATAAAAATAATACGTCATATTAATACGTTAATTAAAATTTATCAAAACCGTAATTGACTGTTTGGTACTATCTCTGATACTATCATAATACTAGCCAACTAGTACCTGTGGATACAATAGAGAGATGTGATAAGAAGCTTTTTGGTAACATCAATATGGTAAGAACCAGTTTCAAGCACAGTCGCAAAGTAGCCTTTCGGTGTTTAACACGATATATTTCGGAGAATGTGCACAGTAATTGCATGACTTAATTCCCGAATGAATGTGCACAATGAATATGAATATGAAATATGAATGTGCGAGAGAATGTGCACAGTAATTGCATGACTTAATTCCCGCCTCTTTATTCCATCATCAGACTACCTGAAGCTTGCCAGGTCTTCCTTTGATGTCGACATACCACCACTACCACCATCGTAATGCGAGTAGCAAAAGAATGGAATAATTTGCCAGCATCTGCCTTTCCATTCGATTATAATGTGTGCTTTGAAATTGTGGCTTTAGCTAAGCTAAATCAATATGCTTCGCTATCTCCGGCTGTATTACCACTTATCATCAAGTAGGATAGTAACCAATAAGGCCTATATTAATAAAAAATAGTCGTGGACAAAGTGAATCGAAGACGTTATAGAAATTATTTAACCTCAGTGATCAGCAAAGTCTTCTTGCACGCTCATGTCAATTTAGGCTGATTTAAATTTAAATTGAAGCGAAATACAAAACCATTTAGAAAAACGACAAGATGTATCCAATCTATTGAAAAGACTTTCCATTTGGGTCAAAATTTAAACTTATTTTGGCATCCAAACAACGTCATTAACATAACAAATATTTTCCATCTTAATACTTAGGGGTGACAACACATTTGCATTTTGATTCTTAACCAAATAAAGATGTATGTTTCTATATAATATAGTAAACACAATCATTTGTATATTATATGCATAGAATATAAAGAAATTTTGTTTAGATTACGATGCAAGATCATGGGGAGTACTACGCTCGAAGTTGTTACAAGAGATACTTTTCCGGCTAGGTAAGTCCAACTTCGACCGGGAGGTTAATCGACAGAAACTACTCTACTTGGCAGCGTTCAGGATCTTAAGGTTAAATCGGTAATTTAAACAACACGACTGCGTAAAAAATATTGAAAAGAGAAAAATTTTGTACCTTCTGTCATTTAGACCACAAAGCGTACCAAAGAAATAGACATAGCACATACATACAAAAGTAAGTCAGTCTCGTAAAAAAGAGTACAGAGTTTTCTCTTTACGTATTAATATACAGGATTATTTTGCAATAACCGACCAAATTTGCAGAGAAGGTATAGAATAAGCAATATAGGCAAATGGTGAAGAAATATTAATTTAAAAATATCTGAAACCTTCTGTCCTTTAGTTTTTCTTTTAATTTCAAAAGGCACGGTAATGCATTATTTTAACCGATTTTACTGCGCACGCACACATTCGTAAGGGTCGATCGTTCAAATAAAAGTAGAAGTCTTATGTACTCGTATTTTCAAAAACTGCAGTAACCATATTTCATTATTTATATGTTTAAATTTAAGTTTAAGATTTGACTACTCTTATATATATATATATATATATATATATATATATATATATATATATATATATATATATTTCAAGGAGTTAAAAGAGCTACTTAAAACGTTTCAAGTACAATAAGATGCGAAAAGTATGGGATTAAACAGAAATATGTCGGTAATCCCGATTATGTTAGGTTAAACACTCAAAGCATTCTTATATTTCGTCAACACTCAGACGTTTCAATGAAAAGTGACCTCTTCTAAGTTCTTACTGAGTCTAACTGAGGTAGCTTAGAGGCTAAGTGATTGTCGTAAAGTATAGTAAGCGAGCAACCTGGATTCGATCTTTACCGGCACCAATTAAATTGATAACTACAATTTTAAGTGTTGTTTTACCATGTTCCATGGTAAAGGATAACATTGTGAGGAAACCTATATGTTTAAGAAATTAAATATTAAGAGAACATGAATAGTTCATCAGTATCCACTCAAGCAACGTAACAGACTAATTCCCCATTTATAGTCAAATATAAGGGCTCTAATTTTACGAGACATAGATAACGATTGTTTTACAACCGATATCGGTCGTTAAGTCAAAACGATCCGAATATGACGATATTTGGTAGTCTATACTATCAACGCTATCGATTGATATCGGTATCGTTACGAACATTATCGCAAACGACGATTACGATTTTTCGTTAAGTTTGCTAACAAGTCTGCGAATAACTTTGCGCCCATTTTTGACAACCCGATAAGTGTGTACGTTACGATCGTAAGCTATTAATTAGTAATTAGTATTAATTGTAAATATTATAATTTTAATTATTATTTTTAGTTAAGTTTGTATATTACGAAATATTTGATATATGGAATTCACAGCCAATATATTATTTATCACTGGTATGTATAATCGTCATCTCATTTCTGGGAAGGTGTTGGCGGACTTTCCATATTGCAAAGTTTTTTTTTTAAATTAGTTTTGTAAACATTGCGGGCAAAAAGATGACAAATATATACTGTTAAGACGAAACTTTGCTTGCAATTGTAAAGAACTTTGTTAAAATATTATAACTTGAAATTTCAAACAGATAAAGCAGAGGCAGGAACTTGTTACAATTTAGCTTTTGCTGCAGCAAAATTTGCTCAAGTTATACATAAATTTCAAAGTTCAACAGGTGTTTTAGTAAACTAAGGCATAAAAGTAAGAATATTTTTTTCATATTCAAATAATAATTCATTTACTTTGGCATTCTAAGGACATGTTTTGAGAACAGAATAAATAAATTGACTGGAAAAGCTTAGTTATATTACACATTTTGGTGTATAGACTAGTTCTAGAGATTGAGGCAGTCTAGATAGTTAATTGCTGACATTGTGATGTGGCGAGTCCTGTGATCAACGGTGGGATAGGGGCTCTAAATTTATTAAATCATTTTTCTTAACTTTAATAAATTTTATTAATTTGGTTTTTTTTAATAACACGAAACGATTATTATTTCCATTTCCAAAAAACTTGCTTTAAGGAGCTTTTAATTGTATTTAATAAAAAATCCAACACGATGATATGAGATGACAGAAGAAATATATATTTTGTATTCTACCACATTTTTACCCATAGTAACACTTTAAACAGAAATAAGGCTTTTGAATTTCAAATATTTATAGCTAACTTTATGAGCTTTATTATTGATATAACGCAACAACGCGGTTTTTTGGTAACAGTGTTAAATTTTGTATAAGTAACACCATTATTATGAAATATCACTGAGATAACTCTCTGCGCAGAAGAACATTCCATATATGTTGATTTTGCTAATATTGTCATGAAATACTAAAACACTTACTCAGGTGGTAGAGCCACGCTGCAGCTATACTGGGTGAATTTTTTACCGTCTGGAAAAATAGAGTGTAACAGGTGAACGGAATAGAATCCTATGGCACTGATATTTTACATTTTTCTTATTTAACATTAACATATTATGAAATTTATCTGTCAATAAATACTACTAATTTCAAATAAACTTTCGGTACAAAAAAAATAACAACAAAATTTTTGAATACGTACCCAATTAGTAGTATTTATTGATAGATAAATATCATAATATGTTATTGTACAAAATTGTAAAATATCAGTAGCATAGGCTTCTAATCCGGTCACCTGTTACATCCAATTATTTTCCAGACGGTAAAAAAATCAAATGGTATATGGCTGTGGTGATAATGACCACGCTCTCATAGAATACTAGCGTGAAACAGCATAATGAAACTAAAATATAACCTAAATGGGTTGGCTTGACCAGAGAGATTTCACGCTGATATTCTTTGAGAGCATGAGCCTACCATGCTTTCACGTGTTTCGTGAACGGGTGGTAGGCTCAAACTAAGCATTCAGTCTTAGTGCTCAGAGGTGACAACGTATCTGTATTTCGATTCCGAAAATAGACGTAGATGTCCATGTATCACAGCATCTACTTACTATCAGGACTGTGTGTTTGCTACTCACCGTGTTCTTTAAAAAAATGTAAAATGAAAAAATGTTTTAAGAGATCTATCTTCCCGGTAACATTAAAAAGTAATATTTTCCGTTAGGCTGCATCTACCGATCATCTCTTACTTTTCTGAGCGCGTTATAAAAATAACTGTAATGGACTACATAAACTTTTGTTGTTCCTAATTGAGTTTCAAAGGTATTAACCGCAACCCATAAAAAATATTACAAAGTTTGGTTGAAAGAATGAAAACTTTTCAAGTAGTAACAGCGTGCTTAGAATGTTTTGTTCGTATTTTGCTGATATTTTCATTTTAAGAATTGTGTTGTAAAAAGGGGATATCAAAGTTGTTTTTCAAATAACCTAATTAATGAATATTTTCTAAAACTAAAAATTGCTGAACATCGTTTAGTAAATCACCATCAATTCATTAAAAACCACTGCTATACATAGAACACGCCTACTGTAAAAATGCCATAATGGCCACGCGTGGCTAGGGCTTGAGGGTAAACGTCCTGTGTCTTTAATGCTGCTAGCTTTCTGTATCTTTGAACTCTATATCAGATGTATAAATAGAATTATGCCAGCATCTAACGAAAGACATGCGTTATTTCTAGTTATTCTCACAGTCGACTCTTATAACGCCCATCTTATGAAATGGGGTAACATATGAAACCATTTTGTAAGCTGTAGAGCCACGCAGCGGCCATATTATGGTTGTAACACAAATTGGTCGGCTCGACCGGCATAGGACTGCGCTCTCACAGAATTTCAGCGTAAAATAGCAGTTCAATGCTACTGTGTTTCGTATGGTGAGTGTAGAGAACTGCAGATCCTTTTTATTGGAAACGAGGTATTCCATCTTAATCCTCAGGAGCGGCAACACATCTGCATTTTGCAATCCACTACAGCACCCACTTATCATCAGGTGGGCTGTATACTTGTTCGTTACCCTTATTCTATAAAAAGTTATTGTCTTTCCCTGTCTTAAATTTTTTAACATAATAGTATGCGATTAAACAGAGCTCAATGCCCACTGACTGCAATAATATTGTTACGAGCTTGAGGTTCGTGACAATAAAAATTGCCGATTGAATTACCGAAATTAACACTTTAATTCACTTTACACTAATTAAAATTTAAAACACTAATTAATCACACTAATTCACTTTATTCCGCTCCAAAGCTTCGCTTGTCTCGCCAAATTCAATACTTCCCCGATCGCGTATTGCAGCGCCTTTATATAGGGCTCTTCCACGAAAACATCCAGAATATTCGGGTAAATACGCGCGCCAACCGACCAAGCGCAGAAAGTTCGAGTTTAGGGCTTCCAGAAAGTTTAGTTCTTCAATTCGATACTAGATGGCGCTGTCGGTTGAAAGATTTGTGATGTCATTTTTTGGAAAGCTCTCTCTTCGCTCTGTTACCCGACACTAGATGGCGCTATTGCCAGATGTCAACTTAGCTGCGCAACGATATTGTTAATTGCATTACATATTTTTACATAGTGTTTCTAATTATTGCCAAAGCTAGTTTTTTTATATTAGTTATAGTATACGACTTTGTGTTTTTGTCTCTGTCATCATCCAAGTTTTGATTTTATAGGGCGGCAAAGCTTAAGGTGATCGTATTACCCTCACGTATCTTATACTTACTTAAAAGATTATCTATAACTGAGTGAGCACATTGCATGTTTCTCACAATGCTTCTTTCTTGTTTTTAGTATTTGTGTATCATCTGTCGGTGACCCTTATAATAAAATAAAATAAATAAAATAGGTGGTGGCTCGGAAGAGACTTCTTCCACTTCATTATAATGACTGAATTGTGATAGACACGTAATAATATGACATTGACTGGTTTCTTGGTCTAGCGGTCGTTCGAATCTCAATTCGGGCCAAAATCGGTTAATGGGTTTTTCCGTGAAGAAGTTCTTACCAGTGGCCTGGAGCTTGAAAGTTGGTGGTGTTTCAACCCCGTGCCCCGGAAAACAGGTAAAGCCGATGGTTTTGCACCCGATCTACATTTTGATATTTAATCCAATACAGCATCCACTTATCATCAGGTGGACTGTGTTTTCGTTTGTTACCCTTATTCCATAAAGATTTATTGTCTTTCCTGTCTTAAAATTTTTAACATATTAGTATGCGATTAAAGAGAGTTCAATGCCCACTGACTTCAATAATATTGTTAATTGCATTACATATCATCAGTACTTAATGCTAATTCACATTCTCGGCACCCAACACCCTGTCTGGAATGATAATGTAATGATATGATACTTTTACCTACCAGTGAGATATAATATATTGGCTGCATTTTACTTGTAAAATTAATTTAATTCAAAGAGATTAAATTAAGTAGAGCCGCGCTGCGGCTATATCATGTAACACGTATGTGTTAGGTCGGGCAAAGAACAACTTCTAATAGCAGAATAATTCTTCTGTGTTTCGTAAAATAGTAGACTAATTCTGCTGTGTTTCATATGGTGAGTGTAGAGAAGCGGAGATCCTTTTTTAACTGCAAGGGAACATTCCATCTTAGTATTCAGGGATAACAAATCTGCATTTTTGTTCTCAATCGAGAATAGATGTAGACGTCGATAGGCCAAGGCATCAACTTACCATCGGGTGGACTGTGTGCTCGTTTGTCACCCTTATTCTATAAGAAATATAAAAAACGAAGAGGATGCTTTTTAAGAGAAGATGCTGCTACCCATCTGTTGTTATAGTTTCTCTCAGTCACCTCTGACGTCACCTGTAGGATGGTATGAAGTGGATTCTCTTACACCGCCTCTACAACTAACTTATGAAATCCTACTTAAATTTTGTCATTGAAAATAATCTCAATTTTATATCTTCTTATATCGAGTTTCTTTTATACGTTTTTTTTTTGTTGATTTAATATACTTTTAATATTTTCATAATCAAATAATAAAATTAAGGCCAATGTCAAAAGTTATTCTCCTCTAAAATTATCTGGTCAAACACCCTAGAACAATGTTTCCAATTGATTTTGTAATTCTCAAAACAACATTATATCATATTTACAACTGAAACGTAATTCTACGTTCTACCATGTATAAATCTATAGTATAATAAAAATATCTACGCTAATATTTATATGTATAAACATTTTATATATGCATAGGATACGTGAAATAACTTTCGGTAATTAATTATATTATATGCATGAAATATACCCCATAAAATATAATTCTCCAGTTCAGAACAAGTGAGTAGAATTAATTTTGAATTATGATAAATATCAACGGATATTCTAAACGCTAACTTTGCAAAATGCCTAGTGATGATGCATATAAGCTGAATTTTTAATTTACTTTTGACAAAAAATTGTAATACGAATTCACTTCCAAAAGCAAATTAATTATTAAAAAGGAGCTGATTTGTTGAATTATTCGTTTTTAATTGACAAAGGGACTCGTGAGGCCACAAATTATAATATGTTGTCCGAATCACTGTATTTCTTAAACAAATAATTGCCTTCCGACCGGCCGCTTATCCATAAACAATTACATGTTGTAACGCTCGCCCCTCTATATAAAAATAAATATATTAGATATAATTAATTTAACCCTTTTCAATAAAATTATATATATGTGACCAGGATTAATAAGATATGTTTTGATCTTTCTAAATAATCTTTCTAAAGGTTTAATAATAGTCCGTTTGTAATATTTTGGTGTGATCGTCTTAGTATGGGTTTGCGATGTCCACGGGAAAGCCGTATTGCTAAAACAAACCCGCTTACCACCGGCACTAAGATGTTATTTGTTTACCTCCATCGATCAGAACCACAAAAATGCGTCGAATCAGGCGCAGCACATTCGCAAATCCACCACAAGACGCAATACCGCAAGTAGCAGTAAGCATCAATGCAACTATCATACGGATGGCGCCCCCCTCACAACACACCCTCATGATCCCTATCGAATTTGGTAACAAAGCTTGTATTGTTGTTGAGCACGCTACTAAGACGCTAATGAACAAAAATCCACGTATCATAGCGCTAATGCACTAAGACATGAAGTTGAGTATGCCTGTTACGCTTAAAAGTGCTACCAAACACACTCATCCCAATCCGAAAGATAGACGACGCATCGCTATGCGCTATGACGTCGCCCACAAACGGTATGGGTGTGCGATGTCCACGGGAAATCCGTATTGCTACAACAAACTCGCTTACCACCGGCACTAAGATTGTTGTTATACAAAACTGCACCAACGTATCATAGTAACACGCTACTAAGACGCCAGTGGACAAAACTCCACCTATCATAGCGCTAATACATTAGAACATGAAGTTGAGTATGCTTGTTACACTTAAAAGTGCTACCAAACACACTCATCCCAATCTGAAAGATGGACGACGCATCGCTATGCGCTACGACGTCGCCCACAAACGGTATGGGTGTGCGATGTCCACGGGAAAGCCGTATTGCTACAACAAACCCGCTTACCACCGGCACTAAGATTGTTGTTATATAAAACTGCACCAACGTATCATAGTAACACGCTACTAAGACGCCAGTGGACAAAACTCCACGTATCATAGCACTAATGCACTAAGACATGAAGTTGAGTATGCCTGTTACACTTAAAAGTGCTACCAAACACACTCATCCCAATCCGAAAGATAGACGACGCATCGCTTTGCGCTACGACGTCGCCCACAAACGGTATGGGTGTGCGATGTCCACGGGAAAGCCGTATTGCTACAACAAACCCGCTTACCACCGGCACTAAGATGATATGTCTAGGACACATCGGTTAGCGAGCCCAAGTTTACCTCGGCCCAATTGCTCGTGAAGCAGCATACACGCCCCCATAATATTCCTTTTCAAGTCTCTAATAATGACTAGTCATTTTGCTACAGTACTAGGAGCAATCGGTCACCCGACCACCCCATACAATGTTTATGCATCAAGGAGACCTTCTATAATATTGTTTTTGTATCATAGACCTTACTTTCATAAGTCATTTATATATAGGGTTCGGACCCACGACCCTACTATTGTAATGCATATTCATCATAGAGACCTTCTATAGTATTGCTTTTGTATCATAGAACTCACTTTCATAAGTCATTAATATATAGGACTTCAACCGACGACCCCACTATTGTAATGCAAATTCATCATGGAGACCTTCTATAGTATTGCTTTTGTATCATTGAGTTAATATCATAAGTCCCTAATATAGGACTAGTCATTGTGCTACAGTACTTCAGGCAGTCGGGCTCCCGACCACCCCATATATATGTACAACTGCAGGTATGTATCTCCGACAGCTCCTCCATACAAGACATCTATACATGAACTCCTTCCAAGACTTAGACAATTTTTAACAAATTTTCTAATTATCTTATAAATGTTATTTATCTTTATTTTTATAATATTTTCGACTCGTATTTCTATTATTTCATCATCACCATCATCATCATCACAGCCCTTCACAAGTCCACTGCTGAACATAGGCCTCCCCCAAGTAATGCCACAAAGCACGGTCCTGAGCCACCTGCATCCATCGACTTCCTGCATATCTTACCAGGTCGTCACTCCATCTAGTGGGGGGTCGCCCTACACTACGCCTACCGGTACGAGGCTGCCACTCGAGAACCTTTCTTCCCCATCGGTTATCGGTTCTTCGTGCTATATGGCCGGCCCATTGCCACTTCAGCTTACTAATCCGTTGGGCTATGTCGGTCACTCTGGTTTTACTGCGGATATCCTCATTTCTGAGTCTATCACGCAGAGAAACTCCGACCATAGCCCTCTCCATAGCTCGCTGAGCGACCTTGAGCGTCCTCATACGGCCAGCAGTGAAGGACCACGTCTCTGATCCGTAAGTCATCACTGGCAACACGCACTGGTTGTACACTTTAGTTTTCAGAGATTGAGGTATATCTGACGAGAAGATGTGTCGTAATTTCCCAAACGCTGCCCAGCCGAGTTGAAACCGTCGATTGACCTCTCGGTCGAAGTTCGACTTACCTAGTCGGACTATTTGTCCCAGGTAAACGTACTCGTCAACAACTTCAAGCATAGTGCTCCCAACAACTACCGGCATAGGTGTGACATGGACATTAAACATGATCTTTGTTTTGTCCATGTTCATCTTAAGACCTATCCGTTGGGAGGCACTATTGAGGTCATTGAGCATAGTGCTTAAGTCCTCCAGCGATTCTGCCATAAGGACTATATCGTCGGCAAATCGAAGGTGAGTGATGTACTCGCCATTGATGTTAATACCGTATCCTTTCCAGTCCAGTAGCTTGAAAACGTCTTCCAAGGCATCGGTGAAGAGTTTCGGGGATATAACGTCACCCTTGTCTTACACCTCTCTGCAGTTGGATAGGTTTCGAACTCTGGTTCTGTACTCGGATAGCCATCGTAGCCCTACTGTACAAACACTTCAGCACTTCGATATACCGACAGTCAACTTGGCACCGCTGAAGGGACTGCAGCACCGCCCAAATTTCGACGGAATCAAAGGCTTTCTCATAGTCCACATACGCCAGGCAAAGTGGCAAATTGTACTCTTCAGTCTTCTGTACAATCTGCCGCAGGGTATGTATGTGGTCTATGGTACTGAAGCCTTTTCGGAAACCGGCTTGTTCGGGAGGCTGGAAGTCGTCGAGTCTGCGTGCGAGACGATTCGTAAGACTCTCGAAAACAGCACGTAGACGCGGCTCAGAAGGGAAATCGGTCTGTAGTTCTTCAAGAGAGCGTTGTCGCCTTTCTTAAAGAACAAGACCACCGCACTTCTGCTCCACGCCTCTGGAGTAGTGCCACCATGGAGGACGGAATTGAAGAGCTTCTGAAGGACTTCAAGTACCGGTGTTCCACCCGCTTTCGGAAGCTCCGGTGTAATTCCATCCTCGCCTAGGGCCCTGCCGTTTTTAAGGTGCTGGAGAGCCATTCTAATCTCGCTTAGACTGACGTCCGGGATATCATCGGAATACTGTCGGATAAGACTTGCTCTTGGATCGTTACTCACACTTGCGTGTGGCTCCAACGATGATGTGTACAGCTGCCCATAGAACCTCTCAATCTCACTCAAAATCTCAGGTGTCCCGGAAACGATGCTGCCACACTCAGTCTTCAGCCTTGACAGTTGGCTCTTACGGGCAGACAGATCTCTGGCAAAGACTTTGGAGCCCTGGTTCCGCTCGATCGATTCTTTAATACGAGCAGTATTAAAGTTGCGTAAGTCTCGCCGCGTGCATTTGGAGATCTGTCTGTTCAGTTGCCTGTATGCTGTCAAATCTGTTCACGATTGCAGCCTCATCTCCCGTCTAACAGCCATGAGATTAAGAGTGTGATCGGAGAGTTTTTGTGTTCTTCTGCGGCGGGTCTTGCAGAATTTAGCTCCGACCGCATGGACAGTTTCCACGAGCTTGTCATTCATATCGTCCACTGCATTGCAATCTTGTAGGCACTGAAAGCGGTTGTGTAACTCGAGCTGAAAGTTTTCGGGATTTTGGATTAGAGCACGAGGGGGACGGAGCGTTGACTTCATTAGATGAGACCTCTCCAACTTAACGTTTAGGTTCAGTGTGCCTCTAACCATTCGGTGATCGCTGCCAGTTTTCACCCTTGCGATCACTGAGACATCACTGAACAGTTGGCGTCTGGTCGCCATAATGAAGTCAATCTCATTTTTTGTCGAACCGTCGGGGCTCGACCAGGTCCACTTCCTGTGGGGCCGCTTCTGGAAGAAAGAGTTCATCATAAAGAGTCCCTCTTTCTCCACAAAGTCGGCCAGCTGCTGGCCCCTTCGGTTCCGTTGCCCTACTCCAAATTTCCCTAACTTCAGCTCACCGTTTTCTCTTGTGCCTAGTTTTGCGTTGAAGTCTCCCATCAACACCGTGTAGTGGGTTTTGGAGGAATGCATGGCTTTTGGAAATATCCTCATACATTTCCATTTTGTATTATTTATCTTATTTTAAATATTTTTTCAAGTTTTTAATAAATTTATTTATTATGGAAGACAATATTTTGCTTTTAATTTACTATGTTATTGGTCTTATGTCTGAAATGTATTTATATTAACTTTATGGTTATTAATGTAATTATATTATTTAATATACATCTTTTAAGACTATTTTTGACGCCCCTTTATATTGAATTTAATTATTAATAATAAAATTGGGCCGTCACAATGTCATGCTGTAAAATTATGCAAAATTAATGAATCTTAACTGTAACCTCCAGATTAAGGAATTTAATATATTTCTAACGTACAAGTATGTATAAAAATGTCCTTGAGACCAAATTTTAATCATAACTGAGTCTCAACAGACACTAGCTATTTATGCAGGAAAAAATTATAGTGCTCGAGTGTGTATGCAAGTACAGGTACACTCTGTATTTCTTTTTTTTTAATATTAGTTATCTTAGTAATTAACATTACTAATATTTCTTTTAACCACTCCTGGTAAGCTTGAATCGCTTGTGTTAAGAGAGGTCCCTTTACTCTTATAGTTTGATTGGACGGCTATTCGTGAGACCGGAGAGATTAGGCGCGAGACCAAAAGCTACACTGGTGAAAGACCGCCAACTTTCTGAACCACTGAACTGACTTTGACAAGACAAGGGATTCGAGCTTGGCACCTCATGAACAACAGTCTTACGGCCACAAGACCAACGTGTGCGTGTAAGTTATTGTATGTCTGTATATTTATGACCGGATATAGCTGAAGCATAAAGGCTATTGAATTGCTAGGTGTCTATTGTGCCTTCTCATCCCAGAGTGTCATCGAACATATAACAAATAATGTTTGTTGTTCGTATTTTATGCAATGCCATACCGTTCATCAGATTGCGCTTAAACTTTGTCAACTTTTTTTATTTTGGTTCACAAATGGAATGTAACGTTTACATGGTTCAGGTAACATAAAAATTAAGAAACAAATGTTCATTCTAATAACAGTGAACACAGCTTGCAAAAGTAGACACGAAAACAAATAAAAATTAGGAAATGAAAAAACTCTAAAGTAATAGATATTAATTAATTAATGGCTAATCTAATGTTAGACCTTGCTGAGGCCATAGCATCATGAAAGATATCGAACATGATTTGTTATATAATTAATTATATAAATACGAATATTATTATAACTATTAGTCATTGTGTATAATGGCGAGTGATGACCTGCCACTGTTTTACAGTGTGGCGTGACAAAAGTCTTTTTGCGGCCCAAGCGACTGCCAGCTCTAGGGACCGACACATCTAAATGGTTGTGCGGACAGTTGATGATACCATGGATAATGTTATAGAGGAACATGACATCAGATGATTCCCGCCGCTTGGATAGCGATTCTAATTTGTAATGTGCCCAGCTAATCTGATATGAGGTGAGTGTCCCGCATTGGTTACTTGCATACGATAACTGGTACATAAACTTTTTCTGAATCCTTTCCAGTCTGTTTGAGTGACACTTGTACCCCGGATTCCAGACTGGGCTAGCGTGTTCCACAGTACTTCTCACCAAACAGTTATAGACCGGAATGATAAAACCAGAACCTTTAAAAGATTTTATTTGCCTGGATATAACCACGGATAACTTAGAAGCTTTTTTGTTATTGCGTCAATATGACTTCTAAAGCTGAGCGTGCTGTCAATTACTTGACGACTCGGTGGCACAGTGTCTTAGCAATGAGTGGTTGCGCTGGAGTCGCGGGTTCGAATCCCGCACGGAACTAGTAAGTTTGTATGGCCTACAAATAATTGTTCCGGGTCTGGATGTTTGACCTTGTGCAATTTATTTATTTAGTTTGTAAACTGCCCCCACGGTACAGGAGAAAATCCTAGTTAGGGGTAACGTTTTTTTTTTTAAATTAAAATGCCTAAGTCCCGAATTTCCGTGACCTCACCCAATGGCTCATCGCTTAACTTGTATGTTGCCTAGGTTTTATTTTTCCTTCTAGTTAACTTTAGATGAGAACATTTTCCAACGTTTAGAATCATATGATTTCGACAACACCAATCGTATAATCTATCCAATTCATACTGTAGAGCGATCACATCTAGTTTAGAGTCAATGATTTTGTACAGTTTTAAGTCATCTGCGTACGTTTTAAAATTAAATTCGATTATATTGGCTAGCCGTGGTAGCTCAGTGGTTAACGCTCGCTGTAAATATAACAGAACGCGAGTAACCCGGGTTCGATCCCCGCCGGCACCAATGAAATTGTTAATTGCAATTTTAAGTGCTGATTTACCACGTGCTCGGCGGTGAAGGAAAACATCGTGAGGAAACCTGCATGTCTGAGGAATAAGAAAAAAAAATATTTCGAAGACATGTGAAGTTCGTCAACACGCATTTGGGCAGCGCGGCGGACACTTTCTTGCCCTAAACCCTCTCAGAAATGAGGGGAGGCCTGAGCCCAGCAGTGGGACGTATATAGGCTGTAACTTTACTTTATATTGGCTAGGTCGTTTATGGAAATTAAAAAGTACAATGGACCCTGAGAGCCCTGGGGAACGCCTGAAGAAATCTCTCTAGCTGAGGATGAATTACAACGTAATGAGACCAACTGTGACCGATTTATAAGATAGGAATCGCACCAGCGCAGCAGTGAACCATGGATCCCTATTAGCATGATCAGCATCTACTTTACATCGTAGCATGCTCTTCTTTAGGTCGTGGTTGATGAGATCGAAGGCCTTGCTAAAATCGGTGTAAATACTGTGTACCTCTTTATTCCTATCCAGTGCACATACAATATCATTAACAAAACCGACTAAGTTAGAAGTTGTTGATTTTTTAGGCTGAAACCCATGTTGGTCTGGATGCAGGCGCTCTTTGACATGCCAATGTATTTTTTATGAACAAATTTCTCCAGAACCTTACCGAGTGCCGGAAGTATGGAAACAGGCCTGTAATTGGACGCATCAGCAAGATCTCCATTTTATAAACGGGGATGATGAGCGTCTTTTTCCATAGGTGGGGAAAAATGCCACTTCGGAGAGAGTGGTTTAATATATACGTAAGAAGTTTTGATATAATTTTCGCACACTTCTTTAGAACGCGTCATCTGAGAGGGGAGGACATTTGTGTTTCCTTTGAGACCATTAACATAAAACCAGATGAACTTAGGGTTTGAGCGTAAATGAGAAGCTGTGTTTTTTTAAAGCTAGAAAAACAACTTTTGATCATTGTATTGGTACTGTCGTGTGTTAATATCGTAACGTATGGGTCGACTCGACCAGTGAAGGACCACGCTTTCAAATACCAATGTAAAATAACACTTTAAATGCTGATGTGTTTCGTATGGTAAGTGTAGAGAACTGGTGATAGTTTTTACTGAAAACGAGTTATTCATATTGCTCCTCAGGGTGACGTCTCTGCATTTTGAGACTTATTTAAGGATAGATGTAGCCAGATGCTGCCAGGAGATGGAGCCACAGAGTTACACTTAACATCAGGTAGTCCGTATGCGTATTTGTTACCTTTATTTTATAAAAAATATAACACTTTGAAACTATGTGAAATTCAGAAAAACTTCGTGGCCTGCAATAAATGTCATCTTACTTCACCGCCGAGCACGTGGTACATCAACACGTTCGCTATAAATTTGACAGTGCATTAGCAACCCAAAATCGATCCCCGCCGACTTTAGTTAAATTATTCATTGTAATTTTCAGTGCAAATTTACAACGTGCTCGGCGATAATGAAAAGCATCGTGTTTGGGAAATATTTCAAAAATAACATGTTATGAAGTCCGCTTACACGTATTCGGGCAGCGCATCTTTCACTTCCTTGCCCTAAAACTCTTCAAAAATAATAGGAGACGGTGCCCAGGAGTGGGACGTATTAGGCTGTAATCTTACTTTACTTTTTATGACACTTAAATAATCCTCATATTTTACAAATATTTTAAAGAATATAAATACATTTTGTTAAAAATAAACTTTAGCAAAATTCTAAACCTCAAAAGCTTTCAAATAACCTTTGTATTAAAATTTTCTGAAATATTAAACGCTTCTTCTTATATTTTTACTATTTTTGAAATATTGTATCTGCAAACAATAATTTAAAACATTGAAATTTTATTGAAACATCTTTAATTAAAATCGTAAAAGTAGACTTCATCAGGAGGCCTATGCTGGCATGCATATACTAAGCTGTAGGATTCCTTGATTACAACCTTTTATATATCCCTGCGAGCATGCAGTTGTGCATACGCTGCTATATTCCGGAGTTCAGACTATGAGGTATTCCATCTTAATTCTCAGAGATAACAAAGTATATATACACTTTTTTGTTGTTTTCAGATGTCTATAACCTGCAGTTACCGTTACCGTCCTCGGGTGAACTGCGTGTTAGTTTGTATGACGTATTTTTACACATTGGCTAAGTGGACGTCAGCTCGATTGTAGATCTTGTGATCGGCTCCCACAGACACCTGTGTTCAGACTGTGAGGCTATTCCATCTTAATACTCAGAAGCGACAAAGCATCAGAATGAATTTAGCCTTGGTTCTTGGTCTTCATGGTTTGAGGCTGTTTGCAGATTTCCATTGACTGCAGTTACCGTTACGGCAATCACTGACCATCAGTTGGATTGTGTGCACGTTTGTAAACTGCACGTCTGCTGATCATATGATACAGGTACCTACAGGCACTTACTTATATATGTAGGTGTAAAAATCAAACCTATTATGTACAATATTTAACCTGGAAATATAGATATATATTTTATATCAATATATTTTCTTATCTAAAATTAAAATGTAGACGCGTAGTCACCCTATTGATTAAGATTATATGTATAATGTTTCTTTAGTTATTGTTACTCATCATACGACATTAGAATTGTATTGTAGTGAGCGAGGTGTTTTACCGGTCAAAGCGACATTTGAAACCTTTGCGTACTCCGTTGAGGGTTGAAGCTGGCCACCGTCACCGGAATTTGTTCTAGAGGATATTATTAGTACATACTACTCCTCGCGAGAGTGGCATGGCTGGTGAAGTGCGTAATTCAAATTCACATTTATTTATTCGTGAGTACAAGTAATGAAGACAACAGAAGTTAAAAATTAATTACTTTCCCTACATTCAATTAATTAAATAAATAATACTAAAATTTAACAATCACACAATTTGAAATTAAAATAAAGTGTTAGTACTCAATTAATACAATTATCATTATATTTTGTTTTTGTTTATTGATGCGTTACTTGATTATTCATTGAGTAGTAAATTTCTCAATTAGATATGTCTTCAATTCTTCTTTTAATTGTAGGTTTTGGATGATAGATCAAATAGGGCTTTCCAAAATAGAACTCTCTTTGATAACATTTTTAATTTATTTGCAAGTTATTTCTATGTCGACTGTTATTTTTTAATAATTTTTAAATATTGATTAAAACTACTTTTAAGGATTTTATCGCGTTTTATTTATATTAATTTTAATACCCGACGTTTCGGGTGCTTTCCAGCACCCATGGTCACGGGGGACTGAGGTGACTGACGTCCCGATGTCGAAGTTAACCCGGAGTACCTTCAGCTTTTTAATTATTGTCTTTGGTCCGATCTACGCAGAATGAACTAACTGTATTTTGAAGTCTTGCAGTGGTATGCTTGGGTTTAGTTTTAATTTTGTTAATTATAGGATCCCAAACAGGTGGTAGTACCCAGCCTACTTCTCTATTGAAATTAGGATGTTTTTTTAATTTCAATAGCCTCACGTATCATCCTTGGTAGAAATCGATGTTCTTTCGCGAGGATTTGTGGTCTTTCAAATCTGATGTAATGGTTGGGGCCATCTAGAATATGATCGCAAACTGCAGACTTCCCGGAACGTTGATGCTTCACGTCAGCTATGTGTTCTTTTACGCGGGTTTTGTCTCTTTTTTGTATATATGAGAGACCACAATCACAATCAAGCTTGTACACTCCTGCATCTTGTAGAGGAATATGACACTTGACGGATGGTAAGAACTGACTAATCTTCTTCGGCGGCTTGTAGAATGTTCTAATAGAAGCTCGCTTCAAGATGTAGCCAATCTTGTCTGTGACACCTCTGACATATGGTAGTGTAGCAGGCACACGCTCGACTGTGGCCGGCTTCACTCGGTCACTGTGACGGAGGCGCGGGCCCCGAAGCTTGTTGTCGTGCAGTACCTGCTTGACGTGCTGAAGCTCGGCGGCCAGGTGTTTGCTGTCACAGATCCCTCGTGCTCTCTGAAACAAAGATTTGCCCACGTTAGCTAACTGTGAAGGATGATGGTGAGATTCACCATTTAAGTATCGGTTTGTAGGGGTCTTTTTTCTATACACAGTATGACCTATGGTGTTGTTAGGATTTCGGATGACTGACATATCCTACAACTAATACGCTTAAAACAACTAGCGATCTAATTAAGAAATACTCCGATAAATTGAATCTAGACGTCAATTCGATGATACCTTCGTGTGCAAAACCTCCCAAATTGTTTGGGTTACCAAAAATACACAAACCTAACGCTCCATTACGTCCAATAGTGAGTCAAATCGATTCGCCAACGTACAGATTGGCTCAACACTTAGCCAAAATATTATTACCACTCAGAGGACACACAAGAGCACATACTAAGGATTCATACCATTTTGTCAGTGAGATAAAAGACCTACGTCTTGCTGACAATGAAACCATGGTCAGTTTTGATGTTTAGTCTCTATTTACATGCCTACCTGTTGAAGACTGCATCTCAATTATAACTAGGAAGCTAGATGAAAATAACATGCCACCAGAATATGCAGTACTACTAAGACATTGCCTTACATCTGTATCTATTGTAGAAGGAAGAGTTTTACAAGCAAGTAGATGGTGTTGCGATGGGCTCACCTGTATCTCCCATGTCGCCGATATATTCATGGAAGACTTTGAGGAGAAAGCCCTCCTTACTGCACCTGTTACCCCAAGGTTCTACAAGCGGTACGTAGACGATACTTTCACAATTTTACCATCAGACAAAGTAACTACATTTTTAGAACATCTTAATTCCATAAACCCTAAAATTAAATTTACTATGGGTTTAGAGGCAAATAATTCCTTAGCTGTCCTAGATGTGTTAGTCATCCGAAATCCTAACAACACCGTAGGTCATACTGTGTATAGAAAAAAGACCCATACAAACCGATACTTAAATGGTGAATCTCACCATCATCCTTAACAGTTAGCTACCGTGAGCAAATCTTTGTTTCAGAGAGCACGAGGGATCTGTGACAGCAAACACCTGGCCGCCGAGCTTCAGCACGTCAAGCAGGTTCTGCACGACAACAAGCTTCGGGTCCCGCGCCTCCGTCACAGTGACCGAGTGAAGCCGGCCACAGTCGAGCGTGTGCCTGCTACACTACCATATGTCAGAGGTGTCACAGACAAGATTGGCTACATCTTGAAGCGAGCTTCTATTACAACATTCTACAAGCCGCCGAAGAAGATTAGTCAGTTCTTACCATCCGTCAAGTGTCATATTCCTCTACAAGATGCAGGAGTGTACAAGCTTGATTGTGATTGTGGTCTCTCATATATAGGGCAAACAAAGAGATCAATTAGAACCCGCGTAAAAGAACACATAGCTGACGTGAAGCATCAACGTTCCGGGAAGTCTGCAGTTTGCGATCATATTCTAGATGGCCCCAACCATTACATCAGATTTGATAGACCACAAATCTTCGCGAAAGAACATCGATTCCTACCAAGGATGATACGTGAGGCTATTGAAATTAAAAAACATCCTAATTTCAATAGAGAAGGAGGCTGGGAACTACCACCTGCTTGGGATCCTATAATTAATAAAATTAAAACTAAACCCAAGCATACCACTGCAAGACTTCAAAATACAGTTAGTTCATTCTGCGTAGATTGGTACAAAGACAATAATTAAAAAGCTGAAGGTACTCCGGGTTAACTTTGACATCGGGACGTCAGTCACCTCAGTCCCCCGTGACCATGGGTGCTGGAAAGCACCCGAAACGTCGGGTATTAAAATTAATATAAATAAAACGCGATAAAATCCGTAAAAGTAGTTTTAATCAATGTATAGTGTTCGCGTAAATATAAGAAATCATTAATTTTTAAATATTTAAAAGTGTTTTATTCTTCAATTTCATAAATAAAATATGTTTAACACGTTAAATATCAATATTATTTTATTATATTAGCATCTTTAATAAAATATCCCCGTGTGTAAAAAAGGACTTACTCTCTACATCAAGCAAGCGATGCTTCAAAAGGATGTACAATTTACAAACTGTCTAGACTACGCCAGAATAAAGAGGAAATTGCACTTCTCCAAGTATATTTATACAGGACTGTTTAGTTTTCGAGTTATATTTATGAGTGTTCTTATACCATGTAAATTCTAATGTCTTCTATAAATTTCAAAAAGAACAATGGCGGACTTAGAGCTCTTCTTAAAGCCATAAATCTAAATGATTTTATTTTCACTCACATTTTTCTTTTTATAGAATAAGGGGTGACAAACGAGCACATAGTTCATCTGATATTATGTGGATGCTGTCACCCATAGATATCCACATCTATCGTCAATTTAGAAATAAATTGTAGTCATCCTTGAGGACTAAGATAGAATGATTCGTTTCCAGTAAAAAGTATCCCCGGTTCTTGATTATATACACCAAAAAAAAAACCAATTCAAGCTAGTATGTTTTGAAACCATGGTCAATGGTCAAGCCGACCTACCTATTCACTCTACATGCAAAATATAGCTGAAGCGTCGCTTTACCACGTATAATATTAAATCTTTTTATTTTTATCACCGTAAGAATATAAAATTTCTTAAACCAAACATCCATTTTATGTCAACGCTCGTTTCAAAATGACGTTCATCGTCTCAACAGCAAAAGATCATCCTAAAAGTGACTCTTTTTGCTAAATTCATTGACATATTCATCTCCCAGTCGTAACTGTGCATAAAATATTACACAAAAGTTCACTGGGCACTAGTTGACTATAGCACAGCTCTTTTGAGCACTCAACCGTGAAAAATTATTCACACGTACCTAAGAGAACATAATACAGGCTTGGATAAATTTACGTTACACAACAAAAATATTCGTAAGCTTTTGTCACAGCGTAAAGAATAATTGAGCAGTTATCAAACTAAGTTACTACTATATATTAGTGTTCAGAATTATGTACCTCACAAGGAATTTCGGTTACGGCAGCCAGTTTTAATGGAAACTAGCCATTGACACAGGATATAATCATGGTGCACGAGTGTATAAAACATAAATAAATCTATATTCCCTCGCTGTCATTATCTGATAGGACAGTAATTCGACACTACAGGAGATATCAGGTGCTGGACCAATGGCTTTATGTGCTGCTTGAGGTACGGGGTTGAAACACCGCCAACTTCTGGCTCCGGGATTCTACTAAGAATTTCTTGACAAAAAGCCTATTAACTGATTTTGGTTCGACACGAGGTTCCAAACCGGGTTTTCATGAACAGCTGTCGCGCTTACGACCACTAAAATGAAATAATGCGAAATATCTTAATTTTTTCGACGTATGAAATTAAATTTTGGTTTTCAAATGTAATTTAAACTCACTAAATCTGCTATCGTTTCGAAATGATATTTCTCGCCGGATTTTTAAAGAGATTTAAATTTCATTAGGTCTCTAGTTTCTAGTCCCTCAGAGAACAGCGATCTTGCTGTAATCAATAAATGAGAAATTAGTAGTCGTGAATAGTATCGGCAGACTGAATAACACTATATGAAAATATCCGCCCGTTTCATGAATATTGAACGTGCACTCTTGTCGAGAAAATTTTCCAATAAAATAATAAACTCTATATACCTAACTCGTTAGGATTGCGTTTTGAACTCCAGAAATGTCCGCGGATATTTTGCCTACATATACATATACAAAAATGCAGATGCGTTGTCACCACAGAGGACTAAGCCTCATTTCCAGTAAAACGTCCCCAGTATTCTACACTCACTATACGAGCCGACTCATTTTTGCTACAACTTTATTATTTTTTATATAATCAATAAAATACTTTTTAATATAACCTTTTTTACATAGTTCAACTATTTAATACTATAAATATTCATTAATAACTAATTAATAATAAATTATCATTAATTATAAAAAAATCTAATGGTGTCAGTTAGGTCGACGTTAGTTAAGACTCGTGTGTAAGACTCGTGTGTAAGTTAGTGAAGACGAAGTACGTAATTCTAAGTCACTAAGTTTAAAAGCATCTATGAAATGTGATTCAAGATGAAACTTTACCTCAAAGTTTCCATTTGGTTATATAATACAATTTACGAGTAGTTGAGTCGCTTTGATATAATCGTTGTGCAAGGTAGTGACCACTTTTTGCTTTCCATAATGTAAAATAAAGCAGCAGCCATTTTAGGTGCTTGTTGATTTTTTTAACTTGCAGCAAATTTTTATATTTAGTATACTAGTTTTTGAGTGAAGCTTTAAATTCTGGCTCAACAGCATACATTAAAGGTGTAATAAATGAAGTAAGTTACAACTTGTATAGGTCGCGTCATACCTATTAAGTAAGATGAACACAGCAGCATAAAACTACTTATTTGCGCTCTTATTTTGTTAAAGCGTGGTCCTGTCCCGATCGTGCCGACGCATTCGAGCTACAGTATAATTCGCTACAACGTACCTACTACCTCGTACTCGTATGTATGTGTTGGTAAGTAGTATAAGTAAGTTTTTTAACTAAGCGTTTTTAATAAGAGATGCAGTAAATCATGACCTGGTTGCTAACCTCAAAGTTAGTATTACGCAAGTTGAATCTAGTCAAAGCATTATCGCAAAGCCATAAAATGATTAATATTTTGGAGTTCATTATTTAAAGTTGACTTAAACTTAAATTCTTTTCAACAGAGTTGACGTTAAGTTGAATTTCTTTTCAATTTACAAGGTTTCCACATTTATAAAGGCAGCGACATACTAGCATTTCTAGAGATACGTGTTTTATGTAAATAATATATATAACGGTTTAGTAAGCTGAAGTGGCAATGGCTCAGCGATATAACTCGTAGAAACGACACTGATTTGGAAGAAAAGTTCTCGTGTAGCATCATTATTGATCTTTGTACTGGGATGAGATGTGTAGGGTGGCCCCACGCTAGGTAGAGAGATAACGGAACCGATGCGTTCAGGGAGCAATCTAACTTTAAATAAAAAGTAAAATCCAACTTGAAAGAATTTAGTTCTCTTTTTAGAAGAACAAAATGTTTTTCACGTAGCAGCTTCTGAAGTCCAGCTTTAATTGTTCTACATACTACATCGCAGCATTTCTATACTCAATACACTATGTTTTACTTTTTGCTAAAAGTTTCATTTTCATCAGCACACCTCAAGAAGCTTAAACAGTTTAAATAACTAAACAATGTTGTAAGTTATGCTGTTTTCAGAAAAATTTTTATAATTGAATGAAAAGGAATGAGTACGCCCTTTCTAAGAGTAATGCAGTAAGCATTACTCTTAGAAAGGGCGTACTCATTCCGCTACTTGTCTGCTATACTGTGAAACTAAATACTACAGCTGAGAGCGGATTTTAACTTAAGAACAAGTGAACTCAATTATCAGGTGTTCAATTGTCTCACTGTTGATAGTTTATGGGTGTATAATTTTGCCCGAAACTTCATCTGCGTGGTAGTCGAAATTAATATTTTTGCAACAATTAATTTTATCATTTGAGAAGTATAATTTTTATTCAATATATATTAAATGTAATACCTATAACAAGTGTTTATTTTACATTTACCACTTTTTTTATTGGATAAGGGTGATAAATAACACACATCCACCTGATGGTGAGGGGTTGCTGTGGTCCATAGACTTCTATATCTATGTCACCCAGCTTTTCTCTCTTGATCGTAACGCACAATGCTGCGGTATGCGGCATGCGGTGCCGGACACATAATCGCATGAAAAACGTGTAGAATGATCTCTTGTTCCGTTGCAGCATGCGTCAGCGGCGAAGGGCAAGCGCGGTGAAGTGGAGAGCACATACTCCGCTCCGCACTGCGCGGTGTTGTTCTCGTTGCAACGCTGCGGCGTGCGTTACGGGTTGACAATGGATTTGTTTGAAGACAATTTAATATAAAATTATCCGCAATTATACCTCTTTATATAAAAATAAAAACAAAGGGGGGATGCATATAAAAGCATATGGAAATGATAATATGCAATTAAAATAATGAAATGGTTAAGGAATTGGTTTAAAAAAAGTCGGGATTTTTATGATATAAAAGTTTTTATTTTCACAAATACAGTTTTTTAACGACTACTTTTACCAATTTTATTGCTTTTAATTTTCGGTGCGTTTCAGGTGCTTTATAGCACCCATGGTCACGGGGGACTGAGATGACTGTCATCCCAATGTCAGTATTAACATGGAGTACCTTCAGCTTTTTTTATTATTTTTATTTTAGTCCAATCTACGCAGATTGAACTTACTCTATCTTTAAGTCTTGCAGTGGTATGCTTGGGTTTAGTTTTGATTTTATTAATTATAGTATCCCAAGCAGGTGGTACCCAACCGCCTTCTCTATTGAAATTAGGATGTTTTTTTTTTAATTTCAATAGCCTCACATATCATCCTTGGTAGGAATTAAGGTTCTTTCACGAGGATTTGTGGTCTATCAAATCTGATGTATGTCTATCTGGTTGGGGTGACACCCTTGACATACGGTAGTACAGCAGGCACACGCTCAACTGCAGTCGGCTTCACTCGGTCACTGTGTCGTAGACGTGGGACCCGAAGCTTGATTCTGTGCAGCACCTGCTTGAAGTGCTGAAGCTCCGCGGTCAGGTGCTTGCTCTCACAGATCCCATATGCTCTCTGTAACAAAGATTTGCTCACGGTAACTAACTGTGAAGGATGATGGTGAGATTCACCGCTTAAATATCAGTTTTTATGGGTCTTTCTTCCATAGACAGTGTGACCTATGATGTTGTTAGGATTTTGGATAAAAAAACATCTAGGAAAGCTAAGAAATTATTTGCCTTTAATATAATATCATAATTACTGAATGGAATTTGGCACAGCGAGTGGTAACGATGGATAAAATTCATAGAAACAACATCCTGATTTAATATTTCACGGGCCATATTCATAAGCCGCTCTAATCTGTTTCTTGGCACTTGCAATAATGCCTATATGCATTCATCACTATTTCCTGTTCTTAATTTCAACTAATATACAGCAAAGTGCAAAACATCCACTATGTTTACTTGACATTTTGGGAACTTCAGACAGAATTTGTTGGTATTGTGCCTTTGATAAGCCTGAATATTTTCAAAGTCTATATGATGGTATATATTATCTTACAATAATGTAGAAAAATCTATAATTTGTGATACACTAAGTGTTTTAATATGGTTATATATTGATTCTAAGAGTAAATACTTCCAAGAGTTACCATTTAAATGGTAGTTACTGATTCTACATTTTAGAGGTACATAGTAATTGTATTCGAAAAAAGAGATACCTGTAATGCTGATGGAACATTGAGTTGATTGGAATTGTTACAACCAGGAAAAAACATTTATTTTGTGTGAGTGGTGCTCTCACAAAATTAGCAAGCAGTATATTGTACGATGTATGATCTAAGCTCTGTTGTTCTAGGTTCAATACATTACTCACTTTAGATTGCAACGAGGACGGACTACATGATTCAGATGGTTCCCGTTCTAAAGTTACATACTCACTTTAGATTGCAACGAGGGCGGACTACATGATTCAGATGGTTCCCGTTCTAAAGTTTAACGTGATGCTGCTTTATCAGTCTTTCGTCAGCAATCATGACACTCACGCGATGACGATGGCAACTAAAATAATATTAAATAAAAAAATAAGACAAAGTGAAAAAAATAAAATAGATTTGTTTACTTTAAACTGAAATATAAAGGTAAATATTACTTAAAACTTATTGACCTATATTATTAAATAATTAAGGACTGACTGACTACTAGTAGTCCAAAAACAATTAAAAATCGACTGTCTCATTTCTCGGTATTTGATAAAAATTGTCAATTTCGTAACTATCTGATGTTAGCTAGCTAATCTTATAGCCATATTATCAATAAGCTATTATGTTTGTCAGATATAGCTTGTGCATATGTTAAAAAATAAAACAACTTCATCATTTCATTCATTCATCACTATCAAATATCAGCACTAGAATAAATAAACTAAAAACTGTTGAACACTTACTTTTAACTGTTGTCACACTATAATGTGATCGGCAATATCACTCCATATGAGTTCTTGAGAATTTATTTGAAAAATAACAAACAAAATAACACAATTGCGACTATTTAGTTGTGAATTCTCTAGTACCTTATTACTTGTTAAATTGTGATTTCATTTTCATTTGCAATTCGCATGACATATTTCCTAGCTGTCAGATTTGATGTTGCCCCATAACTAACATAAATGCAATGAAACGAAATCGATTTTTATTCCATTAGTAATTTAATAAAAAAAATATTTGAGGCGCTTTAAGTTTTACACGCTTTTTAAAATATATTTTCTTTTATTTATTTAAATTCTTTTTTAAATGTATTTTTAAGAACAGTTTAAATGTGGAGTAGCGTATTGTTATGCTCTAAACAGTTCATGGTAAATCAGCTGAAAATTCACTTGTTTAATTATCATAACATGATTCCATTTTAAATGTATTGTTAAAACAGATGACAATAACAGTTAAATTGTGCGGTACCATTTTGTTATACTCTAAAAAATTAATAGTAAATCAGCTAGTAATTCGCTTGTTTAATTATTATAATATCATAATATCGATAGCGATTCTATTATTATTCGATTAATAATTTCATAAAAAGATAATAATCTTGGAGGCGTTTTAACTTCTGCTCGCTTTTTAAAATGTATTTTCCTTTATTTATTTAAATTCTATTTTAAGTGTATTTTTAAGAACAGTTAATTGTGCGGTACCGTTTTGTTATGCTCTAAAAATTCATGGTAAATAGCTAGAAATTCACTCGTTTAATTATCATAACATGATTTCATTTTAAATGTATTGTTGCATGAATAAGTCAACTAGCGCCATCTAGTGTCAGGAACGAGAGCGAGGGGAGCTTTGCAGTAAATGACATCACAAATCTTTCGACCGACAGCGCCACCCGAAGAACTAAGTTTCTGGAAAATCTACACTCGAATACTCGTTGCCTGGCGCGCATTTACTTGAATGTTCGGGACGCTTCTTTGCTAATTATATAAATAGGCGCTGCAAGATGCGATCGGGGCAGAGTTGAACTCGGCGACACAAGCGAAGCTTCGGAGCGGAATTAAGTGAATTAGTGTGTTTAATTATTAGTGTTTTTAGTTTTAATTTGTGTAAAGTAAATTAAAGTGTTAATTTAGGTAATTTTATCGGCAACTTTTATTGTCACGAACCTCAAGCTCGTAACAATTGGTGTCAGAAGTGGGATAAAATCATGCCTATTTTACCTAAGGAGGAAACGGAGGGTGTCCGTACCCGAAGTCAACGCCAGCAGGAGACGGACCAACGAAGATTTGGTGGTGCAACGCCGCAGACGTCGGAGGGCCAGCCACTGGCTTCAGGCCCGTCGGTAGCTCCTACATCTGCAGCACCTGACTTAGGTGCTCTGATGGTGATGCTTCAGGAGCAGGCTCGCCGACAGGAGGAACAGGTCCGTCAGTTGAAAGAGCGGCTGCAGAGCGGACAGGAGGAACAGGCCCGCCGATTGGAAGAGCAGCTGCGGGGCGGACAAGAGGAGCAGGCCCGCCGACAGGAGGAACAGGCCCGTCGGTCGGAAGAGCAGATGCTCCTCATTAAGGACCTTCATGCTACCTTTGGGAAAGAAATAAAGGAGGTGAAGGATAAGGTTGCTCAACATGACAACCGCCTGTCGGAAGCTGAAACCCAAATCAAGGAAGCTAAAACCCAAATCGACCAAGTGAACAATCGGGTTGATTACGTGGTGGCTGACGTGAAGAAAACGCTGCACGATCTCAAACTGGGTGATGGAACTACAGCTCCCGTAGTAGCTACTACACCTTCGCTACGTGGGTTCAAAGTGCCACCGTTCGACGGGACTTCTTCCTGGTCAGCCTACAAAATCCAGTTCGAGGCTGTTATGAAGGCGAACGGCTGAAATAAAAATCAGGCCATGACTGCTCTCACACTAGGCCTGCGTGACTAGGCCTTAACAGTTCTGGAAGCTCTCGGTGAGGAAGTGACTTATGAGCAACTCCTTGAGGCATTGGAGGCGAGATATGGTGACGCTCACCTGGAACACGTCTTTCGTGCGCAGCTTAAAGATCGTGTGCAGCGCATCAACGAAAACCTGCAGCAGTGGGCTCTAGAAGTGGAGAAGCTGGTGCGAAAAGCATACCGGTCTGTACCTGCGCTCATTGAAGGGAACCTGGTGCAGACATTCATCGACGGCATCCGCGTCCTGTAAGTCAGAGCTGCTGTGAGGCTCGGGCACCACGAGACGCTTAAGGATGCCTTGGCCCATGCACTGGAAGTGGAAGCCGTGCGGCAGGATCATCGTTCCCATCGCGTCAGGGAGGTTGCAGCAGCTACAGTTTGCGACCGCAACAAAGGATACAGCCCAAGGTGCTATGGCTGTTGGGAAAAGGGTGATCTTTTATCCAGCTGCCCTAAGCGAACCCTAGAAAGGGAAATTGAACGATCTCAGGACTGTAGTGCGGCCAACAGCACCGCCCAGCAGCGGCAGGGAAACGAGTAAAAGCCAGAACTGCGGGGCGGGTGCTGGCTGATGTTAAAAGAGCCCCAAGGATCTCGATCTCACAAACCCATGATGGGAACAGCCTAATCATAAAGGGCGAGATCAACGGAATGCCGTGTAAGCTGACCATAGACACTGGAGCCTCTCGTACGGTTGTTAGTTCCCAACTTATAAGTCAGTTCCTTGGGGACTCCGCTTACATCCGAGAACGCATTAATTTGGTAACAGCCACAGCGTATACCCGTCCGTGTAGAGAAGGAAATGGAGTTGAAGCTAGGAAACGTGATCTACCTGCATAATGTCATCGTGGCTGATATAATGGACGACTGCATCCTAGGCCTAGACTTTATGAGGAATAATTGTTGTGAGATCGACGTTAAGCAAGGTGTTTTGAAATGTGGACAGGAGGAACTTTTTATGGAAGGTGCGTTACCAGGGAACGTGTACAGCATTAAGAACATTGTTCTTCCGCCGAGATCGGAAACGATTGTTCCGGTTAGTCTTCCTCGAAACGCTGGGCAAGCTCACCGTTGTGTACTTGTGGAAAGGGTAAACAATGACCTTCCATGGAAAGTAGCTCGAACCTTGGTCAGGACCACTGACATCTCAGGAGTACGTGTGCTGAACCTTTGCGACCGGGAACAGATTATAGAAAAAGGCACACTGGTTGGTACTTGTGAGGAAGTGGATTGGTTACGTCAGTGCCAATATATATCGAGTGGGACCCCCAGCAAGGATTCAGAAACGAGAGTGACCACACTTTTGGAAGACTGTCGCAGTGTTCTGTCCCCGAACGAATTGGTCAAGGCGAAGAAGTTGTTACTCGAGTACGCCGAGGTATTCTCATCAAACGATGCTGACAGGAAAGACTGGTTTAGTTCAACACAAAATAAACACAGGTGAAGAGTTGCCTATCCGTCAGCGGCCAAGAAGATTGCCGGTAGCACGTGAAAAGGAAGTGGAAACCATGATTAAGGGAATGGTGAAGGATGGTGTTATTGAACCTTCATATAGTCCATGGTGTTTACCCGTGGTACTGGTAAAGAAGAAGGACGGTAGCTTGCGGTTTTGTGTTGACTACCGCCGTCTGAACGACGTTACTAAGAAGGATAGCTATCCCTTGCCAAGAATTGACGACACGCTGGACATGCTTACAGGAGTAAAGTGGTTTAGCACGCTGGACCCAAAAAGTGGCTACTGGCAAGTTGAAATTGACCCTAAGGACAAGGAGAAAACTGCGTTCTCGACGGGAAAGGGTCTGTGGCAATTTGAAGTAATGCCGTTTGGGTTGTGCAATGCTCCAGCAACGTTTGAAAGGCTGATGGAACTTGTACTTACCGGGCTAATTGGCGATGCCTGTCTGGGCTACTTGGATGACATCATCATCGTAGGCCGTACGTTTGAGGAACACCTTCAAAACCTGGAACGCGTGCTCATGAAGATTCAGAGTGCCAACCTCAAGTTGAGCCCGAAGAAATGTTCACTATTCCAACGGCAGGTTAACTTTTTGGGGTTTGTGGTGTCGGAAGAAGGTATCCGCACAGATCCAGAGAAAATCGCCGCTGTTAAGGATTGGCCGGTTCCAAAAGACAAGACGCAGGTTAGAGCATTTTTGGGTTTGTGCTCCTATTACCGGCGTTTTGTGAAGAACTTTGCGGATATAGCCAAACCTCTGCATAAGCTAACCGAGGAGAAGCGACATTTCTGTTGGGATGAAAGTGTTCATTCCAGGAGCTCAAGGACCGTCTGTGCAAAACACCTATTTTGGGATACCCTGATGCAAGCAAAGAATTTATAGTTGACACAGACGCAAGTGATATAGGACTTGGCGGTGTGTTGTCTCAACGGAATGGTGACCAAGAGGTCGTGATAGCGTACTTCAGCAAGTCGTTGTCAAAACCGGAAAGGAACTATTGTGTCACAAGACGCGAATTGCTAGCTGTGGTAAAGTCGTTGCAGCATTTTAGCAAATATCTTCTGGGGCGAAAATTTCACTTACAAACTGACCATGCTGCACTAAAATGGCTATTGCAGTTTAAAAATCCAGAAGAACAAGTTGCGAGGTGGATTGAACTACTGCAGGAATACGACTTTGAGATCGAACATCGCAGCGGGAAATCTCATGGCAACGCAGATGCATTATCACGAAGACCTTGTCCTGAAGATTGCAAACATTGTACTAGGCAAGAGAGTAAGGAAGTGGTATCCGTGAGGATGCTCAGGGCAGACCACCTCAGCAACGAGTGGAAGGACAGCTTTCAACGTGCACAGCAGGAAGATCCGGACGTCAAGCCGATCCTGGAATGGATAAAGGCCAGTGCTCCCAAGCCTAAGTGGAGCGACGTCTCAGCAATGAATTCAACCACTAAAAGCTATTGGGCCCAGTGGGACAGCTTGCTGCTTCAGGATGGAGTTCTGTGCCGTAAATGGGAAAATGTTCGGGGAGACAGCTGTCATTTACAAATGGTTGTCCCTAAAACTAAAGTACAGGATGTTCTACAGCTGTACCATAATGATTATTCAGGAGGCCATCTGGGAGTTAAACGAACTCTACTGAAGATCCGAGAACGGTTTTACTGGGTCCACTGTCGAAACGATGTCGAGGACTGGTGTCGCAAATGTACAAGTTGTGCGGCTGTAAAGGGACCTCAGACTCGTATTGGAGGTGCATTGAAGTTGTACAATGTGGGTGCACCATGGGAGAGAATAGCCATTGACGTGGCGGGGCCGTTTCCGGAGAGTGAAAGCGGTAACAAGTATTTCATGGTTGTGATGGATTACTTCACTAAGTGGCCAGAAGTCTTCGCCATTCCAAATCAAGAAGCTTCAACAGTTGCAGATAAACTAGTTCATGAAGTCTTCTGTCGTTTTGGAGTACCTTTAGAGATTCACAGCGATCAAGGAAGGAATTTTGAGTCTCAAATATTCCAGGAAACTTGCCGAGTTATGGGTACTCATAAAACAAGAACGACTTCTTATCATCCGTAATCTGATGGAATGGTGGAACGATTTAATCAGACATTGGAGAGGTACCTAGCAAAAGTTGTAGACAATCGGCAACGAGATTGGGACAAGCACATACAACCGTTTTTGTTGTCATATCGAAGTTCTGTTCACGAAAGTACAGCAGTGACACCAGCTTTCGCAAACTTTGGAAGAGAATTACGGCTGCCTGCGGACCTGATCACCGGGATACCACCTGATGCCCCACGCAGTATAACCGATTATGCAAATGACTTGCGGAACAAAATGAATGACATTTATGAGCACGTCAGACAATCGGGCCAGCAAATGTCTGAGAAAATGAAAACCCGGTACGACCGCAAAATGAACAATAAAGGGTTCAACGAAGGTTCATTAGTGTGGTTGCACAATCCAGTCCGCAGCAAAGGGAAATCTCCTAAGCTTCAAGCTAAATGGGACGGCCCGTACCGGATTGTAACCAGGATCAACGATGTGACCTACCGGATACAGAAAGGCGCAAGAGGGACTCCTAAGATCGTCCATGTGGATCGCTTGGCGCGTTATTATGGGACCGATAATGCTCGGGACGAGCATGTCTTAGGAGGGGGCAGTGTTGCATGAATAAGTCAACTAGCGCCATCTAGTGTCAGGAACGAGAGCGAGGGGAGCTTTGCAGTAAATGACATCACAAATCTTTCGACCGACAGCGCCACCCGAAGAACTAAGTTTCTGGAAAATCTACACTCGAATACTCGTTGCCTGGCGCGCATTTACTTGAATGTTCGGGACGCTTCTTTGCTAATTATATAAATAGGCGCTGCAAGATGCGATCGGGGCAGTGTTGAACTCGGCGACACAAGCGAAGCTTCGGAGCGGAATTAAGTGAATTAGTGTGTTTAATTATTAGTGTTTTTAGTTTTAATTTGTGTAAAGTAAATTAAAGTGTTAATTTAGGTAATTTTATCGGCAATTTTTATTGTCACGAACCTCAAGCTCGTAACAGTATTGTTAAGAACAGAGATGAATAACAGTTATATTCTGCAGTAGCGTTTTGTTATACTGCATAGAATTCATTGTAAATCAGCTAGTAAATCGCTTATTTAATTTTCATAACTACAAATGTGAAGACGGTTGTTAACGTTTTCAACCAAGCCGATAACAACGGTTGTTTTTAGCTTGAAATTGATAAAAATATTTTTTGTGCAATAAGTTTTTCTCTTTCGTAAAGACTTTTTTTGAGCTACAAGTAGCTTATTTTCAAGAACCGCAATTATAATTTTGTCCTTTATACAAAAACTAGGAAAAACAATGTAACTTTTTGCTGTCGATAATGATAGTGGTATTTTAACTCGATGTAGAATCTTTGCTTGTTAGGTTTGGCTTCGAGGCCATCATTGGGCCACTTTTTAACGTATTTATTTTATAATATTTTTGTAAGTGGAGCTCTATTTGATTTATTACCTAATCGTAGTAAGTTTAATAGTTAAAAAAATAAGAGATCATCTTAGGTAGGTATTTACTTTTATTTATTTAGAAAGTATTAATGTAAATAAAATAATATAATTTTATCACACAACTAACGCCCTCATTAGCAATGGTGAAAGAATTTTCAAAATCGGTCAAGTATTTCGAGATTAGCTAATAAAAACATATTCACAGAAAGTAGCGCCCTCTATAATAAAAATGCATCCTACATTAGATATCTATAAATATACATAACATTATAGCGGTAAAAGGATTTTACGAGTTTATCTAAATAAATATATTCGTTGAAAGTAGCGTCCTCTATCATAAAATGCATCGTACGTTACACAGTCATAATAGAATCGTAATTATGAAAGAATTTTTATATCGGTCAAGTAGTTTTTAAGCACCATTGCAAAAAGCGATTCAGCTTAGCCACCCGCACACACAGTAAAAACGTAACCATCCTTTTTCGTCTATAGTCGGATAAACAACTGGTTGACTACGGTTGCGTATCGGCTGCTTTGGATAAATATCCGTTTTCAACGGTTGCTTTACAATTTACTATATCACTTCATCAATAATTATCGAAAAGTTTTATTAGCATTGTAATAATGACACCGTAAATAATTGATTAAAAAAGGGAATTGATTTTAATGAAATTTGTGACTGGCAACATTTTTTATTTTATCCACAAACAAATGAATTACGCATTTACCTAATTTTATTTTTATCATTTCAGTACCTTTTTTTTTGTGCAAAAATATTCCCCTCTTTTTTATGATAAATGAATACCGCGATTAATAACCATAAATAAAGATATATTTTTTTTAACAAATGCATATTGTTGGGTGTTCCATAGCCGAAAATGGGCATCCCCCTTTCTTTCTTCCTCCTTCTCAAACAAAGCACAAATTTCAAAACTATTGTTCATGTTGACATGTCTGCTTTGGTAACTGCGGCAAAATCAACTGACCACTTCTGCGCAGAAATGCTAAACGCTGCGTCGTTACGATCAAGAGACCAAAGCTGTATTAGATGGAATGTCTCGTTTCCAGTAAAAAGGGTCTTCGTTTCCATACGAAACAAGCAGCGTTAAGCTACATGTGATGAGAACCGGTGACCTTTTGTACTTGTAACCAGACATTCCATCTTACACTTCATCATTTTATATCTTTATTGGGTAACAAACAAACAAACCTGTCACTTGGGACAGTGTATTCTCTAGTGCGGCCATTGCAAGGCAACCGCCACTACACTTCAAAAACATAAGAGAACAAGCTATTAAAATAATATATGAAAGTTTTTAAGATCTTAAAAATATTGTTAAAAAAGTGACTTGTTGTTAAAAAAGAATGAATTCGAATTTAAATTTATCGAAGCCATAAATGGCTGTCTGGTACAATCACAATACTAGCCTAGCGGTTTTGGACACAATGGCGTGATGTATACTCTAAAAATACTATCCTTCTTCTGGAGCAGTCTAGTGAAAAGGAGTACACGTATTAATAAACAGAATTATTCTGCAATAATCGGCCACATTTGTAGAGAAGGTTTATATTAAGCAATAAAGGCAAATGGTGAAGAAAAAAATTATTTAAAAAGATCTCAAACATTCTGTTCTTTTTTTAAATTATTTGTACTGCACTATTTTAACTGATTTAACTGATGACGCACGCACACATTTGTAAGGGTCGATCGGTAGGCAAAAACGTTGTTGTCCATAAATCACATTAAATTTGGGATAATTTCAAATAAAAGTAGAAAAACTGCAATAACGGTACATCGTTATTTATATATTTGAACTAACTTTAAGATTTGGCTACTATTTGAAAAATAACCCTGTATAGAAAGATATTCGAAAAATTATTTTTCTTTTGAGCGTTGAAATAAAACATATTTCAAGGAGCTAGAAGAGCTTCTTAAAACGTTTCAAGTACAATAAGATGCGAAAAGTATGGGATTAAACAGAAATATGTCGGTAATCCCGATTATGTTACGTTAAACATTCAAAGCAATCTTATATTTCATCAACACTCAGACGTTTCAATGTAGAGTGACCTCTTCTAAGTTCTTACCGAGTCGAATCAAGGTAGCTAAGAGGCTAAGTGATTGTCGTAAAGTTTAGTAAGCGAGCAACCTGGATTCGATCTTCGCCGGTACCAATTAAATTGATAACTACAATTTTAAGTATTGTTTTACCATGTTCCATGGCAGAGGATAACATTGTGAGGAAACATATATGTTTAAGGAATTAAATATAAAGAGGAAATGTAAAGCAACTCAAGCAACGCTGCAGACTTATTCCCCATTTATAGTCAAATAAAACGGTAATTTTACTAGACATAGATAATGATCGCTTTATAACCGATATTGGCCGTAAGAATATAACGATATTTGGTAATATCTGCTGTCAAAACTATTGATTGATATTGATATCGTTACGAATATCTTCGCAAACTTTACGATTTATTGTTAAGTTTGCGAATAACTTTGCGACCATTGTTGATAACCGGCTAACTGTTCATTACGATCGTAAGCTGTTAAAAAAATTGTTTGGGAGTTTTATTGTTTAAAATCCATTACGGACGGATATTACTGTAATTGTCTTTATATCCGGTTCTCTACACTCACCATAGGAAACAGCTTATACGCTGGTATTCTTTCACAGCGTGGTTCTTCTCCGGTCGAGCTGACCCATTCGTTTCTCACACACTACATATATAAATCAAGTTTCTCTTAATTTAACCTTCTTATGACACCCATGGGAACTTAATCTTTTTGCAATAACTTTACCAGTAACTCACAGCCAATATATTATACATCACTGTTAGGTAAAAACCTCATCTTATTTCTGAGAACATGTTTGGCGGACTTTACATATTGCAAAGTTTTTTTAAAATATTTATTTATCAAAAGCATTTTTACATATTTGCTTGATTTGTACCATTAAACCAATTATAGTTTGTAAAGGTACTCACATTCGCAACTAACGCACTGCTTTACATAAATATTTAATTAATTTACGAAAAGTTACAAAAAAAATGTGTACACATGTAAATATACCTTGTTTATTGGTAAGTGGTAAAATTGATTTTGTAAAATTGCGGGCAAAAAGACGCATAAAGATATACTGTTGAGACGAAACTTTGCTTGCAATTGTGAAGAGCTTTGTTAAATTATTATAACTTAAAATTTCTAACATATAAAGCGGAGGCAGGAACTTGTTACAACTTAACTTTTGCTACAGCTAAATTTGCTCAAGATATACATAAATTACATAGCTCAACAGGTGTTTTGGTAAATTTAGGCATGAAAGTAAGAATGCTTTTCAATTTGTACTTATTAAAATGTTATGAAATTGATCAATTAATAAATATTAAATATTACTTATTGGGAACTTATTCAAAATATTTGTTGTTATTATTTTTGTACTGAAAGTTTAATTCAAATGAGTAGTATTTATTGATAGATGAATTCCATATGTTAATGTAAAATAAAAAAAAAACGTAAAATATCAGTGCTATAGGATTCTATTCCGTTCATCCATTACACCCAATTTCTTCCCGACGGTAAATAATCACCCAGCATAGCTGCAGCGTGGCTCTACCACGTATGTGTTTTAGTATTTCATGAAAATAGTAGCAAAAAGTAATACATATGGAATGTTTTCTGCGCAGAGTGTTATCTCAGTGATATTTCATAATAATGGTGCTACAATATTGAACAAAGTTACTAAATAACCGCGTTGTCACGTTATATCAATAATAAAACTCATAACTTAACATCATAAAGTTCACGCTTGACATTCAAAACTTCTTCAAGATTTGAAATTCAAAAGCTTAATTTCTGTTTAATGTGTTAACTATGGGAAAAATTAAGTACAATAAAAAGTATATATTTCTTCTATTGTCTTATATAATCGTGTTGAATTATTTATTAAAAACAATTAAAGGCTCTTTAAAGCAATTTTTGAAATTGGGGTAACAATCGTTTTGTGTTATTTAAAAATAGTCCAAATTAACAAAATATTTAAAGTTAATAAGTATAATTTATTAATTTTATTAAATTTAGAACCCCTCTCCCATTGTTGATCACAGGACTCGCCACATCACAATGCCAGCAATTAACTGTCTAAGCTGCCTCAAGCTGTAGAACTAGTCTATACACCAAATCTGTAATATAACCAAGCTTTTCAGTCAATTTATTTATTCCGTTCTCAGAAACAGGTCCTTAGAATGCCTAAGTAAATGATTTATTATTCGAATATGGAAAAGCATTCTTACTTTCATGCCTAAATTTACCAAAACACCTGTTGAGCTTTGTAATTTATGTATATCTTGAGCAAATTTAGCTGTAGCAAAAGTTAAGTTGTAACAAGTTCCTGCCTCCGCTTTATATGTTAGAAATTTTAAGTTATAATAATTTAACAAAGCTCTTCACAATTTAGGGGTCTAATAACAAAGGCGGCAAAGTCCCATATTGATATGGGACTTTGCCGCCTTTGTTATACGGAATAAATAAATTGACTGAAAAGCTTGGTTATATTACAGATTTGGTGTAAAGACTAGTTCTGCAGCTTGAGGCAGTTTAGACAGTTAATTGCTGACATTGTAATGTGTCGAGTCCTGTGATCAACAATGGGAGAGGGGTTCTAAATTTAATAAAATAATAAATTATACTTATTAACTTTAAATATTTTGTTAATTTGTACTATTTTTAAATAACACAAAACGATTCTTACCCCAATTTCAAAAATTGCTTTAAAGAGCCTTTAATTGTTTTTAATAAATAATTCAACACGATTATATAAGACAATAGAAGAAATATATACTTTTTATTGTACCTAATTTTTCCCATAGTTAACACTTTAAACAGAAATTAAGCTTTTGAATTTCAAGTCTTGAAGAAGTTTTGAATGTCAAGCGTGAACTTTATGATGTTAAGTTATATATAAGTTATATATAGAGTTTTATTATTGATATAACGTGACAACGCGGTTATTTAGTAACTTTGTTCAATATTGTAGCACCGTTATTATGAAATATCACTGAGATAACCCTCTGCGCAGAAAACATTCCATACGTATTACTTTTTTGCTACTATTTTCATGAAATACTAAAACACTTACATACGTGGTAGAGCCACGCTGCAGCTATGCTGGGTAATTATTTACCGTCGGGAAGAAATTGGGTGTAATAGATGAACGGAATAGAATCCTATGGCACTGATATTTTACGTTTTTTTTATTTTACATTAACATATGAAATTCATCTATCAATAAATACTACTCATTTGAATTAAACTTTCAGTACAAAAATAATAACAACAAATTTTTTGAATACGTTCCCAATAAGTAACACTTAATATTTATTAATTTATCAATTTCATAACATTTTAATAAGTACAAATTGTAAAATGTGTGTGTCTGTATCATAGGCTTCTATTCCGATCACTTCTTAGATCCTATTTTTTTAAGGACGGAAAAAAAAATCATCTATTATATGGCTGCGGCGAGAATGACCACGCTCTCATAGAATACCAGCGTTAAACAGCATGATAAAACTTTAATATAACCTAAAAGAGTTTGCTTGAACAGAGAAATTTAACGCTGATATTCTTTGAGAGCAAGAGCCTACCATGCTTTCACGGGTTTCGTGAACGCATGGTAGGCTCAAGCGAAGCATTCATTCTTAGTTTTCAGAGGTGACAACGTATCTGCATTTTGATTCCAAAAATATACGTAAATGTCTATGTATCACAGCATCTACTTACAATCGGGTAGACTGTGTGCTCACTTGTCACCCTGTTCTTAAAAGAATTAAAAAAAATGTTTTACGAGATCTAATTTCCCGGTAACATTATTAAATAATATTTTCCGATAGGCTGTATCTACCGATCATTTCTTACTTTTCTGAGTGCGTTATAAAAATAACTCTAATGGACTCAACAAACTTTATCGTTCCATAACGGAGTTTAAAAGGAATTTACCACAACCCATAAAAGAATATTACTAAGTTTGGTTCAAATAATGAGAATTGAATGAAAACTTTTCAAGTAATAACAGCGTGGTTAGAATATTTTGTTCGTATTTTGCTGAAATATTCATTTTGATAATTGAGGTGTAAAAAGGGGATATCAAAGTTGTTCTTCAAATAGTTCAAATTAACGAATATTCTTCCTAAACAAAAAAAAATTGCTGATTATTCTTTCGTAAATAACCATTAATTAATTAAAATCTACTGCTATATATAGAACACTTCTACTGTAAAACTACTGGCTACGCGTGGCTAGGGCTTGAGGGTAAACGTCTTGTGTCTTTAATGTTGCTATTAGCTCGTTGTTGACTGGTAAAGAATGCCTAAAGACATTAAAGCCTCTAAGGGTACACTTAATGTGTGATACATAAAATACATGAACACTTACCCTTGTCAACCAGAGGGGTAGGCAGAGTCTACTGACGTCCATTGGGCACGATACTGTCGTACCTCTTTAGACTCTTTTATGTCCATATACCTATGCATACATGCTCGTCGGTTAAAGTTAATCTTAATCTGAACCATTTTCAATCTACCGGTAATATATTTGATAATGTTTAGTTTAGGATATCGGCAGACCACTTCTCCAACATAAATTTGCTTTGTCACTCTTTTCTCATTCATTTTTTCTACATAACCAAACCACCGAACAAACCAGTGTTTTAAAGACTTTTAAATCAACAAATAAATAAAAAGATTGAAGAAGAAATAAAATATAAAACAACAGTATTCACCGAAATGCAACGCCAGATTATTTTGTTTTAATTTGTTTGGATTTTCGACGTGACCTGGATTACATATGAAGGTCCTAGCTTTCCTAACGATGACGCTAACTCAGTTAGAAGGGTCTACATATACGAAACTGGACGTACTAATATTTGCGAATCGATTCGACAAATATTTTGGTGCTACATTACTTTTACTGTTTTGTTTAATCCATGTAGTGGCGGTGTATGTATGTCCACTATCCCATATCAGCCCGTGGGTGTCGTAGGAGGCGACAGAGGGGAACGATTCAGGTCATGGGTAGCAGCGTAAAGCTAATAACTACTTAAAATAAATAAACTGCCGTTGGCAACCTGCTTGCCAAGCGTGACAACTATGACAAATATATCTGCCATTACGCAATCTATAATGTTCAGCAGTGGAACTTAATAGTCTGTAACGTTAACGTTATAACTATGTTTTTATCATTTACTTGGTAGTGTCTTTGTATTACAGTGAATCCTACTATCTTGCGTATGGTGACAAAAACTGCAGCTCCTTTACGCTGGTAGCGATATATTGTATCTTAGTCCTCAAGGATGAAATCGCATCTGCATTTTGATTTCTAATACAGGATTAATGTAGGTGTCTATGAGCCACAGCATCCACTTAGCGGTGGAAGTTACTGGTAGGTGGACTATGTGCTCGCTTGTCATACTTATTCTATAAAAAATGTAATTGAGAGGAATAAAAGTTGTAGAGTAATATCCTCGTACCAGAAATTACAATGTACCCTACATTACTTACCTGACGAAGTGACAATATAGTTTTTTTTATTTTTATAAAACATAAGGGATAAGCGAACATAAAGTCCATAATGACAAGTGTCTGCAGTCAATGGGCACATCCAGCCAACTTTGAGGACGAAGACGGAATGCCTTACTGCCCGTAGTATTGATTCCACATTCCCTACAGACCGGAACGCAGCAGTGCGAGCACTGTTACTTAACGCCGAAAATAGATAAGTAGGTGATACCTGCCCAGACGGAATCCACCAAATACCACGTAAATCTAAATAATAAGACAATAGAAGTCGTAAAAGCGCGTGACCTTGTCGCCGTACATATTATGACTCGTAGGCCACAAACGCGCCCCCCCCCGAACGGGTTCCCGCCTTGTCGTGGCGGGGGGCTTAGAAGCCGTGGCTTGGTCACTCACAGCGAAACAAAGAGGAACCCATATGGCTGGTCCGAGGCGGAGGGCCGGCCCGAGGTGGCACCTCCGAGTGGGCTTGGGAAGCCCACTTAGGATGTGTGTTGGTGGACTGCGGTGAGAGGTGTGTCCTCCCCCACCTACCGCTGCAGCCGAGGTGGAGTCACGGAGGAAGAGGAGTGTTGGTATGGCGATGCGCCACTCGCCCTATCCTCCGCGACTCAAACGGGGCCGCACCGTTGATGCGGTGGTGGTGGGGCTGCGGGGGGAGAGGATTGTCGGTATTGCGAGGCACCGCTCTCCCTACTCTCCGCAGCCGAATCTTAGTTGGCGGCGGAGCCATAGACCAGATCCGCCGCTGGGGTCGGGAAGGCTAGTACTTCTAAGTGCTTGTTTTTCCTGGCCCCATGGCCTTCTTGCATTGGACGCGGGGACGTCCGTTGCGCAGATGTAATTAGAGGCCGAGAAGAAAGGCGCGCCATGTGTTCTGGTGCGCCTTACCTGTGAAGGAGAACGGGGTGGAATATTCCGCTCCCGAGGAGGTGCTGCCATGGGGCGGCAGGCACTGGTGGGGCTGCGGATGTGTGCGAAAGCGTTCCCGTGGCCCTGCCAATAGCGACAAAGGTGGAACACCATGGGGTTTTAGTCGGTGCGAGTCCGACATAACCCGTCCTTGCCCCCGCGAGGCGGGTATGCGTAGGCATTTCCCCATGTACAAAAAAAAAAAGGCCACAAACGCGCGAGGAGCGTTTGTTTCGGTCACCAGTGTTGTTTCGGGCGCAGAGACGTAAAAATGGTTCGAAGCATATCTAACTGCGGAAATTCTTCCACAAATTGCAAATTCTCAAATACAGGGATAATATTTTTTTTTTGAAACCGTAACCCCCACACTAGGATTTTCTCCTGTATCGTGGAGGCAGTTTACAAACATAAATTGCACAAGGACAAACATCCTGACCCGGAACAATTATTTGTAGGTCATACTAATACATTTTCCGTGCGGGATTCGAACTCGCGGCCCCCAGCGCAGCCATTCATTGCTAAGCCACTGCGCCACGGAGCCGTCAAGTTTATTTAAGTATATTTCATTTTAAGTACTTAGTGTTTTAAATAATGTTTTTTTTAATGAAATATACTTAAATAAAATTATTTACCTCAAGTACTACGATAGTCTCCGAAAATGTAACTGTTTTCACATTTCAATATCTATTGATTCTTAATCTAGTTCATGTCTATGACAGCTAAATGCAGCGATGGATTTATAGTATGCTTAATAAACAATATTGTCGCGTTCGTAAATTTTCAAAAACACGGCCGCAGGAGTCGAGCGCGAGTCAGTGACTTGACACTACTATCTTATATCGATAATTTATTATGTTTAGCTTACCTAGTTTTACCGATATGGGAATGATCTGTGAATTTTCGTAAAATATTTATAATAGTAATAATAATAATTCTTTATTGACATTTTCATAGTTCACATACTTTTTACAAATATATACAATACATTATGAGGACCAATTTGAAATGGGTAGAAACCTGAGTCTCCTCGCTAGGTTACTTAGTAACCTGTATTTAGGAGATACAGTCCCATCCCCCCTGTTGATTAAGAGTTCATAATTGTATTCTTTAAATTAATTTAATTTTTTGTATAAAGAAATATTTAGAGACAATAAATGATCTCTCTCTCTCTCTCTCCCTCTCTCTCTCTCTCTTTGTGTTTTTAGTTTTACCGATATGGGAATGAAATGTGAATTTTCGTATAATATTTTATCATTATAATTTTTTTTCTTTCTAAATATTTTATACCGTTAACCATTTATCAGAGATTATCTGTTTGTTTGTATTTTTAAATTACTTGATAATTTTTTATGCACTGTTAATATATTGTAAGGATAAGGAATTATATTGTAAGGAATGTAAACTGAATTCGATCTGTAAGAAGCCGGATAAATGTAAAATAACAAGCAATAGAAAGTCAGTTACAGATGTTTAAAAGTAATAAAAAATGATGAATATGTCACCCATATATTTATCTGTTTGTATAATGTTGTATTTATTTTATTTAAACATCTGTTTATTTAATAGAATGGCTATTATTCCAGGTTTCCAAAAATATCCGGATGTTAAAGATAAATGGATATAATTATCCTTAACGTTTTATTATATCCCCTTTTCTCTTATTATAAAACATCTAAAAGCTAAAGTTAAGACTAAAAGCGTCTATTACTAAGGCACCTTCAGTTAATTAGTTATAATTATCTTGCTGTGAGACTCCTGGACGATCAACGACGCTTAATACAAAGTTATCGACACGAGCGTTGCGCCGCACTATGCCCAAGTGAGAGTGAATGTGCAATGTTATTCTCTGTTTTTCGCACACGTTAGTTATTGAACCGAGTACACCTACCGACTACACCTACTGAGATTTTACGTTTTTATAAAATATACCTTAACGCAATCGTTTTATAGTTTAATATTTGTTGCATGAATGCTAGAGGTAGGTGTAGGCGTTATTGTGTATTTATTATTTGTCTATGTGTGATAGCTTCGAACCGATGACACGCGTTCCGATATTAATCCTTCAATCCCTATAAAATTTCCATGCAGCCACATGCGCCTGGCAAATCCCAAGCGATCGCATGCGACCGCACCCACCCACAGTACTTACAACCATTAAAACTTATATTTAGAGACTACTTTTTTATGAAGAAGTTTGGTATTATAAAATTTATACAAAATTTTCTATCCTGTGCTCTAAACAAAAGTCAGATTTTACATCATTACAAAAAAATTTTATTGTATTTTGATAACAAAAAAAATATACCAAGCGGATGTCGGCAGCGTGAAAATCACAATTATTTCCATATATTACTCGAAATTGTTTACGTAAAAAGATAAAATATATTCACGCAAAAACTTTTATAACACTTTTATAATAAAACACTAATAAAACACTAGAAAATCCAAAAATCAAGACGACAACATCCAAATGAAAATGGCGTACATAATGTACGTAGAATATAAATTAATATCCATAGACTAACTGTTTTTTATATAGAGGATAGAAAATTTCATATCGATTCCATAATGCCAAACTTCTTTATAGAAAAGTAGTATCTAAACATAAGTATTTATGGGTTTATGTGCTGTGGGTGGGTGCGGTCAAATTTGACTGCTTGAATTTTGAAGCAATATCGAAGCGGTCAAATTTGTACGCTCAGCGTTTGAAAGGTTAAAATACAGTAAAAGGCATTTCTAGTGCCTTATTATTTAGATTTCTGTGATATAGACCGATAAATTGTGGTAAATCGACAAATGCAAGTGATTCAGGAGAGTAATCTTTGGTAGTCTGGTAGTTCTATGTGCAGCAGTGGGCTTGTGATGCACTGCAATGATATTAAGGATTCTTCTCCTAAACTAAACATAAGCATGAATACTTACTGTAATAAGTGCAATCCTTACTGTAATCGAGATCAATATGACAGAATACAGACGTTAACTTTTATTTTTCAAATCAAATATCTCAGAGTACAATAAGATTGAAATTTGTTATTATTTTAGTAAGAGTAAGCGAACATACAACGTGACCCAGGTCAATCCATTAGACAAACGGAGAAAAGACTACCCATATAAATAAATAAAACAGGTAAACATAGAACAAAAAAGTTAGACACACTTTTATGAATTTTGTGAACCATATAGATAATAAAAAAATCGTTATTTTGTAATTCGACTCGTTGGTCTTGTAATTGTAAGCGCGACTACTGATAATGTGGTCCCGGGTTATGATAATAGATTGCACCGAATCATTATTAAAAATTTTCTGTCAGCAAATTCTCAACAGCAGCTCGAAGTCGGGATTTGGCAATGTTTCACCCTCGTGTCTTGAAAAACTCGTAAAACCGCACATATTAATAAATAAAACGGGTGAAACACACTCGGAATAAAAAACTTAGAGGCACTTTTATAAATTTTGTAAACTATACAGTTTGTCTAAGAAATAACCTTCTAACTATTGAGAAAAGTGTAAAAAATATAATATATCGTACTCCATATCATCCCGTGGGAGTCGTAAAAGGCGATAGAGGGAAGCATAAACTGTAATGGATAGCAGTATCTTCCTGAAAACGTAAATTTATTTAAAAAAAAAACTACGATTGCCTGCGGCATGATACGGGACAATCTATGGACGAGGTCTTTGTTCAGTAGTGGACTTCTGTTATGCTGTAATGTTAAATGATAATGTTACAATGACACGTTTTATAACCAAACAGCAAAAGTAAATTTAAACATTGTAATAAAATAAACGCTAGCTGGTACAACACTGATTTATTATTATTTATGAAGGTACATATTTCAATATATCAATATACCCACAATATACTACATCCTTTCCCTTTTATAATGAACTGAAGTAGGTACTATTGTGAAAAGTCAGAATGTGTCAAAAAAGGCACGTATGGCAATTCACAGTGCTGTATTAGTCCCTACTTTAACGTATGGTAGTGAAAGTTGGGGGTGGCAGAAGAAGCACGAGAGTAGAATAAATGCAGTAGAAATGCGGTCGCTAAGGAGTATGTTAGGGCTGAATCTGAGTGACAGGGTGAGAAACTGTGTGATAAAAGAAGAGTGTGGTTTGCAAGATGATGCGGTGACCAGGATTAAGAAAGGAATGCTTCGGTGGTGTGGTGATGTAGAAAGAATGAATGCGGAAAGACTGACAAAGCAAATATATGTTGCAGAAGTGAATGGAAGAGTCGGAAAGGGACGTCCTAGGCGGAAGTTTGTCGACCAAATTGGCGATATACTAAAAATGGGCCAAATTAAGTGTACCCTTAACCGACGAGCATGTATGCGTAGGTATATGGATGTGGAAGAGGCGAGAAAGGTATGTCGGGATCGTGCTAAATGGAAGTCTGTAGTCTCTGCCTACCCCTCTGGGTGATAGGTGTGAGTGTTTATGTATGTATGTATGTATGAAGTAGGTACAAAAATGATTTATAACAAAAAAAAACTATATAATGAAAACAAATGAAAGATAACGCTAACTGTAGAAATGGCAGTATACCAAATACAAACTCATACAAAATTAATATAAATATCATAATGACGAAGCCACCTAGGCGTAACATGAACATATTTCTATATATTGTGTTATAATATCACTTCTATGTTTTATGATTTATTTTGCTTCACAAGTATCGAACAGTTTTAAATTGAAATTACAAAATCATAGTAAACCTAAAAATAAACGAAATTAAGTCAATATCTGTAGAATACAGAGACTTAAAAATATACACTTAATATGAATATGTATATTAGTTTGTAAATAACTTCTATACAAAACAACTATTATATTTTTCTTTCATCGGATATTTCATCTTAGCCATGAGTCGTGCTTTTGACCTAGTTATTGGAGGATTAACGCATGGGCTATGTACCTTCCCTACCCGTTTTACTATCTGGCGAATACAAAGGGCCAAACTGTTCTGGGTTTGAAGCTACAGCCTTGGCCGTTAACTCAGCTGACTTAGCGTTACTTGCACTCGCAGCGACCCACAATATACTACAAACATATAAATAAAATTCAAGTGTCTCTCTGTAATGTTGAAATAACTGGATTCCTTTAAGCTCAGGGGGTGACTTGTGGGTGGCATACTATTAACACATAAACAACCAATTTTAAATATTTTATCTCTTTGTCTGTCTGTTTGTCCTATGTAGTAGGGATGCGATTGTGATGAAACTTAGAAAGATTGAGGTTCCAGGGGGATAGCCATATTTTATCCGAAATGCTTGATGATTTAAAATAAACTAAAATTTAATATCATTTGTTTGTGATTATCTTCAATTTATTACTAGATTATAACATGGTTATAAACTATAAGCTGGGGCGGGTCGTTTAGTCTTGAAACATAATTATAATCGTTGGTGGGTCTGTATGCTGTAAGTTATGATGTAACTTCCGAAAAACTTATCATATCCTGGTCATTTTTAACCGACTTCAAAAAAAAGATGTTTACAATTCGACTGTATATTTTTTGTAAATACATCACACTATATCTTAGTCAATGGTGAACCGATTTTGATGATTGTTTTTCAGGTTATAATTAAGAGGTGACCTCATATGAATTTCGAGGAGTAATTCCAGCCCTTAAGAGGTGGAAAAAGAGGCGATGAAGTTATTAATATAACTATTTAGTGAACATTAAGACTGATATACCTTAATCCACTCCGTAACCGTTACGGCCTATTAAAAGTCCACTTATGAACATAGGCCTCCCGCTTAGATTGCCTCATGTGATATATTTGCCACAGCTGCCACGCTTGGTAGGTGGGTCGGCGACCGTAGTTTTTTTTTTTTAATTTGAGTTGTTATGAGGAAGACGCTGCTGACCATATTCTGGTTATTTTCCCTCTTTCTCCTCTAACGACACCCACGGCATGATACGGGGGAGTTGATATTCTTACACCGACACCAGATGGTCAACTTAGTCCACTCAAAATGTAACTAAAATATTTTATAAAAAAAAAGTCCGATAAATAATAAAAAAAAGTTATTTCACATTTTGAAGTCGCGGCTTTAATTAATCCTGCTCTGTATACACAATATCTCAGTAACGATTTCATAGTGTAAAATATTTATTTAATTTTAAGTTCCTTGAAATCAGTATTAACTTTTTATTAAAAGTTATTTTTTTTTTCACATATTTAATTAGTTTTATAATTTAGAGTCGTAATTAAGAGTCGTGCTAGGCTAAGCGCGAGTAATGATTACGGAGCCTACAGATAATTTCTCTTCTAGTGTGTGCTTACATAGCATAGTCAGAGCACCAAAAGCTTAGTAAGTAGTTTTAATTATATAAATACTAGGATAAGTAGATATTAACTTGGATATTGTTCTGTTCTCAATTCAGTGTTTTTTTTTATAGGATAAGGGTGACAAAGGAGCACACAGTCCACCTGATGGTAATTGTTTGCTGTGCCCATAGACATCAACATCCATCCTCGATTACGAATTAAAATGCAAATGCGTTGTCACCCGTGGGGACTAGGATGGAATGCCTCGCTTCCAGTAAAAAGGGTCTCCGATCCTCTACACTCACCATACGAAACACAGCAGCATGGAGCTGCTATTTTACGCTGGTATTCTGTGAGAGCGTGGTCCTTCCTCGGTCAAGCCGACCCTTTCCTGCGACAACCACAATAAATCTGCAGCGTGGCTCTACCACGTATAGTCTCTCGTGTAGTCTCTTTGGTTTCGTAAATTATTTTTAAAACAAAAAGTGAAAACTGTTTCTTTACTCGCGCGCTGTAAGTTTTACAGCACACGAGCAAGTCGTGTTCGATTCCCGCCGGTGACCGATAAAATTGCTTACTGCAATTTTAAGTGCCGTTTTACCACGTGCTCGCCGGTGAAGGAAGACATCGTAAGGAAACCTCGTGACTGTATAAATTAGAATATCATTCACTTACTATCTGATTTGACGTTTAACTGCTCCATTGAGTTTAAGTTCTGGGTCGGACTAAAATAATTAATTAAACCTCTGCCAGAAAATTCTTATTAGTGGCTCGATGTTAGGAGTCCTGTTTAGTTTAATTTCATAGGGTAACTAAGTTCTAGTCAGTCAATAAACCTAATACGTACCTATTCATATTATAACGTGATGTTTTAAGTATTTATAGAATATAACTCTGAGCTAAGGCACTTCTTTTATCGGTTTTATATAGTGGAATAACGAAATGGGGAAACTTGGAATTATTGTTGCTTGATTTTATTCCATATCGGTAATATTATATCAATAAATATATACAAGAGTACGAGGAGAATTTCAACTTCATTTCTACTAAAAATTCTTAGTTTAAAAAAATTGGTTACTTGGGTATTGTGGAATTATATATACACAAGAAATACCGTAGATTTCCCTCCTTAATATTCACACACACAATATAGAGTATATATAACATATGCTGGCAGAATGTGTCAAATATTAAAGAGAAAGGCAGAATGTAGTGAACAAATTTAATATTAGTTTGGGTGAAATGGGTTGGTTTTTAAGTATACTTGCTACTACTACTATATAATAAATATTGTGAATGATCTAGAAGGATTCGGAGGTTAGACTGATTTTCCTGTTGAATGTGAAAGTCGACAGCAAGAGGAAGCATTATTGATTTGTGGAACCTCAAATCTTTGCTAAAGAACACCATTTCCTTCCTTTTTTTTTGATTCACAAAGCTATTGAAGTCGAAAAACATCCTAATTTCAATAGAAAAGATGGCTGGGTACTACCATCTGCCTGGGGCCCTAAAATTATATATTTAAATCCTTACGTAAACATACAACTGCTAAACGTCAATATACGATAAGCTCATTCTGTGTAGCATCACCAAAAATTAATAATTTTTAACTGAAGGTAGCCGTGGTTATCTATGTCATTGGACGTTGAACACATCAGTTCCCCCGTTGGTGAGTGTTCATAGATAGCCGGAGAACCTTTTATGATGCGGCAATGGGCTGGCCATATGACTCGAGCACTTGATTGGCAGCCTTGTATTGGCAAGCGAAAATATGGGTGATCTATGGGTGCAGATGACTTAGGACCATGCGTTACCAATGGATATATCAATGGAAGAGGTCTAATTTCAGCAGTAGAATAGTAGGGATGTGATGATGATTATGATGATGATAATGTGATTATAGTATAAGGGTGAAAAATGGGCTCACTATACACCTGATGGTAAGTGGATACTATGACTCATTATCATCTAGATCTATCATAGGTTAAGAAACAAAATGCAGATGCGTTTTACCCCTGTGGACTAAGATGAAATGCTACGTTTTTGGTTAACAAGATCTTATAAGAATCTGGATTGCCATTGTTTTTGTAATGTTTTTTGAAAAAATCTTCGGTCACAAGCGATAGATTGTCAAACAATTCCCCAGATGTGCGCGATTTCAAAATTTACTGCGTCTGAAACCGTGTTCAATGGCTATTTTATCATAAGGAATCCAGACGTGACGACTTTGTTATTGCTAGAGCACGCTCCTGCATTCGACGTGGCAGCACATGAGTGCATTACAAACAGCTTCAATAATTTTACTTTGCATTTCAAATGATAATACTAAATTAAATTTAGTTTTTGATTAGGAGCCCTGTTGATTCAGAGGATAAGCTTTCAATATAAATTTCGTAGTTCGCGGACCATCTCAGTTTTGATCTCCACCAGCACTATTTTATTATTTTATATTTTAATAAAACTAAAATATAACCTAAATGGGTCGGCTTGATCAGAGAGATTTCACGCTGATATTCTCTGAGAGCATGAGCCTACCACGCTTTCACGTGTTTCGTGAACGCATGGCAGGCTCAAACGAAGCATTCAGTCTTAGTCCTCAGAGGTGACAACGTATCTACATTTTGATTCCGAAAATAAACGTAGATGTTCATGTGTCACAGAATCTACCTACTATCAGGTAGACTATGTGCTTGCTTGTCAACCTGTTCTTAAAAACATTATAAAAAGGAAAAATGTTTTACGAGATTAAATTTCACGGTAACATTAATAAGTAATACTAACTTATGCTAACTTATGCGGATACAGTATTTGGAGAATGCTTGCTCGCAAGAACGAAAAAATCAATACAAAGGGTTCAAAACGCCTGCGCACGTTTCTGCTTCACAGTCCCTAAGAGATCACACATCACCCCATTTTTAAATCGACACGACCTGATGAGTATGGCTGCTCGACGTACTCTCCACCTTGCGGCATTGCTTTTTGGAGTTATAAATACCAGGGAACCACCATACTTGTACCAAAAACTTATTTTCTCGCAGCGTGCGATTAGGACAGCATCACGACTCACATACCCTAAGCATCACACAGCTGCCTTCCGTGGTAGTTTCCGTTTTGCTGCCACGAAGTGCTGGAATGATATACCACCACCGATCAGAAATAGTAAAACAGTTGACACTTTTAAAACTTTATTAAAAAAGTTTCTGATTTCCGTACAAAAATCCAGCAAATAGGCATAAATGGTATGATTCAATCTCAATGCCAGTACCGTACATGCACATACGAACGCACTCACATACTCAAACACGCATGCACACATACACATACACAATTTATTTTATTTTTTCTGTATGCATACCACCGTTCGTCCATCTTTACACTATCAAAGTTGCACGGACACGTGAAATTTTGACAGTTTTTTTTCTGATTTTATTTTATATTTATGTTTAGTTCATTTTTTTCTCTTGCTGTTACTTGTCATCTGCCTCACACTCCTGGCTTCACTGAAAATCAGCGTTACGAATTGATGTATTTATATCTTCAATTCGTGACTTAAAGCTGAGTTGAGACCATTTTGGTGCATATTTTGTTATTACTTTTTAAATATTTTTGATAAGATATTAAAAAATGTTTTATTTTTATTCTTTTTGTTATAATGTATGTACCAAATAAACTTTTCTTTCTTTCTAATATTTTCCGATAAGCTGCATCTACCAATGTCTCATACTTTTCTGAGTGCGTTATAAAAATTACTGTAATGGACTCTACAAACTTTATTGTTTCATAATGGAGCTTCGAAGGAATTTATCACAACCCATAAAATAATATTACAAAGTTTGCTTGAAAGAATGAGAATTGAATGAAAAATTTTCAAGTAGTAACAGCGTGCTTAGAATGTTTTATTCGTATTTTGCTGAAATTTTCATTTTAATAATTGAGGTGTAAAAAGGGGATATAAAATTTGTTCTTCAAATAACCTAACTAACGAATATTCTTCTGAAAAAAAATAGCTGAACATCTTTTCGTAAATCACCATTAATTCATTAAAAACCACTGCTATACATAGAACACTCCTACTGTAAAAATGTCATAATAACCACGCGTGGCTTGAGGATAAACGTCATGTGTCTTTAATACTGCTAGCTTTCTCGAGTTATCCATCTTAATCCTCTGAAATCAATCTGCAACACATCAGCAATTTGATACTTAATCCACTACAGCATCCACTTATCATCAGGTGGGCTGTGTGCTCGTTTGTTATCCTTATTCCATAAAAATTTGTTGTCTTTCCCTGACTTAAATTTTTTAACATAATAGTATGCGATTAAAGAGAGTTCAATGCCCACTGACTTCAATAATATTGTTAATTGCGTTACATATCATCGTAACTTAATGCTAATTCACATTCTCGACACCCAAACACCCTGTCTGGAATGATAATGTAATGATATGATGCTTTTACCTACCGGTGAGATATAATATATTGGCTGTATTTTACATGTAAAGTTAGTAAAAAGAGATTAAATTATGATAAAATTGACTCATACATAAAAAGGTTAAATTAAGATAAACTTGATTCATTCGTGGTAGAGCCACGCTGCGGCTATAGTATGGTTGTAGCATGTATGTGTCAGCTCGGGCGAAGAACAATGTCTGATACCAGACTAATACTTCTGTGTTTCGTAAAGTAGTAGACTAATTCTGCTGTGTTTCTTATTGTGAGTGTAGAGAAGCGGAAATCCTTTTATAACTGCTAGGGGGCATTCCATCTTAGTATTCAGGGATAACAAATCTGCATTTTCGTTCTCAATCGAGAATAGATGTAGACGTCTGTAGGCCAAGGCATCAACTTACCATCGGGTGGACTGTGAGCTCGTTTGTCATCCTATATCTATAAAAAATATAAAAACGAAGAGGATGCTTTTTAAGAGACGATGCTGCTACCCATCTGTTGTTACGGTTTCACACTGTCGCCTCTGACGTCACCTGCAGGATGATATGAGCTAGTGGATTCTCTAACACCGCCTCTAAAAGTAACTTATGAAACCCTACATAAATTTCGTCAAAAAAAATCATTCCTAGTTTTTCATTTTCTTATATATAGAGTTTCTTATATACTTTTAATATTTTTATAATAAAACAGTAAAATTATACCAACGTCAAAAGTTATTCTCCTCTAAAGTTATCTGTACAAACACCCTAGAACAATGTCTCCAATTAATTTGTCCTGAGTACCACTTCGAGAAAGACCTCAAGATTTTGTTGAATTCTTGAAACAATCCTATATCATATTTTCGTCAGTTATTAACTTATCAATTTTAATAACATAACCGTTTTTACCTTAGTCAAGAGACATCCCTTTCCTTTTCTTTAATGAGATAGGGTGACAAACGAGCACACAGTCCACCTGATGGTAAGTGGTTGCTGTGGCCTATAGATATCTACATTTATCCTCGATTAAGACGCTACTCCTAACGAACAAGATCGTTCGCTAGGAGCTAGTAGCGTTCGGTCCGCCGACGCTTGCTACACTATATCGCATAAGAAATCTGCAAGACACCACCTACAGTATGAACGTAGTATTATTTTTTCAACTTCAATAAACTATTTTCTGGAAATAGACACGGCAGACAATGATAAATATATTTTAATTTTATTTATTTGGTATATTAGTTGCATTATATTAGAATTATGTATTCTCATATATTATCTAATTAATGAAAATTACTATTTCGATTATTTTTAACTATATACTATACTGCTAATATTGAATTAGCTTTTTATCAAATCGCGAATCAAAACGCAAATGCGTTGTCACCCTTGAGTACTAAGATGAAATGCCTCATTTCCAGTAGAAAAGGGTCTTCGGATCTCTACACTCACCATACGAAACACAGCAGCATTAAGCTGCTATTTTACGCTAGTATTCTGTGAGAGCATGACCTTCCCCGGTTATGCTCTCACAGAATACCAGCCGACCTATTTGTGCTACAACTATACTACTAATATAGCTGCAACATGGCACTACCACGTTAAAAAGTCAGTCAAGAGCCTTCCCCTTAAGACAACGTCACGTACCCCGGGGGAGTACGCGTTCCATTAATTGGGAAACACTGCGCTAGGAAAGTGTATGCATACGTTAAAGTGACGCATTAAAATATAGAGACGAGGAAATTAAAAGAATACACCAATTGTAACAGATTTTATTACGTTTTGTTTAGCTTATTTTTATTTCCCGCCATTTTGATTATTTTGCAGCTATCAAATGGCGACGGAAACAACGCATCGGAATAAAATGAATTAAACGTAAAACTGGTTAGACTTTTTAACTTTTATTTCATTAGGTAGACGTGTCCTGTTAAAGTCCAATTATATACATAGGCCATAAGTGTTCCCCCCCGAACGGGTTCCCGCCTTGTCGTGGCGGGGGGGGGGCTTAGTAGCCGTGGCTTGGTCTCCCACGGTGAACAACGAGGAACCCACGTGGCTGGCCCGAGGTGAAGGGCCGGCCTGAGGTGGCCACTCCGAGTGGGCTTGGGGAGCCCACTTCGGATGTGTGCTGGTGGACTGCAGCGAGTGGGAACTCCGCACCCTCTACCGCTGCAGCCGAGGTGGAGTCGCGGAGGAAGAGGAGTGTTGGTATGGCGATGCGCCACTCGCCCTATCCTCCGCGACTCAAACGGGGCCGCACCGTTGATGCGGTGGTGATGGGGCTGCGGGGGGAGAGGATTGTCGGTATTGCGAGGCGCCGCTCTCCCTATCCTCTGCAGCCGAATCTTGGTTGGCGGCGAAGCCATAGACCAGATCCGCCGCTGGGGTCGGGAAGGCTAGTACTTCTAAGTGCTCGTTTTTCCTGGCCCTATGGCCTTCGCGCATCGGACGCGGGGGCGTCTGTTGCGCAGATGTAATTGGAGGCCGTGGAGGAAGGCGTGCCATGTGTTCTGGTGCGCCTTACTTGGGAAGGAGAACGGGGAGGAATATTCCTCTCCCGAGGAGGTGCTGCCATAGGGCGGCAGTCGCTGGTAGGGCCGCGGAAGTGTGCGAAAGCGTTCCCGTAGCCCTGCCAATATGCGACGAAGGTGGAACACCATGGGGTTTTAGTCGGTGCGAGTCCGACATAACCCGTCCTTGCCCCCGCGAGGCGGGTATGCGTAGGCATTTCCCCATGTTAAAAAAAAAAGGCAATCCCGTAAATTGTCTCATAAAGAGGATGTTTGTCATATTTGCCACGCTTGGCAGACGGATTGGCAACCATAGTTTTATTTGTTTTCTAATTGTTTTTAGAAAGACGCTACTGTCTCTCCTTGGGCTTGTTTCTTCCTGTTGTCTCTTACGAAACCCACGGGAGACGATATGGCGTAGTGGATAATCTTACACCGCCGCTACTTAACTATCTTAAATATTTTATATCAAAACGAACCTCATTTATTAATGAGGAGCTTCAGGTAAGAAATCAAATTATTTCTTGTACGTCGCTGCGCCTAATTAGTATGTTAACAAACTTAGTCGGAATTTCTTGGAAGTAATAATATTGACTCTGTTAACGTAATTGATTAAGTTTCGTTGAATAACTCCTTTCCTCGCAATCAAAATATCTAGGTTAAAAGGTTTTAATCACTGTTCAATGAATTAGCTACGATTAAAATAAATATTATAGGTACTACGTGAGGGTAATATGTATATATGGAGATAACATGTCTATGGAATGGCGGGAAATTAAAATCGAGCTTCAGGTAACCCTGTTTTTTTATACCTACTCAATGTAATTTTTTTAAAGATTTATCGAAGGGGATAGGGTCAAATAAGCTCGGAAAGTGTAGAATGAAAATATCTTTCATTCCGTATATTGGAATAATGATATAGTATTGTACATAGTTAAATATTCGGTATTCATATGAGACTAAGTGTTATTATAGTTTGAAGATGAGAACGTTTTACTTCATCACAAAACTCAAGATTTTTAATCTTGAAATTATATTCAAATATTGCAATGATGTTGTTCTTTAAAATATTGAAAATTAGGTGCAATAAATAATGCTATTTTGATTTCTCTACGACAAGTTAGGGCGTATTTCTACAGATTCTAGGGTAAAACCAAAATCAAAAGTGGAAACACTGGTTCCGTGATAGTTTTTAGGATTTCAGAGATAGCGCTGATTTTTATTCTTTGCTTAACTCGTGAATAAATTTGTTTACCTGACCATATCATGTCATTTATATCGATGATAAGCATCATGCTGCGTAGATCGAAACAAAAATTAGTAATGCTCTGAAGAATTGTTCGCATTAATTCCAGCCGTCAAATTGCAACAACGCAAATCGCGACAAAACTCACAATACTATCCACACCATCTGGATGCTTAGTATTCCATCACTGTAAGTTTTACTAGGAGTTTTCTTTTTCGTACGACCCGTATATGGGACCACCGGAGGTTTTTGTGGACCAATACGACTTATGGACCTTCAAGAAAAGAGCCTACAATTCCCTTGGTGTTTTAGTTATTCATTGGCGAAGGTAGTCACTTAGCATCAGGTGAGCAACATGCTCGCATGCATTATATAGATGATAATTCTTCTATAAAAAACACACGATAATAATTGCGTTAAATATAATAAGCACTTTGGCTTATAAATATTTGGCAAATATAGTTGTAATAGAGAAGCACTTGCCGTTATTTTATTTTTCTCAGTTATTAAATTTCCCTGTTATTGCAGATGTTAGTGGGCGGCGATCAACACTTTCCATTAAGTGAGCCACTTACTCGTTTGCCAACGTTTCTATAAAAAAAAATAATAAGAGAGAAAGTAGAGAAACAATGTGAAAGGTCAGAAAAACTTCGTGGCCTGCAATAAATGTCATCTTATTTCACCGCCGAGCACTTTTTCCAAAGCCTCCTACGACGCAGGCTTTAAATATGACCAAGCCGCCAACCTTGGTGAATCAATTAAAATCGTCCCGCAGTCAATCGAAGATTTTCGGAATATCACCAAACTCTTCACAGCCGAAGGTGTGCCCTATCACACCTACTCTCTCCCTGAAGAACGTAAAGTCAGGGCTGCCCTCCACGGAGTTCCTTTTGGACTCGCCGACGAGGAGATCCTAGAGGACCTTAAGTCCCAGGGATTCCCAGTTGAGGCTGTGCACAAGATGCACAGCAGTAGGGGCAAGAGTTACTCGCTTGCCCTCCTCATTTTGTCCAACGTGCCGGAGGAAAAAGACATATTCCAACAGGTGCACACTGTGTGCGGCCTGTCGAGAGTCAAAGTCGAAGCCCCCTATAGGCACAGTTTTCTGGCGCAGTGCCACCGCTGCCAACTTTACGGCCATGCGGCGGCCAACTGCTCAGCCCCTCCCAGGTGCGTGTGTCTAAAGTGCCTAGACCCGCACAGCTCGAAAGAGTGTCCTCGGCCCCGTGATACCGAATACCCACCCGCTTGCGTCTTTTGCGGACAGACTGGCCATACGACCAACTTCAGAGCCTGCCCTCGCGCGCCTCGCCCCAGTCGTGGCAACAAAGCTGCTAAAAAAGCTCCGCCACTGGTCAATGACCGTACATTCCCGATTCTCCCATCCAAAATGCCCCTTCAGGACAACTCTCAGCCAACTCAGGACCTATATCGGCCCCCTCAGGGACCCTAGGCCTCCTCACCTTCGCCCACCAGGGCTCCCGCATCAGGTGGAACCCTCTTATGCCGATAACGTAGATACAGTACTATCCGCAATATCGATGTAGGAGAGATCGCAATTTTAGCACGCAAACTGCGCGCTTCTCAGTCCCCTCAGGACCGTCTACTCGCGCTTACCGAGCACCAACACCTTCTAAATTCAATATAATTAGTCATCCCATTCGTGAACTGACTTAATTAGGCAGAAATTCTTCTCGCGCGGCTACTCGCCGCTAGCGCCCCCCTTTTCACTAGGGGGGGGTCGCGTTCGATACGGCTTAGAGATCTCTAGCCAGTCCGTTAAGCCAGTCCCCAAAGGCGGTATTTAGTAGGTAAAAGTCTACACATAACCACGCAGCCGGCTGCGTGGTATGCTATGAGCATTCACCGGCTCCCTCCCCCGCTTTTCGGAGGGTGAAAAAAAGGTTGATGCCCAAACCTTTATTGCTTTGGGCGCAAAAAAATTTCAAATTTATTTGCAATTTTATTTCTATGTCGACTGTAATTTTTATTATATATATATTTTTGAAATGTTTTATTCTTTAATTTTTTAAATATATGTTTAACACGTTAAATATAAATATATTAGCATATTTTACAAAAAATATCCACGTGTGTAAAAGGCCTTACTCTCTTCATCAAGCGAACGATGCTTCACAAGGATGTACAATTCACAAACTGTCTAGATTACGCCAGAATAAAGAGGAAATTGCACTTCTCTAAGTATATTAATAATAGGACTGTTTATTTTTTCAATATAATTTATGAGTATTCTTATACCATGTAAATTCTAATGTCTTCTATAAATTTCAAACGTGAATTATAATCAAAAGAACAATGGCAGACTTAGAGCTCTACTTAAGGCCATAAATCTAAATGATTTTATTTTCACTCACATTTTTTTTGCATAGAATATGGGGTGACAAACGAGCACATAGTCCATCTGAAATATCAGATGGACTATAATGTGGATGATGTCACCCATAGATATCCACATCTGTCGTCAATTTAGAAATAAATTGTTGTCATTCTTGAGGACTAAGATTGAATGATTCGTTTTAAGTAAAAAGTATCTTCGGTTCTTTATATTGACCAAATGAAAAACGCTGGTATTCTTTGAGAGAATGGTCCCGGGTCAAGCCGACTTACCTATTCGCTTAACATGCATAATATAGCTGCAGCGTCGCTATACCACGTATAATATGTAATCTTTTTATTTTCACCGTAAGAATATAAAATCTTAAACCAAACACCTCATTTCAAAACGCTCATTTCAAAATGACGTTCGTCGTCTCAAGAGCTAAAGATCATCCTAAAAGTGACTCTTTTTGTTAATATCATTTATACATTCATCTCTCAGTCGTAACTATGCGTAAAATATTACACAAAAGTTCACTGGGCACTACGTGACTATAGCACAGCTCTTTTGAGCACTCAACTGTGAAAAAATATTGACACGTACCTAAGAGAACGTAATACAGGCTTGGATAAATTAACGTTACACAACAAAAATATTCGTAAGCTTTTGTCACAGCGTAAAGAATAATTGAGCAGTTATCAAACTAAGTTACTACTATATATCAGTGTTCAGATTTATGTACCACACAAGGAATTTCGGTTACGGCGGCCAGTTTTAACGGAAACTAGCCATTGATACAGGATATAATCATAGTGCACGAGTGTACTATCAAACATAAATAAATCTCTATTCCCCCACTCTCATTATCCGATAGTGCGGTAATTCGACACTACAGGAGGTATCAGGTGCTGGACCAACGGCTTCACGTGCTGTTTGAGGCACGGGGTTGAAACACCGCCAACTTCTGGCTTCGGGATTCTACTAAGAATTTCATGACAAAAAGCCTATTAACTGATTTTGGTTCGACATGGGATTCGAACCCGGGACTTCATTATCACTGTCACGCTTACGATCACTAAAATGAAATGAAATATCTTTATATTATCGACGTATGAAAATAAATATTGTGTTAAAAATGTAATTTTTTTAAACTCACTAAATCTGCTATAAGTATTTGAAATGCGATTGATCGAGGAATCTCATTAAAAAACGAGATTATAATTTTATCAGGTCTCTAGTTTCTAGTCCCTCAGAGTACAGCGATCTTTCCATAATCAATAAATGAGAAATTAGTAGTCGTTAATAGTATCGGCAGACTGAATAACACTATATTAAAATATTCTCCCATCTCAATATACATTGAACGTGCACTCTTGTCGAGAAAATTTTCCAATCAAATAATACTCTATATAACTCGTTAAAACTACGTTTTAAACTATACAAATGTTCGCGGATACTTTGCCTACACATTTGCTTCCTTTTAAATAGAATGAGAGTGACAAACAAGCATACATACGTTGTTGCTACAGAGGACTAAGATGGAATGCCTCATTTCCAGTAAAACGTCCCCAGTTTTCTACGCTCACTATGCAAACCGAATCATTTATGCTACAACTATATTATTTTTTATTTAATCAATAAAATAATTTTTTATTTTTTATATATATATATTTATATATATATATAACCTTTTTATATACTTTAACCATTTAATACAATAAATATTAATTAATAACTAATTAATAAGAAATTTTCATTAATTATAAAATAATCTAATGGTGTCAGTTAGGTCGACGTTAGTTAAGACTCTTAACGTAATTCTAAAAACCCCTTAAAAGTAACTAATTCTGAAATGTTATTAAAGCAAGTATTTTACATATAATTTAAGTCAATAATATTAAAAGCATCTATGAAATATGATTCAAGACGGTGACTATACCTCAAAGTTTCCATTTGGCTTTATGATCTAATTTAGTTGAGTCGCTTTGATTTACTCGCTGTGCAAGGTAGTGACTACTTTTTCTATCCATAATGTAGAACAAAGCAGCAGCCATTTTAAGTTCTTGTTAATTTTTACTAACGTGCAGCAAATTTTTATATTTATTATACTAGTTTTTGAGTGAAGCATTAAATTCTGTTTCAACAGCATACATTAAAGGTGTAATAAATGAAGTAAGTTACAACTTGTATGGGTCGCGTCATATCTACTCGTAATATGCAAGATGAACACATAGCAGCATTTACTAATTTACGCTCGTATTCTGTGAAAGCGCGGTCCTGCCCCGATCGTGCAGACGCATTCAAACTACGGTATAATTCGCTACAACGTACCTACTAGCCTACGACCTCGTACTCAGATATACATGTATTATGTTCGTAAGTTTTTAAACGCAGCGCTTTTACTAAGAGATGCAGTAAATCATGACCTGGTTGCTAACCTCAAAGATAGTATTACGCAAGTTGATTCTAGTCAAAGCGTTATTGCAAGTGCCATAAAATGTTCAATGTTTTGGAGTTCGTTATTTAAATTTGACTTAAACTCAAATACTTTTCAACGGAGTTAACTTTAAGTTAAATTTCTTTTCAATTTACGAGGTTTCCACATTTATAAAGGCAGCGACATACTAGCATTTTTAGAGATATGTGTATTATGTAAACAATATATACTACGGTTTAGTAAGCTGAAGTGGCAATTGGTCAGCGATATAGCTCGTAGAACCGACAACTGATATGAAAAAAAAGTTCTCGTGTAGTTAGTAGTAGTAGACAAACATTGGTAAGAGTCGATCGGTGGGCAAAAACGTTGTTGTCCATAAATCACATTAAATTTGGGATAATTTCAAATATAAGTAGAAAAACTGCAATAACGGTATATCGTTATCGCACATCTAGTTCTTTAAAGTCATAAATGTCATTTTCTTAATTTTACAGTAGAGCACATTAAAGTTTTTTTGTTTGTTATAACTGTGTTTATTACTAGGTTTGGTGTGATATATGATTGCAAACGTTTTTTTTAACTTTGTTCGTATAATGTATGGTTTAAAATAAAAAAAAACTGACATAATATTTATAAAAATATTTAAATAAATGCAATAAACTGCAACAAGACCCACATTTGTGGCGTTCTTGCACTAAATGATGTCACTTCAATAACTTGTGACAATTATGATTACAGTATTTTTGTAAATAAAACACGATAATGGTGAAATTTACTATTTATTTGACCATATTTGTGTTACTTACACTTTTTAACTAATTAAAGTAAATTTTAGGTTTTTCACTACCGTACGTAGCTTACTTATCATAATCATGGCACAATAATTACACAAAACTTTCCTTAGACATTAAATAAAAATTATAACTTATTATTAACACATTATAATGCTATTTTAAGCATTACAAATTCAGAGGGTAAGTGATTTAAATAATTAAGTACTTTAACTTAACTCAAAGTTCACTTATCCTACCTTTGGAGATCAGTTTCATCAACATTATAAAATTTTAGGCTAACAACTAACAAAAAGTATTCTTCTTTGTAAATACAATTATTAATTAAGTATTAGGTTTCCTATTTTTTAACAGATGGTGCAGCAAATTTAAAGAATAGAATTATAAAATAGCTATATTGCTTTGGAATAATGTTGTCGCGAATCAATTGTGACAAATTTCTTTTCTTCCGCTCTGAAATGGCTATTTGAGAATTGTATGCACGTTTCATAACCACCTTTTGAACATCGTCATTATATACATTATATATTATTTCGTCCCTTTCCAGATCTGATTTTAATTGAAACTTTCGTCCAAATTTCTTCCTCATACGAAGTTTTGAATTCATATTCATCTCGGTTCATAAAAAACGGATCATTCTGATTTCTGTAAGTTTAACAGCATTCCCGTCAATTCCTTTTAAAGTATTCATCCCTATTTCCTCACACAATGCTTTCAGATCTATGAAGTCATCGTACATCGTATTTAGTTCTTGAACTATGAAGGCCATTCCGAATTTTTTAGCATTCCATATAAGTTGAACATAATGGCTTGGCAAATAGATAGGGCCAGATTTTTAGTACTTTAAATAGCTTTTTCGATTAGAGAATGGGCATTGTCACCCTCGTTCTGTGTGTGCCCACGCACAAGAAACTTGTGTAAAACTCATATTTTGCAGCAATACTTTGGGTGGATTCTCTTTATAGTGTCTATACATTTCAGCAATAGTAAGATCACCATCAATGAACTTACGTCTAGTATAAGCCCTAATATAGTGGCTTTCGACTCGCGAAAATGCTTTTATATGCTCACGTACAGATTGGGCGACGTCTGGGTCCAAATTGGTCTTTGAATGCTTTCCACGACGATCAATTGCAACTACACCAGTACCACTGCATTTTGATTGAATAACCGTCCGTAACATGCTTTCACCTATTCCGAACATGTTTAACAAGAAGGTTTTGCACACTTTTATAGGTTTACCTTCTACTAAAAATGTAAAACAACAATTTGGTCGTCTTTCTTTTGTAGCATTATTTTCGAGCGACTCAAAGAAATATTTAGAGCTACTACACACGTTGACAAATAATCTCGTTGCCTCTAAAATGAACGAAGTCCCCAGAAATTGTTGAACAATTTTTGCCTCATCTCTGTCGTTAATTTCATTGAGCAAGTTAATCGGCATTTATTTGAGCAGGGAGGTTTCATTTCTTTAGCTTTTACTAGTTTCCCAGCTTGAGAAACATAATCTTTTCCAGAATTTTTATGGGCTTCAATTAACTTTTCTTCCATTTGGCAACATTTCGTACTCTTTTTTGCCTTTTTTGGTAGGTTCTTACAAAGAAGAGTTTGTAGAACTAGAAGATGAACTACACGACGAGCTGGATGAAGAGTCAGACGATGAGCTGGACGAAGAGCTAGACGAAGAAATTGATGTTGAGGAATTGGACAAAAAATGCCCACGTTTAATCTTTTTTGGGGGTGCAAACTCATCTTCACTGTCAGTTCCAGCAAATGGGATTTCCTTGAGAAATATCTTCGGCTTCAAAGACGTCTTTCTCATCAGAGCATTTTTGAATTTTACCATTAGTATTATATTTGGTAATATTAGCCAATACTTCCGAACACAGTGTCGTTAGTCTTTAACGAGTATTTTCTTAGTGCAAGTTGGAACTGGGGACAAACACAACTCTTCATGACGATTAATAACTGAAATTAAGATTAAAAATTAGATGCCTTTCTTTTTATAATTTGGTAGTAAAATATAAACATAAAAATATTTAATAAATATTAGCACTCTTACTCGTACTGTCATAACTTTTAACGGCAATAATAAAATTTGGTTCTGTGTTCTTTCTGTAGCTTTGCTTTTTTTTGGACTCTTCTTCTAGTTTCTTCATAATAAATAAATTTATTAGTAGAGAAATTTTTAAAAATGCTGTAACAATTAAATTAAAATAGGTAAATAAATCTTTAATGAGTTCAGTAATCAATAAATCTGTAATAACGATAGTTAGCAATCCAATGTACTTTCGTTACTTACATGTAGGAATAACAGATGCCCAAGGGCTGCTATAAGCTTCAGTCAGATTATCTTGTTCTTTAACATTATCACATTCAGCTTTGTTGTTATCACCAAGTATATTGGCTGTAAAATAATTATTTGGTGTTCCATTAGGTTCTAAGGTAGTTGATACCGGGCCTAATAACAAAATTTAAGTAAACTAAGTATCTATAACATAATCAGTAAAATTAATTTGATTTTATTATTCCAATTAATTCATACTTACGTAATTGATTATCAACCGAAGACAGAGAATTACCAACCAGATTTTCTTGCTCAAACGCAGCTACAGAGTTTCAAGTTCAATACTATCAACCTGTGCAATATCTTCTTCGCACTTTTTATTGCTGTCGAGAGTTAATGAAGGTAGATGTGAATAATTATTTTTCTCTGTGTAGCTTTTCTTTGTCTCGATATGTAAAAATTGTTGCATTGCGAAAGGAGCAGTGACTTGCCCTTTAATGGCCTTTTCAACTAATTTTTTATTGCGATTACTTGCCATTCTACTGTAGTTTATATTTGCATTCGTCATAGAATTATCTAAAATAGAGGTAACGATAAGTAAGTACTTATCAAAATTAAATAGGAAGTTAATTAAAAAATATGATAATAGTCAAGCGTACTTAAAAGGTTATTAATAATTATTATGGTTTTACAAGTACGTGGATGACGCGGATCTACTCTTTTTAGGACAATGTGTACTTGCAGTTTTGTGCCTAAGTGAAGAGCGTGCCAGGCCTGATTGTAAGTTAGTTAAAAAGTCAAGTAGGTAAAAATATTTATTGTATTTAGAAAGCAGAAATGACATAATTACTTTAAATATTTCTATACCTAGTGCATTAATGACTCAACATACAATCCAGTCTTCCTTATTTTCAAATTTTGAGAATAATCTGGTACTACAATGTCATAAATTACAATTAGGTCGTTATGGTATGAAAATTGGAGACTAATTCTACGTCTAAAAAGACATTAAATACAAAAAAGGGCGTTAATGATTTTCAAATTGTCATTTGCTTGTGTGCTATAATACCGTAAATGTACATAAACGTCTTTTATGCTTTAGAAATATGAAATCTTTAAGTCATAATTACCTGAACGACGATGTAGCCTCTGGACACAACCACTTACCGCAGGGGGTCCCCAACTGGGGGCCAACTGGGAGGCCAACCCCAGCAGGGGGGCACAACTGAGGAATAGGACGTCGTTGCACTCAAGGCGCGTAATTTTTTGTACTAATGCTATAATGACAGTGGTGCCGTGTACCGCACAGTTGTTGAATTAAAAAAACTCTCTTTAAGCACTCAATAGATTCTTATAAAAGGAAAGTTGTGGCATAGTTAACTCAGTTTTAGATTTTTTGACATTTATGACTTTAAAGAACTAGATGTGCGATTTTTATATTTGAACTTAAGTTTAAGATTTGGTTACTATTTGAAAAATAACCCTGCATAGAAAGATATTTGAAAAATTATTTCTCTTTTAAGGGTTGAAATAAAACATATTTCAAGGAGCTTCTTAAAACGTTTTAAGTAAAATAAGATGCGAAAAGTATGTGATTAAACAGAAATATGTCGGTAATCCCGATTATGCTAGCTTAAGCACTCAAAGCAATCGTATATTTCGTCAACACTCAAACGTTTCATTGTAGAGTGACCTCTTCTAAGTTCTTACCGAGTCGAACCGAGGTAGCTAAGAGGCTAAGTGATTGTCGTAAAGTTTAGTAAGCGAGCAACCTGGATTCGATCTTCGCTGGTACCAATGAAATTGATAACTACAATTTTAAGTGTTGTTTTACCATATTCCATGGCAGAGGATAACATTGTGAGGAAACCTATATGTTTAAGGAATTAAATATAAGGTGGAAATGTAAAGTCCGTCAGTATCCACTCGAACAACGCAGCAGACGAATTCCCCAATTATAGTCAAATAAAGACGGTAATTTTACTAGACATAGATAACGATCGCTTTACAACCGATATTGGCCGTAAGAATACAACGATATTTGGTAATATCTACTGTCAAAACTATTGATTGAGATTGATATAGTTACGAATATCTTCGCAAACTTTACGATTTATTGTTAAGTTTGCGAATAACTTTGCGACCATTGTTGATAACCGGCTAACTGTTCATTACGATCGTAAGGTATAAAAAATTGTTTAGGAGTTTTATTGTTTGAAATCCATTACGGACGGACATTGCTGTAATTGTCTTTGTATCTGGTTGTCTACACTCACCCTAGGAAACAGCAGCATTAAGAATATTTTACGCTGTTATTCTTTGACAGCGTGGTTCCTTTCCGGTCGAGCTGATCCATTCGTTTCTCGCACCCAACATATATAAATCAAGTTTCTTTTACTTTAACCTTCTTACGACACCCATGGGAACTTAATCTTTTTGCAATAACTTTACCACTAACTCACAGCCAATATATTATATATCTGGTAGGTACGAACATCATATCATTTCTGATAACATGTTGGAGGACTTCACATATGTAAATGATGTAAAAATGCAAAGTTTTTTTTTAAATTAGTTTTGTAAAAATTGCGTGCAAAAAGGCGCATAAAGATGACTAATATATACTGTTAAGACGAAAATTTGCTTGCAATTGTGAAGAACTTTGTTAAATTATTATAACTTTTGAATTTTCAAACAAATAAAGCGGAGGCAGGAACTTGTTACAACTTAACTTTTGCTACAGCTAAATTTGCTTAAGTTATACCTACATAAATTACAAAGTTCAACAGGTATTTTAGTAAACTGAGGTATGAAAGTAAGAATATTTTTTTCATATTCAAATAATAAATCATTCTTTAATAGATTTTGTTAATTTGGAATTTTTTTTAATAACACGTAACGGTTATTATTTCAATTTCAAAAAAAAACTTGCTTTAAAGAGCTTTTAATTGTATTTAATCAATAATCCAACACGATGATATAAGATGACAGAAGAAATATATTATTTGTATTCTAACTCATTTTTTATTACCATACATACATTTACCCATAGTTAACACTTTAAACAGAAATAGGGCTTTTGAATTTCAAATATTTATAGTTAACTTTATGATGAGTTTTATTACTGATATAACGCGACAACACGGTTATTTGGTAACAGTGTTTAATTTTATACGAGTAACACCGGTAATATGAAATATCACTGAGATAACAATCTGCGCAGAAGAACATTCCATATATGTTACTTTTGCTAATATTGTCACGAAATACTAAAACACTTACTTAGGTGTTAGAGCCACGCTGCAGCTATATTGGTGTTATTTATTGATAGATCAATATCATAATATGTTAATATACAAAATTGTAAAATTACAGTAGCATAGGCTTCTATTCCGTTCACCTGTTACATCCAATTTTTTTCCAGACGGTGAAAAAAATCATCTAATATATGGCTGTGGTGAGAATGACCACGCTCTCACAGAATACCAGCGTGAAACAGCGTAATAAAACTAAAATATAACCTAAATGAGTTGGCTTTACCAAAGAGATTTCACGCTGATGTTCTTTAAGAGTATGAGCTTTTCATGCTTTCACGTGTTTCGTGAACTCATGGCAGGCTCAAACGAAGAATTTATTCTTAGTCCTCAGAGGTGACAACGTATCTGCATTTTGATTCCGAAAATAGACGTAGATGTCCATGTGTCACAGCATCTTCTTACTATCATGTAGACTGTGGGATCGCTTGTCACCCTATTCTTAAAAAAAATTAAAATGAAAAAATGTTTTACGAGATCTAACTTCTCGGTAACATAAAAAAGTAATATTTTCTTTTGCTATGCTACATCTACCAATCATCTCTTACTTTTCAGATTGCGTTTTAAAAATAACTGTTATGGACTATACAAACTTTATCGTTTCATAATTGAGTTTCATAGGAATTTATCACAATCTATAAAAGAATATTATAAAGTTTGGTTGAAAGAATGAGAATTAAATGAAAACTTTTCAAGTAGTAACAGCGTGCTTAGAATGTTTTGTACGTATTTTGCTGAAATTTTCATTTATAAATTGAGGTGTAAAAATAATAATGTTAATCTTCAAATAACGAATATTCTTCTGAAAAAAAAAATTGCTGGACATCGTTTCGTGAGTCACCATTAACTCAATAAAAACCACTGTTATTAAAAAACACTGTTTGCTCGTTTATACGTTTATTTCATAAAAAATTACTGTCTTAAAATTTTCAACATAATAGTATGCGATTAAACACATTTCGATGCCCACTGACTTCAATAATATTGTTAATTGCATTACATATCATCAGTACTTAATGCTAATTCACATTATCGGCACCCAACACCCTGTCTGGAATGTGATGATGCTTTTACCTACCAGTGGTATATTATAATATATTGGCTGTATTTTACATATAAAGTTAGTACAATGAGATTAAGTTAAGATAAACTTGATTCATACGTGGTAGAGGCACGCTGCGGCTATATTATGGTTTTAGCATGTATGTGTCAGCTCGGGCGAAGAACAGCGTCTAATAGCAGACTAATTCTTCTGTGTTTCATAAAATAGTAGACTAACTCTGCTGCATTTGTATGGTGAGTGTAGAGAAGCGGATATCCTTTTATAACTACAAGGGGGCATTCCATCTTAGTATTCAGGGATAACAAATCTGCATTTTTGTTCCCAATCGAGGATATATGTACACATCTGTAGACCAAGGCATCAACTTACCTTCAGGTGGACTGTTTGTTCGTTTGTCACCCTATATCTATAAAAGATATAGAAACGAAGAGGATGCTTTTTAAGAGACGATGCTGCTACCCATCTGTTGTTACGGTTTCACACTGTCGCCTCTGACGTCACCTGCAGGATGATATGAGCTAGTGGATTCTCTAACACCGCCTCTAAAAGTAACTTATGAAACCCTACATAAATTTCGTCAAAAAAATCATTCCTAGTTTTTCATTTTTTTATATATAGAGTTTCTTATATACATTTTTTTAGTTTAATATACTTTTAATATTTTTATAATAAAACAGTAAAATTAAGACCAACGTCAAAAGTTATTCTCCTCTAAAATTATCTGAACAAACACCCTAGAACAATGTTTCCAATTAATTTGTCCTGAGTTCCACATCGAGAAAGACCTCAAGATTTTGTAATTCTTAAAAAAAATATTATGTCATATTTTCGTCAGTTATTAACTTAACAATTTTAATATCATAACAATCAAAATAGAAAAATGTACCAGTTGTACTACAATTGGGTCATTATTGCGTAGTTTTTACCTTAGTCAAGAGACATCCCTTTCCCCAATCAAGAGCCTTCCCCTTTAGACAACGTCACGTACCCCAGGGAGTACGCGTTCCATTAATTGGGAAACACTGCGCTAGGAAAATGTAGAAAAATACGTTAAAGTGAGACATTAAAATATAGAGACGAGGAAATTAAAGATACACCAGTTGTAACAGATTTTATTACGTTTTGCTTTAGCTTATTTTTACTCCCGCCATTATGATTATTTTGCAGCTATGAAATGGCAACGGATACGACACATCGGAATAAAATGAATTAAACGTATAACTGGTTCGACTTTTTAATTTGTTTTCTTTCATTACCTCCTGTCAAAGTCCAATGATATACATAGGCCTTCCCATAACTTGCCTCATAAGGAGGATGTTTGCCATATTTGCCACGCTTGGCAGACGGATTGGCAACCATAATTTTATTTGTTTTCTAATTGTTTTTAGAAAGACGCTACTGTCTCTCCTTGGGTTTCTTCCTCTTGTTTTTTACGAAACTCACGGGACGACATGGAGTAGTGGATAGTTTTATACCGCGACTAGTTAACTATCTTAAATATTTTATATCAAAACGAACCTCATTTATTAATAAGGAACTTCAGGTAAGAAATCAAATTATTTCTTGTACATCGCTGCGCCTAATTAGTACGTTAACAAACTTAGTCGGAATTTCTTGCAAGTAATAATATTGACTTTGTTAACATAATTGATTGAGTTTCTTTGAATAACTCCTTTCGTCTCAATGAAAATATCTAGTTTCAAGGTTATAATCACTGTTCAATGAATTCGCTACGATTAAAATTAATATTATAGGTAGTAGGTGAGCGTAATATGGTCATCCAGTTAATATGGTCACTTTCTTATAACTCAAAAACTACCGCATTGTTTACAGATGGCTTTTTTATACGTTAGCTCTTCAATGTCAATCAAATAATAAAGGGTTAAAAAGGCGCTTTATCGATGCTGAATCGATTTTGACAGTTGATATTATAGTAAATATTTTAGTCTCTTTAAAGGTACCCACTGACGATACGTCCATTTAGAAGACTTCCAAACGGATGCTCTCCAAATGAAAACTTATCCAGATACGGTACCATTGACGATACTTGCATTTGGATGCATAGCTTCACTTCGAACTTGGCAGTCTTACGGAATGGAAATAAATAATAATATGGATAATAATACTTTCCTGGTGAATGCAGCAGCGTGTATTTCATTAAGAAGACAAAAAACCTAAACGGAGCAATCCATCGTAGTCTTCAATGATAACGTATCTATATTTTGATTCTTAATTGAGGATACGTGTAAACGTCTATGGGCCACCCACTACCAGGTGGACTGTGTGCTGCCAGTTTGTCACTGCCATTCTAGATATGGTATAGATTATGGTGGAGCAATATCGTTGTAAATTAAAGTAAAGTTAGTCCCACTGCTGGGCACAGGCCCCAGGGCAAGGAAGTGTTCGTCGCGCTGCCCCAATGCGTGTTGGCGAACTTCACATGTGTTCGAATTTTTTTCTTATTACTCAGACATGCGGGTTTCCTCACGATGTTTTCCTTCACCGCCGAACACGTGGTAAATCAGCACTTAAAATTGCAATTGACAATTTTATTAGTGCCGGCGAGGATCGTACCCGGTTTGCTCGCATACTGTGAAATTAACAGCGAGCGCTAGCCATCTGAGCTACCACGGCTATCGTTGACTGAGGTAGAAATTAAAGAAATCAACATATAGTGGATATTATATATTATGTCTGTAGCACAAATGGGTCGGCTCGAGCGAAGAAGGACCACGATCTCACAAAATAGCATAACATAGCAGCTTAAATCCGCTGTGTTTCATATGATGAGTGTAAAGAACCAGGGGTGACAATTCATTTACATTTTGATTCTTATTCGATGACAGAATTAGTCTAAGGGCTACAGTATCAACTTAACATCATGTGGACTGTGTACTCGTTTGTCACCCATCACAGCTCATACATAGTTTACATAATAAAATATTTTTAATCCAATACACAGTTTATGTTTGACAAACAGAGCACATGCACCACCATCAACACCAAAACATTAACTGACACAATAACGTCCAACAAATGGACGCCGGTTCGCCCATTCACTGATAATTCGGACTGCTTCCATGTGGCGTGGCGCACGTTTTTTACATTGACGTACGGCCGTGGATGACGTCCGTTTGGACTGAAAGCATGGATATCAATCCATTTAGAAATCCAGAGCTGGATGAAATCAATCCAAATGGAATATGTTTTTACCATTCACGGGACGATTTTGGACGATTACCACTCCATTTGGATTAATGGACGTATCGTCAGTGGGCACTATTAGTACGGTGTAGTGTAGTTATTTTTTTTAAACTAGATTTTTCGAATTGTTTCTAATTATTGCCTAAGCTAGTTTTTTTTTATTAGTTATAGTATACGACTTAGTGTTTTTGTCTCTGTCATCCTCCTAGTTTTGATTTTATAGTATCTTATACTTCTTTAAAAGATTACCATTTAACGAGATGATGCTGCCTGGAGATGCCGAATATCCACCTAAGTGGCGGCTTGGAAGAGACTTCTGTCTACTTCATTATAAAGACGACGAAATGCTGCTTGGATATAACAGAACTGAATTGTGATAAACACGTAATAATATGACATTGACAGGTTCGTTGGTCTAGCGGTCGTTTGAATCTTGATTCGGCTCAAAATCGGTTATTGGATTTTTCCGTGAAGAAGTTCTCACCAGCAGCCCGGAGTTAGGAAATTGGCGGTGTTTCAACCCCGTGCCGTACCCCACGTAAAGCCGTTGGTTCTGCACCCGATCTCTCTACGGCCATGTCGGATCACCATCCCGCCGGACTGTGAGAGTGAGGCAATTTAGAGTGCACCTGCACCTGCGCATGCAGTTGGGCACTGTAATCCTGTCCTGCACTGATGGGTAGTCTCCGTTGAAACTGGCCACCATTATCGACGTAGAAGTTGCCTCGCTTGGAAAGCGGTCTGGCAACCGCAGTTTTATTTTATGAGTTGTTATCAGTTCATCAGTTTCAATTTCCTCTTGCTTTTACAACACTGTGCAATTTATTAGAAGTATATCGTTATTTTTCTCGCACAATGTGCCTTTGGAACCGACTGCCACCAGCGATTTTTCCGGACCGATGCTTTGGGACCTTTAAACAAAGAGCAAACCTGTTTCAAATAGCCGCAACGCTCTTGCAATTCCCCAAGTATTGTAGTTGTTAATGAGCGGTGGTAGTCACTTACCATCAGGTGAGCCGCATGCTCATGGGCCCCCTTATAAAGCCAACACTGCCACTAGGCGGTGGGAAAGACGGGGCTGGCAAACTATATTTTTGCACATCCATTGGCTTTGCAACTCAAATTAATATTGTTGATCACAAGTCCACTATTTTTATAAGGGTGATACTCGCTACACAGCCCATCTGATGGTTAGTGTATGTGTGGCCCATAGACATCTACATCTATCCTCGATTAAGAATCAAAATGCAGAAGCGTTGTTACCTCTAGTACGTAGTACTATTATTTATTCTGTGCCTCTAGGACTAAAATTTAAATGCCTCGTATCCAGTACAAACGGTACACGGTTCTCTATATTCACTATACAAAACACAGCAGCATTTGCTCCGTCATTCTGTAAGAGCGTGGTTCTTACGAGTACCCAGTCGAGCCACCCATTCGTGCTGCAACGATAATATAGCTGCAACGTAGTTCTACGTTCTACGACGTATAAATCTATAATATACTAGCTTGCCAGGCAGACGTTGTTCTGCCCTTTTCGACGACAATTTGTCATGTCCTATTAAAAATCCTTAAATTAGCACAAAAAAATTGTTGGCAATAAAACTATCCTATCTCTCAAGTTGGACCAAACTGAACACGGTGCGCAAATTTGATTAAAATAGGTTAAGTAGTTTAGAAGTCCATCGCGGACAAACAACGTGTCATTTAATATATATATATATATATATATATATATATATATATATATATATATTTATTAAGATTAAAAGTATCTCCGTAACATTTATATGCATAAATATTTTATATACGTGTATATACATATGACATGTGAAATTATTTTCCCTTATTAATTATATCATATGCGTTTAACTCCACCATTGCCGGTCCCAAGCCCGGATGAGAAAGGAGGAGGGGACGGTTCCGCCGGAGAGAGTGGGTGTATCCGGTGGACTAACACACCCACCTGCGCTAGGACCTGCGCAGTCGAGCGCCGTACGCGGGGATGAAGGAGTCCTGGAGGGTTGAGCCGATCGTCGCTGGGGTATATAGTGGCGAGAGGCAACACGCCCTCTTTAGTCCGGATTTCAAGCTGAACGGTGGCCCTATCTGCTAGCCACAGATAGGGAAATGGCCAAGCGCCCCGTCAGAGGGTCGCAGGCGAGGGATGTGGGGGCTGCCTAGTTTTCCTGAAAAGGGGGCTGGGTAGTGGTAAAGGCCATGCTGACGGAGCAAGTGACAGTTTATTTGGGCGGTGGGGATGGGCCTTGTCAGCCCCATCTACCAGCTGGATCGAGCTCCCGATGTCGCGCTGTGAGCCAACTTCGCGTCCCTATATTCTCCCGGTAATCCTAACGCCTGAAATAGGGCGTTTCCAAAGGTGCGGGCTCCATGGAGGGTGGGAAGCCAGGGGGATGAATTTTAAAGAACAAAATATTATGGACAATTTAAGGCCCAATAAGAAAGAGGGAGAGGTGTCAGAGGTGCTTACCAGAGACACCAAAGAACAAGGGGGAACCGTCACTAAACCGACGGTTCCACGGACAGTACCGTCCAGCGCAGGTGCCCCCATCAAAGGGACAACTACCTCGCTGATCGTTTCCAAAACCAGTTCCAAGGAGCTGGAAGAGAAAAAAGAACAAGAGCCCGTGAGTGACAAAACTGCGGAGCCACTACGAACTGACGACCTTTTCTCTGCTGCCTGGCAAGTGGTGAGCCGTAAGGGGAAAGGCAAGACACCCAAAAAGGTGATTTACCGACCTGACGGACCATCAGGAGGGTCTATCCCTGCAGGCAGTAGTGGAAAGGCCAAAAAAAAGAACAAGAAGCAGCGGGAAAAAGGCCGAAGAGAACGAGCGCTGCTTCCGAAACTAAAACCAAGGAGGCTGGGCAAGCTACTGCGACTGCGGTGCTTGGAGCTGGAACCAGTAGCCGCACTGAAGCTGGGAAGGATAAAAATCCAACCCAAGTGGAAGTCGCGGCCGCAGGAACCAGATCTAGGATTTCCGCCAGGAAGCAGCGAGCGGCCAAGCGTCCTGGGAAGAAGGAAAGAGCAGCCAAAAGGATGCTGGAAGAGTTCACCTCGCCTAGAGGGGAATACAAAAAAGTGCGACTCGAACAGCAACCAAAGGCTGCAAGAACGAGCTACGCTTCCGCTGCTAGAGCAGATTTGGGTGTGGCCTTAACGTGTGCGTGTTCAGGTAACATTACGAAGGAAGTAGCAGACGACATCCTCGTAGCAATACAGAGGAAGATAATCAGCGAGGCGTGGAGTAGCCAGGACCCTGATGCGTCGGGCCCAGTTTTTAGGGGCAAACCCGTTTATACGGAGGGTGTCCTGAAACTGTGGTGCGACGATCAGAAGGCTCTGGACTGGTTGAAGGGGAATATTGCTACCCTCGATCTCAAATCCAACACCTTGCTGACAATAAAGAAACAGTCAGAGATACCACAAAGAGTCGAATGTGGTATCCTAATCCCTGATGCCCAAGGAGCCTGGAAAGACTCACGTGACATTGGTCGCGTGCTGGCGTACCAGAACCGCTGGGTTAGCATCAGGGACTGGCTGTTACTCAAGGCTGATAAGCAGACGGACGGGTGGTTCCTCGTTGTTTCGGTGCCGGAGGATCACATCCCGACCCTGATGAAGGCCGGACGCCATCTCGCATGTGTATGCGGGGCGGTATACGTAAAATTCCAGGGTCGTGGAGGTAAATTCTTTGACACTCCACCGAGCAAAGAGGTAGAAAACAACCCGGAAGTTATGGATACCGAAGCCACGGTTACCGGTACAGCGGAATCACTGGAGGCCAAGTCCAGTGAAAAAACGGCCTGCACAACTGAGCCGAAGCCTCCAGTGGAGATCGGGCTCAGCGGCAGCTCACTGAGTGACGAAGAGGACTGCATTTTGCCGACCACTTCCGACTCGGTGGCTGACGAAGAGACCCGAGATCTTCTGGCAGGCCTATTTTTGGGCGGGGACGGGGAGGATCAATGATGGCGTGCCCCTTCGTCCAAAACTAGCCTAGTGCAGGCCAACCTCCACCACAGCGAAACTGCGTCGGCTCAATTACGCAAGTGGTTGGAGGTTCAAAGGACTGCCATAGCCTTAATCCAGGAGCCGTGGGTTGGGGCTGGTAAAATTAAAGGCCTAAACAACCTAAAAGGTAAGCTATTCTACAGCTCTGAACACGACAAGCCCAGAGCGTGTATCTACACTACTAAAGATATCTGTGCACAACCATTAACAGATTTCTGTTCTAGAGACATGTATGCCGTGGCAATACAATACACACAGGAGAGAAGATTAGTCGTCGCCTCGGTCTACATGCCGGAGGAAGACACTCCTCCCCCTCATGACCTCGGCAGGCTGGTGAATTTCTGCGAGAGGACCGGACTAGAGGTTGTGATCGGGACGGACTCCAACGCACATCATCCCCTTTGGGGAATGGAAAAACCAAATGAACGAGGTAAGGTTTTAGTTGAATATTTATTTAATACTAACCTAACCATTTTAAACATAGTTTCTGAACCTACTTTTATAAACAAACGCTGTCGCACTGTAATCGACCTCACACTTGCAACAGAAGGAGCAGCCAAACTAATTAAGGAATGGCATGTGTCGAAAGAGGCCTCATGCTCAGACCATAGATGGATCTGCTTCGCACTACAGGTCGATATCCCCTCTACACCACCATGGAGAAATCCCCGCAAGACGGATAGAACAAAATACCTAAATAGGCTGACGTCTTCGCTTGCTGGTTCTGAGGGGATAAATACTATAGCAGATCAGTCGCTCCTAGAAGAACAGGTAGCAGCTGTTACTAAGGCCATGATAGATAGCTACCATAAATCATGTCCAGAAATCACTCCACCAAGGCATGCCGAGGTCAAGCAACAGTGGTGGGGTGAAGAACTCGATAGGAAACGTAAGAAGGTAAGTAAAGCCCTAAATAGGGCCATGAATACCTCAATGGATGAAGACTGGCTACTATATAAGAAAGCTAAGTCTGAATACAAAAAATGTATGAGGTATCGACGCTCGACTGGGTGGCGTAAATTCTGTGGCAACATAGAAACCTGCGAACAAGCAAATAGGATAAGGAATATTCTAGCTAAACAGAACACGTCGGGATCCATGTCTCTAAAGAAACCAGACGGTAGCTACTCAACATCGCCGGATGAAGCCCAACGCATCCTTATTAAAACGCACTTCCCAGGTTGCTGCTTAACCCAGGAGGCAAACCGGCATGACGACATACTGACACCAACAGTAGAAGACTGGAATTTAGCACAGAGAGTGGTAACGATGGACAAAATCCATTGGGCCATTCACAGTTTCCTCCCCTATAAGGCGGCAGGACCTGACGGCATATTCCCGGCACTCCTACAGTGGAGGGGTAAAGCCCTAATAGTCACACTTGTTGCCATAATGAGAGCCTGTCTGGCTCTTAAATATGTTCCTAGGGGATGGAGGGAAGTGAAAGTCACATTTATACCCAAACCAGGTAAGAGCGATTACACTGACCCTAAATCCTACAGGCCCATTAGCCTCACATCCTTTCTCCTAAAGACGATGGAGAGGATGTGTGAAAGGGAATTAAGGGGGGTCGGCGCTAATGAACTTACCACTACACGACAAGCAACACGCCTACAGTCTAGGCAAATCAACAGAATCGGCACTTCATCAGGTAATTACAAAGATTGAAGAGGCCATCCAAAACAAAGAATCTAGTAGTAAGTCTAGGTAAGTAAGTAAGTCTAGGTTCTTTCATAGATATAGAAGGTGCTTTTGACAGAACGAACTTCTCCAGCATAAAAGGTGCACTCAGTAGACATAAAGTTGAACCGGCACTGATCGACTGGATAGTTTGCATGCTCAGTACACGAATAATAAAGATTGCTAGTGAATCTCAACCAATCCTAATTAAGAAAGGCTGCCCGCAGGGTGTGGTCCCTCTCACCTCTCCTGTGGAATATGGTCATTAATGAACTCATCAGCAAATTAAATACTAATCACTTCTATACAGTAGGTTATGCTGATGACCTGATAGTATTGGTCTCGGGAAAAACAGCTATCATCGTGTGCGACCTGACTCAAGGCTCTCTTCGTATAGTGGAGAGTTGGTGCAAGGAATATGCCTTAACCGTTAACCAAATAAAACGGTTTTAGTAATGTTCACACAAAAAGAATGCTGAATAACTACGAGTATCATCTTCCAAGTCTTTTCAGCACAAAACTCCAGCTATCCTCTGAAGTAAAATATTTAGGTCTTACCTTGGACAGCAAACTTAACTGGAATAAACACATAGAAAACAAAATCAACAAAGCTAGTATAACTTTCTGGCAATGCAGAAACATGATTGGCAAAAGATGGGGACTGACGCCAAAAATCATACTGTGGCTTTACAAAACTGTAATTCGGCCCATGATCACATACGGCGCTCTGGTATGGTGGACCAAGACCAATGAAGCCACCACAATTAAGAAGCTTCAGAGCTACCATGAAACTGGCATGTATGGCTGCCACAGGCTGCATAAGAACTACGCCAACAGCAGCCTTGGAAGCGATGCTGGAGCTAACTCCGCTTCATCTACATATACAACAAGAAGCGACTTTAGCTGCCATCAGACTCAAGACCCTAAATCTTTGGAGTAAGAATAGTGTCCCTCATACAGGCATAATTGATAGAATTCACTCGGAAATTCCTATCCTACAAGCCAAATACGATAGGATTCCTAAACAATTTGTTTTCGATAAGAAATACAAGATACAATTAAATGAAAACAGCCAGCCGGAAGGATTAAGCCCAAAAGAGCTTAGAATTTTCACCGATGGTTCTAAAACAAATGAAGGTGTAGGTTCTGGAGCTTTCTCTGAAGACCTCAATATTCACATATGCACACCGCTGGGTACTATAACACGGTCTTTCAGGCGGAATGTATGGGTATCATTCAAACAGTGGTAGAGCCACGCGGCAGCTTTGCTGTCGCACGTATGGGCCGGCTCAAACCGGGGTGGTACCACGACCTCACAGAATACCGGCGTGAAGTGGAAGCTCTGCTTCCGCGTTTCGTCTGGTGAGTGCAGGTGGCCGGAGGCCCAAATCCCCCCCCCCCATCAACATGGTAGCGGAATTAAATGATAGACTACCCCAGGAGGGTACCAGCACCCCTGGAGAATCCCTCGCTGAGCATCCACGACCATGTTTCTCCACTTCTGAGCGTGGGTGCTCAGGCTGCCCCGCGTATTCTGGGGGGGCAATATTCCGCTCAAGACTAAAACTGCTCGGGGCAAACGGAGCAACAAGACCAAGGCGACCCCTGCCACGCTGTCCGTGAATTTCTGCAATATCAGGGGGACTTCACTCTAACCTAAACGCCGTCCACTACCATCTCGAGACGGCGAGGCCGGCTCTGCTCTTTCTGACCGAGACGCAGGTGTCCTCTCCGGCTGATGTCTCGTATCTCTCCTACCCGGGGTACAAACTGGAACACTCCTTTGTGCCTCGGGCTGGAGTTTGCGTTTACGTCAGAGAGGACATCTGTTCTCGACGCCTCGGCAGACTTGAAGGTTCGGACCTGTCCATCCTTTGGCTACGCGTAGACAGCGACGACCATCCGCGCGTCTACGGGTGCCTCTATAGGTCCCATAACGGTAATGCCGAAACAGACCGACTCTTCGACCACGTCCAAATGGCTGCAGATTCGTTGCTACAGCAGATCCCCTCCGCAGAGATCGTGATCCTCGGCGACTTCAACGCCCATCACGCCGAATGGCTCGGTTCACGTTTAACCGATCATGCGGGGAGATCTGTTCGTGATTTTGCCTTGGCATATGGTCTGACACAACTGGTTACTTCGCCTACGCGGATTCCAGATGTGGAGGATCATGCACCTTCCCTGTTGGACCTTCTGCTGACCTCTCACCCGGACGGATATCAGATTTCCGTCGACGCCCCTTTAGGCTCCTCGGATCATTGTCTTGTCCGGAGTGTGGTGCCACTCACGCTGAAATCGCGGTTGCATTCTGCAGGCTGCCGCCGTGTTTGGCACTATAGGTCAGCTGATTGGGATGGGATGCGGTCTTTCTTTGCATCCTACCCTTGGGGGCGGGTTTGCTTCTCGCCGGATGATCCCAACGTTGTTGCGGATTCTGTCGCTGATGTGGTACTTCAGGGTATGGAACTTTTTATTCCTTCCTCTGTGGTGCCCATTGGAGGCAAATCTCAGCCATGGTTTGGTCGCTCCTGTAAAATAGCATCATGCTATAAGCAGGAGTGTTACCAAGCCTGGGCTGACGCATCAGCGTCCAGGGATGTAAACACCAGCGCTCTAAAAAAGAAGTATAATTCCGCCTCTAGGTCCTTCAAAAGAGTCATTGCCAAGGCAAAGTCAGAGCACATAGGCAGAATTGGCGAGAGACTAGTTCGTCTTCCTTCTGGAACCCGTGCATTCTGGTCTCTCGCCAAGGCTGTCCAGGGGGAATTTCTGTCAGCCATCTCTTCCATCTCTGCACAGGGAGGACGACTCACTGGCCCACACCGCAAAGGAGAAAGCCGATCTTCTAGGCTCTTTCTTTGCGTCTAACTCGACTCTCGATGACGGGGGGAGTACGCCGCCGACCATCCCGCGGTGTGAGTGCTCCATGCCGGAAGTGCACTTCACTCAGCGCTCGGTTCGCAAAGCACTCCTCTCCCTGGACATCCATAAGTCGAGTGGGCCTGATGGAATCCCCCCAATTGTGCTGAGGACGTGTGCTCCAGAGTTGGCACCGGTTTTAACGCGTCTTTTCCGGTACTCCTACTCCCTAGGCGTAGTCCCAAAATCATGGAAGACGGCTTTCGTCCACCCGATCCCTAAAAAAGGCGACCGCTCAGACCCGTCCAACTACCGGCCTATCGCCATCACCTCCTTGTTCTCCAAAACAATGGAGTCCATTGTAAACTGCCAGCTCATGAGGTACCTTGAGGATCACCAGCTGATTAGTGACCGCCAATACGGTTTTCGCTGTGGTAGGTCAGCTGGTGATCTTCTGGTCTACCTAACTCACAGATGGGCGGAGGCAGTAGAGTCCAAGGGGGAGGCATTGGCCGTTAGTTTGGACATTGCGAAGGCCTTCGATCGGGTTTGGCACAAAGCGCTTCTTTCGAAGCTCCCTTCCTATGGGCTTCCCGAGAAATTGTGCGATTGGATCACCAGTTTTCTTGCAGATCGGAGCATCAAGGTCGTTGTAGACGGTGCAAGCTCCGATTGCAAGCTTATTAATGCTGGTGTTCCACAGGGCTGCGTGCTATCGCCAACGCTGTTTCTTCTGCATATCAATGATATGTTGCAAACCCGTAGCATTCATTGCTATGCAGATGACAGCACTGGTGATGCTCTTTACACCGGCCGAGCAAATATTTCTCGGGAAAACGTCTCTGAGTGCCGGGACAAACTTGTGTCTGAAGTCGAGTCTCTGCTGGACAGAGTCTCGGATTGGGGGCGACTAAATCTAGTCCAGTTTAACCCCCAGAAGACACAAGTTTGCGCGTTAACCGCTAAAAAGAACCCCTTTGTCGTATCCCCTCAGTTTCAAGGCACTCCCCTTGTTGCCTCAGCCAGTATCGGAATCCTCGGCGTCGACATATCGAGTGACGTGCAGTTTCGTGGTCACTTGGAAGGGAAGGCCAAATTGGCCTCTAAAAAAGCTTGGCGTGCTCAGCAGAGCGGGACAGTATTTCATGCCGGCACACCGCCTGCAACTTTACAAGGCGCAGGTTCGGCCGCTCATGGAATACTGTTCCCATCTCTGGGCTGGGGCTCCCCAGTACCAGCTCCTTCCACTTGACCGCATCCAGCGCAGAGCGGCTCGAATCGTCGACGACCGAGTGCTTTCCGATCGGCTCGATTCACTGGCGCTGCGAAGAGATGTTGCATCTCTTTGCGTATTTTATCGCATCTATCACGGGGAGTGCTCTGAGGAATTGTTCGGATTAATCCCAGCCGCCAAATTTCGTGAACGCACTACACGGCAAACGTCCCGATACCATCCACACCATCTGGATGCTTGGCGGTCCACCACTGTACGTTTCAAAAGGAGTTTTCTTCCGCGTACAACCTCTCTGTGGAATAATTTACCACCGGTGATTTTTCCGGACCGATACGACCTGGGGACCTTCAAGAAAAGAGCTTACTCCTTTCTAAAGGGCCGGCAACGCACCTGCAATTCCCCTGGTGTTGCGGTTGATCATGGGCGGCGGTAGTCACTTAACATCAGGTGAGCCACATGCTCGTTTGCCCCCCTCTTCTATAAAAAAAAAAAAAAAAAAAAAAAAAGCGGCCATAGCAATAGATGCTAGGAAGGTAAATGACTTCCCCATCAGAATACTGACCGATAGTAGGGCGGTACTATAAGCTCTGAGTTGCAATGGGGTGAACTCGGGACTAATATATGAATGCCATCAACGATTAAATGAGGTATGTAAAAACAACAATGTGACTCTGCAATGGATAAAGGGACACAGTGGATCCAGAGGCAACGATGCAGCGGACGAACTGGCCAGAAGAGGATCGGCTCTGGCCACTACAGGGCCGGAACCAATCATACCAATCCCCTTTGGTAACGTTCGTTCAATGGTACGTAGACACTTCACTAATCAACACGCTCAGCTTTGGAAAGACTGAAGACAAGACTTAGACTGTAGACAAGCTAGGGAGGCCCTACCTGTAATAAACAGTCGCTTAACCAAAGTTCATGAGACTGAACAAGCCACAGATCAGGATAGTAACAAGTGCTATCACAGGACACGGCACCTTTAACAAACATTTATTTACTATAGGTGTTACAGATAGACCCCTGTGCAGGACATGTATGGGGGAGGAAGAAACGGCGGCCCACGTGCTACTGAAATGTCCGGAGGTCGCTACGTACAGGGCTAAACATCTCGGCACGCTGGGATCACTCCCCGAAGTTGCATGCAACATCAAGGGACTGTTGAGCTTCTTCGGGGAGATCTCATGGCTCGAATAATCACATTATTCCTGCCCACACGCAAAATACGCGCATAGACGTGGAGTTGCGGAAAACAGCCCGTCGCAAACTAAACTAAACTAAACTAAACTATATCATATGCGTGAAATATCTTTAACCCCATAAAATTCAATTCTCAGGTTTAGAAAAGACAGTAGAATTAATATTATCTTAATTGGGATCTTTATAAATATTAACGGATATTCCAAACGCTAACTTTGCAAAGTGTCTAGTGATTACGCCATTATTCTCATAAGATTATATATACAGATATGAATAATTCTAAATAAGGTTTTTGAATATTACTAAAACTTGGCTGTTCATTAAAAAGTATACCGAATCATGGGTATATCTGCCGAACAGTTAAATATCTTAATTGCCGAATATATTATTTATTAACCCCCGACGAAAAAGACGGGTGTTATATGGTTAACTGTCTGTTTGTATTTATGTAACTGTGTATTTGTGTACGTGTACATATCTATCTGTGCATGTATGTATCTGACTGTGGCATCGTAGTTACTCCCCAACGGATGAACCGATTTAGATTTAGTTTTTTGTTTGAAAAGTGAATTGATCGAGCGTGTTCTTAGCTATAATTCAACAAAATCTTTTCAGCCGTTTGAAGATCATAAACTCTTTTGGTTTTTATAAACTTTCAATTTTAATTTTATTTAACGTATTTCTTTTGCTTATTAGCAAAAACCTCATACTAATAATCGCATTTGTGAGCAAAATCCCACGTTTTTTTAGCATGGGAAATAATGAAATTTCCATGGACGTCTTATTTAAAGAAAACATAGTACATATGCTCAACCCTTATCTTCGCAGGTGATAAAGAAAATGGGAAATTCAAGCCCTAGTAAAATCCACCAGCTGAATTAAATTTATATAAAGTACACAGTCTGTAAGTAAATTTGTTTTATACGCAACGTGTCATCATTATCATGACCAACTTTAAGTATGTACCACATTTGTAAATATAAGCCTAAAAGTGAAAGAACTCAATATGTAGCCTATAAAAAACTTACTTACTGCTAGACACAGGCCTTCAACAAGGTCGATTTAAGGGCAAGCAAGTAGCCGCCGCGATCTTACGATGCCTGCATGTAATGGCCATTTCCTTTTTTAATTTGGTTTCTACTTCGTGCAGATTTCCCCACGATATTTTCCTGCACCACCAAGCACGAGGTAAGTATGCACTTAAATTTCAAATAATAGTTTCATTGGGACGTTGAAAAATCTGTAGTGCATATCGTGTAGTGTCGATGTATAAATATCTACTACCCCTTATCATTCCGCGGTTGTCGTAAGAGAAACAGAACTGGGAGATGGGTAGCACGCTTGCCAAACGTGACAACTGTGGCAAACGTCCCCTCTATGAGGCAATCTACGTTGAGTCCTATGTTCAGCAGTGGACTTTTGAGAGGCTGTAATGGTAATGGTCGGAAAAACTCGGAAAATATGTTAACGGAAAGCCTTTAGTCCCGGAGCTTCCACGCCTCTTGGCCCTATATATAATTTACCCTCAATTAAGGTTCATAATACAGATGCACTTTCACTCCTGAGGATGCCGGAGGCTCTTTTTAATGGAACGTCTCATTTCCATTAAAAAGAGTCTCCGATTCTCTACACTCATCAAACGAAACACAGCAGCATTAAGCTGCTATTTTGCGCTGGTATCCTGTGAGAGTGCGGCCCTACACCGGTCGATTCCACCGATTCGTGCTGCTGTTTGGCTCCACGACGTATAAATAAAGATACTAAAATATTGTTTATGATAAAGTAAAGTTCTTAAGGCACCTAAGTTTCTTTGTTTAGCCCATTGTTGACTGATATATAATGGCTAAAGACATAAAATCCCTAATTGTACACTTTATGTGGAATACATACAATACATGCCTATCACCTAGAGGGGTAGACAGAGTCTACGGACTTCCATATGGTACGATGCTGACACACCTCTCTCACCTCCTCCACATCCATATATCTACGCATACATGCCAATTTTCAATATACCGCTCATTTGGTCAATAAAGTTTCGTCTAGGGCGCTCCTTGCCGACTCTGTCATTTAAAATCTTTTCTCATTTCATTAGTTCATTATTTCTACATGACTAAACCATCGTGGTAGTCAATGTACATTAAATACTTTAAAATTAATAAATAAAAAAGATCGAAGAAGAAATAAAACATAAAATATATTACTGGCACCGAAATACAACACCATTGTACGAGTAAACCCGTACATTTTTATATGTTAGCGTAATTGGAGCGCGAGCTCGTGTTTGACGTCATTTTAATGCATTGTACTTATTATGTTTTCTTTTATAATAAATTCAGTACCATTCGCAAGGCGTTACAGTTAACAGTGTTTTATTTTGCATCCTACAATCTCAGTATTTGAGTGGTACTCCTTAACAGCATTTAATCTTGCATTGCACTGCATTACATATTTGCATATTTACGTACACATTTTGGTCCTTCGACTATTACCTTAGTGTTTAGTGTTTTGGTACAGTGGCGAATCGGTTCCTCTGGCCTCCCACAAGCGGGTCTCACCAGTCGAATTGAGAAGGCGCATACATACTGTGCTGAGGACACAAATGCACTAAGTGGACCCGACGTTTGGAAGTTACAGTTCCATCACTGTTTACTTGCAGCTTACATATTCAATTAATAATTTATCATTATGCAAGCCTTACTGCAGAGACAGTTCGAAATCGTAAACGAGATCAAAAAGCTTAACACCAATTTCAAAAAAGATCCGAAGTCAAGGAAAACTAAGGAATACATAGAGAAGAGAATCAAAGATTTGGATGATCTTTGGCTCGAATTCAAAAGCAACAACGAACAATTATCGACAGTAGCAGACAAGACTCATGAATATTTTACAAAGGACATTTTTCTTGTGTATGAACATTTGTACAGCAAAACGCGGGAAATGATGACTGTGTATGAGTATGAATCAAAGGATGAATCGACGAAGGATAATACCACCCAGGTTGACCTTGAGAAAGCTAAAGAATTATTAAGTTTGCAGCGAACTAACTTTCGAGCATTTTCGAGAATAACTGAGAACTTAGACAGAGAAAACATCGAAGAAAAATGGGAGTTAGAGTATGAGTTAAGAAACCTTCAAAATCGTTGGAGCAACATCGAAGAAACTCACTTGAAGATTGACAATATTCTCGAAGGTTCCGATTTAGAGTACGACAAGGAATATGAGGAGATGGAAGTCAAGTTTAAAAACATGAATAGGTTACTGAACAAAAAAATTAACATCTCAAAACTATGCACACCTCACAACACCAAAAATAGAAATACCTACGTTTTCTGGGAATTATATCCAATGGAGTACATTTTTTGACCTGTTTAAAGAAGCCGTTCACAACAATCCTTCTATGACTAAGGCACAAAAAATGCAGCACTTAAAGGGCAAGCTCAGAGGTGAAGCCGAGCGCCTAATACAACACTTGCATATATCTTCAGAAAACTATGACTCCGCGTGGAAATTATTAGTGCATCGCTATGATAATCAACAAGTCCTCTTTACGAAGCACATTGAAACTCTTTTAAATCAACCTAACATCCAAAAACAATCATCAACGGAACTCAAACGACTTCACGACGTATCAATGGAATGCATTCATGGTGTTTTCAATATGGGGATTGACACTAGCTCTTGGGATCCGATTCTGGTACACCTTATAGCAAAGAAATTAGATACAACAACTTACAGTGATTATATGGAGTCAAGAAAAGCCCCACGGGAACTACCTGATTTGGATGAGTTTATGGCGTATTTGGAAGCCAAATTCATAGCCCTAGAGCCAATGAATAGGAAAGAGCAGACAGTCGAAACATTTAATTTTAATAAAAATAACCATGTATCAAAATTTAAACAACGTAATTACCAAAAACCTGCAATTTATGAGAATAGAGATGCATCATTCAAGAAATCGTTTTACGTAAACTCCAAATTTATACCTACTTGTCCTTTATGCAAACAAAATCACGCATTGTTTCAATGTAAAAGATTCGAAGTCATGCCACCGGAAATGAAACTACATACCATTTCGAAACTACACATATGCGAAAACTGTTTATACGTGCATAAATATGAATGCAATTCTGAAAAACGGTGCAAGGAGTGCAACAAGAAACATAACACCTTATTACACGACGTTTATATTACAAAGGCGGCTAATAATGCAAGTTCGGCGAACATGACGACTACGACCTCGAAGTCGCAGGGCACGAAACCACATGTACAATCGAACCACGTGGCTGGAAATGATGAAGAAATATTGCTTGCCACTATCAAGATGCAAGTAAGGGCAGCAGATGGCTCTTACATCATACTGCGCGCACTTCTGGACCAGGGATCACAAACGTCCCTTATATCCGAAAATGCAGCTCAAAGGCTGGGGCTGAAACGTCAAAACTTCAATGCATCTGTCACCGGTATCGGTACTTCGCCAAACAAAAGCCGAGGAAAAGTATTATTGCACTGTAAATCATTATCGACCGATTATGCATTCTCTACAGAAGCTTTAATAATGTCCAAAGTTATTAACTGCCTACCTGTGACGTCATTCGAGAACAAAAATTGGCCACACATACAACACTTGCAATTAGCGGATCCTGAATACAATATATCGAAGCCTATTGATATTCTTTTAGACGCTAAAGTTTATGCTGAAATCATCATGGATGGGCTGTTAAAAGGTTCACCATGCCAACCAATAGCACAGCAAACACAAATGGGTTGGATATTGTCTGGTTCTACGACGAAAACATTCAACTGTTATTTTACTATCAATAATATCGAAGACATTTGCAATTATTGGGAAATGGAAGACATATCGGAACATGAACGCTCATTAACTTTAGAAGAGCAATTTTGTGAAGATTATTATGTCAAAACGACTAAAAGATTATCAAGTGGAGTGTATGAAGTACGTTTACCCATGAAGAAAGGCTTTGAAAGGCAATTAGGTAACTCAAAACTAAAGGCAGTCGCACAGTTCAAGCAATTAGAGCGAAAGCTAGGAAAAGATCCGCAGCTATGTGAAAAGTACAACCATTTCATGAATGAGTATATTGCAATGAACCATATGAAACCGGCAGTGGAGACTAAATCTCTAGAATGTTATTTACCACATCACGGCGTCCTAAAATTTGACTCTAACACTACCAAATTACGAGCTGTTTTTAATGCATCGGAAAAAACATCGACTGGCTTTAGCTTGAATGACTTAATGGAGTGCGGCCCTAAACTGCAACGTGATATACTGGAATTATTATTAAGTTGGCGTGCTTACAAATACGTATATACAGCAGATTGTGAAAAGATGTATCGTATGATCAAGGTACAAGAGGATGACCAGCAACTCCAGAAGATTATATGGCGGAACGAACAAGGCACTATGCAAGAATTTCAATTATGCACCGTCACATATGGTATGAAAGCTGCACCTTACTTGGCTCTCAGAACGATGCAGCAGTTAGCAAGTGATGACGCTGACGTTTACCCTATAGCAGCTGAGATCTTGAAGAAGAGATTCTATGTTGATGATTTGATATATGGTAGCAACAAGATCGAGGAAGCAAAACAAGCGCAACGCCAATTAATTGATATATTACGAGGAGGCGGTTTCAACTTGAGAAAATGGTCCAGCAATGAACCCAGACTCCTGGAAGATTTATCTAACGACCAAATTAATGTCTCTACTGTCAACTTCAACGACAGCTCATCATCATCAACTAAGGCATTAGGGTTGCGTTGGCATCCATCCTCTGATATTTTTACATTTGACAATAAGATTGAGAACACGCAAAAGCCCGACACAAAACGCTCCATGCTGTCAAACATATCGAAGCTTTTCGACCCGCTCGGTTGGTTATCTCCGAGTACAATTAAAGCAAAACTGCTATTTCAACGACTTTGGAGTGAGCATACGGAATGGGACCAATTATTGTCACCAGATATTCAACACGAGTGGAGTAAACTAAAGGAAGAATTAAAGAACATAAGTAAAATTAAAATTCCGAGATGGGTCGGCAATACTCAATATTTAGTACAGCTACACGGCTTCGCAGATGCCTCAGAAAGGGCTTATGCGGCCGTAATTTACATCAAAACCTATAATGAGCATAAGAAACCCAGGATACATCTCATAGCAGCGAAAACAAAGCTAGCCCCACAGAAGAAACGTATTACATTGCCACGGCTGGAATTATGTGGAGCTGTTTTGTTATCTAAATTGATGCAAAAGGTTATTGTTTCGATGTCATTAGCTCAGGACAAATTACAAATTCATGGCTGGACGGACTCAATGGTTGTCTTGGGCTGGATTCATGGCAATACTGCAAGATGGAAAACATACGTGGCGAACAGAGTGAATGAAATAATTAAGGTCATACCATCATCCTGCTGGAGGCATACTAAATCAGAGCATAATGCAGCTGACTGTGCCACGCGAGGACTTTCACCATCTCAACTATTATCGTATTCCCTATGGTGGAATGGACCCTCGTGGCTCAAGGAGAACAAAGAGTATCCACCAGAAAAATATGAAGCTCCGGAATTCGAACTGAAGACCAAACCTCGGATATGTGCTGCAGAGACTACTCATTCACCGTTTATCAGTAAGCTTCTATATAAATACAGCTCAGTTACAAAGGCGACCCGCGTGCTATGTCGAGTGTTACGTTTCATAACTAACGCTCGCGAGCGCGTGCGAAACAATATGCAATTTCTATCCAAGTTATATCACTGTGAATGAAATTAAATATGCTACTAAATTAATAATTAAATCAATTCAGTTAGATAACTTTGCGCAAGAGATAGAACAATTAAAGAGAAACGGCAACATTTCACGGAAAAGCGCAATTATAAGTTTAAACCCATTTCTTGACAAAGATGGCATTTTGAGAATGAAGGGAAGATTGCAACATTCTACATTACCTACAACCAGCAAGCAACCGATTGTACTTCCCTATCACTCACGGTTGACGGACCTGCTTATACTGGAAGCTCATCACACTACTTTACATGGTGGAGTTAAACTGACTTTGGCATACATAAGAAACAAATATTGGATTATTAGTGGACAGCGAGCAGTGAAGAAGATTATAGGCCGGTGTACCACATGTGTTCGACTCAATACACAAAAGCGTACACAGATCATGGGTGATTTGCCTACCCCTCGAGTGGTACCATCTCGCCCCTTTACACATACGGGGGTGGACTTTACGGGACATGTTGAGGTGAAAGCAAATAAGGGTAGAGGCATTAAGACCACAAAAGGGTATATAGCTGTCTTTATATGCCTAACTATAAAAGCCGTTCACCTGGAGCTCGTGTCGGACCTCACTGCGTCAGCGTTTTTAGCAGCATTTAAACGCATGTGCGCTCGGCGCGGCACGCCATTACACGTTTACAGTGACAACGGCACAAACTTCGTGGGTGCGTCACGTGTACTTCAAAGGGAATATAAGCAAGCACTCCAAACAATCAACACTGACTTCCTCGAGAACATTAGCCAGCTGGGAGTTACTTGGCATTTTAACGTGGCTGCGTGGAGCAGTGCGGGCGGCATATGGGAAGCCGCTGTTAAGAGTCTAAAGCACCATCTGAAGCGCGTAGTCGGCCATCAGAAGCTTACCTTCGAAGAATATTCAACGCTGCTTACGCAAATAGAGGCTTGTCTCAATTCAAGACCTCTATGTTCTTTAACTGAAAACCCAGAAGACATAGATTACCTTTCACCCGGCCACTTTCTTATCGGCGGTCCTATTCTGTCTGAACCATTATCGGATATAAATATTGAAAACGTAAAAACAAGGTGGCAACTAACTGAGAAGATATACAAAGAATTTTGGAAGCGGTGGTCTGCAGAATATTTGCATACGTTACAAACACGAAGCAAGTGGCATATACCTCAGAAAAATATAGAACTGGACAGCATAGTGGTGATGAAGGAAGATAATTTACCCCCTTCTAACTGGGCCTTAGCAAAGGTCATCGATGTGCACCCCGGCAAGGACGGGTATGTTCGCGCTGTGACATTGAAAACTAAACACGGAGTCCTGAAACGGCCTATCACGAAGCTGTGCCCTTTGCCAGTACTCCCTGATCAAGATGAAAAACCGTTGCGCGCGGACAGTGACCCCGGCGCTACTGGGCATACGTCAAAACGCAGTAGAAGTAAGCCTAATTATTTAATTTGTTTGCTCTTACTTATCATCGCAATTATATCGCCGTCGATGCAGCAAACTTACAAAATAACTCAGTTAGAATCAACTAAAGCGTTATATTTTGATCGAGCAGCCGATTTGCAACTTATAGAGAGACATTGGATCATAATTGTATACTACAACATGTCAACATTCTGGAAAAACATTCAAAAGGTGGAAAGATATTTAAACCATTTATACAACATCTGTAATGAAGAAGGTACATGCACTGCCACACTTGCTCAGTTCAGACACGAGTTGGACGAGATAGAACATTACAATAATATGTTAAAATTTGCACCTCATTCCAGAGCAAGAAGAGGTTTGATTAATGGTGTGGGAAGATTGAGCAACTACTTATTTGGAATTTTGGATGACCAATTCGCTGAAAAATACTCTAAAGACATAAAATTAATCCATCAAAACGAAGTCTATCTGCAAAAATTACTTAAAAATCAAACTACAATAATAGAAGCGGAAAATAATATAATACAGAGAAATGAATACATAATGAATAAGCAATTCACAAGAATCGAAAAACAAATAAAGAATTTTTCGACTGAAGTTCAACAAGTAAAACAGCGAGCCATAAACATATTTTATTTTACTACGCATGTTGTTACGCTTGACGTCATTTTATCAAATTTAAGAAGAATACAGGACACCCTAATTAATACTGTAACGAACATATATCACGGTAGACTCGACGTACACTTGCTTTCTCCGGCACAATTGCAAGAACAGTTAAACGTCATATCGAGACATGTTCAAGGAGAGTTTTTAGTCCCCGTCAACGTGCAAAATATTAAGGAATTATTCAAAATGCTACAAGTAAAGGCAAGAATAACCGAAGATTACGTCATAATTGAAGTGAAGGTGCCACTACTGAGTACTGACACTTATGAACTTAATAGAGTCATACCTATACCGCAAACAAGAAATTTGAACTCTATCTACGTCATACCTTCTACCGACTACATAGCATTCAATTTACGAAAAGATACCTTTATGTCGGTGATGGAAAATGATTTACAGCTCTGCATCAGATACAACGACGTCAACCTACTATGCCCCATTACTAGTCCCTTATACGAACTTAAAGTGGGTCAGTCTATATGTGACGTAAAAATGATCACGGACGACAGCAATCAAACATATTGTCGTAGAGAAACAAAGGAGTGCCCCGACAGATGGATTAAATTACACTCTCGTGACTCCTGGCTGTACACATGCTGCGAAGAATGCAAGATCCGCATATTATGCCCGTCCGGGCTGGCGACGAGAAGTCTGCGCGGCAGCGGCCTTATCAGTATAGGTCAAGATTGCATTCTTAAAGGAGACACATTTTCTATACAAGGTAATCTTGACTACAGGAGTGAAATATATACAGGAAGTTTTGACATCGGGAGTATGGCTGAAGAGTCCATATTGAACTCTGTCATTAACACATCGATTAATCAGCTGCCATTCGTCGCTGAAAATCACAATAGTACATTTTGGAAAATCAAGGGGCAAATACAAGACTTGCTGAATCAATCTGATGAAGGGATGTCAAATGAAGACATACACCACTATGTTATGATATATATACTGTACTTCATAGTAATCGCAGTAATAGTAACGGCAGTTATCTACATGTATAGAAGAAAATTATATTATATCCCCACGGCGAGGCCAGCCGACGCGACTCCCGCGGCCCCCGCGCCTGGCAGCCCGCCACCGCAGCCGATCGAGCGCCGTGTACTCAGCGGTCCGCGTACACAGGATAAGACTACATCCACAATGTTTGACAAGATTATCAAGTTCGAATGTAAAATAGACGAATAATATTTTCGTATTTTATATACTTTACAGATTTTATTCTCTTTCTTTTGTTTTAGGTTTGGCAATATGTACGAGTAAACCCGTACATTTTTATATGTTAGCGTAATTGGAGCGCGAGCTCGTGTTTGACGTCATTTTAATGCATTGTACATATTATGTTTTCTTTTATAATAAATTCAGTACCATTCGCAAGGCGTTACAGTTAACAGTGTTTTATTTTGCATCCTACAATCTCAGTATTTGAGTGGTACTCCTTAACAGCATTTAATCTTGCATTGCACTGCATTACATATTTGCATATTTACGTATACAACCATAATATTTTGTTTTAATTTGTTTGAATTTTAGACGTGACCTTTACTCAACTTGAGGGGTCTACAAATCCAATTTTTACTGTGTTCAAGATCAATATGATAGGATAAAGACGTTTATGTTTATTTTTTAAGGTATAAGAAAAATGAAACATAAAGCAAATATCTCAGAGTACAATAAGATTGACATTTGTTATTATTTTAGTAGACCCAAGCGAACATCCGACGTGACCCAGATCAAGTACTTGTTGTTTAATCTTCCCCAGAGATAGCCATTCAGTCCATCAAACAAATGGAGAAGAGACGGTCCATATGAATAAATAAAACAGGTAAAATACACTCAGAACAAAAATCTTAGAAACACTTTTATTAAATTTTGTGAACAGTTAACTTGTTGGTTTTGTGATCGTAAGCGCGACTGCTGATAATGTGGTCCCGGGTTCGGACAATGGATTGTACCAAATTATTATTTGGATATTTCTGCCAGAAAATTCTCAATAGCAGCTCGAAGTCAGGAGCTGGCAGTGTTTCACCCTGGTGTCTTGAAAAACTCGGTAAAACCGCACAGATAAATAAATAGAACTAGTGAAACACAATCGAAACAAAAAACTATACAGTTTGTCTGTGTAACTATCGAAAAAAGTGTAAAAAATAAATTTTATCGTGCTCGATATCATCCCGTGGGAGTTGTTAAATGCTACAAAGGGAATCCTAAACTGGAATGGATAGCAGCATCTTCCTGACAACGTAAAAATTTAAAAAAACTGCGGCATGATACGAGGCAATCTACGGGCGAGGCCTATGTTCAGTAGTGGACTTCTGTTACGCTGTAATGTTAAATTACCTGGACGACCGACGAGCTTTGCTCGGTGTTTTTTTTTTTTTTTTTTGGAAATCATGTGTTTTGGAAATTATATTTAGATACAGATTACATACTGATGAAATATGAATAATATTTTCTTGATCTTACCGACATAATAGAAAAAACTGAACTGGGTAGTTTAATTTAATTTAATTTTTTTTTTAAAATACTAAAATAAGGCCTCGTAATAATAGATTTTCTCACAAAAGAAGGGAACTTGAAAAAAAGGAAAAAGGTCGGACCGAAGACAGGACCCGAACCAGGGTACTACGATTTCGGGACGGCCCGATATCCCATTTGAGCTATTATAATCATTAACGCATTGTCAAAATTTACCTTCTTATTCTAATGATATTGTAGCAGTTTTTCATTGCCTGAGAACACAGATAAATCATTTTCTAAATGGCTTTTCTAAATTTATCCTGGCTAGATCGATTTATTGCCCCCGAAACCCCCTGGACACTAAATTTTATAAAATCGTTGTAGCCGTTTCCGAGATTCCGATTATATGTATACAAGAATTACTCGTTTAAAGGTATTCGATTAAAGTGCTACTAGTGACTATATATTTGTCAATGGTGAACCGATTTTGATGATTCTTTTTCAGGTTATAATTAAGATGTGATCACATATGAATTTCGAGAAGAAATTCCATCCTTAAGGGTGGCAAAAGAGGAGATGAAGTTTTAATATAACCATTTAGTGGACATTAATATTGCGATATTCTTTAGTCCACTCCGTAACCGTTACGGCCTATTTAAATATATATATATATATATATATATATATATATATATATATATATATATATATATATATATATATATATATGGATGTATGTATATATAATTATATAATATATTTAATGTGTATATATGTTTAAGTATATGTTTATATTTATAGACCATAAATAAATTGGAAGATATTTAAAGGGAAAGCTTTGTAAAGTCAGCCGTGCACAAATTTCTGTTTTTTTTTTTAATATGTGTATATGGCTCTCACGATACAGATCTACGTGCCTAGTGTGAGAACCACTGCTAAATTATTTGTAAAGGTGCTAACTGTCAAATAAAGTATTTTTCATTTTCATTTTCAATCCTACAAATAATATACGTTATGCAAGCACACATTAGATGAAGGCCGTGCGTTGGAGCAACAAGTGCTTAGTAAGTAGTTTAAATTATATAAATACTAGGGTAAGTAGATATTAACATGAATATTGTTCTGTTTTTAATAAAATGTAGTATTTCTGGTTTAATAAATTATTTTTAAAACTAAAAGACGTCGCTGTTTATTTACTCTCGCACTGTAAGTTTTAAAGCACACGAGCAAGCCGTGTTCAATTCCCGCCGACGCCGATAAAATTGTTAATTTCAATTTTAAATGCCGGTTTACCACGTGCTCGACGGTGAAGGAAGATATTGTACAGAAACCTCGAGAGTATATATCTATGATTGATATCACTCACTTACCATCTGATTTGACGTTTAACCGCCCCATTGATCTTGTAGTGGTGTGTGGGTTCTAGTCCTGGGTCAGACTAAAATAATTAATTAAACCTCTGCCAGGAAGTTCTTAATAGCTGCTCAAAGTTAAGTCATGTTCAGTTTAATTTTATAGGGAAACTAAGTCCTAGTCAGTCAATAAACCTTATATGTAGTCATAGTATATTGAAATGTTATAAGTATTTTTAAGATGTAACTCTGAGCTAAGGCTCTTTGGTTTTATCGGTTTTATATAAAATTATAACGAAATGGGAGAAGACTTCCGTCATGGAATTGTTGTTGCTTGATTTTTTTCCATGTCGGCTATATTATATCCTCAACCGAAACCAGTTATAATATTGCAGGCGTTTTGTTTTTATTGGCAGCCATATTATATTATACAAGGAACACGGTAGACTTCCTTCCATAATAATAATAATCATTCACACACAATATAGAAGATTTCTGCAAGATCCGTTATTCTCTTTTTAATTTTTTTAATACCAGGAGAATCTTTTAATGTTGCATGTGTTATGTGATTAATTTCATTTAAGTGCTGATACAGTGCTTCACTGGGAGAAAAAAAATGTTTTTTTTTGTATAATCGACAAAAAAAACTCGACATGAAAATAATCAAATTAAATTTTAATTAAATAATATTTGTAAATTTTATGTGGATTGGTTACCTCTGCCTGGAATTATCGACAGCGGCGGGCGGTGGCCGGCGGTGACGTACATCAAAGACGGGGCGCGCGCGCGCTTGTCTTACCTACACTGACTGCACACTGAGGTCGTGACCTCGTCACATCACAGCTGTTATAGTCTAACACTAATTTATCACTATGTCTACTTGACGACCACGAAGATTTTGTTCAATATGTCCACCTTGTATAGTATACAAATATACAAATGTATAGAGGTACATTTGCGACACCGACTTATAATGTCTAAACGCACGCGTTTCATAACAGACATATCGGACTTTATTTTTTCAAAGGCTGCGACTATACTATGTTTTATGTTCATAAAACTTCTCATGTTTTTAAATATTACTACTAAATATTAACACAGAATAAATAATAGATATTGGATCAAAATTAGTTAGTCGGCATAAAGCGGACGCTACTTTTTATCACTCGAAGAGTGGAGTTTTTTGGGTTTTGAAATAATAATAGTTTTTACGGAATTTATCGCGTATATTTAACTTAATGATTTCTTATATTTACGCGAACACTACACATTGAAATATACTACTTTTTTACGGAATTTATCGCGTATATTTTAACTTTTTAAATACCCGACGTTTCGAACGCTTTACAGCACTCATGGTCACGGGCAGGACTGAGATGTTCAACGTCCATATGTCATAGTTAACCGCGGTTACCATAGATTAAAATTTAACTTTTGTTCCGATCTATGCAGTATGAACTTATGGTATCTTGAAGTCTTGCAGTTGTATGCTTGGGTTGTGATTTAATTTTATTTATTATAGGATCCCAAGCAGATGGTAGCACCCAGCCATCTTCTCTATTGAAATTAGGATGTTTTTTGATTTCAATAGCCTCGCGAATCATCCTTGGAGGGAATCGGTGTTCTTTAGCGAGGATCTGCGGTTGAAATAATACTAGTTTTTTTTACGGAATTTATCGCGTTTATTAACTTTTTAAATACCCGACGTTTCGAACGCTTTACAGCACTCATGGTCACGGGCAGGACTGAGATGTTCAACGTCCATATGTCATAGTTATAGCGTTAAAGAACCTACGCAATAAACACCAACTTACGATTCTCCGCGCAGATAAGGGAAACGCCACGGTAGTCATGGATACGTCAGATTATAATTCTAAAATACAAGAACTTTTGTCGGATGTAAGTACTTATAAAAAGGTTAAAAACGACCCAACAAACAGCACACTAAAAACAACTAGTGACCTCATAAAGAAACACTCCGAAAAATTAAATCTGGACGTAAAATGGATAATACCTACGTGCGCTAAATCACCAAAATTGTATGGGTTAACAAAAATACACAAGCCCAATGCTCCATTACGTCCCATAGTGAGCCAGATCGATTCACCAACTTACAGATTGGCTCAACACTTAGCGAAAATACTCTCACCACTCAGGGGACATACAAGAGCACACATAAAGGATTCCTACCATTTTATCAGCGAGATTAAAGACCTACATCTGGCAGACAATGAAACTATGGTCAGTTTTGATGTGCAGTCATTGTTTACATGCTTACCTGTTGAAGACTGCATCTCAATTGTAACTAGAAGGCTGGAAGAAAACAACATGCCCGTAGAATATGCAGTATTACTCAGACACTGCCTTACATCTGGCTACCTATTGTGGAAGGAGGAGTTCTACAAGCAAGTAGATGGTGTGGCGATGGGCTCACCTGTATCTCCCATTGTCGCCGACATATTCATGGAAGACTTTGAGGAGAAAGCCCTGCTTAGTTCTCCCATAAATCCAAGGTTCTACAATCGGTACGTAGACGACACTTTCACAATTCTACCTTTAGATAAAGTAACTGCATTTTTAGACCATCTTAACTCTATAAATTCTAAAATTCAGTTCAGAATGGAGTTAGAGGCAAACAATTCCTTAGCTTTTCTAGATGTGTTAGTAATTCGGAATCCTGATAACACCTTGAGCCATACTGTGTATAGAAAAAAGACCCATACAGATAGATATTTAAACGGTGATTCTCACCACCGTCCTTCACAGTTAGCTACCGTGGGTAAATCTTTGTTTCAGAGAGCACGAGGGATCTGTGACAGTAAACACCTGGCTGCAGAGCTCCACCATGTCAAGCAAGTTTTGCATGACAACAAGCTTCGAGTCCCGCGCCTACGTCACAGTGAACGAATGAAGCCGGCCACAGTCGAGCGTGTACCTGCTGTACTGCCATATGTTAGAGGAGTCACAGAAAACATACTTCAAGCCGCTGAAGAAGATTGGTCAGTTTTTACCATCGGTCAAGTGTAATGTCCCTCTGCAAGATGCAGGAGTGTACAAGCTTGATTGTGAATGTGGTCTCTCCTACATAGGACAAACTAAAAGATCAATAAAAACCCGCGTTAAAGAACATATAGCTGATGTGAAGAATCGACGCTCCGGGAAGTCTGCAGTCTGTGAACACGTACAGGATCGCCCCCGTCACTACATCAGATTTGATAGACCGCAGATCCTCGCTAAAGAACACCGATTCCTTCCAAGTATGATTCTCGAGGCTATTGAAATCAAAAAACATCCTAATTTCAAGAAGATATCAAGATAATCAAGAAGATACCATAAGTTCATACTGCATAGATCGGAACAAAAGTTAAATTTTAATCTATGGTAACCGCGGTTAACTATGACATATGGACGTTGAACATCTCAGTCCTGCCCGTGACCATGAGTGCTGTAAAGCGTTCGAAACGTCGGGTATTTAAAAAGTTAAAATATACGCGATAAATTCCGTAAAAAACTAGTATTATTTCAATATATTTAACTTTTTAAATATCCGACGTTCCGAACGTTTTACAGCACTCATGGTCACGGGCGGGACTGAGATGAACATCTCAGTCAGATGAAAACTAGTATTATTTTAGTGTTCGCGTAAATATAAAAATCATTATTTTTGGGTTTTTCCTAGTATCTAAGTCCTTCGTCGGCTTTCGGTTTTGAGTTTAAAGAGCGCGTAAAACGACGCGTATATTATTACCTATTAATTTTGTTTTGTTTATTATATTCCAATAATAAACAACAATATGAATTTATTTAAAAAATAATTACTACTACAAATTCTTAATTGAATAATATTTCATATGAAACATATATACTAAATTTCTCCTACAAATAGTTGCAAATTTAGGATTAATCACCATATTTTATGCTTGAAATAACCTTTTATACATATTTTCCTAGATCTATTTAGCAATAAAGTGGAAATTTATAAGATAAATATTCAAATACTATGTGCACCACACCAATGTGTTGAAAGAATATCCATTTCATTATAATTTCTATTATTTTTAAATTAAAGTTTTCGGAGAATAACGGAGTATATAGTATAAAGATACACAAAAACCTTGGGGAAGCACGCGCCGCTTAGCGGCTTGCTTTGAGTCGGCCGTGTCAGTGACCTCATAGAGGCCGTAGACTATTGTTTATCCTGTGACGTAAATAATATTATAACGGCACGTGTCGATAAGTTTCTGCAGGTTGCCGCCATGTTTGGCACTATAGGTCAGCCGATCGGGATGGGATGCGGTCTTTCTTTGCATCCTACCCTTGGGAGCGGGTTTGCTTCTCGCCGGACGATCCCAACGTTGTTGCGGATTCTGTCGCTGATATGGTACTTCGGGTATGGAACTTGTTATTCCTTCCTCTGTGGTGCGCATTGGAGGCAAATCTCAGCCATGGTTTGGTCGCTCCTTTAAAATAGCATCATGCTATAAGCAGGAGAGCTACCGAGCCTGGGCTGACGCATCAGCGTCCCGGGATGTAAACACCAGCGCAATAAAAAGTATAATTCCGCCTCTAGGTCCTTCAAAAGAGTCATTGCCAAGGCAAAGTCAGAGCACATAGGCAGAATTGGCGAGAAACTAGTTCGCCTTCCTTCTGGAACCCGTGCATTCTGGTCTCTCGCCAAGGCTGTCCAGGGGGAATTTCTGTCAGCCATCTCTTCCATCTCTGCACAGGGAGGATGACTCACTGGCCCATACCGCAAAGGAGAAAGCCGATCTTCTGGGCTCTTTCTTTGCGTCCAACTCGACTCTCGATGACGGGGGGAGTACGCCGCTGACCATCCCGCGGTGTGAGTGCTCAATGCCGGAAGTGCAGTTCACACAGCGCTCGGTTCGCAAAGCACTCCTCTCCCTGGACATTCACAAGTCGAGTGTCTGACGGAATCCCCCCAATTGTGCTGAGGACGTGTGCTCCAGAGTTGGCACCGGTTTTAACGCGTCTTTTCCGGTACTCCTACTCCCTAGGCGTAGTCCCAAAATCATGGAAGATGGCTTTCGTCCACCCGATCCCTAAAAAAGGCAACCGCTCAGACCCGTCCAACTACCGGCCTATCGCCATCACCTCCTTGTTCTCCAAAACAATGGAGTCTATTGTAAACTGCCAGCTCATGAGGTACCTTGAGGATCACCAGCTGATAAGTGACCGCCAATACGGTTTTCGCCGTGGTCGGTCAGCTGGTGATCTTCTGGTCTACCTAACTCACAGATGGGCGGAGGCAGTAGAGTCCAAGGGGGAGGCATTGGTCGTTAGTTTGGACATTGCGAAGGCCTTCGATCGGGTTTGGCACAAAGCGCTTCTTTCGAAGCTCCCTTCCTATGGGCTTTCCGAGAAATTGTGCGATTGGATCACCAGCTTTCTTGCAGATCGGAGCATCAAGGTCGTTGTAGATGGTGCAAGCTCCGATTGCAAGCCTATTAATGCTGGTTTCCACAAGGCTGCATGCTATCGCCAACGCTGTTTCTTCTGCATATCAATGATATGTTGCAAACCAGTAACATTCATTGCTATACAGATGACAGCACTGGTGATGCTCTTTACACCGGCCGAGCCAATATTTCTCGGGAAAACGTCTCCGAGTGCCGGGACAAACTTGTGTCTGAAGTCGAGTCTTTGCTGAACAGAGTCTCGGATTGGGGGCGACTAAATCTAGTCCAGTTTAACCCCCAGAAGACACAAGTTTGCGCATTAACCGCTAAAAAGAACCCCTTTGTCGTATCTCCTCAGTTTCAAGGCACTCCCCTTGTTGCTTCAGCCAGTATCGGAATCCTCGGCGTTGACATATCGAGTGACGTGCAGTTTCGTGGTCACTTGGAAGAGAAGGCCAAATTGGCCTCTAAAAAAGTTTGGCGTGGTCAGCAGAGCGGGACAGTATTTCATGCCGGCACATCGTCTGCGACTTTACAAGGCGCAGGTTCGGCCTCACATGGAATACTGTTCCAATCTCTGAGCTGGGGCTCCCCAGTACCAGCTCCTTCCACTTGACCGCATCCAGCGCAGAGCGGCTCGAATCGTCGACGACCGAGTGCTTTCCGATCGGCTCGATTCACTGGCACTGCGAAGAGATGTTGCATCTCTTTGCATTTTATTTCGCATATACCATGGAGAGTGCTCTGAGGAATTGTTCGGATTAATCCCAGCCGCCAAATTTCGTGAACGCACTACGCGGCAAACGTCCCGATACCTTCCACACCATCTGGATGCTTGGCGGTCCACCACAGTACGTTTCAAAAGGAATTTTCTTCCGCGTACAACCTCTCTGTGGAATAGTTTACCACCGGCGATTTTTCAAAACCCAAGAAATTCCACTCTTCGGGTGATAAAAAGTAGCGTCCACTTTATGCCGACTAACTGATTTTGATCCAATATCTATTATTTCTTCTGTGTTAATATTTAGTAGTAATATTTAAAAACATGAGAAGTTTTATGAACATAAAACATAGTATAGTCGCAGCCTTTGAAAAAATAAAGTTCGATATGTCTGTTATGAAACGCGTAATATATAGTATGTATCAAAACCCATGTTTTGTAGTAATTAATATACTCAGCTAGCACCCGGCGCGTTGCAGCCGCGGGAGAAATAATTCTAAAATTATTATTTTAAATTTGAAGAGTAATATTGTTCAATTAGGAATAATTTTACACAAGTTGAAATTGAATATATGACTTTCAAAATAAAGTGGGTACGACGATACGCGCACCACATATTGTAAGTTAATTGTACTATGTCTATAAACTCCACAAAAGTGCAAACAATAAGTTGAACAAAGTTTTAGCGCAATCTGATGAACTGTATGACAGTGCATAAAACACGAACAAACAAACATAAATTTTTATGTATTAGGTTATAATATACACCGCGGGGCGAAATGTTAGTACCTATTATGTACAACTAGCTTTTCGCCCCGCGGTGTTACGTAACCAATTTTCAAGTAACAAAATTCGTTTAATAATTTTTCACCATACATATACATATAAGCCATGGTAGCTCAGATGGTTAGCGCTTGCTATAAATTTCACAGTACGCGATCAACCCGATTTCGATCCCCAATAGCAGCAATGAAATTGTCAATTGCAATTTTAAATGCTGATTTAAAACGTGCTCGGCCGTGAAGGAAAATATCGCGACGAAACCTGCATGTCTAAGAAATAAGAAAAATATATTTCGAAACATAGTATTTTTATTTTTAGGGTTCCGTAGTCAACTAGGAACCCTTATAGTTTCGCCAAGTCTGTCTGTCCGTCTGTCCGTCCCCGCTTAATCTCTGTGACCGTTAGCACTAGAAAGCTGAAATTTGGTACCAATGTGTGTATCAATCACGCCGACAAAGTGGAAAAAAATGTTTTATTAGGGTAGCCCCCTATATGTAAAGTGGGAAGTGATTTTTTTTTTAATTTCAACCCTAACGTGTGATGCATTGTTGGAAAGGTATTTAAAAATGAATAGGGGTTTACTAAAATCATTTTTTGATAATGTCAATAATTTCGGAAATAATCGCTCCAAAATTAAAAAACAATGTGTCCCCTATATGTAAAGTGGGAAGTGATTTTTTTTAATTTCAACCCTAACGTGTAATACATTGTTGGAAAGGTATTTAAAAATTAATAGAGGTTTAATAAAATCATTTTTTGATAATGTCAATAATTTCGGAAATAATCGCTCCAAAATTAAAAAACAATGTGTCCCCTATATGTAAAGTGGGAAGTGATTTTTTTTTTAATTTCAACCCTAACGTGTGATATATTGTTGGAAAGGTATTTAAAAATGAATAGGGGTTTACTTAAATAATTTTTTTGATAATGACAATAATTTCGGAAATAATCGCTCCAAAAGTAAAAAACAATGTGTCACCTATTTGTAAAGTGAGAAGTGATTTTTTTTAATTTCAACCCTAACGTATGATATATTGTTGGAAAGGTATTTAAAAATGAATTGGGGTTTACTAAAATCATTTTTTGATAACGTCAATAATTTCGGAAATAATCGCTCCAAAATAAAAAACAATGTGTCCCCCCCCCCCCCCCTATAACTTTTGAACCATAAGTTTAGAAAATATGAAAAAAATCTGAAAAGTAGAACTTTATAAGGACTTTCTAGGAAAATCGTTTTGAACTTGGATGGAAACAACAGTACCCACTGCCTGGAGCAGTTGCAGGAGCGCGGAGCGTTGCTGGAGCGCGAACATAATGGATACCCATCTTTAAACTCATAAGTGGGAACACTTATTGTGACGGACGGGAAAGTACGGAACCCTACACTGAGCGTGGCCCAACACGCTCTTGGCCGGTTTTTTTTTAATAGGATAGGGTGACAAAGGAGCACACAATCCACCTGATGGTAAGTTGTTGCTGAGGCCCATAGACATCCACATCTATCCTCGATTACAAATCAGAATGCAGATGCGTTGTCACCCGTGAGGACTAAGATGGAATGTCTCGTTTCCAGTAAAAAGGGTCACCGGTTCTCTTTACTCACCATACGAAATACAGCAGCATTAAGCTACTATTTTACGCTGGTACTCTGTTAGGGAGCGTGCTCCTTTCCCGGTCCAGCCGACCCATTCATGCTACAACTATACTACTAATATAACTGCAGCATGGCTCTACCACATATAACACACATATGAAGTTCGCCAACACGCATTGGGGCAGCGCGGGGACACCTACTAGCCCCTTACCTTATGGATACAGTTTTTAAACATAAAAAATGGATATCTTATTATTTTAATTCAAGAGTATTTGCAACAGTTCTCAAATAAATAACAACTATTAATTAAATCAGATAACATTTTATATTTATAATATTCTAATGTTATATTTTATGTTATTTCGTATATTTTATATTCGTGGCGCAGTGGCTTAGCAATGAGTGGCTGCGCTGGGGGCCGCGGGTTCGAATCCCGCACGGAACAAGCCTACGGCCTACAAATAATTGTTCCGGGTCTGGATGTTTTTCCTTGTGCAATTTTATGGTTGTAAACTGCCTTCATAATATAGGAGAAAATCCTAGTCTGGGGAGTAAAGTATAAAAAAAACTATAAGCAACTTACTTGCTAAAAAATTCACTGTGGCTGCAACTCTTTGACTGAAAACTTGAGCTGCATACTTCACCTTCATTTTAGGCAATTTATCTTGTTGCACATGATTTAATTCGTTTAACATTCTTAAATTATCTTCTTCAACATCAATTTCTAAAAGCATTTTTAAATGTTCCCATTTTGCCATCATGACTTCCCCATTGAAAATGAATCTTATATTTTTACTAATCCAATTATTTCTTGGTACCTTTAATAAATGGGGAGGGTCATAAATATGGAATAAAGGCATATTATTAATTTCTATTATGCTGCTTATTTAGAATTTACTATGTCTTAAATATTTTTCTTTTGTATCTTTTAGAAGAGAATTAATTGCAGATACATTGGATATGCCTTGGTTACAAATTTTAGGGACAATAATTAAGCCAAATTCTCTTAATCTTCTAATTATATCAATAATTAATGCTTTCAATATATGGCTTATAGTTGCACTTTGGCAGAACTGGTAACAAAACGCTGTTTGTATTTACTCTTTATCCCTTCTATCATAAAAACAAGACAATGGCCTGCATTTTTTTCAGTATCTCTTTCAAAACCAATTATCTAATCAATACTCCTATTATAATATAAACCAGGAATTAAGGCAATCTCATCAAACATTAAGTTGCATAGCCTTTGTTCAGGTGTCATTTTATACATTTTTTTCTTTAAATTATTTAGAATATTTTCATTAAATCCTGGAACAATCACTATATTTTTAAGGATTTTCTGCAGAGTACGTTTGGACCAAAATTTTGGTTAAAAAGTTATAAGCCCTAGAAATTTGTTTTAATATTTTCTCTTTTAGAGTAAACTTTTTGTCTTTTGGTTTCTCTAGTGATTTCAATTGAAGTTTCATAAAAGTTGATATTGTTTTTGGCAGCTTATCAATTATGTTTATTAAGCTTTCATTTCTGCTTACCATCTCTGCTACACGGTAGGACTTCTTAACATTTCAAATTTCAATTTTCAATTTCAAAATCTTTATTTCACAACACAATGGTTTGTAACTGTAAACAGAGGTTGGGACCATCCTATTAAGTAATAATAATACTTGTGCCAGGTGGCCCCGCTCTTCCTTACTTTACTAAATATCTTTAAATGTGTTTGTGAAGACAATTTGGAAAAACACTTATAAAAATAATTAATGTTAACATTAGTTTAGAGTGAAAAACAAGGCAAAACAACAATCAATTTTCAATTTACATATTACCTGAAATAGATTAATTCTGAATTTCAATAAAAAAGCATGAGAGTTCGCACGCGCGCACGCGCGCATGTGTGTGTGTGTGTGTGTGTGTGTGTGTGTGTGTGTTTTTGTGTAAAAATATATGTGTATTGTGTGAGTATGAATGTGTAACTTCGTATAAATTGTCACAGTTCTCGTTCACCAAAACCTATTTCAACATATCAACATAATAAATATAAAATTAAATCAATTAGCATATTGCAATAAACATTCTGTGTCGTTATATGTTTTAGTATATAAATACTTTGTAACTATTTGTTTACATTTGTATGTGTTCAAGTGATATAAATCCAAATCTTTGTTCAGCCTATTGTAGAGATGAGCAGATTGCGATAAGAACTGACGCTGAGCAAATTTGGTTTTTACGTATCTAGTTACTGCTACCCTATCTTTTCTTCTTCTCGTCATTATTTCAGAGTTAAAAGGCAAAGATTTGTGTGTCCGTAAAACTATTGATAGAATATATATCTGTCTTATTGAAAGAAGCTCACACAACTTGTAAAGTTCTTCAGTTGGAAAACGAAATGGTTTAAAATACATAACTTTGAGTAAACAACGCTGACTTCTTTCGATTTCTAATAATTTTGTTTTAGCTGCACCTCCCCAGACTGAGATACAGTACCCTATTATGGATTGTGCTAATGCAATATATATTTGATTTAGTAATTTTTTAGAGGTGACATGTCTTAGTTTCCTAAATATCCAAATTAATTTCCGTATCCTATTACTCGTATATTCAACTTGAGAGTGCCAGTTCAAGTGTTGGTCTAGAACAACTCCCAAATACTTTATAGATGCAACCTTATCGATAAATGTACATTTACAGTTAGAACTATTAGAAATACCACAATAATGTATTTTTAAACTATTGTTATTATTTGGTTGCGTTCTATTACTAATTGTAAAGCATACATATTTAGTTTTTGCAATATTTAAGGAAAGAAGGTTACTCTGGAGCCATTTTGAAATTATTAATAGACCAGATTCAGCATTTCTAAATACCGAGTTCCAATTATTTCCCGTAAAAAACTATTGCGGTGTCATCGGCATAAGAAAATACTCGACCGTCGACTAAATTTAGGTTAGTTAATGTATTGATATAAATAAGGAACAGTGTAGGACCCAGTACACTTCCCTGTGGAACACCAAAAGTAAGCGGTGATTCTTCACTAATGTAGTCACCTATTTTTACTTGTTGCTTACGTTCCCTCAGGTAATCCTTGAATAAATTCAGCGGGATGCCCCTTACACCGATTGCTTCCAATTTCCGCACAAGGATCGAAGAAGAAACAGTGTCAAAGGCTTTCTTAAGGTCCAAAAATATAGCCAAACATTTACGGCCTTGATCCAGTTGTTCAGTTATATGAGATGTTAGTGCTACAACTGCATCTTCTGTCGACTTACCGCGTCTAAACCCAAATTGGTTATCTGAAAGAAGATTAAAGCTTTCAAGGTAATTGATAAGTCGTTTATTTATTAACCTTTCTATTATTTTAGAAACGGCAGGCAAAACTGAAATGGGCCTGTATTTATTGACATCATCTATTCCTCCACCCTTGTGCAACGGAATCACTAAAGATTTTTTGAGATAAGGCGGAAAAATACACTTTTGGAAGCAGAGATTAGTCAAATGACTTATCATGGGAACTACGAGGGATTTAGAATACTTGAGAAACTGAGTAGAGATATTATCCCAGCCAGGTGCACTATTTGACTTAAGATCTGACAAGATATTTTCAATTTCTAGTGGATCAGTTTCTAATAAGGCAAATGATGATGAATGTGATTTAAGCCTATGTAGGCTGTCAGGTCCGGGAGAGGTGTCATATTTTTGGATATCCTCAGCAAGCTTTCTACCGATGTTTGAAAAATAGTCGTTAACATAGTTAACTGAATCATAGGGGCTTATTTTAATATTTAGTAAATCAGAATTTATGGTCTTATTAGGTTTTAGATTTGTTATTTCTTTAATTGTTTTCCAAAGTATTTTTGAATTCTTATTTGCTTTATTTAATTGTTCTCTCTCAAATTGTCTTTTAAGTTTTTTTAATAGGTTGTTACAGAAATTTCTGTATCTTTTATAGGTAATTACTAAAATTACATTGTGAGGATCCGAACGCAGTTGCATTTGCGATTTATTTCTGTTTCTAATGCACCTTAAAACACCAGGTGTAATCCAAGGTTTAATGGTGCGTTGTGATTTTGGCTTTCTTTTTGTAATTTTACTCTCTGTTAAGGATTCAGATAAGCTTTTTATAAGTTTTTCGGCAACTACATTCGGGTCGTCACAAAATAATAATGTAGAGATATTCTTCTGCATTAATATTGAGAGCGCTCTTTCGTAGTCTACAAATTCTACTGTTTTCGATACATTTTGCTTTTGTTTTATTTTACTTAATTTCAAAAAAATTGTTGAATGATCAGTAGTACTTGTATTTAAGATTGCTATATGCGAAGAAAATTTTCTTTTGTCTAATTTTAACATAAAATGGTCTAAACAGCTAGCGCCTCTAGTCGGTAGAGAGTGACCAGGTAGCATTCCATGAGTTGACAACATATTCAAATAATTATCCCTATTATTAGTTTCATTCGATCCTTCGTTTTGCTTAGGAATTAGGTTTATATTAATATCACCCGTTATTATTATGTTACGACATGACTTTATTGTGTCCAAGTAAGAACTAATAGAGTTGATAAAGTTTGTCGCATTTGGATTCGACGGAGAACGATAAATACATAAAATTGTATGGTCAAAAATATTTATATGTATACAGGAAGCATGATCCAATTTCACCTCTTTCATAGTTGCCTTAAGATTATTTTTGACATAAACAACTACACCATCAATTTGATTTAGATTAAATTTTGTTGCAAGTGATGTATAGTTAGATAAATGGGGTAGCGGTCTGTCTAAGCTAAGTCTACACTCGGTTAGCATAAGAACATCAACTTCAAAATTAAGGTGCGATAGTGTAGATTCAAAGTCATCAATATTTTTGTAAATACTACGAATATTTACATCACATATATACATCTTTGCACTTATTTTGTAATTTCAACTACACATGCGTAAATGTACTCAACTAATAACTAGCTTTAAATGAAAAAAATTACCTTCAGTAGCATGTGAAATTTCAGTATGAATATTCATCATCGAAGATCCAGTTGAAAACATTCCAAAAAACAAATTATATTGTATAAACATATGTATAATTAAATTTATACTCCCTGGGTGCAACCCTAAGAATACACCAACCTAAGATAGCGTCATGAAGAAGGCATGCTTTTAATTCTTATATTTAAATATTTACCTTCAGTAGAACTTGCAGTTTTGGAGTTTTCACTGTCCAAAGCTCAATATTGATGAGCTGAAATAATTTTAATACATAAGAATTCTACTAAAGAGAAGATACTAAGTTAACATTTGCAATAAATTCAGGCATAATTTTTTCTGATATAGTTTATGTATGGATGTTCAGAATACTTTCAGTTTTATGGAAGCTTACATATTTTCATATTTATAATTCAGGCAAGTTTCAAAATTCATTTTCTTAGTATTCATGGTAGCTTAGTGGGTTAGCGCTTGCTGCAAATTTCACAGTACACGAGCAACCTGGGTTCGATCCCCGCTGGCACCAATGAATTTGTTAATTGCAAATTTAAGTGCTACTTTACCACGTGCTCTGCGGTGAAGGAAAACATAGTGAGGGAACCGGCATGTATGAAAAAAATTTTTCATTTCTCAGGCATGGGCATTCATTGGGGCTGCACGGAGGACACTTTCTGGAAGACTCTGTTGTGGGTATCCAGCGGTGTGCATATGTGGATATTAAGGTCTTCAGAGAAAGCCCACACCTTCATTTGTCTTAGAGCCATCCGTGAAAACTTTGAGCTCTCTTGGACCCAATCCTTCCAGATGGTCAGTTTCCTTCAATTGTATCCTGTACTTCTTATCAAATACAAATTGTTTTGGGATCCTATCATACTTGGCTTGTAAGATAGGAATTTTTGAGTAAATTCTATTGATTATATCTGTATGGGGGACTCTACTCTTACTTAAAAGATTTAGGGTCTTGAGTCTAATGGCAGCTAAAGTTGCTTCTTGTTGTATATATAGATGAAGCGGTGTTAGCTCCAGCATAGCCTCCAAAGCTGCTGTTGGTGTTGTCCTTATGCAGCCCTCTATTGATTATATCTGTATGGGGGACTCTACTCTTACTTAAAAGATTTAGGGTCTTGAGTCTAATGGCAGCTAAAGTTGCTTCTTGTTGTATATATAGATGAAGCGGTGTTAGCTCCAGCATAGCCTCCAAAGCTGCTGTTGGTGTTGTCCTTATGCAGCCCGTGGCAGGTCAGTATCGGTATGTTGATTTGCTTTACAGTTAATATGAATTTAAATGAAATAATATGTACACATCTATGCATAATATTACTTTTAAATGATTAAATATTAGCAGTTCTTATGGAAAATAAATATAAATAGTTTTGTATGTTTTCACAATACAGTATGGCATTTTGGACCAGACAATTTATATTATATTAGTTAGTATGTCTGCTGACATACTAACTAAATAATACATATTACTTGATAAAATTTTTACTTACGTCTTTGTTGTTGAGGCTTAGACTGTTTTCTAATTTGATATGCATCCTTTGAAGTAGAGGCCTTTGGTAAAGTTTCTGAAAAAAATATAGTGTATCATTATGCTTGAGTAAAAGATGGCAAATTTATTAATTGGCAAACGCTTTTGTTAATTAAAATTTTTCAAAGAAGATAAAGTGATGTTCATAACACCCTTGAAGCTGTTTTCCTACGCGCTATTCCTAATATCACACCTTTGCAATGCTTGCGAGGTAGTCCTAATTTTTGAGCGCCATTTTCGGTGATGATCGCAGTTTGGGACCCTTGGTCGATAAGAGCTCTCATTGAGTGAAGGGTACCATCGACAGCTTGGACGTTGATTATAGCAGTTGCCAATAAAATCTCCTGAGTGTCCTCCAGAGACACGTGTGAGTTTGACACCGCGCGGTCGGTCGTTGCACTCGGATTTGCAGCGTTTGCTGATACGGTAAAGGCTTCGTGAACCAGTGCATGATGATTGCTTTGAAACTTATGGCACCTTTTCTTTGAAAATCATTAATTACCGTTATGATTATAAGGGCAGTTTTGGCATAAAGATAGCTTGGATATTATTTGTCGCTTAAAATCGGGTCGATATGTTGAAAATGTTTCGCAATACGGAATGGCGTGATCTTCATTGCAGATTGGGCATTTTTGCTTTTGATGCTGCTAATAGTTCGCTGAAAAGCTTTAAAGTTGCTTCTCTGCTTTCTCAATATATCCTCTAACTTGCTGCTAGTACCTTGGGTTCGGGATGCTTCTGCGTCAGCAGTAGTTTCAGAACGGAGCGCGCTGGCAGATGGTATAGCTGAAAAGCCTGTCTTTTGGAATGGGGTAGCTGGCCTGAGAAGGATTTTTTCTTTAGTCAATCGGTGAATAACTAAGAATATAATTGCGGGTTTCGTTACAAAAATCGGACGTGCTTTTATAGTAATTGCCGGTAAAATATTCATGAGATTTATCGTCAGACTCAAAAAGCTTTAAATGATTACTTTGAAGCTCCTGCCAATAACTTTCTAAAGTGCTAAGTCGTTTTTTAATATGAGCCGGTATCTTGCGGATCCATAGCTCCCATTATTTGGTTCTGGCTAGCTAGAAGATCTTCCATTTTGAACAATTACTGCAGTTGCTGATTATAATAGAAAGCTGTAGACTTACCAACGCTGCCGCTGTTTGACTTTCGTGGCGCGTACCGCTTTCGCAGTTCAAATTAGGTCACTCGCGACAGAGGTCCCGCTCACGGTGAGCTCGAAGGACCATAAAGATGTACGTTACACCTTAAAATGCTGCTGCTGATGATATAAATAAAGTATGCTGCTTGAAGTAAAATATAAAATATATTTAAAAACTGCTAATAGCTAAGGATGAGTACACGAACGCGCCGTGTGGCGATGCTATGTGAACTGATTCGATGAACAATAAAAATAAGTGTATGAGGCGAAAATGCTGATCGGGCCATATGTGCGGTTGCACCGTACAACACTAATATATATTTATGATAATTAATACAAAATTTATTGTTTAATACACCGACAAATTAACGTTACTTTACAAGACGTTAAACCTTAGTCACAACTTTGTAATTGCTTAAGTTTTGTAACTTAATGTATGAAACTTAAACACATTCTGATATAAGTTATTTCTTAGTAAGTAATTAGCTTCTGATTAATTACATTTTGTTTAAATATTTATATAAATATTTGAAGAGATATTATAACACTAATTGTTCCGATTGGTAAATATTTTTGGGTAAATAGGCTATGCCTTATTAAACCCAGCGAAAACAGAGTGTTGTTATAAGTTTGTGTATTTTATGTGTCAGTTTGTGGTATCGTAGTAGCCAAGCGGATTAACCGATTTTGATTAAGCTTTTTAGTTTGTCGTGTCTTTGACTGTGTGTCTTTAGTCGAGAGTTTACGTTACGTTGCAACAAAATCTGTTCACCCGTTTTAAGATCATCAGCTCTTTTTGTTTTGGGGTTTTTTTTTTTAAAGAAGAATGTCAACTTTTACTACCCCAAATATAATATTAACAAGTTATACAAAAAGCACGCTTTTGATTGGTTTAGTATAATAACTATGTATTAGCAAGGCGAGCAATAAATCGAGATTCCCGCTCTCCTTTTCTTTTAAGATATTATTTTCTGATTTACTTATTAAATTTATGCGTGCCCTTTACACGAGGAAAGATATTGTAACTGTTGATCTATGTGTGAGAACCTGTTATGGACTTCTTATAATTAAAATTCAAACGTGGTAGAGCCATGCTGCAGCTATGTAGTAGTAGCACGAATTGGTCGACTCGACCGGGGAAGGACCACGCTCTTACAGAATGCCAGCATAAAATAGCAGCTAATGCTGCTATTTTCGTACAGTGAGTGTAGAAAACTGGAGGCCATTTTTACTGGAAATGATTCTATCTTAGTCATCTGGGATGACAACCCATCTGCATTTTTTTTAAATCTATGGGCCACAGCATCCACTTAAAAAAACATGTTATTTAGTAAGGAGAAATAAATAGAATTTGTCAGTGTTGGTTTTCCATAACAAAACAATAAAAATACGTAAAAATAAAACCAGTTACGGGCAGCAGCGTCAAAGATGCTCACGTCTGGTATTGCGATCTTCCATCCACTTTCTAAGCCTGAGGATTAAGGTAAATCCTCCGTACGATTGGAAAGATTTATGTTCAGGAGCGGGCTTTGGTGGTCTGATGAAGGTGAACAATGTTAACGTTTATGTTTAAAGTCATTTCTAATAGCATCGATGTGACAAACCGTGTAGTGACGGTGTAAGAAGGAAACTAGGACAAGAAATTGGCAGTAGCATCATCGTGATGACAACTCAAAATTATTAAACGGTTGCCAACCAACCAGACAAGCGTGGCAACTATGACAGAATCTCCCCAATAAGACAACCTATGTTCAGCAGAGGATTTTATAGGCTGCAATGTATGGATGGTTGGATCGAACTTACAATCCACCTGATTATAATTGACTACTGCTGCCCGTGATTACCTGCAGCCAGCATCAAACAAAGAAGTCTACATGCGTTGTCACCTCTGAGGAATAAGGTAGAATGCCTTATATACTAAATTGTACTACCTTACTTTACTCTTCAGATCGAAACACTGCAGTGCACGCACAGCTGCTTGACAAACATAGGTAAGAGGGTAGTATCTATCTATACGTACTACCTAGTCCTTAAATGTTCCAAGAAAGCACCGACTGGTATTCTTATATGAACCTATGTAGTGCAGCTGTCTGTTGACACAACATGTGATGTAACTTATTAGTTTTTAAAATAATAATAAAATAGATAACTTGCACAGTAGCTGCAGCACGAAAGGATCAGCTCGATCGAGGAAGGACCAGGATATCGAAGAATACCAGCGTAAAATAGATGCTTAATGCTGCTTTGTAGGTGTAGACCTACCTTACAAAAATAAAATGTCTCCACATATACATTTTACTAGAAACGCCAATCTTAGTTTTTTTTCTTTGTTAAAGATAAATTTAAGTGTTAAAGGAACACAGCATTCACTTTCCGGTGGACTAAGTTCTTGTTTGTCATCTACTTCTACAAAGTAACTAGAAATTTTCTTCTGCATCGTGGAAAAATTTATAAATTTGTGATAAGATTCTGGTACTCGATTTAAATGCATGGCAAGCAAAAAACCAATGTTAAACAAACACAATTCACAGTTTTTATTTGCTTATTATTTTAAGCGCGAATACAAATTGTTTTGTAACCAATGTAAAGGCTAATTGAAAATAACGAAGAAACAACGCGGCTGCGAAGTGATACCTTGAGCAAACGATTACGCGATTAAAGATTAAGGGATTAAAGCCGGCATAGCTCGGAGGCTAAGCGGTGGCTGTAAATTACACAGATTACTAACGCCAAATAAATGAAAGCTCAATATAAAATAAAGAATAATTAATGAAATATTTATAGTAGCGACGCTTTACCAGCGTAAATTTTTTATGGTGAGTGTTCATAGTGATCTAGATATCCTTTTTTGATCCGGCAATGGGCCAGCCATATGACTCGAGTACTTGATTGGCAGCCTTGTATTGGCAAGCGAAAATATAGGTGAAGGCCGATTAATGAAATGACTTATGAAGAAACCTATAGGAAATCCATGGGCGCAGATGAGATAAGACCATGCTTTACCAATGGATATATCAATGGGAAAGGCCTATTATCAGCAGTGGACTAGTGATGATGACGTGATTATATTTTAGGGGTGAAAACGGGCTCACTATACACCTGATGGTAAGAGGATGATATGACTCATAAGCATCTAGATCTATCATAGGTTAAGAATCAAAATGCATGCGTTTTACCCCTGAAGACTCGATTCCCTTTGTTTTTGTAACGTTCTTTGAGAAAACTTCTTAGATTGTCAAAGAATTCCCCAGATGTGCGCAATTCCAAAATTTACTCCGTCTGAAACCGTGTTCAATGCTACTGTTAATGACTTCTTTATTGCTAGAGCACGCTTGTGCATTCCACGTGGCAGCACATGAGTGCATTACAAACAGCTTTAGTAATGTTACTTTACATTTCAAAGAATAACACTAAATTCAATTTGGTTTTTAATAAGAAGCTCTGGTAATTCAAAGCATAAGCTCTCACTCTAAATTTCGCAGTACGCGGGATATTTTAGGTTTGATCCTCACCAGCTCCCATAAAATTATTAATTGGGTTCGAATCCCGCACGGAACAAGTATTTGTATGGCCTACATATAGTTGTTCCGGGTCTGGATGTTTGTCCTTGTGCAATTTATGTTTGTAAACTGCCCCCACGATACAAGAGAAAATCTTAGTGTAAGGGTAACGTTTTTTTTAAAAAAAAAAAAAGAAAGAAAGAAAGAAAAGAAATTTTATTTAGTAAATATAACCTCGAGAAAATCGTCTTTCCCACTAATATTTTTCGGCACGTTCTTTAAATTTTAGCCCGTAGCTATAGTGGCGTCACCCTTATTTAACGGTTTTCTATGGACACTTTTTAATACACAGTCTGTACTCCTTACTTCTACACTCCATAACAGTAGTAAACAAGAGTGTTATTTCGAAAATTTTCAAGTATTCATCACGATTGTTGACGATTATTCCGTATTTTATGGAAATTCCATCATGGAAGACAAATTCGTAAAAGCAGAAAATAGTACTGCAAATAAATACATTAATGGTGGCAAAGTTCTTTGCATGCAATCCAAATTTTTGATCTGCCTAGTTGAAGAATGTTAAAACATCGATGGGAATACCTATTACCAACTTTTGTTTATACAGTAATACAATACCAGATCAAAGTGCCTTTTAATAATACACAGTTATGTATATCTATGATTACAATCTAACACCTAATCTGTACTAAAATTTGACTTGCAATACCTATCACCTTATGATGTTTTGTTTTGTATAAATGATAGTTAAAATTTAAGTCATGCTTACAACAAAGTGATCTTCACAAAAGCATAATTAGGTTTTTGTAGGCAATGTCTTTAGGTCTCTTCTTGTCAGTTTTAACCAAGTACTTCCCATATTTAAATAAGCTAAGACTTAAATTCATTACTTTCCCTGCGTTTCTATACAACAACACACCAATAATAAAGATGACAACACTTGAAAAATCGTGTTATTTACGGAAGCGGTTTCGGCGCAAAAATTTAAAAAGATAGATTAAAAGTAATTTTTGAGCGCGATTACGGTTTTAAGCATTTATATAAAAATTATAGTGGTTCATTATCACTCTAGGATTCATTAAAACACTATTTGAAAATGGGTGTTATACACTATTGCGGTGGCTCCTGTGGCGGCGCTGTCATCACGCCATAAGCAAAACGCACCTAAATCTAAATCGCGCTATAAAAACTCCGAAGCTATCGCACTATATATAGAACAGCTCCGGAATAACAAATGAAGCATTGGCCACTACCCGGGCTGAACACCATGGCCGGTGGGAGATCTCTCTTTTTTGTTTCACCACCAAATTCTTTCTTTTTTCCTTTTTTTTTTGTGGGGTTTCTTGAAGTCGCAGGTCTATGCAAACAAACCACAATAGTCCAATGCCCTAAAGGTTAACATAACACAGGCCATCGCTCAATTTCAACCGGAACCTATGCAGAAGAGTTATTGAAAATTGAACCGCTCAGATGCGTGCCACGTTAAGAATACGAGACGGGCATCTGAATGATGTCATATTCACGCTATTGTTTCTTCTAAGAAATTTACTGTTGATTAAACTACCGCCATCTTGTAGTTGATTTATGAAACACTTAATACTTTTTATAGCGGCTCTGAAATCTTGCATTTTTAGGTATTTTATGTAAATCAATCAAGATAGTGTGCCCGCCACAAAAAATTCTAATGATATGTATAAAGGAATTTCTAAGAAGGAAATCATATTCTATTAAGCAAGTTATTTTTATATGTATGTTATTTAATTTATTAACTACATTAAAAGAATATCGGTGTTACTAAACTAATTAATTTTGTCTTCTAAAATAATATATAATAAAAAATCTCAGTTCAATATCATATTAAAACGAGTCAATAGTTCTAAATTCAAGTTAGTTTATATTTGCTACATACATGAGGTTTATATTATAAGGAGTAATAGTAAGAAATAGAAGTTTAAAATTTATTTCAGTAGGCAACACTAAATTAAATAGAAAAAAAATAGAAAAAATATGTCCGCTGACTAATACGTGTGCTTTTTTCTTGTGATTTCATATTTTTGATTTTATCGTAATTGCTTATGTATAGCACAAAACAGAGGGCTCTAGAATATGCTTTAAGGTAGACTTTGTAATTGGTGCAGTGACATAAATATAATAAAAGAGATAAAATAATATGTTAATTTCAAACCTGTAATTTTTATGATGGTTTGTAGTAAGTTACTTTGTACATATGTACAGACAACATTGAATTTTATACCATCTCACATTTTGGTGTTATTTTATTTTCAAATTTTTTTAACTATAAATTTTGTTTAAAATTGTGAAATAAAAATGTTAACAATACTGAAACTCTTTCTGTTTGCCTAATAGTCCCACAATTTATCGAGAGTATTTTTGCTGATTTCTAAATTTTTTATTGTTATTTAGAAATCGACAAAATACTTAATAATAACAGAACAGGTATATATAATATCCACAGTTATGTATAATTGTCGTAGTAGTTAATAAACTAGATTCCAGGCGGCGCTGTGGTCGCGCAAATTTTTACGTTGGAGATTCTTATCTATTTCCGTATATACACTCTTATCTATGGTCATATTCCACAGTTAATGGCACATGTGGGCCTTTCAAATGAAAAAAAGATATTAAAATTTTAAACCGGAAAAACATACGAAAAACGCAGGTATAATGAAATCTTGTTTAAACTTAAACAACACTCATTGATCATGGTTGTGATGATACTAGATGATGCGAAAATACTAGATCATAGTCATGAAATCAATCTATTATATTATTGTCATCATTTCTCAATACTTCATCTAAATTTCAAGTTAATCAGACGTGTGGAAGCGTTACAAAATTTCTATTACATTCATACATAAATGCAGGAGAAAAACTACACGATGATTTGCAATGTTTGCAACTCTCGGAAATGAATTCTGTCGATAGTTTACATAAACTTTTAGAACAAGAGACGTGCTTTTGAATTGAATGACTCCTAACTATTTTCACTCAATAATAAACTTTACAATATACAGCGTTTACGAAGTTTTTACGGCGGTTTTATAAAATTGTAACCGTTCAGTACCGTTTCCGTAAAGTATTTTGCTAGTAATGTTTCCTTTCCATTACAACCTATGAACTGCCTCCCCCTTAGAGGTCTCTTAGGAGTACATTTTTTTCATAATGGCCACATTTGGCAGTGGTTTGGCAACCTCTGTTTTTATTTTGTTGTTATTATGAAGGCATTTCTGTCAATCACGTGGTTTGGTTAAGCGCTCATGTTATGAGTCAATTTTCTATAGTATTTTAAATACACACAAATTTTCCTCCCACTCTGCACGTGCCTAATTTGCCTTAAGGATAATCCGCCACTGCCCAAACTCCGCACTCCTAATGCTATTACTATTCTTCGAATAATCCCAGTTGCATTCACCGAAGTATACCTTCAGGTCACTCCGTCAAGTCTGGGAGTAAGGTCTCATCTTAACTAACATAACAAGCATAATCTCGGCACACCTAATTCTAGTAGTCGAGGATTTTCAATAGCAAATACCGAAGTACACCTTCCGGTCACTCCACAAAGTCCAAGACGTATACTTTTAGCGAAACAATACATTGTAATAAAAACCTGTGATTATAAAAATAATAATAATATGTTACCTTAGCTAAGTACGTATCAAATTAATTTGTTGGAATATATGGAATAAAGTTGGAATATTTTGTATTTCCACACACAACGGTATTAAATCATCATCATCATCATCATCATTACAGCCCTTCACAAGTCCACTGCTGAACATAGGCCTCCCCCAAGTAACGCCACAAAGCACGGTCCTGAGCCACCTGCATCCATCGACTTGCTGCATGTCTTAACAGGTCGTCACTCCATCTAGTGGGGGGTCGCCCTACACTACGCCTATCGGTACGAGGCTGCCACTCGAGAACCTTTCTTCCCCATCGGTTATCGGTTCTTCGAGCTATATGGCCGGCCCATTGCCACTTCAGCTTACTAATCCGTTGGGCTATGTCGGTCACTCTGGTTTTACTACGGATATCCTCATTTCTGAGTCTATCACGCAGAGAAACTCCGAGCATAGCCCTATCCATAGCTCGCTGAGCGACCTTGAGCGTCCTCATACGGCCAGCAGTGAAGGACCACGTCTCTGATCCGTAAGTCATCACTGGCTACACGCACTGGTTGTACACTTTAGTTTTCAAGAGTTGAGGTATACCTGACGAGAAGATGTGTCGTAATTTCCCGAACGCTGCCCAGCCGAGTTGAATCCGTCGATTGACCTCTCGGTCGAAGTTGAACTTACCTAGTTGGACTATTTGTCCCAGGTAAACGTACTCGACAACAACTTCGAGCATAGTGCTCCCCACAACTACCGGCATAGGTGTGACTGTGACATGGACATTAAACATAATCTTTGTTTTGTCCATGTTCATCTTAAGACTTATCCGTTGGGAGACACCATTGCGGTCATTGAGCATAGTGCTAAGGTCCTCCAGCGATTCTGCCATAAGGACTATATCGTCGGCAAATCGAAGGTGAGTAATGTACTCGCCATTGATGTTAATACCTTATTCTTTCCAGTCCAGTAGCTTGAAAACGTCTTCCAACGCAGCGGTGAAGAGTTTCGGCGATATAACGTCACCCTGTCTTACACCTTTCTGCAGTTGGATAGGTTTCGAACTCTGGTTCTGTACTCGGATAGCCATCGGAGCCCTACTGTACAAACACTTCAGCACTTCGATATACCGACAGTCAACTTGCCACCGCTGAAGGTACTGTAGCACCGCCCAAATTTCTACGGAATCAAAGGCTTTCTCATAGTCCACATACGCCAGGCAAAGTGGCAGATTGTACTCCTCGGTCTTCTGTACAATCTGCCGCAGGGTATGTATATGGTCTGAAGGGTAAAAGAAAAGTCTGAAAGGTACTGAAGCCTTTTCGGAAACCAGCTTGTTCGAGAGGCTGGAAGTCGTCCAGTCTGCGTCCGAGACGATTCGTAATGACTCTCGAAAACAGCACGTAGACGCGGCTCAGAAGGGAAATCGGTCTGTAGTTCTTCAAGAGAGCGTTGTCGCCTTTCCTAAAGAACAAGACCACCGCACCTCTGCTCCACGCCTCCGGAGTAGTACCACCATGGAGGACGGAACTGAAGAGCTTCTGAAGGACTTCAAGTACCGGTGTTCCACCCGCTTTCAGAAGCTTCGCTGCAATTCCATCCTCGCCTGGGGCTCGCCGTTTTTAAGGTGATGGAGAGCCATTCTAATCTCGCTCAGACTGACGTCCGGGATATCATTGGAATAGTGTCGGGTAAGACTTGCTCTTGTATCGTTACTCACACTGTGGCTCCAAAGATGATGTGTACAGCTGCCCATAGAACCTCTCAATCTCACTCAAAATCTCAGGTGTCCCGGAAACAATGCTGCCACACTCAATCTTCAGCTTTGACTGTTGGCTCTTTCTGGCAGACAGATCTCTGGCAAAGACTTTGGAGCCCTGGTTCCGCTCGATCGCTTCTTTAATACGAGCAGTATTAAAGTTGCGTAACTCTTGCCGCATGCATTTGGAGATCTGTCTGTTCAGTTGCCTGTATGCTGTCAAATCTGTTGACGATTGCAGCCTCATCTCCCGTCTAACAACCATGAGATTAAGAGTGTGATCGGAGAGTTTTTGTGTTCTTCTGCGGCGGGTCTTGCAGAACTTAGCTCCGACCGCATGGACAGTTTCCACGAGCTTGTCATTCATATCGTCCACTGCATTGCAATCTTCTAGGCACTGAAAGCGGTTACGTAACTTGAGCTGAAAAGTCTCGGGATTCTAGATTAGAGCACGAGGGGGACGGAGCGTTGACTTCATTAGACGAGACCTCTCCAACTTAACGTTTAAGTTCAGTGTGCCTCTAACCATTCGGTGATCGCTGCCGGTTTTCACCCATGCGATCACTGAGACATCACTGAACAGTTGGCATCTGGTCGTCATAATGAAGTCAATCTCATTTTTTGTCGAACCGTCGGGGCTCGAACAGGTCCACTTCCTGTGGAGCCGCTTCTGGAAGAAAGAGTTCATCATAAAGAGTCCCTCTTTCTCCATAAAGTGAGCCAGCCGCTGGCCCCTACGGTTCTGTTGCCCTACTCCAAATTTCTCTAACTTCAACTCACCGCCTTCTCTTGTGCCTAGCTTTGCGTTGAAGTCTCCCATCAACACCGTGTAGTGGGTTTTGGAGGAATGCATGGCTCTAGAAATATCCTCATACATTTCCTCCACCTCCTCATCGGGATCTGCCGAGGTTGGTTCGTAGACCTGTATGACTTTCAGCGAATACCGTTTGGTGATTCTGAGTATCAGGTACGCGACCCTCATCGACACACTCCCAATCTTTACAACGTTGTTGACGAGAGACTTGTGGACGATAAATCCGACACCTCCTTGGGACAGATGGTCGCCCTCCCGGTGATAGAACAAGTTGCCGACTCGAGGATTACCGTGTCCTCCCCCTCTCTTCGGACCTCACTTACTTACTTACTTACTTATCTTCACGCACAATCCCTAACGGGGTAGCCAGAGAGAACAGATCGCCAAGTGTCACGATCCTTACATACCTCTTTCGCTTCTTTCAGGTTCATTAACTTCCTCATACATGCACGTCTAGGTATCCGAGTACTCTTGACCCTCCTCTCTTCGAGCAATTTGCTCACATGGTCTTCGAAATTTAGTCTCAGTCTACCTCGACACCTTTTAATATTTACTTTCGCTCTATATATTTTCTTCGCCATTCGGTCTTCACTCATTCGTTCAACGTGCCCAAACCATTGTGGTACGCCCCTATCAATTTTTGTGATAAGGTCATCTTTCAATCCTGCCATATTGCGAATCTCTTCGTTTCGCTTTCGGTCGGCTATGGTAACGCCACACATTTTACGAAGAGATCGCATCTCCACTGCATTCAACTTGCTTTTATGCTTCTTCTGGCATACCCACGTTTCGCTGCCATATAACAAAGTCGGTACCAACACTGCGTTATGTATTGCAAGGCGTGCACTCTTCACCACGCCTTGCCTTTTTACTAATGCATTCAGGGCACCATTGACTTTGTTTCCGGCAGCGACACGCCTATCCACATCTAAATCACATCTTCCATCCCGGCTGAAAGCACTCCCCAAGTATACAAATTCATTTACCTGTTCTAGACATTCCTAATTTACCCATATTTCACATTTCGTTCTCTCTTCGTCCTTTTCAAATACCAGAACCTTAGTTTTATTAGTATTCAAACGGAGACCTTTAATTTCACATTCCTCTTTCATACACGTGACTAATTAATGCCTGCAGTTCTGCTTCTGTTGGTGCAATAAGCACTGCGTCATCAGCATACAGCAGACAATTAACTTTTATGTCACCCAATTTCACACCCAAACAGCTATTTTTCAGCTTCTGTAAACAGCTGTCGAGATACAGTATGAACAGCTAGGAAGACATGACATAACCCTGTTTTACGCCCGCTTGGACGCTAAACATGGGTCATGCCCTACCCGCACACAGGCTTTACAGTCATAGTAAAGTGACTGCACAGCCCTTAACAATCAACCATCCACACCATATGCCGGCAACAGTTCCCACATTTTCTTCCTTATAACCTTATCAAATGCTTTCTCCAGATCCACAAAAGCATAGAAAATCCTCTGGTTAACACTCAGAAGCTTCTCCGTGATCATGCGGAGAGAAAACATTTGATCCGTGCATCCTCTTCCGGGTCTAAATCCGCATTGTGCCTCCCATAAGAATCTTTCCGATTTCTCTTGCATCCTACGTGTCAAAACCTTCGAGTAAACTTTACTTGCTAAACTGGTCAAGCTGATCGCCCGATAGCACCCGCAGTCAAAATGTGAACCTTTACCTTTATATAAAGGCACAATGACCGCGAATCGCCAATCATCCGGGTCATCTCCCGTCCGCCAGCACAAATTGCACAGCAGATGGAAGCTGTCCCAGACGCGAGGCCCACCGTACTTGACCATTTCAGCAGTAACTCTGTCTAGTCCCGCAGCCTTACCACATTTCAAACTTCGAATCGCACGTTCAATCTCTTTCATGCTGATGACCTCAGTGTCATCGAGGTCCGTGTTTGGCGTGCCAGTCACGGCGTCACCCCCGGATCCTTCACTTAGATCATGACACGCATACATTTCTCTATAAAATTCACTCCATCGCTGCATGACGTCCTATTTTTCTGAGAGGACGTCATTGGTTCTCGAAAGCACTTTGTTCATTCTTAAGGCTGTCGCACCACTCCGGGACCCTCCAACCTCTTTCCAGAAGAGTTTGGAGTTTTCCCTAAAGTTGTGCGACAACCTCTCATCCGCTTCTATTCTACACCTTTCACGTACTTCCTCTTTCTTTCATTATTTCGATCAACTCATTCGTCTTATCTCTCATGCCCCCTCTAACATTCCACGTGCCAACTCTGCACTCCGTCCTCCACCTTCCGCCGTGTCGGGCTGTGCGCGACGGGTGGCGGTCCCCATCGCCGCTTTGCGCTGCATTCCACACCAACGGGGACGAGCTGGTGTGCGTCGCCTTGGGGGGACGCCCTAACCCTCGTTTGCATGGGTGCGCAGCTGTGTAGAATTGCAGCCCTGAAAAGGGCTGGCAGGGATCGCGACGACCACGCTTCTACAATGACCTCCTCGTCGACACACTCCCAATCTTTACAACGTTGTTGACGAGAGACTTGTGGACGATAAATCCGACACCTCCTTGGGACAGATGGTCGCCCTCCCGGTGATAGAACAAGTTGCCGGACTCGAGGATTACCGTGTCCTCCCCCTCTCTTCGGACCTCAGATAATCCAATAATATGCCAGCGCAACTTGTCTACCTCTTCTTCCAGCTCCAGTATCTTCTCGTCAGTCCTCAGGGTGCGTGCGTTATGGATTCTTGATTTTTAGGGGCTAGTAGAACATACCTACGTACTTTACGCTTAAAGCGTGCAATACCTACGTGCTTTGCGCTTAAGGCATGCACACACTATATTGTAACAAACTTTCTTTAGTATTAGAAATTATTTTGGCGGTTAATTGTTAAAAGTAATAAAAGTTAATTGTTAAAAGTAAAAAAGCAGCTCTCACACTTTTACCATTTTTAATAATTAACGCTATCCTGTTATTTCCTACAGAGTTGGCCTCGTCCTGTTGTACTTTCATGAGAAGTTAGATAAACTTTCTTTTATTACCCACCTTAGAATAGTATACGGGTTGTTACGTTTGTGAAAGACTATGATGCGCTTCGCGTTGATGGCTTTGGTTTTTTTTATGTTATATAACGAAATGAAATTTGCTATCCTATTTGACTTCTCATTAAAGTGTAGACTAAAAGTTTAAAGTGAAATGTTTTAAGCCGTACGTTAAATCGTTATACTCCATTTATATCAAAAGTACCCGCAAGTACTTTTATAATTCTTTACATATATAATATAATGTTAACAATTGTTGAAAATACCTAGACGAGTTATAGTTTTGCATTCAGTGGAAATTTAAGCTGCTCGAGTCATATATTAAATATATTATTATTTGGTAGTTCATGCGAAATATAATTTACTTGGGGTACATTTTAAAGTACGATATGTAAAGCGACGTACCAAACCAATGTGCAACTTAAATGCGCTATGAATTGAAAGAATAAGTAGCTTTTTGTGTTCTATCATGGTGATAAGTATTATAATTTACGAGTTTGATGTCGAGGGGTTAGTGGAAGTCGCTACCACAATTATTAATAAGGCAGTTGGCCATAAGAACCAGTCGATAGCGATAGTGATACTCCAATAATCTCACTATAACAGGTAATGTGTGAAATATGAGCGTATTCCAAGTTGAGGCACATGCGTGTAAGTAAATATCTTAAATTTGGTTAAAAGAATTGTTTAAAAGAATTGTTTAAAAGCCAAGCTTAGTTTAATTGACTGATTTTGGTCTATTGGGTGATTAATGATCCTGTAAATCGGAGAGTTTCTTACTTTTTTTTTTACTTTTATTCATTTTGATTGTGTCAACGGCCATGCCGTGGTCGTATCTCAATGGTAAGTGCGGTGCTCGTGTAGTGTTGGTAGAGGTTTGGTTTGGTGGTCGACACACCAATCCTCGACAAAGAACCAAATGCAAATGCGTTTAAGGAGCTCGATGCGTTGTCACCCATTAGAACTAAGCGAGAAAGCCTCATTCCAGCTTATTTAAAAAGGGTCTCCGGTTCTCTACACTCACCCTACGAAACAGCAGCATTAAGACTGTTTTACGCTGGTATTCTGTGACAGCGTGTTCCTTCTCCGGTCGAGCTGACCCATTCTTGTTACAACCATAATATAGCAGCAGCAGCGTGACTCTAACACATATTAAATCGAGTTTCTCTTAATTAAACCTTATTAGGACACCCAGGGAATTAAATATTTTTGCACTAACTTTACCAGTAAATCATAGCCAATATATTATATATCTACATCTACATCTATCCTCGATTACGAATCAAAATGCAGATGTGTTGTCACCTGTGAGGACTAAGATGGAATGCCTCGTTTCCAGTAAAAAGGGTCTCCGGTTCTCTACACTTATACTACTGTGTTTCGTAGACGATACGAAACACAGTAGCATAAGGCTCCTATTTTACGCTGGTATTCTGTGAGAGCGTGATCCTTCCTCGGTCGAGCCGACCCATTCGTGCTACAACTATGCTACTTATATAACTGCAGTAAAAATATATTATATATTATTTCTTGACAATGATACAATTTACATATTTTTGTGATGGGTAGGATTTTTGTCTTCTGACCAGGCTACCCTGTGTTTAACAGATGCCTATCTGCATCTCTTAAACACAGGGTAGCCTGTCCTATTTCTCTCTAGATTTGGAGTACATAAAACTGTATCGTAGGTCTAGTAGTTTAGATAGACTATATTTGATATCTACACTTGAATAGAAAGGACTATATTTTAAAATGTGCTTCTTGCAGTACTTCTGGTTTTTGGTTTGTTGTGGTTTGGAAGTAAAAAGAGCCAGGACATTGAATAAAACTATTTTAACGGATTTTGTCGCGTTTAATTTACTTACTTTTAATTCCCGACGTTTCGACTGTTTTTCTGCACCCATCGTCACAAGGGACGTGGGACTGAGAGTCAGAGCCAGAATAATTATATACTGCGAGGCTCTTCATCCTAGTACCTACTCAGGTGTGACAACGCAACTGTGACCTTCTTCGTCTTAAGTAGCATACACGTACGGTAGCATAGCGTACACGTAGTAGCTACATCACTTGCATACACGAGCATACACAAACACGCACACACGCATACATACATACACACACACACACACACACAGAGAGAGAGAGAGAGAGAGAGAGAGAGAGAGAGAGAGACAGACAGACAGGCATAATGATAGATTGCCAGGCTAAAATAAAAGCATTACGCTGCTGTTAAGTGCGATGAACGGGAGACCCATTAACCTAAGGCAATAAATCTTGGCCTTAGGTGTGAGTGACAACGCATCTGCATTTTGATTTTTAAAAAGAAATATCTATAAGCCACAGCGTCCATTCATTAGGTGTACCTTGTGCTCATTTTTCACCCATATTGTATTAAGAATATTCAGAAATGATGGAAACACTATTTTATTAAGCTGACCGGCAGTTATTAAGGCAACACCGCGAAAAAATGCACCTCCTTTCATCGAATAGTATAGGACTATGACAACACTAACGAAAGTAGAATTTTGATGTAGGTAAATTCTTGTCTTTATCTTGAATTTGCTTGTTCAATAACACGATTGTAGAATTTTGACTCGATCATAATTATTTGCGAAAACACCTCTAAAAAACCACTACAGTTGAAATTACAACGAAATTACTTAATCTATATGCTTGGAAATCACTCAAATATATTCATAACATCAATATTCATAAACTCATTTGTTTGATTAATCAAATCAATAATTTTTAAAAAAATATTTTAAGATTCTGACAATTTCTAAGCGGTTTTATTCGTCGCGGGCGCTACGCAATTTTAGACCTTATGACGGCGTTTTTTTCAGTTTTTATAGAAATTATGTATTCACTCGGATCAGATAGCCTGGAGCCACTTTTTCCATGTGTCGTCTTAACAGAAATAATTGCTAGGATATTATAAAAATCGGATTTTGCCCAAATATAACAATCGCAAGTATTATTATAATACGGATCGATTCAAAATGTGTAATATTTTCTACCAAAATTTTGGAATAAAACTTACGGGGAACTTAGTAACGTTCTTTCTCAAAAAACAGTAAACCCATTTTTGATAATATACTATTTTTGTTTATGTATTTTTTTCGGTTATCTACCATTTTGGAAGTGTTATGTAAATTTTTATACATCGCTTTCCTTATTGACCGTGTAGTGGCAGTGTGTAAGAATATCCCCGTACCCCATATTATCCCGTGGGTGTCGTGAGAGGCGATAGAACGAAGAAAACCAGGGGAAAGAAGAAAATCATGGGCAGCAATGGCACTTTAATAACAAGTAAAAAATAAAAAGTAAAACTGTGATTGCCAACTCGCCTGCCAAGCGTGGCAACTATGCCAAAATTAGGAAATCTATGGAAGTGACCTAAGTTCAGCTGTGGACTTTCGATTATTAACTACGATTATAAAAACTAAGAAACCAAGGTTTTGACGACCGAATGCTCGTGAAAAATAATATGTTCTAAATTGTTAAACTGAAACGGGACGATGAGTTATCTTACGCCTTCACCACTCGGTTACCATCGATTATTTTTTCACTGTTAGTTACTAAGTGGTAACTGGATACTTGTGGTGCATAGACACCTTTTTAACGTTGCCTTTTCAACGCTTTGCCACCCTTGAGGACTAAGATGGACTGTCACCTTCCAGTTGTAAGGGTCTCTGGTTCTCCACACTCACCACTATAAGAATACAGCAGCACTAAGCTGCTATTTACGCTGGTAACTTTTTAGAGTGTGGTTTTTACCCAGTCGGTCCAACACATTCACGCTACAACCGTAATATAGCTACAGCGTGGCACTACCACGCATTAATTCGGTAGCGTAGCAGAAATATGTTTTTAATTTGTTTATTAATACTATGTGCATTTTTTATTATTGTAAACTAGCGGCCAAACTACTGTAAAACTGTCCCGGCTTTGCCTGCGAGATATACATTATGTGGCATTATTTACGTTTAAGATAGTCATGAAAGACCATTTATTTCACCATATCAATTTTCAGCTAAAAATCTCCTAGTGTTTCGTATAAACTATAGCCTAGATCACTCTTAGCGTTGCTTTATATACGTTCATGAAGGTTCAATACAATCAATTATGTCATTCCGTAGATTAGCCCGGACAGACAGACAGATTTAGAGACAGATATGCAGACAAATGGTCAAAAAAATCCTCAAATGGTTATTCATGTATAAATGGCATGCCGATGACGCCCTGAGCTATAAAGAAGGCAGTTCTATAGATATAACAGACAAACACTTCAATTTTATTTATAAGCTTTAATATCGTGTACTGTTTCAAATTGGCTTCAGTTGTGACGTAATATGTTATATTGTTATGACGTAATATCTTTTTGGTTATCTCTAGAAATAATTAATTCTAATAACACTTGTCGATACCTTAATTGATTGATTAACCTCTGAATGAATAAATAATACTCCTCTTTTAATGAGGTGATCGCTACAACACCGTATCTAAATTATTTCATATTTATTTATGTAACATATTGTTATGTAAATTACCATATAAAAAATCCTGCTTAGTTTTTTGAGCCAAACATTAGTAAAAGTATAAATGATACTCAATAAGTATTCTTTCAATTTACATTAAATAGAATTATTATATTTTTTAAAATACTAGCAATGACTCCTGGTAAGCTGAAAAAGCTTGTGTTAGAAGTCATTCACGAGAGTAGTCACATGCTGGGTTCGAACCCACGACTTTTTGAGTTTGCGGTCCAAACGCTGTCATTAAGCTACTGTCGCGTTTATCTAGTTTTCTTGATGTAAATATGTCTTTAAATTTGCTTTCACAGTGGGAGACAATTCAAAAAATTGATGATATCAAAATCGGAGGATACAGTTTCTACATACAAAATTTAATTACACCTCTCGATAGCTAAAGGATCAAAAAATCATTACGTTAAATAAGGACTGCGACACATATGTGTGCGTCGTTTTGAGGCCATTTCGCAGCCTCACATAAGTATCGATTGGTATAAATTTTGACTTGGAGAAGCTACGACGTTCGTTTGAATTCTAATGGTTAGGTCTCATTTTGCATATATGCATATGTATATTAATTTATATATTATACAAAACATTTGTATGAAATATGTATAGCGAATATATATGGCGTTGAAGTAAAAAAATTAAAATAAATAATGCAAAGTCGGTCTATACTAGTCAAATCAAAATAAATAAACCGTATAAGATCGGAAAGTGATATCCATAAAACAAGTAGCACGCTAAATAATAAAGAACAAATAAGATAGATAAAATTATTCATCATTATTTTCATTACTTCTATTTTATGTTTCTTCATCAGCAGCCCGTAAAAGTCCACTCCTGGACTAGGGCGGCTCCCGTTTTCAAGGTTAAGAAGTCACGAATAGGTCGACTCGACTGCTGTGTTTCGTATGGTGATTGTAGAAAACTGTCCTCAAAATCCCATCTGCAATTTGATTATTTACCATCAGGTGGATTGTGTGCTCGTTTGTCACTGATACTCGTATTATTTTAAATAAATAGGTATTATAACAGTATAAATATTAAAAAAATGTCGGGATATTCTAAGTGGGTAAGAAGCAAGTAAAGGCGCATATTTATGTGTGTATATTTGAATATACATGGGGAATTAGTACGCTGCGTTGCTCAAGTGAATACTGACGGATTTTACATGCCCTTTTAATATTTAATTTCTTAAACATGTAGGTTTTCTCACAACGTTATCCTTCACCATGAAACGTGGTAAAACAACACATAAATAATTATTATTACATAATTGTAATTAACAATTAATTGGTGCCGGTGAAGATCAAATCCATGTTTCTCGCTTACTAAATTTTACGAAAATGGCTGAGCCTCTTAGCTACCTCGGTTCGATTCGGTAAAAACGCAGAAGAGTAGATTTTACATTGAAACATCTGAGTGTTGACAAAATATAAGATTTCTTTGTGTTTAATCTAACAGAATCGGTATTACCGACATATATCTGTTGAATCCCATACTTTTATCTTATTGTGCTTGAATCGTTTTAAGAAGCTCTTCTAACTCCTTGAAATATGTTTTATTTCTACTCTCAAAAAAAAATCATTTTTCAAATATCTTTATATACGGGCTTATTTTTCAATGAGTAGCCAAATCTTAAACATAAATACAAATATGTAAATAATGATATACGGTTATTGCAGTTTTTGAAAGTACGAGTAAATAAGGCTTCTACTTTTATTTGAAATTATCCTATATTTAACTTGATATAGATATTAAATAGATAAAGGCAACAACTTTTTTGCCTACCGATCGACCTTACGAATGTGTGCATTTGCAGTAAAATCGGTTAAAATAATGCATTTACCAAAGTTTTTGAATTAAAGAAAAAAAAATGGACAGAATGCTGAAGATATTTTCAAATTAATTTTCTTCACCATTTTCCACAAAGGGGGATGCCCACTGTTCATAGACACTTCGGCCATGGGTGCCCACATATAAAAGCATATGGAAATGATAATATGCAATTAAAATAATGAAATGGTTAAGGAATTGGTTTAAAAAAAGTCGGGATTTTTATGATATAAAGCTTTTTATTTTCACAAATACAGTTTTTTAACGACTACTTTTACCAATTTTATTGCTTTTAATTTCTTTAACTTTTAATTCCCGACGCGTGATTTTTGTTTTGGAGGCCTATGCCAAAAGGCACACCGAACAGAGGGACTTACTTTAACTAGTATTACAATAGGAACTCAAACACAAATATTATGTAACCCCAAAGTTCGGAAATAAATGGTTATATTATTATTATACTATTATTATTAATTCCTGACGTTTCAGGTGCTTTATAGCACCCATGGTCTACGGGGTACTGAGGTGACTGCCATCCCAATGTCAGTATTGGGACATGGAGTACCTTCAGCTTTTTATTATTATTTTTATAGTCCAATCTACGCAGATTGAACTTACTCTATCCTTAAGTCTTGCAGTGGTATGCTTGGGGTTTGTTTTAATTTTATTAATTATAGTGTCCCAAGCAGGTGGTAGTACCCAACCGCCTTCTCTACTGAAATTAGGATGTTTTTTTAATTTCAGTAGCCTCACATATCATCCTTGGTAGGAATTAATGTTCTTTAACGAGAATTTGTGGTCTATCAAATCTGATGTATGTCTATCTGGTTGGGGTGACACCCTTGACATACGGTAGTACAGCAGGCACACGCTCAACTGCGGTCGGCTTCACTCGGTCACTGTGACGAAGACGTGGGACCCGAAGCTTGATTTTGTGCAGAACCTGCTTGACGTGCTGAAGCTCCGCGGCCAGGTGCTTGTTCTCACAGATCCCATATGCTCTCTGTAACAAAGATTTGCTCATGGTAACTAACTGTGAAGGATTATGGTGAGATTCACCGCTTAAATATCAGTTTGTATGGGTCTTTTTTCTATACACAGTGTGACCTATGATGTTGTTAGGATTTTGGATAACAAAAACATCTGGGAAAGCTAAGAAATTATTTGCCTCAGATATAATATCATAATTACTGAATATAATTTGGCACAGAGAGTGGTAACGATGGATAAAATTCATAGGAACAACATCCTGATTTAATATTTCTTGGGCCATATTCATGAGCCGCTCTAATTTGTTTCTTGGTACTTGCAATAATGCCTATATGCATTCATCACTATCTCCTGTTCTTACTTTCATCAAATATACAGCAAGTGCAAAGCATCCACTATGTTTACTTGACATTTTGGGCACTTCAGACAGAATTTATTGGCATTGTGCCTTTGATAAGCGTAGATAATAATGTACAGTATATTCGGGCATATTGTAAATATTTTCAAAGTCTATATGATGGTAAATATTATCTTACAATAATGTAGAAAAATCTATAATTTGTGCTACACTAAATGTTTTAATATGGTTATATATTAATTCTAAAAGTAAATACCAAGAGTTACTATTTAAATGGTAGTTACTGATTCTACATTCTGGAGGTACATAGTAATTGTATTCACAAAAATACATACCCGCAATGCTGATGGAACAGTGAGTTGATTGGAATTGTTACAACCAGGAAAAAACATTGATTTTGTGTGAGTGGTGCTCTTACAAAATTAGGCAGCAGTATATTGTATGATGTATGATCTAAGCTTTGTTGTTCTAGGTTCAATACATTACTCACTTTATATTGCAACGAGGACGGACTACATGATTCAGATGGTTCCCGTTCTAAAGTTTAACGTGATGCTGCTTTATCAGTCTTTCGTCAGCAATCATGACACTCACGCGATGACGATGGCAACTAAATAATATTAAATAAAAAAAATAAGACAAAGTGAACAAAATAAAATAGATTTGTTTACTTTAAACTCAAATATAGGTAAATGTTACTTAAAACTTAATGCCCTATATTATTTAATAATTAAGGACTGACTGCCTACCAGTAGTCCAAAAACAATTAAAAATCGACTGTCTTATTTCTTGGTATTTGATAAAAATTGTCCATTTCGTAACTAGCTAGCTAGCGTTAGCTAGCTAATCTTATCGCCGTGTTACAAATAAGCTATTTTGTTTGTCAGGTATAGCTTGTGCATATGTTAAAAAATAAAACAACTTCATCATTTCATACATTCATCACTATCAAATATCAGCACTAGAATTAATAAATTAAAAACTGTTGAACACTTACTTTTAACTGTTGTCACACTATAATGTGATCGACAATCTCACTCCATATGAGTTCTTGAGAATTTATTTGAAAAATAACAAACAAAATAACACAATGGCAACTATTTAGTTGTGAATTCACTAGTACCTTTTTACTTGTTGAATTGTGATTTCATTTCGCATGACATATTTTCTATAGCTGTCAGATTTGATGTTGCCACATAACTAACATAAATACAACGAAACGATATCGATTTGTATTCGATTAGTAATTTAATGAAAAAATAATAATATTTGAGTTTCGCTTTCAGTTCTACACGCTTTTTAAAATATATTTTCTTCTATTTTTTTAAATTATGTTTTAAACGTATTTTTAAGAACAGTTAAAGTAGCGTATTGTTATGCTCTAAACAGTTCATGGTAAATCAGCTAAAAATTCACTTGTTTAATTATCATAACATGATTCCATTTTAAATGTATTGTTAAAACAGATAACAATAACAGTTAAATTGTGTAGTAGCATTTTATTGTACTCTAAAGAATTCATAGTAAATCAGCTAGTAATTCGCTTGTTTAATTATCATAACATCATAATATCCATAGCGATTCGATTATTATTCGATTAATAATTTCATAAAAAGAGAATAATCTTGGAGGTGTTTTAACTTCTGCTCGCTTTTTAAAATGTATTTTCTTTTTTTATTTAAATTCTATTTTAAGTGTATTTTTAAGAACAGTTAATTGTGCAGTAGTGTTTTATGAAGCTCTAAAAAATTCATGGTATATCAGCTAGAAATTCACTTGTTTAATTATCGTAACATGATTTCATTTTAAATGTATTGTTAAGAAAAGATAAGAATAACAGTTATATTGTGCAGTAGCGTTATGTTATACTGCATAGAATTCATTGTAAATCAGCTATTAAATCGCTTATTTAATTATCATAACTACAGATGTGAAGGCGGTTGTTAAAGTTTTCAACCAAGCCGATAACAACGGTTGTTTTTGTCTTGAAATTGATAAAAATTGTGCAGTTGCGTTTTGTTAAGCTTTAACCTTTTGAGCGCCACGCCAAAAACGCATTACCGTGTCCTGTACGCCAAAGCGCCAAAACAAAATAGTGTTGCCAAGAATTGATATATCGATAACGTGAAATAACTTGTTTTTGTTGGTTTTTTATGCTATAAATGACTCTTAATAAACTGTATGTTTTATTTAATCTTGTGCCGTCTTCCACTCTTTTTATATATGTACTTTGTACATATAAACATAAATAAAAAACAAACAATAACAATAAAATAGTAGTAAACATTAGCACTACTCTCCATCCTAATGACGACACTGTCGCGACTGGACGACAACGGCGTAGCTGACCTTCCCTTTTGAAACATTCTTAGAATGTTGTGTATCTGTCTTATCTGTTTTCAAAGAAGATCGGTTAAGATTAACAGTTAAATTGTGCCGTAGCATTTGTTACTCTCTAAAGAATTCATTAGAAATCAGCTAGTAATTCGCTTGTTTAATTATCGTAACATCATAATTATTTAAAAATTATATTAGCACTGTAATGATAACACCGTAAATAATCAATCGAAAAAGAGAATCGATTTTTTAAATGTGTTTTGTGATTGGCAACACTTTTTTTTATTCACAAACTAATGACATAATGATTTACCTAATTTTTATTATTATGTTTCCGGTACTTTTAATTTGTGCAAAAATATTCCCATTGTTTGAGGATAAATGAATACCGCGATTAATAACCATAAATAAAGATATAATTTTTTAACAAATTCACATTGTTGGGCGTTCCATGGCCGAAAATGGGCGTCCCCCTTTGGCCGATAACTGCAAAATAATCCTGTATATAATTAATTAATTAAATAAATAAATTAATACGTAAAGAAAAAACTCGTTACTCCTTTTTACGCAACGATCCAGAAGAAGGTTAACACTTTTAGAGATTATGTACCTTTGTACGTATGTGCTATGTCTACTTCTTTCACAGGCTCTGTATTCTAAATGACATGAAGGATTTTGACATGTGAGTTGTCGTTAGATTCGCCTTAAATGTGGAAATGTAAGAAGATATAAAATTTTTCTCTTTTCAATATTTTTTTCACACAGTCGGGTTGTTTAAATTGCCGTTTTAACCCTAAGCTCCTGAACGCTGCCAAGTCGTGTAGGTTCTGTCAATTGACCTCCCGATCGTAGTTGGACTTACCTAGTTGGAAAATGTATCTCTTGTAACAATTTCGAGCGTAGTGCTCCCAACAACCACCAGAATTGGTGCGACATGGAAGTTACACATGATCCTCGATCGTAATGTAAACAATTTTTTTCATATTCTATGCATATAATATACAATTGTTATACACAACCTTGTGTATAACAATTTGTATATTATATGCATAGTGTTTACACCGTGTTATATAGATACCTACGTTTTTAATTGCTTAAGATTCAAAATGCAAATGTATTGTCACCCCTAAGTACTAAGATGGTAAGTACTTATTATGTTAACGACATTGTTTGGATGCTAAAAAAGCTTAAATTCCGACCCAAATGGAAAGTCTTTTCAATAGATTGGATACATTCTCGATGTTTGTCCAAATGGTTTTGAATTTAGCTTCAATTTAAATTTAAAATAGCCCAAATTGTCTTGAGAGTGCAAGTTGACCTTTGCTGATCACTAACGTAAAATTATTTCTATAACGTCTTCGATTCAATCTATCTACGACTATTTTTTATTGTTATAAGCCTTCTTGGATACTATCCTACTTGATGGTAAGTGGTGATACAGCCGGAGATAGTAAAGCGTATTGATTTGTTAAGCTAACTTTTGTTATATAATTTGTTAAGCTAACAAAAGCTTATTCCCTCTTGCCTTGAAGACACCCACATTATAATCGAATGGAAAGGCAGATGCTGGCAAATTATTCCATTCCTTTGCTATCCGCATTATGATGGTGGTGGTGGTATGTTGACAACAAAGGAAGACCTGTTCATATTCAGGTGATCTGATGATAGAATAAAGCGAGGGGGATTGAGTCATGTAATTGCTGTGCACACTCTCCGATTTATATCGTGTTTAACACCGAAAGGCTAAGGCTACTTTGCGCCTGTGCTCGAAACTGGTTCTTACCATATTGATGTCACCAAAAAAGCTTCTTATCACGTGTCTCCATTGTGTCGACAGGCACTAGGTGGCTAGTAATATGATAGTGTCAGACGTAGTACCAAACAGTAATTTATGGTTTTGATCAATTTAAATTCATTCTTTTTAGTAATAAGTCATATTAATACTGTTACGAGCTTGAGGTTCGTGACAATAAAAATTGCCGATAAAATTACCTAAATTAACACTTTAATTTACTTTACACAAATTAAAGTTAAAAACACTAATAATTAAACACGCTTATTCACTTTATTCCGCTCCGAAGCTTCGCTTGTTTCGCCAAATCAACACTACTGCGATCGCATCTTGCTGCGCCTATATATTTAAATTAGCAAAGAAATATCCAGAATGTTCAAGTAAACACGCGCAAGGTACCGAGCGTTCGAGTTTCGACTAGGCGCTGTCGGTTGAGTAATTTGTGATGTCATTTTCTCAATGCTCCCCTCGCTCTCGTTCCTGACACTAGATGGCGCTAGTTGACTTATTCATGCAACAATACGTTTAGATAATGAGTCACAACATTTTTAAGACCTTCAAAACTTACATACTTATATTGTAACATTTCTTTCACATTTTCGCAGTGTGGTGCCGCTTGTCTTGCAATGGTGGTGTAAAAGAATCCACTACTACCTCTTGTCATGCTGAGTGGCAGCCTCGAAAGCAAAGTGGAGGGTAGCCTCCACTGGGTAGAGTGACGATCTAGTAAGAGGTGCTCAAGTCGATGAGTACAGTTGGCTCGGGACTGGGTTTTATTTGCATTCCTCGAGGGAGGCCTATTTTCAGAAGTATACTTTAATAAGCTTAATGAGGGTATTGATAATTTAATAGTTTTTTTAAGCTATTGCATAGCTTCTATCGCGGACCTTGAGCGCGGGGACCGAATCCAGAAATTCCGTAACGAAAAAAAACCTCACGCTCCCCACTCCGACGGGCACGGAGGTGTGGCGTTGAAAGCCGTGTATTGTCTAACGTCGTTTCAGTTCGGCAGACTTCGGCACTCGGCAGACTTCGGCACGGTGTTTGTGTGCGTGCGACTAGACGTATGCGTGTACACTAGCTGCTAACTCAATGATAAAAATTCCTGAATAACCTACATGTATTGTAAGATATTAAAAATATTTTAAATAATATTAACTTCTCATTTATTCAATAAGAGAAAAAAAATTGTTTTCTTATCGGTCACCACGCTCAAAAAGTGTAACTTGATTTAATATCAAAGACTTAACTGCATAAATAAAATAAATAAATAATTATAATTGCATAAGTTGATAAAAAATGCTATGCAATAGCTTTACCGCGGCAGTCACCGAGTGCCACACGTATTTTTATAATATACAAGTAATGGTCACAAAAAGCGTGATGATATTCTATTATATTGTCTCCGACTACAGTATTATGATAGGAGAAATGAAGAAATTACTACCCCATATCATATCGTGGGTGTCATAAGTGGCAACAGAGAAAAACTGAATCAGGAGATGAGCAGCAGCCACAGATTACCCCCAATCTGTGGCAGCAGCTTATTCCATATAACACGTCAAAATAATAAAAGAAAACTGCACTACCAAGCGTGACAACTAAGGAAAAATACCCCTTATGAGGAAATCTATAGGGGCCTGCCTCTAGGCTATGCCCATTTCAGCAGTGAATTTAGGCTGTAATGATGACACAGTCATTAATAGCTTCGATAGTAAATTGTATTATATTTATTAATACAGTAATAGCTTTTTAATATCCAAGCAAACGTGACCAACAAGTTTATACCTGTTTAGTAGAAGTTCTGGTTCATAGACACCTACACCAAACACCAATCCTCGATTCAGAATCGAAATACAGACGTGTTGTCATCCCTGAAAACTTCGATAAAAAGTTACCAGTAAAGAGTCTCTGGTACCCTTCACAACTATCCATCCATCCATTACAGCCATTATAAATGCGGACACCTCGTAAATTGACATGAAATTTAAGTTAACGTCCATTCCGTTGAAAAAAATTAAAGTTTAAGTCAAGTCTAAATAAGTTGAACTGCAAATCATAGAACATTTTATGGTTTTGTAATAACGCTTTGTTTGAATAGAATGAACTTGCGTAATAATAACAGTCATTAACAGCTTCGATAGTAAATTGTATTATATTTATTAATATACGTAGGCGGTCCCATAATGAATTGGCCTAACTATGAACCAATGAAGGAAAGGAAACGAAACCAATTTTATTTTTCAATATAATCACCATGAATACTAACACACATCTGACATCTGTGAATCAACATCTCTAAACCTTCATAAAAATAATCACATTTTTTATCCTCAAAATGACTGAAGACGGCCGCCTGCAACTCTTCATCGCTTGAAAATTTTCTTCCTCTTAACCCTTAAGGTACCGTGGACATGTTAACATGTCCACGTTTTGTGACCGCTGAGTACCGAGGACATGTATACATGTCCGCATTACGTGCTGCTATTTTCGTCATTAATTGATATAAAAATACAGTATATTTTCGATTGAACACTATTTCATTCGATTGTGAACGAACTAAAGAATATTCTGAAGAATTATATTCACTCGGTTACATAGACAAAATCAAATATAACAGCCATTCGCCTTTGCATACCGGTACGGTTAGTTGCGTAATCGTTGAAGTTTTGTGATTGTGATTTTAGTTGGATTTTCTTTCAAAAAAACTGTAAGTAATGTTATTTATCTTTACTACGTAATGTTTTTGAATGATTTAAGTTACAACAACAGTAACTTTTTATGATTCAATTGATAAAAAAGTAGAAATATAAAACCTCTACGCGAACAATTCATAACGGTCAAGATTTCTAATAAGATTCTAATAAAATAATAATAGTATATTTCTTATTGGAATACCACAGTAAATACTTTGACTAGGAATTGCTAAATGATATATCTATATGACTGTATAAGAAAAATAAAGGAAGACGATATAAAATATATACACAAAAAGTAAATAGTAAAGTAAAAAGTAAGTGTAAACTCATTTTCAAAGCAAGCGCTAACTGTCTATTGTCGAATTTTTAGCAAATGTTTGCAAGTGAAAAAGTAGAATTATTATAATTATTACATGCATAATTTCGGTTCATTTAGGAAGAATATGTTGTATTGATTGTAAGGACATAAAAATAAAATAAAAACTTACGATGTTTCATTCATAAAATAAAATTTATCGTCAGTAAGTACACTTTATCAAGATCGGTTAGAAACAAAGAGCTGTACAAAGTAAAATAAACATTTATATGTTATGGTTATTGTTTCTACTTATCAAAAATCTTATCGGCTTCAAATAACTGTAACTAAAACCTCTTTAAACATAAACGAAAGGTCGTGAGAAACATAAGTGTTTATAACAAGTGCCGCCAGCTGAGGTGACGACAGAGGCCCCGGTACAAAGCTCTGTTTTTTGTTATGGCAGGCGCGGCAAGGGAAAGGTTAAGTCCCGCTTTAAATTTGGAAATAAATAATAGTCGGACGGGGCCATGTCTGGACTGTAAGGTGGATGTTGAACTTCTGTGAACCCGCATTGACGAACTGCATCCTTCGAAACACCAGCGGTATGAACAGGGGCGTTGTCATGGAGCAAAGGGCACCTTTAGACAGCTTGCCTCTTCGTTTTTCCTTTATCTTGTCTCGTAATTTATATATTAAAGAAGCATAATATTCGCCGCTCACGACTGTATTACGTTCTTTAAAATCCACCATCAAAGTGCCTTGAAAATCCCAAAATATTGTGCACATCAGTTTTTTAGTCGATTGTTGCACCTTTGCCTTTCTAGGGGGCCTATCACCCTTATAACGCCATTCCATTGACTCGCGCTTGCTTTGTGGATCATAATACAAGATCATAGTTTCATCACCAGTCACTAGCCGCTCGATCACAGTCTTTGGATTTTCGCCACAAAGATCCAAAAACTCCGAAGCGCAGCGCACTCTTTCCTGTCTCTGTACCGCTGAAAGAAGTTTCGGTACCCATCTTGCACTCACTTTTTTCATGTGAAGATGTTCATGGATCGCGCGATGAACGGTACTCTTAGAGAGCCCAAGCCTTGCTGCAATTTCTCTAATCTTCAAACGGCGGTCACTCAGAACCTCCTCTTCGATAAGAGCAATCATTTCGGGAGTGAGCACTTCCACAGGTCGACCGTCGTGGCCAAAGTCTTCGACGGTTTCTCTCCCGTGGCGAAACTCTTTCACCCAATTTTTCACTGTGCTATAGGAAGGGTCAGACTCCTTATACATGCCACCCAATCGTTCTTTTATTTGGGCAGGGGATAAACCTTCTTTTAACAGAAACTTTATGACACTTCGATACTCAGTTTTCGACATTTTGAAAAAATACGCGACTCTCGTTATTCAAATGCCTGTTAAAGACTAAGCATTTCATGTCGATGCATGTTTCTTATATTAAATGCACGATAAACGTACTATTTAATGCAACACAAAATGTAGCGACATGTCGCGTTGAACTATATCAGGCCAGTTCATTATGGGACCGCCTGGTGGTAATAGCTTTTTAATATCCAAGCAAACGCGACTAACAAGTTTATACCTGTTTAGTAGAAGTTGTGGTTCATAGTACTTTAAGGTTAGCAACCAGGCCATGACTTATACTACATCTCATATTAAAGGCGCTTCGTTAAAAAATCTTACCAACATATATACGACTAGCTATTCCACGCGACTTCGTTCGCGTTACTTTTATTACGATTGAATTTCATGGATTTGAATTTTTTGCGAAAGACCCCAATTCTTTTTCGAAAATAAAAATAATAGACTTATTTTGTTAGTTGTGTAGTTACTCCTTATAACATCAGCTATCTGCCAGTGAAAGTCCTGACAAAATTGGCTCAGCCTTTTCGGGGATAAGCGGGAACAAATATAAAAACAGACACAAAAATTTTAAAAATTGTTTTTTGTTTTAAAAATATTTGTGCCCCACGGTTTCATCACCCGCGTATATCACGTGTCTACGCAGCGCGACATGACATGACACCTCGTTCATTTAGTTCAATCATTTTAGCTAAAATATTGTCAAAACTAATGTAATACTTTTGTCTATTGGCAATATGTACGTTATACAGCAAAGTTAAATTTTATCCACTCTCTCCCCCCTCCCCGATGTACGCCCCAGAAAGTGCGCCAAAACGCGGTTTTTTCCAGTTTTAAAGATAACTGTACACAGCATATGAAAAGTGTGGAGGTACGAAACGATCCTTGATGAATTTTCTATCAACCTTTTATATATTACATACGAAGGCAATATTATTTATAGTTTTTGCGCAATCTGCCACAAAATATGAACATTTCTTATCTTTAAACGACTTTTTTGCTCAAAGTTAGATTATTAAAATTTCAAACTTTACCGCCAATACGTGTATGACTAAAGTAAAGAATATAATATACTCTTTAAAAAAAGGGACAAATTGTTTCTTAACTCTTTCATTATGATAAAACTATTTAGTTGAATAAGAATTAATACTATGATACGACTGTAAATGACTTTTGTTTCAACCGGTGATCTAATTAAATTTTAGAACACAAAAGCTACAATTGTGACTTAATTTTGATAGTTAGATATATTCCTAATAATGAGTACTTTAATCACGTAGCACTGTACTGCACATGTAGTAATTTTTATGTATCATCAAGTTTTCTCAGCGTACGCTAAATAATTAATTTTATAGGCAAAATTTTGCTATAATTTTTCGGCGTTACTATTGCATATTTTATCATGAAAAAGTAGTTATTTTGACATAACTGTAATAGTTAGACATAATATGGTATTGTGGACTTTTTTGTAGATAATAATATTTTACATAAAACTGTAATACATTACGTTGCTCTATTGTCAATAGTTTCCGCAGCGTACGCGATATAAGGATTATTTTGGTATTTTTATACCGTAGGTTACATTAACGAAGTTTTCATACGGATCCCTAACATTTTTGAAAAAAGATCCTATGCTCATCAGGAATAAACCAACGGTGAAAAAAATATTCAAATCATCCAGTAGTTTTGGAGCCTATTCAATTCAAATAAACAAATTTTTCCTCTTTATAATATTATTAAATAAAAAAAGTACAAAAAATAAAAAATATATACCTATAAAAAATAAAAAATAACGAATACGTCGGCTCGATCAAGGCAGGACAACGCTTTCACATAATACGAGCGTAAATTGGTAGCTGTAACTTACGTCATTTATTACACCTTTAATGTATGCTGCTGAGCCAGAATTTAACGCTTCACTCAAAAACTAGTATTATAAATATAAAAATTTGCTGCACGTTAATAAAAATCAACAAGCACTTACAATGGCTGCTGCTTTATTCTACATTAGGTATGGAAAGCAAAATTAGTCGCTACCTTGAACAACGAGTACATCAAAGCGACTCAACTAAATTGAATTATATATTCAAATGGAAACTTCGAGGTATAGACACACCTTGAATCATATTTCATAGATGCTTTTAAACTTAGTGACTTAAATTATATGTAAAATACTTGTTTAAATAACATTTCAGAATTAGTTACTTTTAAGAGGTTTTTAGAATTATGTACAGTCTTAGCTAACGTCGATCTGACACCATTAGATTTTTTATAATTAATAATAATATATTATTAATTAGTTAACAGTAAATATTTATGTTATTAAACAGTTAAACTATATAAAATAGATTATATTAAAAAGTATATTATTGATTATATAATAAGTATTATAGTTGTAGAAGAAATGAGTCGCCTCGTATAGTGAGTGTAGAAAACCGGAGACGTTTTACTGGAAATGTGCATTCTCTTTCCTTTGTGGTGACAACATATCTGCGTTTTTTTCTTAATCTTAAGGTCTATAGGCCACATCATCTTCCCATTAGGTGGACTGTATGCTTGTTTGTCAATCCTATTCTATTAAAAACAGCAAATGCGTTGGCAAAGTATCCGCGAACATTTGTGGAGTTCAAAACGCAATTTTAACGAGTTATATAGAATATAATTTGATTCGAAAATTTTCTCTACAAGAATGCACGTTCAATGTATGTGAGGCGGGCGGATATTTTCATATAATATTATTCAGTCTGCCGATACTATATCAAGAACTAATTTCTCATTTATTGATTATAACCAGATCGCTGTACGGGAGCTAAGGGATTCGAAACTCGAGACCTGATAAAATTAGAATCTCGTTAAAAAAATGGAGAGGAATCTCATATCAAACTATAGCAGATTTAGTGCGTTAAAAAAATTACATTTGAAAACCAAAATTTACTTCATACGTCGAAAAAATAAAGATATTTCATTTTAGTGGCCGTAATCGCGACAGCTGATCATTAAGTTCCGGGTGCAAACCCCGTGTCGAACTAAAATAAGTTAATAGGCTTTTTTGTCAAGAAATTCTTAGTAGAATCCGGGGGCGAGATGTTGGCGGTGTTTCAACCCCGTGCCTCAAAAAGCATGTAAAGTCGTTGGTCCAGTACCCGGTACCTCATGTGGTGTCGAATTGCTGTCCCCTGTGATTATGAGAGTGAGGGAATAGAGAGTTATCTATAAGTGTGTATTATAATGCATGCGCGAACTATAATTATATCCTACATAGATGGCTAGTTTCCTTGTGAGGTACATAATTCTGAACACTAAGATATAGTAATTTAGTTTGATAACTGCTCAATTATCCTTTACGCTATGACAAAAGCTTACTAATATTTTTGTTGTGTAACGTTAATTTAATCAAGCCTGTATTATGTTCTCTTAGGTACGTGTCAATAATTTTTCACGGTTGAGTGCTTAAAAGCCCAGTGAACTTTTGTGTAATATTTTATGCATAGTTACGAATGGGAGATGAATATATAAGTGAATTTAGCAAAAACAGTCACTTTCAGGATGATCTTTTGCCGTTGAGACGATGAACGTCTTTTTGAAATGAACGTTGACATAAAAAGAATGTTTGTTTTAAGACATTTTATATCCTTACGGCCTTACTTATAAGCCTAAGTTATCTAATCAATGTAGCGCAAATAGGTCTGTCAACCGAGGACCATGTTCTCAAAGAATACCACCGTGAATTGAATTTTCGTTAGGTGAATATAAAGAACGCCGGTTCAAGTCCATATGTTTCTCCGGTCTGACTCTTTTTTCTTTTTTTTCTTCTTTTGTGAGAAACTATATTATTTGGAGCCACTTTTTTTTAGTATATTTTTTAAACACAAAAAATAATGATCGAGATAATCTAAAAATTTTATTCATATTTCATCAGTTTGTAATTAGTATCTAAATATAATTTACAATAACAATACCAAGCTAAGCTTGGTCATCCAGGTACTAGTAACTTAATGCTGCTGTGTTTCGTATGGTGAGTGTAGAGAACTGGACACCCTTTTCACTAGAAATGAGGCATTCCATCTTAGTCCCCACGGGTGACAACGCATCTGCATTTTGATCCGTAATCGAGGATAGATGTAGATGTCTATAGGCCACAGCAACCACCTACCATCAGGTGTACTGTGTGGTCGTTTGTCACCCAGTTTTCTACCCTAACATACGAAACATGCAGCATTTAAACTGATATTTTACAATGGCATTTGAGAGCGTGGTCCTTCCCCTTATTTGGTTTTCCTGTCAAGAAATTCTCAGTAACAGCCTGGAGTTAGGAAGTCAGCGGTGTTTTACCAGTATAGCTGTTGGTCTTGCATCTTATCTCTCTCCGGCCTTGTCGGATTGCTGTCCAATCGAATTATGAGAGTGAAGGAATACAGAGTGCACCTATACTTGTCCACACACTCGGGCATTGTAATCTTTTCTTGCGCCTCATAGCTTGCCACAAGATACGGTCCTGAACCACTTGCATCCATCAACTACCTGCGTACCAGACCTTCACACTATCTAGTGGTGGGTGACTCAACACTTCGCTCGCCAGTATGAGGCTGTCACTGTACTACTGCCGAGGTGTCAGTTCTACATCGGTTCGGATCGGTCGGTTTGGATACGCTCCGCTAGAGACTCAGTTGTTAATATCCTTGCTATGAACTTTATGCCGCAGAGAAATCCCGAACAAAGTCCATCCCATCGCACTCTGGGTGGTATTTAGCTTCCTGATAAGGCCAGTAGTGCAAGACCACGTTTGAGTTCCGTAATTCATCACTGGCAATACATACTAGCTGTACACTTTCTTCTTAAATTTTGAGGAATTATCCAGTGTATATCCTGTATTTGACCTGCACATAGTTCAAAAACTTTGTTAAACTAAATTTGTTGGATGATAATAACCACAGGGAAGGGTGATCGCTATCAAGCTATTCCAATTTTTTAGTGTTGTTAATTGTAACATACATCTTTGTAAGCTGTTATTAAAAAATAGTTCCTCTGAGTTTCTTTCTGATTGTTCCCAGGACAGAGGATTTTTCGAACCAGTGGTAAATTAAAAAAAAAAGTGACTTTTACAATAAGTGTTATTTTTATAATCTAAATGTTTCTGTTTCTGCACATAGGTACAAATGAAGTTATTATATTTTATTGTTTTGTTTTAAGTTCATTTTGGTTCACCTTTTCTAAACGTGAAATATTAAAAATAGTAGAAGTAGATTATTTCTCTGGATACGAAACCGGTTGAGTAGATTTCACCCTTTTACCTATTTATTCTATCCAGTAATGAACTCCCAACCGAATTGCGTTAACGGCGGCCAGTATCAACGGAGACTAGCCATCTGCTTAGATTAATATTATAGTGACCTAGTGTGTGCGCAAGTACAGGTGCCTTCCCAATTCGCTCACACTCATAGTCCGATGGGACGGTAATCCGATACGATCAGAGAGTTTATGACTACTAGATCAACCAGGCAACCCGTTCGTAGTGTATGCACTGCTGTGTTACAGTTTAAAAGGTATAGAGAGCTAATACGATTGCATCGTGAATCATTCCATCTGAAACCTTCTCAGTTTGAAGTTAGCTTCAGGTATCTACGGATTATCATCAGGTGGACTTTAAGTTCGTTCCTCATTTCAGTTTTATAAAATCATATTTTAATGGTTTACTAGAAAATGTTATAAAAACCTAAACTTACAGCGTCCATTGTACAACTAATGTCCAAACGAAGCAAAACATCTGTTTCGGCTTAAAATTTGAAATTGTAATTAAGCTTGAAACTACCCAAGTGGCACTGTTAACGAATCAAATCACCTATGCTAATATTGTCGTGGACTATGAAACAAAGTTTCGAACTTTATAGGTATGATTAATGTGTATAGCGAGTTTTATATTTAATAAAATATAATGAAATTGAAATATCGAAATATCAGCCTGATATTGAGCTGAGGAGCTTTGCATGCAAATATCTGTCTGCTGTGTAATGTGCGTCTGTTTGTCTTTCTCTCTATCTGTCTGTATGGGCTAATCTTTGGAGTGACTCAACCGACTGTAATGAACCTTCACCAACAGGTAGGAAGCTACGCCACGAGTGATCTAGGCTATGTTAGATCCGAAAAATGTGGATAATTTCCTTTAAATTAAAAGATGTTATGTATATACGATTATCATCTATTACAGCCCTTCACAAATCCACTGCTGAACGAACGAAAAAAGAGTGCCACAAAACACGGTCTTGAGCCATCTATTTCCTCCATCGATTTCCTGCATGTCTTACCAGGTCATCACTCCATCTAGTGTGGATCGCCCTACACTTCGTTTACCGATACGAGGCTCGAGAACCTTTCTTACCAATTAGTAATCGATTCTTCGAGCTATAGGCCGAATCATTGCCATTTCAGCTTCCTAATCCATTGGGCTATGTCAGTCACTCTGGTTCTACTGCGAATATCCTCATTTCTAAGTTTATCACGCAGAGAAACCCCGAGCATTGCCCCCTCCATAGCTCGCTAAGCGACCTTAAGCGTCCTCATATGGTCAGTAGTGAAAGATTACTTCTCAGATCTGTAAGTCATCACTAGAGGTATACCTGACGAGAAGATGTGTCGTAATTTCCCGAATACTGCCCTGACGAGTTGATCCGTCGATTGACTTATCGGTCGAAGTTAGACTTACCTAGTCCGACCTATTTACGTGACGTATACATGACTTTGTTTTCCATCTCCATGTTCATCTTAAAACCTATCAGTTGTTAGACACTATTGAGGTGATTAAGCATAGTACTTTGGTTCTTCAGCGATTCTGCCATAATCAAAATCGAAGGAGAGTGATGTACTTGACATTGATTTTAATACAAAAACGTACGAATTGAAAACGTTATCCAATACAGCGATGAAGAGTTTCGGGGATATAACGTTACCCTGTCTTATATCTATCTGCATTTGAATTAGTTTCGTACTCTGGTTCTGTATTCGGCTAGCCATCATAGCCTTTCTGTACAAACATCTCAGCACTTCGATTTACCGACAGTCAACTTGGCACCGCTGAAGGGACTGTAGCACCGCAAAAATTTCGACGGAGTCAAAAGCAATTCAAATTTCACCGGAAGCAAATTTTATTTATTTATTTCACAATTTATGTACACACAAGTTAAGGAGAGGACACATCATAATAAAAAGTTTGTACAAAAGCTCTACTTATCTCACAATGAAATTTCTTCCAGCAGGCCAGTTTCAAACACATATGATTACTAAATTATTATAAGGTGTGCACTTTATTATTTTACAACACATATGAAATTTAAATAGAATTACACATATGAAATATTAACACATATGAAATTTTAATATAATTGCAGTCCACATATGCAAGGCAATGTGGCAGATTGTACTCTTCGGTCTTCTCTACTACTTGCCCAAAGGTGTGTTTGTAATCTATTATGATAAAGCCTTTTCGGATAGGCGGATCCCCCTCATGAGGCATTTTATACGGTGGCTTACGTCCAGCAGTGGACTTTGATAGGCTTTAGTAATGAGTGACGTATGATAATATACATTATGCTAATGAACGCAATGTATTCTTGTGGTATAATTATGTATTACGTAGCCTTAAATATTAATGTTCCTATCTATCTTTCTTTCTTCATTTTAGCAGCGTTAGTCGAGTTGAGGTTCTACAATCATTAACGATAATACAAAATATACAAATAAATGGGAATAACATAGCAAAAAATGACTTTCCGCTGCGATGCCACTAAAACAGAATACAAACAAAAATCTTCTGAGAGAAAACAAAACGACTTTACCTTCTGCCAATCGTGGCAGCAAAGTCCCACCTATGACGTAATCTATACATGATACGTTCAGCAGTGGATTTGTAATAAATGAATGAATAAGGAATTAATTGAAAACTTAAGCCTTGTTACATATGTAGTTTTTAGGAAATTTTCAATCTGAACCGATCAAATTAGGAGATATATATTCATATACATATTTTGTAATTAATACAATTTATTTTAAACTCCTTTTATTCAAAAACATCGTTAACTAAACGCTTTTAAGATTTCGGTGGCCATTAAAATGAAATTTAGAGAAATTGTTAAAATCTTTCCACGTAATTTTACTGAAAGGAGATCGTACGATTACACTAATTACAGTTTCATTTTCGCAATCATTGTATAGTATCTTTTGAAATTCAAATCATTCTATAGCATCTTTTTGAATTCAATAATCTCAAAATTTTATTTTAAATATAAGAATTTTCGACGTTTTAAAGGGTTGTTATTTAAACGCAATCTGTGATAGCTTAAATTATGAGCCGAGTAAAATACAGCTCTCTCGCAAACCTCGCTGTGTTGCTCACAAAGTCGTCTACACAACGTGGTGAGTATGAGCAAATCTTTTAGCTAATAAATGCTATTAATAATTTGTCGGCGTCCATCTTTCCGTCCGAATACAATCTGGGCGTCTTCAAGGAAAAAGTGAATATGCATGTGTTTAACTTAAACACTGCGATTTATCATCTATGGCTACATCACTACTTATCACCAGGTGGAATTATGGTCAAGCACTGCCTTACTATAAATAAATAAGTAGTTCTTTTTCATAGAATAAGGGTGACAAACGAGCACACAGTCCACCTGTTGATAAGTGGATGCTGTGTGGCCATCATCTGGACGTCTATCCTCCAGATTTCTTAAGTGAGAATGGATGTGGATACATCTATTCATACGTAAAACAGCAACATCCTAATTTCAGCTGGTTCTATGTGAAAGCCTTGCCCTGTCGAGCCAACCCATTCGTGCTACAAATACGTGCGTAGCTTGACTCTGGTACGTATATTCCTTAAAACGTCTGTGTCTAGCAGTTAAAGTGATATAGTAACGAGTGTATCACGGAAAAACAGATATTACAATCCGTTTATTACTTACACCCGCTTTACTATTTTTGCTACGGGACCGATTACGATGGAATTGAATCCCTTAGAGAGACTTATAATGTTTAAAAAAGCCTGCTATCAGTTTTTTTATAGTATAGGGTGACAAACGAGCACACAGTCTACCCGATGGAAAGTGGTTGCTGTGTCCTATAGACATCTAAATCTATCCTCGATTATGTCGTTATATATATAGATGCGTTATCACACATGAGGACCAAGATGGAATCCCTCGTTTCCAGTTATAAGGGTCGCCAGTTCTCTACACTCACCATACGAAACACAGCAGCATTAAGCTACTATTTTACGAAAGCGTGGTCCTTCCCCAGTCGAGCCGACCTATTCGTGCTAAAGTCGTGAAAACTATACTGCTAATATAAATGTAGCACGGCTCTACCACGTATAAAAGTTTTGTTTTCTTCAATATTCAGCTTTAGCTTTTTTAAATTAAAATTTCTTCATTCATAAAGTGCAAAAATGTATTCCAATTACACTCTTATGTGAGAGGTTCACCTAGCAGACTGAGAAAATGAGGTGATGCCCGCGTTTGAATTAATAATGTCGTGTTATATTCTTTGTTCTATTTTCTTTTGTAATGGACCCGTACTGTTGTATTTTTGCCAGTGTAAAGTATTTAAGATATTATAAATTGTTTAATAACTTTATCACAATATATTAATGCGTCACATTGTAAATTTTTGAGAGATTTTGACGGCAGCTTGAGCCAGCAGACAGTCGATGACTACAGTATCTCAAGACTTATAAACAGACACATTATCTTGAGGCAAGCAAAAGCAAGTACTTCGATAGTGATGCAATCACTATCGAAGTACTTGCTTTATCGTTCCACTAACAGTTCATATGCGTAGACATTTAATACCATTATAAAATGGCACCACATTTATGTATCAAAATCTATTTCAACCCATTATTTTCACCATAGAATACTATAATACATACTTAATAAAACAGAGAAGTGGGCGGAGCCCGTGTGAGCCACTAACATGTCAATTCCCACCTATAAATGTCAACACAATCAATCGTTTCCAATTTTCGTATTAAGCGTCGCTGCTTGCAAATTATTAAAAAAATGGCAAATTGTGCAATAATTACGTATTGAAAGAACATCGAGAAATGGAATTTAAATAAAGGAAACATGTCGTACAACCAGTAAGTCGAAACTGTTCATTTTTTTCTGAATATTAGAAATAAAAATAAAGAAATACAGATGTGTCAAAAACATTAATCAAAAGTTTAAAAAGTGTAAATTTACCCAGTCTGTCAATACAGCGAATCGGGTTTGTAGTAGTGATAATACGACATAATTGCCTGTATCTGTGCTCCCGACGACACTGAACATAGAATAGTATTATTATTATAGTATTCTATGACACTGAACCACGTACAAAATAAGGTTGACTGCAATTCTATTGTGTATTATAGTATTTTATGATTTTAACAATAATATGGAGCAGCAATCCACCACCATTCAACTTCCTGCCAAAGTCTCTATTCTCTGTTTGCTACTCTAGACAAGGATTATATAATAGTACAGTTGTAGATATACTTTGCGCACCAACAAATATACCCTATGTACATTGTCACGCGCTTGTATGTAGCTTAGCAGCACAGATTTAATAACGTTACTACGGAACACGCTATCCACCACTAAGCAATTAGCTCAAGTTCGATCGAGATGGAATTATTTATTGTAATTTTAAGTCCTGTTTTACTACGTTCCAGTTTCAAACAACTAGTTACTGACGTACTTAACACTGACCAAGTATTCTTTTTTTTTTTTTTTTTTGGAAAGAAGATAATTAAGGCAATGTAAACAAGATAACTTTATGCACATTTAAGTTATTAAGATATTCAATATATTTTAATAATTCATTCTTGTTCATATTGCCTCTTCTCCGAAGAAAAATTATTTATATACTATTAAATTTACTAATTAAAATTTTATTCATAATGTCACTGAATGATGCTCCAGGCATACAGTAATTACTTATCTGTTGCCCTTCTAAACATTTTTTGACTTTTGGTTGTGGTTGGGCTCTTTTTTTTTTTTTTTTTCCGGGGTCTTTTATAAAAAAAAAAAAATTTATTTAATGATATTCCCATAAAACATCAACATCAGAAATGCGTGAAAATATCGAATAGGATCCATTAATATTACGCCATTTAGATTTTTTTGAATAATCATCAATTACCGTTCATTTCTTTTTCCATTATCCCATTTTTTTATTACATCACTCCTGATCACTCCGAAAAGTTTTATCACAATCGATTCAGTCAGACAGATATAAATTACAAAAAAAAAACAGACAGAAAAAAATTGCGCTGGTATTCATTAAGATCGTGGTCCTACCCCGGTTGATCCAACCAATTCGTGCCACAACCACAATATAGTTACATCGTGGTTCTACCATGTAACACAAGATCTGCTTTTATAAGTATAGACTTGTATGAAGCGATGGTATAGCTTTCTAGACATACAAAAAGTGCATTGTTATATCTAATTTTCAAAAATTTTTAAAATATTTTGACCTTTAAAAAACTTCAAAAGGCTGGGGGCTTATGGAAAAGCTTATTTGCCAGGTTTTTTTTCTTTTTTTAATTCATTCATAGAAAGAGTGTACATTATTTACAATTTATATTTTGCCAAACTGTAAACCAGTTTGTCGGCAACGATACAGTTTATTGTTTCACACTACTTAATAATAATTTCTTTTACTTATAAATACTTAAATTAACACATAAATAATTAAAGAAACGTTCACCACTATAGACACAACGATATATAATTAATATTTAATTAATTTTCCTCATTAGTCATTATACAAGGGTAGAATTATCCATTGCTTTGTACGCTATCCAAAGTAATTTTTAACACTAGGCATGAGATATTCCCTCCTTTGTGTAATTTATATATGTCTTAGTTTTCTTCTTAAATGTTACCACACCATGCTGTTCTAATATGATGATGGAATTTACTTTAGTGTCTATGGGAATAATTTTGCAAATTTTAAATAACATTTCATAATTTTTATCTAGAACATTTTTCGTTTTAGGATCAACCAATATCTTGAAGAATCTTATCTTATACAGATAACTTTATTTTGTTAAGATAAGTTGGGAATGTAAGTCCGGCACCTAAGCCTTGTTCGATCGTTGCGTCTGTCAGGGCATAATACAGTATATACATGATTCCTTGGTTCACAAATTATTTTATATGATTCAGTTTACCCAAAATTGCCCTAAGCCTGTTACACACTAATTCAACATGCAAGTCCCATGAGAAACGATTATCTATAACCAACCCTAAATACTTATGGTTCGTTACACATTATAGCTTTTTTGTAGCAGCAGAGGGAGCTCAACTGATCAGTACGCAAGCAATCGCAAGTGTGAATATAAAAGCTATATCTACTATTTTTCGAAAACGTTACATAACTGGAACAAACAATTTTTTTTATTTTAGTATATTTGATTCCATTATCATATTATTTCAGTATTTTCTATTCCCTTGTGAAAACGCTCAATCATTAGAAAGCCTCCCTTAAATAATACTAAGACGATTATGTTAGAGGTATTAAGTATAAATAAGAGCACTGCTATAGTATGAAAACCTTATTCATGTTCCTTTTAACATTGATGAGACATAATTAGATGTTGACGCGCAAAGAGGACCCGACTTACAAAAATATTGAGTGGTTTTGGGTGAGGCTGGCATATTTCAGATTGTTTCTTATTTTACATGTAATATGTTTTGCGTGTTCTAGGCCATTTTCTAATGTGAAAATATTAAAATTACTTCCAATATTACCTCCGTGGTAAGGGGACCGGTTGGGTATATACCAACTATTTTTTCACAGTCGCGCGCGCGCACCCACTAGCGTCGGGCGTGTTTTGTTATTCATAGCGTTGGCTCGCGAATTATAATAATGACGAACGTTCTTAAGTGCAACGTGTGTAACATTGTGATCGATGAACTATTATCATACATACAAAACAAAGTGTCTATCATAGACGAAGAATCACTAGTGCGTATTTGTACATCGACATTTCATCATCATCATCATCATCATCACAGCCCTTCACAAGTCCACTGCTGAACATAGGCCTCCCCAAGTAATGCCACAAAGCATGGTCCTGAGCCACCTGCATCCATCGACTTCCTGCATATCCTACCAGGTCGTCACTCCATCTAGTGGGGGGTCGCCCTACACTACGCCTACCGGTACGAGGCTACCACTCGAGAACCTTTCTTCCCCATCGGTTATCGGTTCTTCGAGCTATATGGCCGGCCCATTGCCACTTCAGCTTACTAATCCGTTGGGCTATGTCGGTCACTCTGGTTTTACTGCGGATATCCTCATTTCTGAGTCTATCACGCAGAGAAACTCCGAGCATAGCCTTCTCCATAGCTCGCTGAGCGACCTTGAGCGTCCTCATACGGCCAGCAGTGAAGGACCACGTCTCTGATCCGTAAGTCATCACTGGCTACACGCACTGGTTGTACACTTTAGTTTTCAGAGATTGAGGTATACCTGACGAGAAGATGTGTCGTAATTTCCCGAACGCTGCCCAGCCGAGTTGAATCCGTCGATTGACCTCTCGGTCGAAGTTGGACTTACCTAGTCGGACTATTTGTCCCAGGTAAACGTACTCGTCAACAACTTCGAGCATAGTGCTCCCAACAACTACCGGCATAGGTGTGACATGGACATTAAACATGATCTTTGTTTTGTCCATGTTCATCTTAAGACCTATCCGTTGGGAGGCACTATTGAGGTCATTGAGCATAGTGCTTAAGTCCTCCAGCGATTCTGCCATAAGGACTATATCGTCGGCAAATCGAAGGTGAGTGATGTACTCGCCATTGATGTTAATACCGTATCCTTTCCAGTCCAGTAGCTTGAAAACGTCTTCCAAAGCAGCGGTGAAGAGTTTGGGGGATATAACGTCACCCTGTCTTACACCTCTCTGCAGTTGGATAGGTTTCGAGCTCTGGTTCTGTACTCGGATAGCCATCGTAGCCCTACTGTACAAACACTTCAGCACTTCGATATACCGACAGTCAACTTGGCACCGCTGAAGGGACTGCAGCACCGCCCAAATTTCGACGGAATCAAAGGCTTTCTCATAGTCCACATACGCCACGCAAAGTGGCAAATTGTACTCTTCAGTCTTCTGTACAATCTGCCGCAGGGTATGTATGTGGTATGGTACTGAAGCCTTTTCGGAAACCGGCTTGTTCGGGAGGCTGGAAGTCGTCGAGTCTGCGTGCGAGGCGATTCGTAATGACTCTCGAAAACAGCACGTAGACGCGGCTCAGAAGGGAAATCGGTCTGTAGTTCTTCAAGAGAGCGTTGTCGCCTTTCTTAAAGAACAAGACCACCGCACTTCTGCTCCACGCCTCTGGAGTAGTGCCACCATGGAGGACGCAATTGAAAAGCTTCTGAAGGACTTCAAGTACCGGTGTTCCACCCGCTTTCAAAAGCTCCGCTGTAATTCCATCCTCGCCTGGGACCCTGCCGTTTTTAAGGTGCTGGAGAGCCATTCTAATCTCGCTCAGACTGATGTCCGGGATATCATCGGAATAGTGTCGGATAAGACTTGCTCTTGGATCGTTACTCACACTTGCGTGTGGCTCCAACGATGATGTGTACAGCTGCCCATAGAACCTCTCAATCTCACTCAAAATCTTAGGTGTCCCGGAAACGATGCTGCCACACTCAGTCTTCAGCCTTGACAGTTGGCTCTTACGGGCAGACAGATCTCTGGCAAAGACTTTGGAGCCCTGGTTCCGCTCGATCGCTTCTTTAATACAAGCAGTATTAAAGTTGGGTAAATCTCGCCGCATGCATTTAGAGATCTGTCTGTTCAGTTGCCTGTATGCTGTCAAATCTGTTGACGATTGCAGCCTCATCTCCCGTCTAACAGCCATGAGATTAAGAGTGTGATCGGAGAGTTTTTGTGTTCTTCTGCGGCGGGTCTTGCATAACTTAGCTCCAACCGCATGGACAATTTCCACGAGCTTGTCATTCATATCGTCCACTGCATTGCAATCTTGTAGGCACTGAAAGCGGGTTTGTAACTCAAGCTGAAAGTTTTCGGGATTTTGGATTAGAGCACGAGGGGGGACGGAGCGTTGACTTCATTAGACGAGACCTCTCCAACTTAACGTTTAGGTTCAGTGTGCCTCTAACCATTCGGTGATCGCCGCCAGTTTTCACCCTTGCGATCACTGAGACATCACTGAACAGTTGGCGTCTGGTCGTCATAATGAAGTCAATCTCATTTTTTGTCTAACCGTCGGGGCTCGACCAGGTCCACTTCCTGTGGGGCCGCTTCTGGAAGAAAGAGTTCATCATAAAGAGTCCCTCTTTCTCCATAAAGTCGGCCAGCTGCTAGCCCCTTCGGTTCCGTTGCCCTACTCCAAATTTCCCTAACTTCAGCTCACCGTTTTCTCTTGTGCCTAGTTTTGCGTTGAAGTCTCCCATCAACACCGTGTAGTGGGTTTTGGAGGAATGCATGGCTTTGGAAATATCCTCATACATTTCCTCCACCTCCTCATATGAATGTGCCGAGGTTGGTGCGTAAACCTGTATGACCTTCAGCGAATACCGTTTGGTGATTCTGAGTATCAGGTATGCGACCCTCGTCAACACACTCCCAATCTTTACAAAGTTATTGACGAGAGACTTGTGGACAATAAATCCGACACCTCTTTGGGACAGATGGTCGCCCTCGACGACATCGACATTTACAAGTGATGAAATCAGAAACTCTATGAAACTTTTATTTGAGTCCATCCCAACGGGTATCAGAAAAATATTGCGAAAAAACAAAGGTAAAGAGGAGCGTGATGTAGTGGACATTATAAATCTATTTAAATCTACGGAACCCGATATTATTCCAATTTTTGTGGCCAGACAGCTTGACAAACTGCCGCCGATTTTGATAGATCACTTAGACTGTTCCAAATTATTAAAGGACACGTTAACTTTGAACGCCGAAATTGAAGAAATAAAGTCTACGTATGCTACCCAAGATAGCGTTGACAAACTTAAGTCGTCATTTCTTCGCTTACAAAACGACCCAATGCCGCCACCGGCGTCGCCGTTTAAAATCAATTGTAAAACAGGTGCTTTTCTAGGCAGTAACCCTATGGGTCTTTCACATGATTATACAGTAAACAACATAAATGATACTATGGGTTTAATATCTCCCATGTCAGAGCTTAGAGATGTGAGGGTAACGCAAGATAAACAAACGGGTGTCAGCTGTAATGCGGGGCCTGAGTGCTCGCCGTCGCTGCCGCAGCTGAGTCGGAGGGCAGGCGCGAGTGTTACGGTGACGTCAGACTTACCGAGCTCTGCTACTGAGGTTGTGAACCAGCTGACCGCTACTGATAAGGCAGGTTTTGTGTGCGTAAAAGGACATAGTCAATCAGAGCAGCCGGTCATCGTGCGTGAAACTCTGACAAATGAAAATAATAAAAAGGAAGGATGGCAGACAGTAACGTATCACAAAAAACCAAAAAAGTATCGTTATGTCGGCAAAGCTGGTGTAGCCAGAGATTTACAGTGCTCATTCCGGGCAGCAGATAAGAAACTTATTATGTTTATTACGAATGTGCATAACTCTGCAACGGAAAGCGACATAATAAAACATATTTATAATAAAACTCTAACTAAAAAAAGGAAACCGTGTCACTAGAAAGAATAAATATGAAATATGATAGAGGGCACAAAGCTTACAAATTTTCAATATCAGAGGTCAATCTGCCAAAATATACGGATGAAACTCTGTGGTCTGAAGGTGTCATGTTTCAACGTTTTGTGAGTTTCAAACACAGGAATAAGAACGGTGCGCGCCCTATTGGCGCTGACGGCATAGTCAAACCAAATGATGGATAGAAAAAATAATGGATAGTCGCCCCTATCGATTTGCTACATTTAACTGTAAGAATGTGAAACGCTCCATCAATGACGTCAGAGACTTATGTCATGCGTGTGACGTGATATGTCTTCAGGAAACTTGGATTATGAATCATGATATACCCTTTATTGGCACGATCGATAGCGGTTTTGGTTATATGGCGACGTCAGCAGTCGATACGTCTGCTGGCATCCTGCGTGGGCGCCCCTATGGCGGCGTCGCGTTGTTATGGCGATATAGCGCGTTCCAGCAGGTGACAGTGTTAAATTGTGAAAATTCACGTATTTGTGCAGTTAAAATTATAACAAATGATAGACCCGTAATTGTGATGAGTGTATAGCTGCCGACAAACTCTGTCAACAATTTACAGGAATTTACAGACTGTTTGAGTGCGGTAAGCGCTATTATTGACGAATACGGAATTGAATCTGTGTTTATCTTAGGCGACTTCAATGCGGACCCGGGTGAGTTGTTTTACAGTGAACTTGTTAGTATTTGTAATGACCAATTATGGTCATGTATAGATGATGTAGATATGCTAGGGCTGGAATCTGGTACTTTTACTTTTATTGGTGACGTCCACGGGACCAGCAGTTGGCTGGATCACTGTGTCACAATTCTCGCGGCGAAGCAGGCTGTCGTCGGGGTAGATGTCAAGTATGACACTCTTTGGTCAGACCATTTCCCACTTATAATTAAGTGTAATTTAAATTTAATAAACCCTAAGATCCCTGCGAGCATAATCAATTTTAACAAAGACGTAGTATGGGGTGTAAAGAGTGCGGAACAAATCACAGTGTATGCTAAAGAGTGTCATAATAGGCTAAAATTGGTAGACTTTCCTTCGGAGTGTGCAAACTGTGCTGACCGATTTTGTAATGACCGCGGCCACAGGTATGTTCTGGTTAAGCTTTACTCTGACATTGTGACCGCTCTCCAAGGCGCGGCGACTTTGGCGAGTCGGGAAGGCACGAGGAGGGACGGGGGTGGCCCGCGCATAGCTGGGTGGAACAAACACGTCAGTGAGGCTCACAAAGAGGCCAGATCTAGATTCAATGACTGTGTATTGTGTGGTAGACCCAGGTCAGGTTTTCTTTACAAAGAAATGTGTGATAGCAGAAGAGTGTTCAAGTCCCGATTAAAATGGTGCCAATATCATCAAGACCAAATAAAGATGGACGCTCTTGCTGTGAAACATAGCAAAGGAGATTTTCGCGGCTTCTGGAAGTCCACCAGTAAAATAAATATACGGCCTGGCCTTCCTGTGTGCGTCGATGGCAGGAACAATCCCAAGGATATTGCAAATCTTTTCAAGAGCCATTTTTCTGTGAAGTCTCTGTTGGATCCGGTAGTGGAAGTGTTCAGCACTGACCTGGACACACAAACAGTGGGGACTAGTTTCCTGGCTAAAAGCGTAGTAAAGTTATAGGAGATATGTCAGGAGGCAAGTCCCCGGGACATGATGGACTTAGTGTTGAGCACTTGCAACATGCTGGACCTCACCTAGCTAGGGTCTTGGCTATGTTCTACTCTCTATGTGTGAGCCATTCCTACCTGCCCGCGGATTTTATGAAAACCGTGGTGGTACCTATAGTGAAGAACAAAACGAGTGACTTGACTGACAAGTGTAACTATCGGCCTATTTCTCTTGCCACCGTAATTGCAAAGGTGTTTGACGGTTTGCTTAATACACAGTTGAATAAACATGTAATGCTCCATGATAACCAGTTCGGATTTCGTCCTCGGTTATCCACTGAAAGCGCCATATTGTGTCTAAAGCAAACCGTCAAATAATACACTGATCGCAGAACGCCCGTGTACGCGTGCTTCCTCGACCTATCCAAGGCATTTGACCTGGTGGCATATAACCTACTGTGGGGCAAGCTGCAAAGCATAGGCTTGCCACAAGAGCTTATCAGCATGCTCCAGTACTGGTACGCAAACCAGGCCAATAGTGTCAGGTGGGCGGGGGTAATGTCGGGTCCGTATCAGCTTGAGTGTGGAGTCAGGCAGGGTGGCTTAACATCACCAACCCTATTTAATCTTTATATCAACGGGCTGATCGTAGCGCTTAGCAGTCAGCATGTCGGCTGCCACATTGACGGTGTTTGTGTCAATAATCTGAGTTATGCAGACGACATGGTGCTGCTGAGTGCGTCGATCTGTGGCCTGAGGAAGCTGATACGGATATGCGAGGAATATACATGTGGCCACGGATTATTGTATAATGTCAGGAAGAGTCAATACATGGTCTTTGAGGCCGCTGGTACGGAATGTCCTGATAGTATACCTCAAATAAAATTAAATCGTGTACCTCTGTAAAGGGTTAAACAGTTTCAATATCTGGGGCATTTACTCACCGTCGACCTGAAGGATCACGCGGATATGGATCGGGAATGTAGGGCGCTGTCTGTCAGAGCTAACATGATCGCGCGTAGGTTTGCGCGGTGTTCAAAGGAGGTTAAGGTTACGCTCTTCCGAGCGTTCTGTACATCGCTCCACTCGTGCAGCTTATGGGCTAATTACAGTAGGAAGAGTTACAGCGTCCTCCGCGTCCAATACAATAATGCGTTTAGGGCGGTGATGGGGCTGCCTCGATTTTGTAGTGCCTCTGGTATGTTTGCGGATGCGCGCACCGATTGCTTCAATGCCACCATGCGCAAGCGGGCCGCGTCCCTGGTGCGCAGAGTGCGGGCCAGCTCCAACACTGTCTTGGCGATGATCTCGGGAAGGTTAGACTGTTATATTATCCGGCATTGCTGCGACAGACATGTCGCAGAACAGTTGCCTCTGAGAAAGTTTTGATTGATCTCGTCTCCTGACTGATAAAAGTGTGTTTCAATTCTGTTATTTATGTATTAACTTTATTTTATTTGATTAGATTATTTTATATAACGACATTACTGCTTATTGAAATTGACTGGATTTGTTATTTTAAAATTGTTATTTTGTTGACATTGATTTATGTATTGTATTGCTATACTTGTGGAGATTGATTTTAAATTCATTTATTGCAGCACAGTTGCCTCAGAGAAAGTTTTAATTATTGATCTCGTCTCCTGACTGATAAATGTGTGTAATTCTGTTATTTATTTATTAATTTTAATTTTATTTCAATATATTATTTTATATACTGATATTACTGCCTATTTACATTGACTAGATTTATTATTTTAAAATTGTTATTTTGTATTAACATTGATTTACTTATTGCTTAATTTTGGAGACTGATTTTAAATTCTTTGATTTTACTGGATATGGGTGTAATTTGCCTGAATAAAGATGATTATTATTATTATTTATTTTTATCACATATATTATCACAAAACTATAATATTATAAATATAAATATAATCTATATAAATAATATTATTATTTCGGTTATTATCCACCGCGGCGAGGAATTCTAAGCCATCGGTGAAGTTAGGCATCCAAAGATAGGAACCTTCTTACTATTCGGGCCGTATTTAATAAGGCCAATTTTTGAATTAATGCCTTCAGCCATTTGCCCAAACCTAACTTGGACAGATAATCGTCCATATTTTTACCAATAAGCCCATTGACTGAAACAACTATTGGTACAATAATAGTAGAATCAACGTTCCACATAGCGACAATCTCATGAGCCAGGTCGATATATTTAATTTTTTTATCATTCTCTGCTTTTACGAGATTCTCGTCATGAGGAACACTGATATCCACTATTATTACCTTGCGTGTAGTTCGGTCTATCACCACAATGTCAGGTTTATTTGCCACTATAAACCTGTCTGTGATAATTGACCGATCCCAGTACAGTGTGACACTTCTATTTTCAAGGACTGGCTTTGGTTCATACTTATAATATGGAACGTCCTGTTGAGTAAAGCCAAATTTAATGGCAAGCTGTTGGTGTATTATTCTAGCTACTTGGTTATGTCTGTGCAAATACTCACCATTTGATAGTTGTGAACAACCAGAAATAACATGTCTGAGGGACTCTCCAGGGTGGTGACATGCGCGACATACGTCAACTGTGCCGTCCCTCAGAATTAAAAAAAATTATTATTATTATTATTTACCTATTTCTGCCGCACAATAATGTACTCTCGACCGAATTTCGTTCACGGTGGCCTGACTCAACGGAGATTATCTGTGTAGGACAATAAATAAAGAATTTTTTTTTAAATAAATAAAAATCCAACGAGATGATAGCCCTCGGCAGGAAAGACCAAACGGCTGAGAGTTAGGAGGAATGGGAAAGAAACCGGTGGACGACGCTGATATTTATTATTATTATTATTAAAAAAAATTGAGGATAATTTTTACTTACAACTACGTTTGATGTTACGTTAATTTAATGACGTTTTATAAAAATAAATAAAATAAAATGTTTTATTTTTCAAGCTTCGTAGGTCCATAGCATGTTAGTAACACAAATAAAACTTAAAAACTACGTTAGTTAATAAAATATATAAATAAAGCAATATAAATGCATAGTATCAAATATTCTAACCGACTTCAAAAAGGGAGAAAGTTCTTAGATCGATTTTATTTTTGTATGTATGGTACGCGATATCTGAGCCGAATGTCAACATATTTAAATGATTTTTTTAATAAATAGATTATAACCTCGAATATTATAAATTGAGAAAAGTTCTACCCATGAGTGATTGATTGATTGATTATTTCAATTGTCAGAAAAAATTTATCCATCAAAAATAAATTATAGCCGGACTGAATATAAAAGTAAATTAATTGAAGTATTTTATTCAAAGGGTTGTCACTTTTAATTTATTTCTGTGTATTTTACTCGATGAATAAATTGTAATTCAAATCCGCTCAAAATGAGTAAAATAATGTACTAGTGTAGTAAAGTGTTAAAACCGATTCCAAAGGAATTAAAATGTTAAAATAATTTTCGCTGCATTCTAAAGCTTTCATTCTTCAATACATTTTATCCTAGCATTGACTATAAAAGCTAGTAAATTTTGTGTAAATTTATTTTATTATTTTTTGAACTTTGTAGTAGATTTAAAGTATAATTATAATGGATGCTTTGTCCAATTATTCAGACCCACATTTATATTATAGGTTTTGTCTTCTGAAACTATTGGCGTATTGTACGAATTCTCATAGAAATCTGATGTCCAATTGAAAACGGCTTTCAGAGCATTAGCGTGGTGGCAATTGTGAGAATGGTTAGTTATAAATCCATTTGAAGGAAGTTATTGTTCGAGGTAATTATAGGAACTATTAGTCATTTACAAGCCGAAAATCTGTTGGAAAATTGGATATCGATGTCGTCTGGCAGACTTTGGAGCCCTGGTTCCGCTCAATCGGTTCTTCAATACGTGGTGTATTAACTGTGATAAAATAAAAGTCCTCCATTTGAGAGTTAGTGAGTATCTAAGCCATTACGTCAACTTTGAACCTAAAACCAAATAACGTTAGATTTATTTTGGTATGATGACCTAAAAAATTTCTCTTTATATTTTTAGGTAGTAGCTCGCTCTAACTTTTACGATATGCAAGCAACCAAGATTCGACCTCTGGTTTAATAAAATTGTAATTTTAGTGCTGTTTCACCACGTGCTCGGATGTGAAGAAAACCATAGTGAGGAAACTCGCATAAGGCTCTCTCTTAATGTATTAACATTGAAATTATATGTACTACGTACTAGAACAGACTCTGAACTAAATCTGTACGGTGATTCCCGTATCGCATCCCGGAGCGTGGTCAGAGGCACGAAGTACATATTTATGGCACAGATCAATATGTTTAAGCCCATGGACTTTAAAGTGTGTTGCAAACATCCAAGTCTCAGCATCTCTTTTTTTTGCGCCCGAAGCAATTATGGGTAACCCTCCGGAAAGCGGGGGGAGGGAGGCGGTGAATACTCATAGCATACCACGCAACCGGCTGCGTAGTTATGTGGAGACTTTTACCCACTAAACACCGCCTTTAGGGACTGACTTACAGATCTACCGAGAGATCTCTAAGCCGTATACGAACGCGACCCTCCTTGGCAGAAAGGAGGGCGCAAGCGGCGAAAAGCCGCTTAGAAGTGTGCCTAACTAAGGCAGATTAAGGGATGTGTTATGTAGGCTCAGCCTGAGCCGCCAGGAGGTAGTTCAGGTCAGCCAAAAGCTTTTTGGGGGGGTCCGAGAGAGAGTTTCTCGGTCTGCGCACACTATAGCGAGTGTGGAGAGGGGCTGCATAGGCAGCTGTCTCACGAATGTGATGATTTGGGTGGGACTCTAAGGCTTTGAAAAATCTCGCAGAGAGTGATTTAAGGAACTGCTGGATTGTTGGGAGCTCTAAGTCTCGGTGTAGGTCGGCATTACGGACGTAATAGGGTGAGTTAGTGGCCTTAAGACAGAATAAATTTTGAACTATTTGAAGTTCATTTATAACTTTGGGTTTAGCATGTGCGAAAATTGGGGCCGCGTAGTTCATAACAGGTCGTATACAGACCTTATTAGGGTTCGTTTGTTGCGGAGGGACATTTTACTGTGTCTGCCCAACATGCTGTTGAGCCTACCCACGTAAAATCGCGCGGTGCGAGTTACCTTCTTGATATGGGGCTCGAAAGTGAGCCTTGCCGTCGGGGCGAGACTGAGGGGGAGTATGCGTGATAGCGTCTATCCGGAGGGCTCTCACCATCTGGTAGTACGCCGTGTGAGAGGGGGAGATTTTCTCCATGAGATTGCCCCTTTCGAGGTCTCTGAAATCTTTGAGGCGGTAACGGAGTTTGCGTTGAAGGCGGTGGGCCGCGAGTCTATACTCGGCAGTGGGATAGCGTGTAGCTCTACGGAGGGCAGCTTTTTTTGGCTTTGAGCAGGTTGCTAATATCTAGGGGAAGACTAGTTTTAGCGACCGGGACAACCTTTTCATTCTCTTTAAGAGAGGATGTTATAAGAGAGGTGAGATTTTCGACCGCGGTGTCTATTTTCCCCGTACTGTCGAGGACGTCGGAATAAAGGGTTATGGGAGGGTCCGGAGAGTCCATAGCCGAGGCTAGAGACTTCTTGAAGCCCTTCCAGTTGGTGTAAGTTTTGGAAGTGGGAGTTAGAGGTGGCTGATGGCCAAGGAGGAGGGATACAGGACGGTGGTCGGATCCCAGATCATCGAGAGACTCGATTGCTCTAAGGTTAAGGGAGACTCCTTTAACTAGAGCAAAGTCTAGCACGTCAGGAGGGTAGTTGACGTTGTCGGAATAGTGGGTGACAGCGAGGGGGCTGTAGACAGTCAGGTCGAGAAACTGAGTGATATTGAGCAACACCTTGCCACTACTAGTAGTAGTGCGTCAGATCTATTATGTATGCTTGGAGTTAAAATCTCCAAACATAATGACTGAGTCGCCTAATGCAAGGATGGCTTCGAAATCACTCTTAACGGGGAGGGTTCCGCTAGGGTTATAGCAAGAGGCTATAATGATAGACTGGTGTCTAGTCATGGCTAATCTAGTGACTAGTGGCGTCCATACTGTTAAGCGTCGGAGTGGGGAAGTGGGAGCAATGAAGAGACTTTTTGTAATAAATGGCAGTACCGCCGTCTTTGCGGTCGGGTCTGTCATTACGAAGAAATGAATAACTTTTGATAGAGAGGCTTTTGAGACCTTAGGGCTGAGGTGGGTCTCCTGAAGGAGGAGGAGGTCGGCTTCACGACACGAAGAAATTTGCAAAATAACCTAGGTTAAGCTACGCTAGGTTTGCGAAATAACCTAATAAAAAGGTTATTTCGCAAACCGCAGATATTGAACGAAACAAGCGATAAACCCTTTGGTTGATACGACCGTGCGATATTGCGGGAGCAGAGGGCTCCGGCATAGTGTTTTTACAACGACCTTAGTAGCTCGATGTGCTTAGCAAGAGCAAGGAGACGGTCCTAAGGAGGACTGAGCAGCGCGCAGTTTACGCGCAAGGATAGAGATTTCCCCTATATTGATCTTACTCATAGTGTTAGACACTAGACTTAGGTCATCTGCTATGGGATCTGCCTGTTTTTGTGGGGCGGCGGAGGGCCGCGGGATGTTTGTTGCCTTTGGGAACCAAGGGTTTATTGGGAGCGGCGCATGCTGGGAGAGCGGAAGGCTCATAAGGGGCCGAGGAGGGCCCTGAGGTGGCCGATAGGGGCCCTGAGGGGGCTGTGGTAGGGGTAGGCCCTGGCGGGGCATGCGGCTTCCAAGAGCCGGGAAAGTGCGGTTATTGACCTGAGGTAGAGCTTTGTAGCTCAGAAGTGGGCGAAGAGCGCGAAGGCAGCCTTTAAAGTTGGCCGTGTGGCCTGTTTGTACGCATAGGATACATACGGGTGGGGATTCGGCATTTTTGGGCCGAGGGCACTCTTTCGAGTGATGGGGTTCTGGGCACTTAACGCACCTGGGTGGGGCTGAGCAGTTGGCTGCCGCGTGCCCATAAAGTTGGCAGCGGTGGCACTGCGCTGGGTAATCGCGCCGGTGTGGGGCTTCGACCCTTACACGCGACAGGCCGCACACAGTGCGTACCTCGCGGAAGATGGCCTTCGCCTCCGGCACATTGGTAAGAACGAGGAGGGCGAGGTTAATTCTCTCGCCCCTGCTGCTGTGCATCTTGTGCAAAGCCTCTATGGGGAAGCCTTGGGTCTTAAGGTCTTCCAGAATGTCCTGGTTTGCGAGTTCATAAGGAACTCCGCGGAGCACCACCTTGACTTTCCTTTCTTCGGCGAGAGCGTATGTGTGATAGGACACACGCTCGGCCGTGAAGAGACGGGTTATGTTCCGGAAGTCTTCTATAGACGCCGGCATGATTGTGATGGCCTCGCCTACATTGGTGGCTTGGTCATATTTGAAACCCTTATCGTAGAGGGTTTTGGACAGCTGTGTAAATTTCGCCTTGTCTCTGAGAAAGACAGGGGGCGGGACTTGGCTTTTAGCCAATTTGGGAGCGCAGCGGGTTGCTGGCTTGGTGGTAGTTTCTTGCGACTGAGAGGCGGCAGCGTTTGGGGCTGCAGAGGTAGGAGCAAAGATGGGGTCTGCGGAGGTTGAGGTAGCGGCGGGGATTGCGCGGGTGGCGGCGGCGGCCGCCGAGGTGGGGGTATTGCAGGAAGACGCGGCGCGCTTTGGGCCGCGCTTGGATTTCACTAGCGTGAATTGGGCTGTATCGGTGACCATTTCTTCGGAGTCGGATGCCTCCGAGGAGCCGGTGAAGCTGTGGGCGGTCCTCTTCCGGGAGGAGGAGGTAATGGACGTGGTGTCCGAGTGCTCCATATCGGAGTCGGGGGGCGCGGGCGAGTCGGTCTGCGGGGCAACCGCTTGGATCACGAGGAAAGCCGCGACAACCGGCGGAGGGACACATGCCTTAGGGGCAGCGGGAAAAATAGCGTTGACGAGAAGGGTCTCATCAATTTGGGTGGTTAGGCCTGAGGCTTGAACGAATTGGGCGATTATGGCCATAAGTTGGCTCGTGAATTTGCTAATGTCTATGGAAGACTTGTTGATTTGGACAGGGGGGGTGACGATTTTAGTCTAAGAATCTAGAGGTCCCTGCTCTGAGAAGAACAGGGCCTTGGGTGGCAGATGGGGAGGGCTGACGCTCTGTTCCCAGAAGCTGAGGTCCCTATGTTCCGACAAAAACAAGGGCTCGCTCTGAGAAGAGCAAGAGACGATCTTCCAAGAACAAACAACAAAAGTAACAGTATAACAATAATAAAACAATAAAAGAAAAAAATTAAAAATAAAACAAAACAATAAAAGCAAAGCGCGCTCGAACCTCCCCGCCGAAGCGAGGGGGCAAAAACGATGCGAAACAAAAAGAACTCACCGACAGCGTCTCCCCGGCCGGGGAGAGCGGGGTGCGCGGGCGAGAGGTTACACTACCGCACGAGGACGGAGCGCGGACTGTATGCACTACCGCTCGGGAGCGGGGCGCAAACGGGGAGCATCTCTTCTAGTACCTAGTTAATATTAACTCAATTTTCCTAAGGAATAAAATACTTGAGAAGATGTGAATTTCACCAATACGCACTGAAGCATAGTGAAATAATTGCTTCAAAACTTTTTCAGACATGAGAAAAAACATGTGCTCAGCAAAAATATAGGCTTTCACTTTAATTTACTTTTACATAACTATAATATTTGCCTGGCGTACGAAACCAAGACTCCCAGTATAGTACTCAGGTATTCTGACGACTGAGCTGGACAGAACTCTCACGTGAATAATAACTCAAATTAAAACCTTCCAGAAGTACAATATACGTACCTAATTCGTTCAAATAATTTTAGAAAATGTTTTAATGTGTTGTTAAATAAAGGTCCTCGACGGGATTCTCAAAGGACAGATCTATTATGATAAAATCCTTTTCTAAATACAAGCTCTTATTTCATATTGTTTTAATATTATTTTAGCGACAAGATTCATATTATATATCTAGCATTGTCGTGTATTGACGTAAGAGAATCAATCCCATATACTCGTAATCCCATTAGGTTCGTAAGGACAACAAAGGAAACAGTCGATAGGCAGCAGCTATTTTCTGATATAAAAGCTCAACTGTGGCAAAAAAGTGAATGAATATCTACCATAATTTGTTGGCTTCCATTTGTGTGTATTTGGTGGTGGTGTAAGGGACTCATCACCCTAATAAGGGTAATACGAAACGAATACGATATTTCGTATTCGTTTCGTATCGTAAATGATGATTGTAGGGAATGCCAGAATATTTATAGCTGCCCATAGATGGCGCTGTAACCATTCTGTGTGCAACAATTAAGGTAAATTCTCCTTACAACAGGAGAGGCTTACGTTCAGCACTGGACTTCTACGGATTGCAGAAGAAGAAGAATATATCATTAAGGCATTCTCAGAGCCGCCACGTAGTTAATTCTTGAATTCTCTTTAAAGAAAATTAATGATATCGTAATATTATCAAGAAGTGCATATGTTTGTTACATAACGGATTTGAATGAAATTTCACATACATATAGAAAAGTAGACGGCAATAACTTGCGGCACTGAGGGCTGCGGATTCAAATCCCGCATTAAACAGATATTTCTACGGCTTACAAATAATTGTTCAGGGTCTGGATGTTTTTTCTTCTTTATTAAACTGCCTCCACGAGACAGGAAAAAGATGTTAATGATTTCTTACTGTTTATGCCTTTATTAAATTAACTTTGATAAAATATTAATAATATCTGTGAAATTGCTTGTGAACGTGTGCCAATTGATACATTTGCTCTCTGGGGTGACTTATAATTCGGTCTACGAAAGCGCCTCGCAAGAAAATGATAAGTTAATCTATGGACACATCTATGTAAACATTTTCATGAGAAGTTGTTCCTTCCTACCACACCGCATATATTATTTTTCTGCTCGATTGATTAAGGAGTTTTGAAACCGCCTCAGTGGAGTGCTCAGTATTAGCCAAGCCGAGGAATTTGGAGATTCGGTAAGTGTTTTGCTTCTTTTGTTATCACTTTCATGGAGTATTTTCTATAGAAATTCCGCATCGTATTTAAAATTACATAACAATTACCTTATTATATCTTATTCTTCCGCATTTATCAAATAACCTCAGCGTCCATTTTCTCACTTTTACAACCATTTATATTTACGCGAATACTACACATTGAATTAAACCGAAAAATTATAACAGATTTTGTAGCGTTTAATTTACTTATTTTTAATTGTCAATATTTCGGATACTTTACAGCCTTAAAGTAATTATATACATACGTATGCATAGAAAGAACCTACTATTCTACATTAATTGGGTCAATATACCTTTCTTGCTTTTTCTAGTTTAATTATCAAATAAGTCACATTAATGGGGTCAATATACCTTTCTTGCTTTTTCTAGTTTAATTTTCAAATAAGTCAAAAAGAGACAAATATATTTAAATATGTTGTTTATAATTCATGGGTGGAAAAAGAAATGTCAAGTGGTCATCTTTGGTCTCTTTTTACACTACTAAGTAGAAAATTAGTTCAACCTGCAGGCCATCCCTTGAACTTCCCGCTAATTTCAAATGCAAATCGCTCCAAATTTTACCAAATTATGTTGCGAAATCTCGAAGTTATGTCAAAAAAAGTTTTTTTTTGTTATTCTTTCTCCTTCGATATTTCACGAATGTTGTTGTTGCATGTGTTAAGTAGTAATGTTTTAAGAAAGTATAAGGTACGTGAGGGTAACATGATCACCTTAAGCTTTGCCGTCCTATAAAATCAAAACTAGGATGATGACAGACACAAAAACACGAAGTCGTATACTATTAATATAAAAAACAAGCTTTAGCAATAATTAGAAACACTTCGACAAATCTACTTAAAAATACTAACTACACTACACCATACTAAAATCGACTAAAATATTTACTATAATATCAACTGTCAAAATCGATTCAGCATCGATAAAGCGCCTTTTTATCACCATCATAATCATTACAGCCCTTCACAAGTCCACTGCTGAACATAGGCCTCCCCCAAGTAATGCCACAAAGCACGGTCCTGAGCCACCTGCATCCATCGACTTCCTGCATGTCTTACCAGATCGTCACTCCGTCTAGTGGGGGGTCGCCCTACACTACGCCAACCGGTACGAGGCTGCCACTCGAGAACCTTTCTTCCCCATCGGTTATCGGTTCTTCGAGCTATATGGCCGGCCCATTGCCACTTCAGCTTACTAATCCGTTGGGCTATGTCGGTCGCTCTGGTTTTACTTCTGAAAGCGGATATCCCCATTTCTGAGCCTATCACGCAGAGAAACTCCGAGCATGGCCCTCTCCATAGCTCGCTGAGCAACCTTGAGCGTCCTCATACGGCCAGCAGTGAAGGACCACGTCTCTGATCCGTAAGTCATCACTGGCAACATGCACTGGTTGTAAACTTTAGTTTTCAGAGATTGAGGTATACCTGACGAGAAGATGTGTCGTAATTTCCCGAACGCTGCCCAGCCGAGTTGAATCCGTCGATTGACCTCTCGGTCGAAGTTTTTTTTTGGACTTACCTAGTTGGACTATTTGTCCCAAGTAAACGTACTCGTCAACAACTTCGAGCATAGTGCTCCCAACAACTACTGGCATAGGTGTGACATGGACATTAAACATGATCTTTGTTTTGTCCATGTTCATCTTAAGACCTATCCGTTGGGAGACACCATTAAGGTCATTGAGCATAGTGCTAAGGTCCTCCAGCAATTCTGCCATAAGGACTATATCGTCGGCAAATCCAAGGTAAGTGATGTACTCGCCACTGATGTTAACACCGTATCCCTTCCAGTCCAGTAGCTTGAAAACGTCTTCCAACGCAGCGTTGAAGAGTTTCGGGGATATAACGTCACCCTGTCTTACACCTCTCTGCAGTTGGATTGAGTTTTGAACTCTGGTTCTGTACTCGGATAGCCATCGTAGCCCTACTGTACAAATACTTCAGCACTTCGATATACCGATAGTCAACTTGGCACCGCTGAAGGGACTGTAGCACCGCCCAAATTTCGACGGAATCAAAGGCTATCTCATAGTCCACATACGCCAGGCAAAGTGGCAGATTGTACTCTTCGGTCTTCTGTACAATCTGCCGCAGGGTATGTATGTGATCTATGGTACTGAAGCCTTTTCGGAAACCGGCTTGTTCGGGAGGCTGGAAGTCGTTGATTCTGCGTGCGAGACGATTCGTAATGACTCTCTAAAACAGCACGTAAAAGGGAAATCGGTCTGTAGTTCTTCAAGAAAGCGGTGTCGCCTTTTTTAAAGAACAAGACCACTGCACTTCTGCTCCACGCCTCCGGAGTAGTGCCACCATGGAGGACTGAATTAAAGAGCTTCTGAAGGACTTTAAGTACTGGTGTTCCACCCGCTTTCAGAAGCTCTGCTGTAATTCCATCCTCGCCTGGGACCCTGCCGTTTTTAAGGTGCTGGAGAGCCATTCTAATCTCGCTCAGACTGATGTCCGGGATATCATCGGAATAGTGTCGCGTAAGACTTTCTCTTGGATCGTTACTCACTTGCGTGTGGCACAAATGCCGTGTAATGGTGGTTGAGAATATCCACTACCCCTTATCTTCCCGTGGGTGTCGTAAGAGGCGACAGAGGGACACAGAAAGGAGATGGGCAGCAGCATCTTCCCAATAACAATAATAACATAATAAAAAACTGCGGTTGCCAACCCGCTCGCCAAGCGTGGCAACTATGGCAAATATCCCCCCATGAGCAACGACGCAAATAAACGGCCCCCAGTCCCCGGCGGCCCCGCTATTCCTGGCTACGGTGGCGACCATGGTAACGGCGGGGCAGGGGGTGCTAAGAATCTCCGGTGGAGGTTCGGTTGCCACCTTCGACGACTTGACCTGGCAACGTATAACGCACGCACCCTGAGGACTGACTTGAAGATAATAGAGCTGGAAGAAGAGGAAGACAAGTTGCGCTGGCATATTATTGGATTATCTCAGGTCCGAAGAGAGGGGGAGGACACGGTAATCCTCGAGTCCGGCAACTTGTTCTACCACCGGGAGGGCGACCATCTGTCCCAAGGAGGTGTCGGATTTATCGTCCACAAGTCTCTCGTCAACAACGTTGTAAAGATTGGGAGTGTGTTGACGAGGGTCGCGTACCTGATACTCAGAATCACCAAACGGTATTCGCTGAAGGTCATACAGGTCTACGCACCAACCTCGGCACATCCTGATGAGGAGGTGGAGGAAATGTATTAGGATATTTCTAGAGCCATGCATTCCTCCAAAACCCACTACACGGTGTTGATGGGAGACTTCAACGCAAAACTCGGCACAAGAGAAGGCGGTGAGCTAAAGTTAGGGAAATATGGAGTAGGACAACGGAACCGTAGGGGCTAGCAGCTGGGTGACTTTATGGAGAAAGAGGGATTCTTTATGATGAACTCTTTCTTCCAGAAGCGGCCCCACAGGAAGTGGACCTGGTCGAGCCCCGACGGTTCGACAAAAAAATGAGATTGACTTCATTATGACGACCAGACGCCAACTGTTCAGTGATGTCTCAGTGATCGCAAGGGTGAAAACCGGCAGCGATCAGCGAATGGTTAGAGGCACACTGAGTGCGCTTCGGCTTGACCCGCCGCAGAAGAACACAAAAACTCTCCGATCACACTCTTAATCTCATGTCTGTTAGACGGGTGATGAGGCTGCAATCATCAACAGATTTGACAGCATACAGGCGACTGAACAGACAGATCTCCAAATGTATGCGGCGAGACTTACGCAACTTTAATACTGCTCGTATTAAAGAAGCGATCGAGCGGAACCAGGGCTCCAAAGTCTTTGCCAGAGATCTGTCTGCCAGAAAGAGCCAACTATCAAAGCTGAAGACTGAGTGTGGCAGCATCGTTTCCGAGACACCAGAGATTTTGATTGAGATTGAGAGGTTCTATGGGCAGCTGTACACATCATCGATCGGTCAATCACATTTGATTGACCGATGAAGAGCTATCGTGTAACAACGCCATCTGTAAACAAATCTGTAGTTTTTGAGTTATAAGAAAGTGACCATAGTAACCGGATGACCATATTACCCTCACGTACTACCTATAATATTAATTTTAATCGTAGTTAATTCATTAAACAGTGATTAAAACCTTCAATCTAGATATTTTCATTGCGAGGAGTGGAGTTATTCAACGAAACTTAATCAATTATGTTAACAAAGTCAATATTATTACTTCCAAGAAATTCCGACTAAGTTTGTTAACGTACTAATTAGGCGCAGCGACGTACAAGAAATTATTTGATTTCTTACCTGAAGTTCCTTATTAATAACTGAGGTTCGTGTTGATATAAAATATTTAAGATAGTTAAGTAGCGGCGGTATAAGACAATCCACTACGCAATATCGTCCCGTGAGTTTCGTAAGAGACAATAGAGAGAACGACGCTACTGCCACTTTTCTGGTTTGAAGAGGGGCAGTAGCGTCTTTCTAAAAACAATTAGAAAATAAAAAAAACTATGGTTGCCAACATATCTGCCGAGTGTGGCAAATATGGCAAACATCCTCCTTATGAGGTATTTTATGGGAAGGCCTATGTATATAATTGGACTTTCACAGGAGGTAATGAAAGTAAAAAACTAAAATGTCGAACCAGTTTTACGTTTAGTTCATTTTATTCCGATGTGTTGTTTCCGTCGCCATTTGATAGCTACAAAATAATCAAAATGGCGGAAAATAAAAGTAAGCTAAAGCAAAACGTAATAAAATCTGTTACAACTGATGTATCCTTAATTTCCTCGTCTCTATATTTTAATGCGTCACTTTACGTATGCGTATACTTTCCTAGCGCAGTGTTTCCCAATTAATGGATCGCGTACCCCCCGGGGTACGTGAAGTTGTCTTAAGGGAAAGCCTCTTGACTGACTTTTTAATGTAGTAGTGCCATGTTGCAGCTGTATTAGTAGTACAGTTGTAGCACAAATGTGTCGGCTCGACCGGGGAAGGACCACACTCTCACAGAATACCAGCGTAAAATAGCAGCTTAATGCAGCTGTGTTTCGTATGGTGAGTGTAGAGATCCGGAGACCCTTTTTTACTGGAAATAAGGCATTCCATCTTAGTCCCCAAGGGTGACAATGCATGAACGTTTGGATTCCTAATGGAGGATAAATGTAGATGTCTATAGGCCACAGCAGCCACTTACCACCAGGCGGACTGCGTGCTCGCTTGTCACGTTATCTCATTAAAAAAAGGAAAGGAATGTCTCTTGACTAATGTAAAAACTACGCAATAATTACACCAAATATATCACCCAAGCGTAGTTCAACTGGCACATTTTTCCATTTTACATGTTATGATATTAAAATTGTTAAGTTAATAACTGACGAAAATATGATATAATATTATTTTAAGAATTACAGAATCTTGAGGTCTTTCTCGAAGTGGTACTCGGGACAAACTAATTGGAAACATTGTTCTAGGGTGTTTGACCAGATAATTATAGAGGATTTTTGACATTGGCCTTAATTTTATTATGAAAATATTGAATGAAATGAAAAACAAAATGTGTATAAGAAAATGAAAAACTAGGAATGATTTTTTGACAAAATTTATGTAGGGTTTCATAAGTTACTTGTACTTGTAGGCGGTGTTAGAGAATCGACTAGCTCATACCATCCTACAGGTGACGTCAGAGGCGACAGAGGAAAACTGTAACAACAGAACAGCAGCATCGTCTCTTAAAAAGTATGCTCTTTGTTTTTTATATTTTTTATAGAATAAGGGTGACAAACGAGCACACAGTGCACCTGATGGTAAGTTGATTTCTTGGCCTACAGACGTCTACATATATCCTCGATTGAGAACAAAAATGCAGATTTGCTATCCCTGAATACTAAGATGGAATGCCCCCTTGCAGTTAAAAAAGGATCTGCGCTTGGTTAATCTACAGACGTCCGGTACTCGCGTACGGTATTGGGAGGGGGAGGGGGAGTCATGGTAAACCCCTCCTACCATTCCCCCGTTGCGGAAATGTATAGTTTATGAGAAATAATTTTTTTTGTAAAATCATAACCTCACTTTTTTATACATGGATATTGACAAAAAGTAACTTCTGCAACGGCCGTATGGTGTTGGAAAGGGGGAGGGGTCATGGGAAGTCCCCCCAACCCTTCCCTCGTTGCGAAAATGTGTAGTTTATTAGTAACATTTTTTTTTTTGTAAAATCAAAACCTCACTTTTTTATACAGGAATATTGACACAGAGTTACTTCTGCAACGGCTTCGGCACTGCGGGAAGTGCAGCCCCTTCGCCCTTGCGTAGCAAATCGCGAGGTGAGGTGGTTGGGACTAGCCGAAGCTGCGGTGGCGAGCAACGGGCGGGGGCTGCTCTCCCTCCGTGCCTACGGCTTTACAAAAACACTCTAGGGGTAGGGCAGACAAGACTACGTGGACTCGGGGTGTGCTAATTCGGTTTTAGAACCGATTCAACCAGTGGTATCTATAAAGTCAGATGACTAAACTCTGCTATGATAGTGGTAAATTAAAAAATGTATTTTTTGTTCTAATTATTTAATTTACTTTATACACATGCTTTATTGCTCGCATAATTTCTTTAAACGGATCCTTTTTATATTTTTCAATATTTCGTCTCCACAAATACTCCACTACCACGTCTGAAAAATTTTGTGCATGATTGTAGTTTTGTTATTTAAAAAACCTCTTCACTGCTCTCCACTGTGCCTCAATTCGCTGTGTATGAGTCCCATCTTCAGCCACAAATGGATTGTCTGGGTCTGAGTGATTAACTCTTTTATGGGTGTACCCGTGTTCTGCCAAGCAATCATATGCCCGCCAACAATCGGTATGAATGGTGGTACCCGCTGCCACATGTTTTTGTATAAGCGGCACCAGCACCTCAGCAGTTCTGATATTGTCTGGGCACACCTCTAGTCTGAGATCCTCAGACCCATCTTCTATCATACCGAGCACCCAGTGGGCTTCGATATGACGTCCTATAACAAATAAAATTAATTTTAGACATTTATATTACAAAAACAAAGTTGAAAATACAATCATACTTATATTTACCTTTATTGTATTTCCGTTTTCCAAATTTGCTCTCATCAATTTGTACAATTTTTCCAGCGCCACCAATCTTTCCAGAAAACAGATTTTGTTTCTCCAGATGGTATATGACAACTACCTCTCGACAGTAATTATACCAATCACATATTGTCTGGACTTAAACATTGTTGTCTCTGTCGTTTATATGGGTCTTCATGAATTATTTGATTATAGGACCATGCTTGTGAGTACGCATATATAAGGTTATATGGACCATATCAATGGATACATTTTCAAAAAAAGTCCCTCGTCGACGTGAGATCTTAACTCCACTGCTTCCACCTTTACCCTTACAGGATGCTTTAGCACATACGAATGTACCAAACGATTTGCAGCCACTTGAGTATGAAATTTTCATGTTTATTTTATGTTTGCTGCACTTTCTTTCCTTTAGGATTAGCCCTTCATTCTCACTAAATTGAGCACATTGTTCATTCGTTCCAAGTTCGCGCACAATATCTGACAGATTCCACATGTACAATATCTCAGACACGTATAGCCGACGCTTTACATAGTCGCCGTCGTCAGAGTAATCTTCGACTAAGTCTGATGGTGCCTCGAGTAAAGCATCAGGTGCTGAAGACGGCCCCGCTAAGGGTTCGTAATCGCTCATTCTCAGGTTTGGAAAACAAGCCAAAGTACAAAGTAATGCAATCCAATCAAATCCAAAACAAAGCAAAAGTCAAACGTAAGTGTAATCAAAAAAGTCCAAAAATAGAAAAAAAGACGTCGAAAATACAGAGAAAACTTAGCACTAAGCACAAGAGAGAATATTCGCGTGACTACTAAAGAAACGGAATGACGATTGACATTTAAATTAATATATTTGACATTTATGGTTGCCCACAAAATGCCCGTCAACATCGTTCCGTTTCCCACTTTTTATACCTTTTTCGACATCTTATCTCATAACACTATGAAAAATTGTCATATTTGCGTTTCGTTATACGGAATTTTAGTGAAATTAATTTTGTCATAATTAATTCAAATCGCATTTCCGCCATCTAAAAACAGTGTAATAGATTCCAGCTTAACCCTATCAAGCCAGACTAAAAACATTATCAAAATCAAGTACCGGACGTCTATAGCCAACCCCTGCGCTTCTCTACACTTACCATACGAAAGTCAGTAGAATTAGTCTACTATTTTATGAAACACAGAAGAATTAGTCTGCTATTAGACGCTGTTCTTCACCCGAGCCGACACATACATGCTACAACCATGATATAACCGCAGCATGGCTCTACCACGAATGAATCAAGTATATCTTAATTTAAACTTTTTATGTATGAATCAAGTTTATCTTAACTTAATCTCTTTGTACTAACTTTACAACTAAAATACAGCCAATATATTATATCTCACTGGTAGGTAAAAGCATCATCTCATTCCAAACAGGGTGTTGTGTGCCGAGAATGTGAATTAGCATTAAGTACTTATGATATGTAATGCAATTAACAATATTATTGAAGTCAGTCGGCATCGAACTCTGTTTCATCGCATACTATTATGTTAAAAAATTTAAGACAGGGAAAGACAGTAATTTTTTATGGAATAAGGGCAAACACAGAGTGTTCTTATAGTTACGCTTTCCTGGAGTTCATCGTTTTCTAGATTTGGCACTTGTTGGTTTTTGTTCGGAACGATTCAATTTTTTTTAACTTAGTTAGGTTATTTGAAGAACAACATTAATATTTTTACACCTCAATTTATAAATGAAAATTTCAGAAAATACAAACAAAACATTTTAAGCACGCTGTTACTACTTGAAAAGTTCTCATTTAATTCTCATTCTTTTAACCAAATTTTGTAATATTCTTTTATGGTTTATAATAAATTCCTATGAAACTCAATTATGAAACGATAAAGTTTGTAGAGTCCATTACAGTTATTTTTATAACACACTCAGAAAAGTAAGAGATGATTGGCAGATGCGGCCTATCGGAAAATATTACTTTTTTATGTTACCGACAAGTTAGATCTCGTAAAATATTTTTTCATTTTCAATTTTTTTTAAGAAGAGGGTGACAAGCGATCCCATAGTCTACATGATAGTAAGAAGATGCTGTGACACATGGACATCTACGTCTATTTTCGGAATCGAAATGCAGATACGTTGTCACCTCTGAAAACTAAGACTGAATGCTTCGTTTGAGCCTACCATACGTTCACGAAACACGTGAAAGCATGGTAGGCTCATGCTCTCAAAGAATATCAGCGTGAAATATCTGTGGTCAAGCCAACCTATTTAGGTTATATTTTGGTTTTGTTATACTGTTTCACGCTGGTATTCTGTGCATAGGATTCTATTCCGTTCACCTGTTACACTCTGTTTTTTTTCCAGACGGTAAAAAAATCACCCAGTATAGCCGCAGCGTGGCTCTATCACCTGAGTAAGTGTTTTGGTATTTCATGACAATATTAGCAAAAGTAACATATATGGAATGTTCTTCTGCGCAGATTGTTATCTCAGTGATATTTCATATTAACGGTGTTACTCGCACAAAATTTAACACTGTCACCAAATAACCGCGTTATAAACTCATCTCAAAGTTAACTATAAATATTTGTATTTCAAATGCCTCATTTCTGTTTAAAGTGTTAACTATGGGTAAAAATGAGGTAGAAAACAAGGTATATATTTCTTCTGTCATCTCATGTCATCGTGTTGAATTATTTATTAAATACAATTATAAGCTCTTTAAAGCAAGTCTTTTTGAAATTGAATTAATAATCGTTTTGTGTTATTAAAAAAAAATTCACATTAACAAACTCTATTAAAGTTAAGAAAAATAATTTATTACATTTAGAGCCCCTCTCCCACCGTTGATCACAGGTCTCGCCACATCACAATGTCAGACTGGAGAACTAGTCTATACACCAAAATGTGTAATATAAATAAGCTTTTCCAGTCAATTTATTTATTCTTTTCTGAGAAACAGGTCCTTAGAATGCCTAAGTAAATTATTTATTAATTGAATATGAAAAATTTTTTTTTTTTTTTTTTTTTTTATATTTTAAAAAAAATTTTTTTTTTTGGTTTTTTTTTTTTTAAATATTTAATTTTTACCGGTTGTGTTCCCGCCGTGCGGGGGGGGGGGGGTTTTTTTTTTTTTGTATGTGTTATTCTTACTTTATGTTTACTAAAACACCTGTTGAACTTTGTAACATATGTCACAATATATGTGACATATGAGCACACAGTCTACCTGATGTTAAGTTATTGCTGCAGCCCATAGACATCTACATCTATCCTCAATTACAAATCAAAATGCAGATGCGTTGTCACCCGTGAGAACTAAGATGGAATGCCTCGTTTCCAGTAAAAAGGGTCTTCGGTTCTCTACACTCACCAGTTATTCACAAACTTAACAATTAATCGTAAAGTTTGCGATGATGTTCGTAACAATATCTATATCAATCGATAGCTTTGACATTAGATACTACCAAATATCATTATATTCTTAACGACCAATATCGGTTGTGAAGCGATCGTTATCTACGTCTGGTAAAGTTACAGCCTTTATATTTGACTATAAATGGGGAATTAGTCTGCTGCGTCGCTTGAGTAGATATTGACGGACTATTCATGTCCTCTTAATATTAATTCCTTAAACATATAGGTTTCCTCACAATGTTATCCTCTGCCATGGAATATGCTAAAACAACACTTCAAATTGTAGCTATCAATTTATTTGGTAACGGCGAAGATCAAATCCAGGTTGTTCGCTTACTAAGCTTTACGACAATTACTTAGCCTCTTAGCTACCTCGGTTCGACTCGGTAAGAACTTAGAAGAAAGAGGTCACTCTACCTTGAAACGTCTAAGTGTTGACGAAATATAAGATTGCTTTGAGTGCTTAACCTGACATAATCGGTATTACCGACATATTTCTGTTTAATCCCATACTTTTCGCATCTTATTGTACTTGAAACGTTTTAAGAAGCTTTTCGAAAGCTTTTTGAAATATTTTTTATTTCAATTCTCAAAAGAAAAATAATTTTTCAAATATCTTTCTATACAAGGCATATTTCTATACGATGGCAGGAAAGAATGTGTGGAGAGAACATGGCAGAACCTTAGGGATGGAATGGTAAGTGCAGCGGAAGAAGTATGTGGAACGACAAAAAGAGGTAGTAGTAAAAGAAGAGATTCATGGTGGAGTGATGAAGTGAGAGAATCTGTAAAAAAGAAGAAAAAAGCATGGTTAGACTACTTGGCCACTAGTAACGATAAGCATATGAGAGAGAAGATGAAAGAAAGATATAAGCTGCAGAAAGTTCATGCGAAAACATTGATTGAGGAAGTACGTGAAAGGTGTAGAATAGAAGCGGACGAGAGGTTGTCGCACAACTTTAAGGAAAACTCCAAACTCTTCTGGAAAGAGGTTGGAAGGTCCCGGAGTGGTGCGACAGCCTTAGAATAAAAGTGCTTTCGAAAATACGTTCTCTCAAAAAAATCGGACGTCATGCAGCGATGGAGTGAATTTTACAGAGAAATGTATGCGTGTCATGATCTTAGTGAAGGATCCGGGGGTGACGCCGTGACTGGCACGCAAGACACGGACCTGGATGACACTGAGGTCATCAGCATGAAAGAGATTGAACGTGCGATTCGAAGTTTGAAATGTGGTAAGGCTGCGGGACTAGACAGATTTACTGCTGAAATGGTCAAGTACGGTGGGCCTCGCGTCTGACAGCTTTCGTCTGCTGTACAATTTGTGCTGGCGGACGGGAGATGCCCTGGATGATTGGCGATCTGCGGTCATTGTGCCTTTATATAAAGGTAAAGGTAGGTTCACATTTTAACTGCGGGTGCTATCGGGCGATCAGCTTGACCAGTTTAGCAAGTAAAGTTTACTCGAAGGTTTTGACACGTAGGATGTAAGAGAAATCGGAAAGATTCTTATGGGAGGCACAATGCGGATTTAGACCTGGAAGAGGATGCACGGATCAAATGTTTTCTCTCCGCATGATCACGGAAAAGCTTTTGAGTGTTAACCAGAGGATTTTCTGTGCTTTTGTGGATCTGGAGAAAGCATTTGATAAGGTTATAAGGAAGAAAATGTGGGAACTGTTGCCGGGATATGGTGTGGATTGGTCAATTGTTAAGGGCTATGCAGTCACTTTACTATGACTGTAAAGCCTGTGTGCGGGTAGGGCATGACCTGTCCCCCAAAGCGTCCAAGCGGGCGTAAAACAGGGTTGTGTCATGTCTTCCTGGCTGTTCATACTGTATCTCGACAGCTGTAAGAAGGAAAAATAGCTGTTTGGGTGTGAAATTGGGTGACATTAAAGTAAATTGTCTGCTGTATGCTGATGATGCAGTGCTTATTGCACCATCAGAAGCAGAACTGCAGGCATTAGTCACGTGTATGAAAGAGGAATGTGAAATTAAAGGTCTCCGTTTGAATGCTAATAAAACTAAGGTTCTGGTATTTGAAAAGGATGAAGAGAGAACGAAATGTGAAATATGGGTAAATCAGGAATGTCTAGAACAGGTAAATGAAATTGTATACTTGGAGAGTGCTTTCAGCCGGGATGGAAGATGTGATTTAGATGTGGATAGACGTGTCGCTGCCGGAAACAAAGTCAATGGTGCCCTGAATGCATTAGTCAAAAGGCAAGGCGTGGTGAAAAGTGCACGCCTTGCAATACTAAAGGCAGTGTTGGTACCGACTTTGTTATATGGCAGCGAAACCTGGGTATGCCAGAAGAAGCATAAAAGCAAGTTGAATGCAGTGGAGATGCGATCTCTTCGTAAAATGTGTGGCGTTACCATAGCCGATCGAAAGCGAAACGAAGAGATTCGCAATATGGCAGGATTGAAAGATGACCTTATCACAAAAATTGATAGGGGCGTACTCCAATGGTTTGGGCACGTTGAGCGAATGAGTGAAGACCGAATGGTGAAGAAAATATATAAGCGAAAGTAAATATTAAAAGGTGTCGAGGTAGACGGAGACTAACTTTCGAAGACCATGTGAGCAAATAGCTCGAAGAGGGGAAGGTCAAGAGTACTCGGATACCTGACGTGCATGTATGAAGAAGTTAATGAACCTGAAAAAAGCGAAAGAGGTATATGTAAAGGATCGTGACACTTGGCGATCTGTTCTCTCTGGCTACCCCGTTAGGGATTGTTCGTGAAGATAAGTAAGTAAGTATCTTTACCTATCTATTTGATAAATTATAATGGCAAAACTTCGAACCTACTATAATTGTTGCGTGGATGGATGCTTAATGAGCAAACAAAAGGATTCAAATAATTCATATTTTGAGTTACCTAAGGATAATGAAAGATCCATTTATTGAATTTTTTTGTTGAATAAATATTTATAGCAAAAAAGAATTAAGTAATAATTTAAATACAGAAGTAATACCTAAGTACTTTATTTCAAAACTTAGTTGAAATTTACTTCACTATCAAAGTAGGTAACTTACATGTCTTTTGCAATTAAAATATTTTAAGTTACAATAACATAAAACACTGAAATTTAAACATTGTTTACAAGATTTTTAACTATTTAGAATACAATTACATTTCATTTAGGAATCGTATTTCGGGTTTATTTGTTGTTTACACTACCTACCTATTTCTTCCGAGCAATTTACTAAATCGTGATTCGCGACGAGTGACCTTGCAAGTTGCATGCGTTAGGCATAGAATTCGAATAGTAGCAAAAATATCAAAAATCATTCGATCAGGCAGAATAGGTACCTTACCTATTTTATTTACCATTACCCAAAGTATTAATTTATTTATTTATTTATTTACACTCTTTATTGGACACAACATACTACAATAACACACCAACCTTAATTTATAATCTCTTCTAGGCAAACCTTGGTAACGTAGTATTACACATTATTTATTCTATGCCTTGGTGAAGGAGATCCGTAATAGAAGTGTGCATAAATAGTAGATCAACGAGCATTTATTAATACATATTGTTACGAGCTTGAGGTTCGTGACAATAAAAATTACCAATAGAATTACCAAAATTAGCTCTTTAATTCACCTTACACTAATTAAAACTTAGAACACTTATAATTAATCACACTGATTCACTTTATTTCGCTCCGAAGCTTCGCTTGTCTCGCCACATTCAATATGGCGCTAGTGCCGGATACATGACGTCGACTTATTCGCGCAACAATATTATAAGCTAAATAAGAACCCACTTACATGTGTTTTTAATACGGTGCAGTATCACTATATTATTTTTCTGTGCGGATATTATTGTCTGTTCCTCTATTCCAATTAATTAAATGTGGAAATCACCATTGAAGATTAGCGTGAAATTGGAGAGGTTAGAAATTCTTATTCATACCTTCTTATTGTATACAAATTGTTCTTGAATATTGAGTTGTTCTTGGTAAATTTATGGTATTCACTGCGATTGCACATGGCGAATGGTGATGAAGCAGTCATAGATGAAAGCGGGCTAACATTGCAGTTTTTATTATTAAACCGTATACTTAAATAAAAACCAACACAAATAGTTTTAAACAAATTATGAACTTCCAAATTGTTGCTGTCAGATATCGAATCCGGGAGTTCCCGGATTACGCCACAGCGCTTCAATGCGCCAAATCCTTTTCAATTTGACGACAGAATTTAAAAGAAAGGGAGCGTTAACCGGTAGTTAGAGACGGAAATAATTTAGAATATAATATTAAAATAAAACAATTGTAAATTAAATAAATTATTAATGTTATACATACAGTATTTTTTACTCTTTCTTGACAACCCTAAGTAACCAAGGAAAAACAACCGTGATGTCGAAAGAGGAAAAGATGCAAAGTAATACGGACGCGCAGCGATAAAGGTTTATTTAGCTTGCGTGCGCAAATAATCTTATTAATAATAATTATGTAGGCTATTAAACGTCGGCAAGCAGTCAACATCAAAAGAGTGAAATTTCTGTACGTAGTACTATTATTTATTCTGTGGTTAGGGACAATGCCCTGTACACCTTATGATAAGGAGTACTGCCTACCCTGATGAGAATAATTTAAACTTGGACTGTACTGAATTGCTTTAATAAATGCTACAGAGTTAACCCGACAATGTAACCGTGCAATAGATAACTTAAGCTAAGTTATTCTGTCCGACCGGCGAACCGCTCCCATATCCTGCCGTCCCACTCCCCCCTTCCCCGCTGCTAAAACTACGTGACGCATGTTCATGCAGTGATATCGCGCGAAATCTTGTCTTGACCAATTAGACTTCTCAAATGATAAAATTTATTGTTTCAAAAATATTACAATTTTAACTACCACGCAGACGACGTTGTGAGCAATATTATACACCCCTATCCTATCAACAGTGAGACAATTGAACACATGAATATTTAGTTCGCTTGTTCTTAAATAAACCGTTGTTCTTAAATCCGCTCTTAGTTGTAGTATTTAGTTTCACAGTATAGCATACAAATAGCGGAACGTAATGATTACTCTTCAAAAGGGCGTACTTATTCCTGTTCATTCAATTATAAAAATTTATCTTACAATAAAAGAGCATCACAGCAACAATAGAGCAGATAAAACGGCATAACTTACATCATTTAGTTATTTAAACTGTTTAAGCTTCTTGAGGAGCGCTGATGGAAATTAAACTTTATGCAAAAAGTAAAACATAGTGTATTGAGTATAGAGATACTGCGATATAGTGTGTAGAAGAACTAAAGCTGGACTTCAGAAGCTGTTACGTGAAAACATTTTTTTTTCTTTTTAGTTTTTTCAAGTTGGATTTTACTTTTTATTTAAAGTTAGATTTGCTACCTGAATGCATCGGTTCCATTAGCTTTCTGCCAAGCGTGGGGCACCCTACAAATCGCTTACCAGTACAAAGATCAACAAATATGCCACACGAGAACTTTCTTCCAAATCAGTTGTCGGTTCTAGGAGCTGTATCGCTGACCCATTGCCACTTCAGCTTACTGAACCATTGTGTACATTATTTACATAAAACACTTATCTCTAGAAATACTAGTATGCCGCTACCTTTATAAATGTGGAAACCTCGTAAATTATCAAGAAATTTAACTTATCATCAGTTCTGTTGAAAAGAATTTAAGTTTAAGTCAAGTCTAAATAATGAACTCAAAACATTGAACATTTTATGGCTTTGCAATAACGCTTTGACTAGATTAAACTTGCGTGATACTAACTTTGAGGTTAGCAACCAGGTCATGATTTACTGCATCAAAGCGCTGCGTTTAAAAACTTATACTACTTACCAACATTTATCTGAGTACGAGGTAGTAGGTACGTTGTAGCGAATTACAGTGTAGCTCGAATGCGTCGGCACGATCTGGGCCGGACCACACTTTCATAGAATACGAGCGTAAATTAATAAATGCTGCTATGTGTTCATCTTGCATAATAGGTATGACGCGACCTATACAATTTGTGATTTACTTAATTTATTACAACTTTAATGTATGCTGCTGAGCCAGAATTTAACGCTTCACTCAAAAACTAGTATAATAAATATAAATTTTTGGTGCACTTTAGTAAAAATCAACAAGTACTTAAAATGTAAAGTAAAAGTAAAGTTACAGCCTATATACGTCCCACTGCTGGGCTCAGGCCTCCCCCTCATTTCTAAGAGGGTACTTAAAATGGCTGCTGCTTTATTCTACATTATGGAAACCAAAAAGTAGTCACTACCTTGCACAACAAGTACATCAAAGCGACTCAACTAAATTGGATTATGTAGTCAAATGGAAACTTCGAGGCATAGTCACGTCTTGAATCATATTTCAATTCTTCAATTATATGTAAAATACTTGCTTTATTAACAATTTAGAATTAGTTACTTTTAAGAGCTCACCTGTATCTCCCATTGTCGCCAATATATTCATGGAAGACTTTGAGAAGAAAGCCCTCCTTACTGCACCTGTCATCCCAAGGTTCTACAAGCGGCACGTAGACGATACTTTCACAATTTTACCATCAGACAATGTAACTGCATTTTTAGAACATCTTAATTCCATAAACTCTAAAATTCAATTTACTATGGAGTTAGAGGCAAATAATTCTTTAGCTTTCCTAGATGTGTTAGTCATCTGAAATCCTAACAACACCATAGGTCATACTGTGTAAAGAAAAAAGACCCATACAAACCGATACTTAAATGGTGAATCTCACCATCATCCTTCACAGTTAGCTACCGTGGGCAAATCTTTGTTACAGAGAGCACGAGGGATCTGTGACAGCAAACACCTGACCACCGAGCTTCAGCATGTCAAGCAGGTTCTGCATGACAACAAGCTTCGGGTCCCGCGCCTCCGTCACAGTGACCGAGTGAAGCCGGCCACAGTCGAGCGTGTGCCTGCTGTACTACCATACGTCAGAGGTGTCACAGACAAGATTGGCTTCATCTTGAAGCGAGCATCTATTAGAACATTTTACAAGCCGCCGAAGAAAATTAGTCAGTTCTTACCATCTGTCAAGTGTCATATTCCTCTACAAGATGCAGGAGTGTACAAGCTTGATTGTGATTGTGGTCTCTCATATATAGGGCAAACAAAGAGATCAATTAGAACCCGTAAAAGAAAACATAGCTGACGTGAATCATCAACGTTCCGGGAAGTCTGCAGTTTGCGATCATATCCTAGATGGCCCCAACCATTACATCAGATTTGATAGACCACAAATCCTCGCGAAAGAACATCGATTCCTACCAAGGAATACGTGAGGCTATTGAAATTAAAAAAAACATCCTAATTTCAATAGAGAAGGAGACTGGGTACTACCACCCGCTTGGGATCCTATAATTAATAAAATTAAAACTAAACCCTAGCATACCACTGCAAGACTTCAAAACACAGTTAGTTCATTCTGCGTAGACCGGACCAAAGACAATAATTAAAAACCTGAAGGTACTCCGTGTTAACTTTGACATCGGGACGTCAGTCACCTCAGTCCCCCGTGACCATAGGTGCTGGAAAGCACCCGAAACGTCGGGTATTAAAAATAAAATAAATAAAACGCGATAAAATCCGTAAAAGTAGTTTTAATCAATACTTTTAAGAGGTTTTTAGAACTATGTATAGAGTTTTAACTAAAGTCTATCTAACTGACATCATTGGTATTTTTATAATTAACAATAATTTCTTATTAATTAGTTATTAATGAATATTTATAGTATTAAATAGTTAAACTATATAAAAAGATTATATAAAAAAGTATTCTATTGATTATATGAAAAGTATTATATTTGTAGCAGGAATGAGTCGACTCGTATGGTGAGTGTAGAAAACCGGAGACGTAAAACTGGAAATAAGGGATTCCATTTTAGTCCTCTTTGGTGACAACGCATCTGCCTTTTTTGTCTTAATCTTAAGGTCTATAGGCCATTGCATCTACTTCCCATTAGGTGAACTGTACGCTCGGTTATCACTCTTATTCTATTAAAAAAAGCAAATGTGTAGGCAAAGTATCCGCGAACATTTGTGGAGTTCAAAACGATATTTTTACGAGTTATATAGAGTATAATTTGATTGAAAAATTTTCTCGACAAGAGTGCACGTTCAATAAATATGAGGTGGGAGGTTATTTTCAGTGTTATTCCGTCTGCCGATACTACTTACAACTTCTAATTACTCATTTATTGTTACAACAAGATCGCTGTACTCTAAAAGACTAGAAATTAGAGATCTGATAAAATTAGAATCACGTTAAAAAACCGACGAGGAATCTCATTTCAAAAGGATAGCAGATTTAGTGAGTTTAATGAAATTAAATTTCGAAAACAAAATTCGTCGAAAAAATAAAGATATTTTATTTCATTTCATTTTATTTATTTATTGATTTATTTATTTGTATGGATCTCCAACAGTTGTACATATTAAATTACTTCTAACACGTGCTTTACATTTATATATTACTATGTACTACCAATTATAGGAGAACACATCATTTAAAAACAATAGCAGTGTTTATAATTTGCTTATTTTAGTGGTAGTTGGAACATAAATAGGTTTTAGTGGTCGTGAGCGTGACAGCTGATCTTCATGATCATGTCCCGGGTTAAAACCCCGTGTCGAACAAAATCAGTTAATAGGAAATTCTTAGTAGAATCCCGGAGCCAGAAGTTGGCGGTGTTTCAACCCCGTACCTCAAAAAGCACGTGAAGCCGTGGTCCAGCACCTGATATCTCTTGCGGTGAAGAATCGCTGTCACATCCGATTCAGGTAGTGAGGGAATAGAGATAATACACTCGTACACTAAAATTATATAATATGGCTAATTTCCGTTAAAACTCTCCACCGTGACCAAAATACGGTATGGTGTACATTATTCTAAACACTAAGATATAGTAATTTAGTTTTATAACTGCTCAATTATCCTTTATGATGTGACAAAAGCTTAGGAATAATTTTGATGGGTAATAAATTTGATGGTACTGTTGCGCGCCTAAGTTGACGTCATGTACCCGGCACTAGCGCCACCTAGTGTCGGGGACGAGAGCGAGGGGAGCTTTCCAGAAAATTACATATTACTAATCTTTCAACCGACAGCGCCATCTAGCACCGAAACGAAGAACTAAGCTTCTAGAAGCCCGACACTCGAACTTGCGGCGCCTTGTCGATTGGCGCGCGGATTTTCTTGAATATTCTGGATGTTTCGGTGATAATATGCATTTAAAGGCGCTGCAAGATGCGATCGGGGAAGTATTGAATTTGGCGAGACAAGCGAAGCTTCGGAGCGAAATAAAGTGAATCAGTGTGGTTATTATTAGTGTTTTAAGTTTTAATTAGTGTAAAGTGAATTAAAGTGTAAATTTTGGTAATTCAATCGGCAGTTTTTATTGTCACGAACCTCAAGCTCGTAACAGTACGTATTCACACGTACCATCACGTATGAATAATTTTTCACAGTTGAGTGCTCAAAAGTGCTATGCTATAGTCACGTAGTGCCCAGTGAACTTTTGTGTAATATTTTATACGTAGTTTTGACTAGGAGATTAATATTTCAGCGAATTTAGCAAAAATAATTAATTTTAGTTCTGACCTTTTGCCGTTGAGACGATAAATGTTATTTTGAAACGAGCGTTGACATAAAATGGATGTTTGGTTTAAGAAATTTGAAATTCTTACGGTGATGAAAACGAAAAGATTTCGTTTTATACATGGTAGAGCCACGCTGCAGCTATATTATGGATGTAGAGCGAATAGGTCGGTCAGCTGGACCAAGGACCATGCTCTCAAAGAATAACAGCGTGAATTGATTTTTTATTTGGTGATTATAAAAAACCGAACATACTTTTGACTGGAAACGAAATATTCTAATCTTAGTCCTCAGTGATGACAAAATTTTATTTCTAAATTGACGATATACGTGAATATTTATGGGTCACGGCATCCACATAATATCAGATGGAATGTGTGCTCGTTTGTCACTCCTTTTTGTTTGCAAAAATGTAAGTGAAAAAAAAACCATTGAGATATATGGCTTTAAAAGAGCTCTAATTCTGTCATTGTCCTTTTGATTCTAATTCAGTTTTTTTTTTTTATAATTAACAATAATTTGTTATTAATTAGTTAGTACACTCACAATAACGATCCAAGAGCAATTCTTATCCGACACTATTCCAATGATATCCCGGACGTCAGTATGAGCGAGATTACAATGGCTCTCCAGCATCTTAAAAATGGCAGGGCTCCAGGCGAGGATGTAATTACAGTGGAGCTTCTGAAAGCGGGTGGAACACCAGTACTTGAAGTCCTTCAGAAGCTCTTCAATTCCGTCCTCCATGGTGGCACTACTCCAGAGGCGTGGAGCAGAAGTGTGGTGGTCTTTTTCTTTAAGAAAGGCGACAACGCTCTCTTGAAGAACTACAGACCAATTTCCCTTCAGATCCGCGTCTACGTGCTGTTTTCGAGAGTCATTAGATACGAATCGTCTCGCACGCAGACTCGACGACTTCCAGCCTAAAAGTTACTGTCACAGGGCCTACATTCCAGGATAGTAATTACTTAATGACCGAATTAATTCCGAGACGATAGTTATTGAAATTTACAGACCTCCTTCTCAAAATATTGATAGATTATTAGAGTCCCTAGATATGATCTTAAACAAACTTAGCTCATATAAAAATATCATCTTAATTGGTGACATAAATATTAACATTATCCCTGGGAAAACAGATAAACACGCACATAACTACCTAAATATCTGCTCTTTTCATGGACTATTACCAGCATATTACCTTCCTATACATCAAAGAGGCTCATTGTTAGACAATTTTGTGATTAAATCAAGTAAACCTTCTTTAACTTTAGTTGCTAATTCTTCGCTTACTAATCGTCAAGCAATTTTACTAATATTACAATTAACCTTACCTAGAAAAAACTGCATACGCATTTACACTAAAGTCCATATGACGAACCTTGAAAACGACATCCGTAGCATTAATTTTGACTTTGTTTATCGCTCTGACGACGCAAATATATTTTTGAGTTATTTTATAAATTATTTATAATATAGAATAATAAATGAATACTAAATCTATCACGTAATTATTATAATATAAAACCTTGGATAACATCTGGTCTCGTCCGTTGTATAAGAAATGAGACAAACCACATTTAAAATCAAAACTTTCTCCGGATAAATTAATACTTTCTGCTACTTGTAACAAACTTTTGCAATAAACTAATAAAAAACTCAAAATACAATATGACAAAAATGTTTTACAAAAGGCCGGTAAAAACAGTAAACTTGTATGGAAGTTCATTAAAAATAATCCCTTCTGTTCAAATAACCTTGGACACACACTTGAGCTACTTTCATTAGACGAAAGCCCAAACGAAGCGACTAATAAAGTAAATATTTTTTTTTTTTGATGTTGGTAATAAATAGCAGATAAAACTTTAAAATTAAATAACACGCGAAATCCAATTTTTATGCCCACATCCTTTTCTAACTTAAATTCTTTTGTATTGTTAAATACCGATATTGATGAGATTTTTAGTATAATAGCTGGCTTAAAAGAAGATTGTGCAGTTGGATGGTGCAATATACTTAATAGCATACTCAAAAGATTTTGACATTTACTTGCTGCCCCGTTAACACATATCTTTCAATTATACCAATCTAAAGGTATTTTCCCGAAAGTGCTTAAAAAAGCTGTGTTTGCTCCTATATACAAAGCTGGCGATAGAAACTTGGTAACTATAGGCCGATTTCAGTTTTATCTGATTTATCTAAAATATTAGAAAAAATCATAAATATCAGGTTAATAAAATACCTGGAATCTAATAATTTGCTGTCAGACAGACAATTTGGCTGTTGTACTACGAGATCATCTAATTTTTAGGAAATCTGCAATCATGCAAATATTCTGTAATTAATAAAAGTTATTTCAAACCCTTTTTAAGCATCGTTCACTAAAGGTATTTACGATTTTGTCAGCCATTAAAATGAAATTAAGAGAAATTGTTAAAATCTTTCCACACAATTCGGGTGAAAGGAGATCGTACGATTACACTAATTACAGTTTCATGTTCGCAATCATTTAAAATTCAAATCATTCTATAGCATCTTTTTGAATTCAATAATCTCGAAATTTTATCTTAATTATGAGAATTTTCGATGTTTTAAATGGTTGTTATTATGACCGTAATCTGTGATAGCTAAGTTATGAGTAGAGTAAAATACAGCCCTCTCGCAAAGCTGGCTGTGTGCTCACAAAGCCGTCTGCTCAACGTGGTGAGTATGAGCCAACCTTTAAGGTAAGAAATGCTATTAATAATTTGCCGTCGTCCATCTTTCCGTCCGAATACAATCTGCGCGTCTTCGAGGAAAGAGTGAATAGCCTTTTGTTACACTAAAGGTGCGCTTATACGAGGGCAATGATTGCTCGGCGACACGAATGGACCGATCTGGAGCAATTAATGCAGCAATTTCAAAGTAATGGAGCAAATTGCGGCAATTATTTCGGCGATATTGCTTCTAATTGCTCCAGATATTTCATATCGCTCAATGTCGCAGATACGAATTGACGAATATCCAATTGGCTTGGAAATTCCTAGCAATTTTTGTATATATCTTATTCGCACTTGTTTGTTTTGCGGCTTGCCGTCTTGCTTCCGCGGGGAGAGCGAGAGTTCGGGTCTGTTCGTGACATTCTAGTAAAGTTTTTGAATAATATATCATCTAAGGCCCGCCGCTGATTGCAATTTTTTGTCACCGTGATTTATTATTACTGTCACCTGCTGTCACCCACGATGCGCTCACTGAATCTGTTCTTGGGTAACAAATCGCGTTCATTTTTGTAATGGACTTCAACGAGGTTGCCGTGATTTGTGCTCTTGAAATACGTAGAAGAAAAATGAAACGGAAAAAACGCTACTGGGTGCATCCTATATACACGGAAAGATTATTTAAAGGAAAATTCTACACTAAATATTCTGAATTACGTCAGTATCCACCAAAGTTTTTTAATTATCTTCGTATGTATATAAACTCTTTTTGATGAGTTGCTGGCTTTGCAAAGCTATTCCAGCAGAAGAAAGGTTAACGGTAACTTTGAGGTAAGTAACAAAAACTACATCAACTACTTAATTAAACAAAAAAAATCTTTATTAATCAGAGGCATAAAAAATTGCAATATCACAATCATCTACAGAGTAATTTGACACATATATTAATACTATTTAACAAATACTTTAAATAGCATACGTCTACTCCGAACGCGCGGCGCCGGCGGAGTGACAAAAAGTCACCAGTGAGCGGACTCCCATAGTAATGCACAGGGCGAGTGACAGTCACGTCACTCCGGTGTTGCCTGCCGCTGCAACTATTTGTCACCGTATTATCACGTCACCATAATGAGCGCACTCAATATAGTTTTCATTGACTTCATTGACACTTGACTAAGTGACAAAAAGTCACGTCGACAAAAAATTGCAATCAGCGGCGGGCCTAACACTTGACTAAGTGACAAAAAGTCACATCGACAAAAAATTGCAATCAGCGGCGGGCCTAATTCTTTACACAATGAAAATTGCGGCCTCTTTGCTAAAAACGATCGCACCCAGATACGCCTATTCCTTTTCTTTCTTTTTTGTTTTTGATTAATAATAAAAAAGCACTACAAGCCGGCGCAGCAAGAACAATGTCGTCCATAGCGAGCGAATACTGAAATGCTCTTGTAGGACAGTATTGCCTAGTTGATGAAGTTGCGCCATATCGCTCAATATTGTATTGCGCAGTATTGATGCTTGTTGCCGTTGCCGTAAATTGCTTGAAGTAGTCGTGACGTCATAGTTGACGAGTATTGACTGGAATTGAGCAATTTTAGTTGCCCGTATAAGCCCACCTTTAAACAGTGCGATTTATCATCTATGGCTACATCACCACTTACCACCAGGTGGGATTGTGGTCAAGCACTGCCTTATAATAAATAAATAAAAAGTTTTTTTTACAGAATAAGAGTGATAAACGAACACACAGTCCACCTGTTGGTAAGTGAATGCTGTTTGGCCATATACGTCCAGCTTTCTTAGGTGAGGATGGATGTGGATACATCCATACAAAACACAGCAGCAATAAGCTACTAATTTACGCCGGTTTTCTGTGATAGCGTGATCCTTGCCCTGTCGAGCCAACCCATTCGTGCTACAACTGTAATATAGCTGCAGCATGACTCTGCTACGCATATTCCCTAAAACGTTAAAGTGCTAAAGTAACGAGTGTATGACGGAAAAACAGATATTTTAACCTGTTCTTTACTTACGCGTGCTTTACTATTTTTGCTACGCCAGTTATGATGTAATTGGATCCTTTAGAGAGGCTTAAAATATTGAAGGAAAGTTCTAATAACCAATTTTATTGTTTTCTTCAATATTAAGCTCTAGCTTTTCTAAAAGAAGATTTCTTCATTCATAAAAAAGTACAAAAATGGAAATGTATTCTAATTATGCACATAAATGCGAAGTTCAACGAAGAGCAGACGGAGAAAATAAGGCGATGTCCGCGTCGGTAGTAATAAATATAATGTTATATTCTCTATTTTTTTCTTCAGTAATAGACTTGTACTGTTTTATATTTTGGCAGTGTTAAATATTTAAGGCGATACCCCGACCAAAATCTTGGGATAGTGCGTTTTTCAGAGACTATTATCTCATTAGTTACGAGAAATAAACTACATCTAAAAGCACATTATTAATGTACGATATCCTATCATCACATTACACGTTCTAATTGGTTTTTTGTTTTATAAATACAATTAAAATCTACTTTTAAGCACTTGCTTTATCGTTTCCACTAATAGTTCATATGCGCAGACATTTAATACAAAATCTATTTCCATCCATTATTTTAACAATAATATGGAGCAGCAATCTACCACCATTCAAGGTCCTGCCAAAAGTCTCTATTCTCTGTTTGCTACTGTAGCCAAGAATTATATAATAGTACAGCTGTATATAAACCCTGGTCTTATGTGCGTACGTTGCGATGCGCTTGTATGTAGCTTGACACCTGCAGCACATATTTTTAATAATTTTACTACAGATCGCGCTATCCACCACTGAGCAATTAGCCCAATGGAATTCGTTGGTGCTGGCTGGATTCAATTATTTATTATTATTTTAAGTCTTATTTTACTGCGTTCCTGTTTCAGACAAGTAGTTACTGGCATACTTAACACTGAACAAGCATTTTTTTTGAAAAGAATGTAATAAAAATCAAACTATTCTTAAAACATATTAAATGCGTGAAAATTACGAATGGAATCCATTAATGTCGCGTCGTATAGATTTTTTTAAAATAATCATTTTTTTAGATTATTCGTCATCATCATCGTCATCATTACAGCTCTTCACAAGTCCACTGCTGAAAATAGGCCTCCCCCAAGGTATGCCATAATTATTCAATTTTTTTAATAAATCACTCCTGACCACTCCGAAAAGTTTTATCACAATCGGTTCAGTCAGATAGATAAAAATTACGAAACGACAGACAGATAAAACTTACGCCGGTATTCATTAAGATCGTGGTCCTATCCCGGTCGAGCCGACCAATTCATGCCACAACCACAATATACCTAGTCACAACGACCACAAAGAAGTTGGCTTCGAAGTATAACTATAAGCGTATAACGTATATATATATATATATATATATATATATATATATATATATATATATATATATATATATATATATATATATATATAAGGAAAAAAAATTTTGTACTTTTAATTATTAATTAAATAATTAGTTAATAGTGTGATCAAATACAGAATTGAATTAAGAATTTCTTGAGCAACTAATGTTATTTATTCATTTTTGGAAAAGTTCATTGGTTTTAAGTATAATAGGCAAAAAACATTTTGTATTTTCAATTATTAATAACTAATAAAATAATTCATTAGTAGTGTGCGCAATTGATTGCGGATTTGAATTGAGCAATTAGTGAGCAACTTAGTGCACTTATTCATTTATGTGAGCGGTTATACTTCCAAGCCAACTTCTTTGTGGTGTCACAACGTGGCTCTACCATGTAACACAAGGTCTGCTTTTGTAAGGAGTTGTTAAAGCGATGGTATGGCTTTCTAAACTTACAAAAAGTGCTTTGTTAAATCTAATTTTCAAAAAATTTCAAAAGATTTTGACTTTGAGTGTACTTCAAGAGTTTGGTGACTTATGGAATAAGCACTTTTACCACATTAAATAACTGGAACACTTTTTTATTATTCTGATTATCATATTATTTCGGTATTGTTATATTCCCTTGTGAAAATGCCAAATCAGTAGAAAGCCTCCCTTAAGTATTACTAAGATGATTATGTTAGAGGTATTAAGTATAAATAAGAGCACTGCTATAGTATGATAATCTTATTCATCTTCCTTTTAACATTGATGAGACATAATTGGATGTTGTTATATAAAGAGGATCCGACTCACAAAAATATAGAGTTTTTTTAAGGACGCTTTGAATGTTTTGTATTGTTTCTTATTTTGTTGCCACGCAAAAGCTAAATTAGTTGTGGAACAAATGGGTCGACTCGATTGGGGTAAGACCACGCTTTCACAGAATAATAGTGTAAAATAGCAGCTTAAGGCTGCTGTGTTTGTATGGTGATTTTACAGAACCGAAGACCCTATTTACTGGAAACGAGGCATTAAGTCTACTTCAGGCATATAAGAGGAATAACTAAGACTTCCATCTTAGTCCTCAGGGTTGATAACGCATCTGCATTTTGATTCGTAATCGAGGATGGATGTAGATGTCTATGGCCACAGCATCCACTTCAGCCATACCAAACTTCAACATAAGGTGGGCTGTGTGTTCGTTTGTCACGCTAACTCTATGAAAAAAATTAATTGCCGGCGGGGATAGAACCAGAGTTGCGTTTGTACTGTTAAACTTATGAGGAGTGCTTAGACGCTGAGCTAATGCGTCTCACACTCACGATATTCTATATTCCGTGAGAACACGTCCGTTCCTCGATTTAGCAGAACTATTCTGCAGCCTTGATGCAGCAAAACCACATCGTCCCAATGAGCCACCTACCTGGTGACGCAAATGAAAGTTCCTATTATACAAACCCACTTTTCAAAATAATTAGACACGATTTAGTTTGAGAGCGGACTTTCATTAATCATCATTCAAACATTCATTTCAAAGGAATCGTAAATTCGCCTCATTAGTCAGAACTTAGAATTGGTTTCAATCAATCGAAGTGCCTTAATTACTATCAAAATTACATTATTTTAAATATTTTTCTTCTGTATAAATCTTATCATAAATTTTTGGAATCTCATATCACAGAATAGTTTTTTTTTTTAAGATGAGTCCATATAATATAATAATATCAATAAGCAATATTTATACCAATAAATATTCTAGCTAGCGTAAGTTTTGTCCTTATTATATACTGACAACGTAGGATTAAAGGACTGTAAAATTATAGACATTTTGATGATTTCCAGTAAAACAATGTAATGTTTATAATAGACTATATTTAAAGGTATAAAAGCTTTCTTTATATAAAAATATAATTCTTAAAAAAGAGCAGTAGGTACTGCACAATTACATTTGAGATTAATCATAAACAATGTTAGGTCATGGTATGTTACCTTATCCATTCCATCCTATGGAAGTCCACTGCTAAACATAGGCCTCCCCCTGCGAGTTTGACTCATGGGGGAGATATGGTGAGACACTGCGTTCCGGTCTGAAGGATGTAGAGAGTCTATAACAGTACTTTCTTGCTTGAAGTTGGCTGCAGGTGACCATTAAAAACTGTTTTGCAAAAAAAAACATGATTTGCAGTTGCTGTTCTACTGTGTTTCATTTGTTACTTCGGCTTTATTAAAATAAAAATATAATATTTACCTAACGATATCTTACAAAGCTGTAAGACGATATCATTAAATTGTAGGTGGGTGACTATTACAAAAGCTTGAAATTCCGCCTAGACGTTATTACAACACGAAATTGTTTAATTTGGTGATTGATGAGAACTTTATGTCTTTTATTTACCCTCTTCTCAAATTTATTTTACTCTCCGTCTGGTAAGTAGTATGGAACTTGTAATAAATATGTATAAAGAGTTTGTTAGGAAACGTCGTTTAAGCGTCTTTGGATGCCGTTCGGTCTGATCACGTGACTTGACAGCGACATCACTATAATTTTGAATTTGGCACATTCATAGTTGTTTTATTTATTAATGTTTTTATTTATTATTAATAGTAAGAAGCGAGTGCCGGCTTGGGATGTGGCGTTTTAAACTTATTAAATGTAAGATAATCAAATACCATTTACTTTAAAATGATATGCAAATTTTTTGGAGAACGTAATAAAGCCTAGATCAGTGATCTCCTGGCACTGCACTCTATATGTTCGTGAAGTTTCATTACAAACACTTCAGCCCGATGACGGACAGATGAAAATTTTTAAATGATTATTTATGTCTGTGGGTGAGTATAGAGCGTTGCGGAGACATTGTATTTTGTATAGACTTATTTTAAGGTACCTCAGTTTATAGAATTATGTAAGTTTAAGTACATAAGAACTGAATAAAACTTGCCCTAATAAGGTAAAATGTATATGTTTTGTGTTGGTAATTTAAGTTTAGAATAGATCATAACCCATTCAGATAAGAAGTGATGGCGTGACAACCAACAACATATTATTTATCTAAAATTAAGTAATAGCATTTGACAAGCAATAATATATTAAACAAATTACATGTCTAAAAATAGATTTATAAAAGAAATTCTATGGATACACGGTTCCTTGGTCTATGTTCAACAGTGGAGTTGTGAAATATTGTAATAAATGAATTATATTGTTGTAATGATTGTAATAAAAATATATTTATTTACTAATTTGAACTGGCTAGTTTACGGGAATCCACGGAGGGAGTTGAAGTAGTATTTAGTATTAATTCATTGACAAAGAATATGAGAATGGCGGGAAAGTGAAATAATTGCTTCAAAACTCTTTCAGAGATGAGAAAAACATGTGCTCAGCAATAATATAGGCCTTCACTCTAATTTATTTCTACATAATTGTTACATTTGTCTGAGGTACGAAATCAAGACTCCTAGTATAGTACCCAGGTATTCTGACGACTGAGCCGGGCGGAACTCTCTCATGAATAATATCTCAAATTAAAACTACCCAGATGTACAAATATACGTGCTTAATACGTTCAAATAATTTTAGAAAAAGTTTTAATGTGTTGTTAAATAAAGGTCCTCGGTGGGATTCTCAAAGGACAGATCCATTATGATAAAATCCTTTTCTAAATACAAGCTCTTATTTCATATTGTTTAAATATTATTTTAGAGACAAGATACAAATATAATAGTAATAAAGTAATAGCATTGTCGTGTAATGGCGTAAGAGAATCAACCCCATAACATCCCATGGGGTTCGTAAGGACTACAAAGGAAACAGTAGATGGGCGGCAGCATTTTTCTCTTATTATATACTCAACTGTTTGCAAATATCCACCTCCATATTAGTAGTGGATTTTTGAATATACTAGTATAAGTGAATCAATAACTACCATAATTTATTAGCTACCATTTGTGGCGTGGGTGGTGGTATAAGGGACTCTATCACCCTTGCTTTATCTCATGAGTATCGTAGGTGGTGATTACAGGGAATTCCAGAATTCTTATGACTTCCGATAGATGGCGCTGTAACCATCCAGTGCGCAACAATTAAGGCAAATTTTCCTGACAACAGAAGAGGCTCACGTTCAGCAGTGGACTTCTACGGATTGAAGAAGAAAAAGAATATTTTTTTGAGGCTTTTCAAGAGCCACCGCGTAGTTAATTCTCGTATTTTAGAAATTAATGATATCATAACATTGTGAAGAACTTCATATGTTTGTTACATAACGGATTTGTATGAAATTTCACATACAGGTAGAAAACTGGGTGGATTCGAATCCCGCATGAAACAGGTATTTTTACGGCTTACAGACAATTGATCCGGGTCTGAATGTTTCTTTTTGTTCAATTTATGTATGTTAACTGCCTCCACGAGACAGGAGAAAGTTCTTAATGATTTCTTACTGTTTGACATTCGTAAAATTGTTTTATGTATAGAAAGTTCTTGTATAGAGGTTACTCCTTTTTTTAAACTTATTTCGGATAAACGCGTGGAATAAACTTAATGTGACGAAAATAACTGGAACCTGTGTTGTAAGACTGCCTTTCTGCTCACCAGTATTCCTATTTCTGCCCGCAAGTAGCGGTGTATGCACTATCATGTACAGCATTTTGGCAGTGCATTTTAATCCTCCGAGGTCACATCACACCTTCTGCATTTGAAGTGTCCTACCACGTGTCTACTGTAGTAGACAATTGGTAGCTTGTAAGTTTGTTCGGCACTTAACTTAAAAAAGGTTGTGGTAAAAATACCGTGTAAGTGCAGTGTAAGAATATCCACTACATCATCATACTGTGGGTGTTAAAAGAGGCGACAGAGGGAAACAGATCAGGAGATGGGTGGCAGCATCTTCAAAATATCGACTAATAATAAATAAGTGTGGTTGCCAACCCACTTGCCGAGCATGGGCTTTATGGCAAATATCGTCTCTGTGAGGCAATCCATGGGGGAGGCCTATGTTCAGCAACGGATGATATGTCGTGACGTTATGATAACGGTCATCTTTCAATCCTGCCATATTGCGAATCTCTTCGTTTCGCTTTCGGTCGGCTAAGGTAGACGCCACACATTTTACGAACAGATCGCATCTCCACTGCATTCAACTTTCTTTTATGCTTCTTCTGGCATCTACTATTAATTCTTATTTATAAACGTCAGTCACGTTTAAAATTATCTAGGTCAAGATACGTCCAGCGAGTACGGTCAAGAGTAGCGGATTAGTTAAATAGTCGTTAAATAAGTTCTAACATCTTAAAACTTACAGAAAATTTTAAAAAAATTATCAAAATAGACGTAATCTTTTATACGTGTAGAGCCGCACTGCACCTATATTGCTCGACCGGGGAAAGAAAACGCTCTCACAGAATAACTGCGTAGAATTGCAAATTAATGCTGTTGTATTTCGTATCGTGAATATAGAGAACCGGAGATCTCTTACTGGAAACGGGGCATTCCAATTTAGTCCTTACGGGTGACAATACATCCGCATTTCGATTCGTAGTCGAGGATAGATGAAGGTGTCTATAGGCCACTGCAACTACTTACCACCAGGTGGACTATGGGCTCGTCTGTCACCAATATTCAAAAAAAATGCATTCATACGACGTAGGACGTAGGACACCCCTATCCATAAAGAGGGTCTTAAAAATATTTGCATTAAGTTATTAAGAAAGTTTCTGAAGTGGTAGCCTCGCACCCGTAGCGTGTAGGCGGCCCCTGAAAGATGGAGTGACGACCTGATAAGATATGCAGGAAGTCGATGGATGCAGTTGACTAGGGACCGTGATTTATGGCATTCCTTGAGGAAGGCTGCCTCTGAACGATAGCTTCTGGAGTCGACTTGTATTAACAACTATTTGAAAAAATGTTGACCGTCGATTTGGGGCGCCAGGTTGATGTGAAACATCATAGTTGATAGTTGATGGTAAAGTTTGTAGTTAATGTAAACAAATTCATCAGGGCGGCCAGTCTCAACGGAGACATAATCATTATCACAGCCCTACTAGTCCACTGCTAAAGATTGGTCATTATGAAAAATAAAATGAATATAAAATAAAGAAAAATAAATAATATATATATATATATATATATATTTATTTTTCTTTATTTTATATTCATTTTACATTTATTTTGCGTTATTACACCGTTATTAAACTGCGTAATTTCAGTCAACGCTTCGCCTCTGAGCTTTAATCCCTTAATCTTTAATCGCGTAATCGTTTGCTCAAGGTATCACTACGCAGCTGCGTTGTTTTCTCGTGAGTGTAATATTTTAAGACATAAAAAATCGTGGTAGAGCCATTCAACAGCTGTATTATAGTTGTAGAATGAATAGGTCGGCTCAACTGGAGGACGACACTCTTACATAATACCAGCGTACAATAGCAGCTCAAAGCTGTATTCCATATGGTGTGTGTAGAGAACTGGAGACTCTTTCTATTGGAAACGTGGATATCCATCTTACTCCGATTACAATGTGAATGTCTTCAAGGCATAGTGAATAGGCTTGTACTAAGCAAAGACAGTGCTTTTTACCACCTTAGGTTGCATCACCACAATCACAATCACGTGGCCAAGCATTGGTTTATGATAGTATAAAATAGCCCTCAGACGTGACAACATATCTACAATTTAATTCTTAATCGAGGATGGATTTAGAAGTATATGAGTCACTGTATCCACTTATTATCAGATAGAATCTGTGCTTGTTTGTCAATTGTTAAATAAAAAAGGTAAAGGAAAAAAGATAAGGTTCTACTTAAAATCTATGCTCATGTTTACTTAGTACAACAAAACCAAACACTACGCAACGTATAATTAAGTCAAACACCAGACCCACCGGAGCTATAAAATATTCTGCTATAATTTTATCTATGCGTAACCATACAGATGTTACTAAGTGGCTCGAATCTCAGTTGAAGTAAAATATTTTTGGTAACCACAATTGATTCGCTTTCGGGTTTACCTGTGTCAATGACAAAAGCTTTGACCTTTTCAATTAGCCCGTACATTGCTTATAAAACTATTTGTATTCGCACTTAAAATAATAGGAAATAAAAACTGTGGATTGTGTTTATTTAACCAGTTTTATTATATCTAAATTTTAGTTAAAAAACCAATAACAAAGTTTAAATGTGTATCTTCTTTAATACGAGCAGTATTAAAGTTGCGTAAATCTCGCCGCATACATTTGGAAATCTGTCTGTTCAGTTGCCTGTATGCTGTCAAATCTGTTGACGATTGCAGCCTCATCTTCCGTCTAACAGCCATGAGATCAAGAGTGTGATCGGAGAGTTTTTGTGTTCTTCTGCGACGGGTCTTGCAGAACTTAGCTCCGACCGCATGGACAGTTTCCGCGAGCTTGTCATTCATATCGTCCACTGCATTGCAATCTTCTAGGCACTGAAAGCGGTTACGTAACTCGAGCTGAAAGGTTTCGGGGTTCTGGATTAGAACACGAGGGCGACGGAGCGTTGACTTCATTAGACAAGATCTCTCCAACTTAACGTTAAGATTCAGTGTGCCTCTAAACATTCGGTGATCGCTGCCAGTTTTCACCCTTGCGATCACTGAGACATCACTGAATAGTTGGCGTCTGGTCATCATAATGAAGTCAATCTCGTTTTTTGTCGAACCGTCGGGGCTCGACCAGGTCCACTTTCTGTGGGGCCGCTTCTGGAAGAAAGAGTTCATCATAAAAAGTTCCTCTTTCTCCAAGAAGTCGGCCTGGCCCCTTGGGTTCCGTTGCCCTATCCCAAATTTCCCTACCTTCAGCTCACCGTTCTTTCTTGTGCCCAGTTTTGCGTTGAAGTCTCCCATCAACACCCTGTAGTGGGTTTTGGAGGAATGCATGACTCTGGAAATATCCTCATACATTTCCTCCTCCTCCTCATCGGGATGTGTCGAGGTTGGTGCGTAAACCTTTATGACCTTCGGCGAATACCGTTTGGTGATTCTGAGTATCAGGTACGCGACTCTCAACGACACACTCCCAATCTTTACAACGTTGTTGACGAGAGACTTGTGGACGATAAATCCGACACATCCTTGGGACAGATGGTCGCCCTCCCGGTGGTAGAACAAGTTGCCGGACTCGAGGATTGCCGTGTCCTCCCCCTCTCTTCGGACCTCGGATAATCCTATAATATTCCAGCGCAACTTGTCTATCTCTTCTTCCAGCTCCAGGATTTTCTCGTCAGTCCTCAGGGTACGTGCGTTAAATGTTGCCAGGTCGAGTCGTCTTAGGTTGCAACCGAACCTCCACCGGAGATTCTAAGCACCCCCTGCCCCGCCGTTACCATGGTCGCCACCGTAGCCAGCAATAGCGGGGCCGCCGGGGACCGGGGACTGCTCGCCAAGCGTGGCAACTATTGCCATAGTTGCCACGCTTGGCGAGCAGGTTGGCAACCGCAGTTTATTTTTGTCGTACAGTTGCTGTTATCAGGAAGATGCTGCTGCCCATCTCCTGCCTGTTTCCCTCTGTCGCCTTTTACGACACCCACGGTAAGATATGGGGTAGTGGATATTCTTAACCGCCACTACATGGCAGCGTCTTCTAATAGCGGGTTGAAAACCGGTAGTTGGAGTCCTTCAGAACCTCTTTAATTCCGTCTTCTATGGTGGAATTACTTCGGAGGCGTGGAGTAGAAGTGCGGTGGTCAGATTCTTCAAGAAACGCGACAACGCTCCCTTGAAGAACTGCAGTTCGTTTTTCCTTCTGAACCGCGTTTACGCGCTGTTTTCGAGACTAATTACGAATCGTCTCGCACGCAGACTCGGCGAATTTTAGCCTCTCGAACAAGCCGATTTCCGTAAAGGCTTTAATACCATAGACCACATACATAACCTTCAGCAAAGTGTACAGAAAACCGAAGAGTTCAATTTGCCTTGCTTAGGAGAAACCCTTTGATTACGTCAAAATTTGGGTGATGCTACAGCTCCTTCAGCGGTGCCAAGTTGACTGTCGGTATATTGAAGTGCTGGAGTGTTTGTACAGTAAGGCTACGATGGCTATCCGAGTACAAAGTCAGAGTACGAAACCTATCCAACTGCAGGGAGGTGAAAGACAGGGGGACCTTATATCCATGAAACTTTTTATCGTTGCATTGAAAGACGTTTTCAAGTTACCGTGATACAAGTACCGTACCATGGTACAAGGTAAAAATAACCAGTTTGAACTTTTTTAATTGATGTCGTTACAATGATTTGTCGCTATGTGCCTTACCGTAGTGTTTGGATGATTATAATTACGCTAGTAATATAAGTCGATGATTATAATGCATTGATATGCGAATAATCGGCAAAAAGATTCAAATAATCGTTAAAAATATTTAAATAATCGAATCATTAATTTTTTAATGTATTATTTGTTTAATTAAATGTTTTAATTTTAAAATTCCTTAAATTACATGAATCATGAATAAAACAAGTTTTTTTTACGTAAACGTACGTAACGTACAACAACGTGAAGGGCAGTGGCGAACTCCCAAATAAATTTTAGTTGAATTTTTTTTCTTGCGTCTACAAATTTGCACCTTCTTTCCGAAACTAAACTATATTTTCACGAAATTGAGATAATGATGTTATCTTACTTAAATCGGCAAAATCTACAGAATGAATTTGACAGGTCTATTTACTTCCCAACATTTTGGTAGATGGTGTCAAATTAAAACGTTACTAAACTGAAATTCAAAACATAAACTAGCTTGCTAGGCAGACGTTGTTCTGCCCTTTTCGACGACAATTTGTGATGTCCTATTAGAGATCCTTAAATTCGGAAAAAAAATTGTGAGCAAAAAAACTATCCTATCTCTAAAGTTGGACTAAATTGCACGGTGTGCAAATTTGATTAAAATCGGTTAAGTAGTTTAGGAGCCCATCGCGGACAATTAATTTTTTGTACTGTTTCTTCTATATTCGTTAAAGCATGTGTTCATGTCAAAAACGATGATTGGGCAAAAGTGGTAGAAAAAAACAAAAAAAATGATTATGGATGACTTTGAGAGACATTAATTACGACTGCATTATTGAAAATCAAATAATAATTAATCTAAACAACGACAGCTCAAGTAGTTGTACTGAAAGTGATTGAATAAATTTATTTTTAATCTAGTTTCAATAAATTACAACAAATATGACGAAACTGATAAATCTTGTGTTATAAATCATCCATTTTTAATTTATTTTGGCATTACTCAAACCAAACTATAAATGATTACCAACTCTAAACAATCAATATCGATTTTTTTAAGAATCGAATATTGTACGTTCCCAGTTTTTGGTTGGCATGCTTGGAGCAATAAGGCTGACAGCTGCCAAAATGTATTTCTTAGATTTGGTTGACTATAATTGTGTTCAAACCCTTTCGTTTGATACCTATATCATAGGCGTTACTATGGAAATTATAAATCGCCACTTTGGAATTTTTGAACAATTGGAATTAGAATGACGTCACTTTACTAATTGCGTTTTGCTCATCAAGCATTTTAATTTGATGCCCTCTAAGGTTAGAGAAAGATAGGATTAGTAGAACCGATATACATTGATCTCTAAAGCTTCACGGTAAAACGTCGCCAGATGATATAGAGTTTGACAGATGCGCATATGATTTGAAACGCCAGAATCTGGCGTTTGGACAGACGAGGGGACATGGGGTTGCTATGGAAATTATACATCGCCTTCACCAACACCAACTTCACTTTACTTATTGTGTTTTGCTTACCAAGCACTTTCATTAAATACTCATATCATAGAAGTTCCTGTGGAAATGATGAATAAAGATTAATATCTAATTCGCAACCATCCGCTTAATTAATTAAATACAATGATGTGTCTTACCTGGATTGAAGTGCACCTCCCGCCCTCCCTCAATTGCGTGCACTAATCCCGTCACCACTAGCCCCAGCACCACTACTTCCAACACCACTACTCCCGGCACCACTACCTCCAACACCACTATTCCAAGAAAGACACCCCATCGACGATAAAACGACACGTGTTTCGCCTCTACACAAGGCATCTTCAGGAGATGTGACCGCTGAGATCGCTAAGATCACTTGAATTTAATTAATTAAACTGATGGTTGCGAATTAGATATTAATCCTTATTATAATGAATTTCCGCAAAGTAACGCCTGATTCTATCGAAATTATGAATAACTATTTTGTAACGTCCGTCACATAGGATTAAAAAATAGCGGCGTTTAAGTAATTGTGCACTGTCTCAAAAACCAAACGTGTGTGTCAAATTTTAGCCAGATAGTTTTAGTAGAAGTGAGTGAAATAATGATTGCAAAATTCCAGAACATATATACAAGTGAAGTTAAATAAAGGCTTTTAAAACGAAGCCTATTTACAATTTAAAAAAACCCGCGTTATACCCGGACGGAAAATTATTGCAGGTAAATTTTTCCAATCCTTTAAGCTTCGTCCAACTGCTATCTATCCGTTTGTTTTTTTAATTATCTTTCTTTATTTAAAAAGGATTTTATCCTACAAGGATACGTCAGCCTTATCGCAACATACTTTTTTTTTTTTTTTATAGAATAAGCTGACAAACGAGCACACAGTCCACCTGATGGTAAGTGGTTGCTGCGGCCCATAGACATCTACATCTATCTTCCATTACAAATCAAAATGCAGATGCGTTGTCACCCGTGAGGACTGAGATGGAATGCCTCATTTTCAGTAAAAAGGGTCTCCGGTTCTCTACACTCACCATACGAAATACAGCAGCATTAAGCTACTATTTCACGCTGGTATTCTGTGAGAGCGTGGTCCTTCCCCGGTCGAGCCGACCCATTCTTGCTACAACTATACTACTAATATAACTGCAGCATGGCTCTACCACGTAGAAAAATACTATAAAATACTTTGTTCCTGTAACACATATAATCACGTTATTTGGGATGGGGGAATCAATATGATATTGATATCTCTGAGTGTTGCCCCGCAAGTATAAAACCAACCTATTTCACCCAAACTAATAATAATGATTTCTTAAATTTACGCGAACACTACACATTGAATAAAACTATTTTTTACGGATTTTATCGCGTTTAATTACTTTAATTTATTTTTATTATTATCCCGACGTTTCGGGTGCTTTACAGCGCCCATGGTCACAGGGGGGACTGAGATGTTTGACGTCCCAATGTCATAGTTCGTAGATAGAAGGTAGCCGGACTAACTAGATAGTGGCGGTCTAAGAATATCAACTACCCCGTATCATGCCGTGGGTGTCGTTAGAGGCGAAAGGGATAAAATAACCAGAATATGGACAGCAACGCCTTCCTAATAACAACTCAAATTAAAAAAAATCTACGGTTGCCGACGCGCCTATCAAGCGTGGCAGCTATGGCAAATATCTCACATGAGTTAATCTGAGCGGTAGGCCTATGTTCATAAATGGACTTTTAATAGGCCGTGACGGTTACGGAGTGGACTAAGAAATATCACAATCTTAATGCAAAACAAATCTAAATTCCACTACATAGTTATATTGAAAGCTACATCACCTCTTTTTCCTTAAGTGTTGAATTACTTCTTGAAATTCACATGGGATTACTTATTAATTATAACCTGAAAACGAGTTATCAAAATCGGTTCGCCATTAACAAAAATATCGTTTGATATACTTACAAAAACATGCAGTCGAATTTTAAACCTCTTTTGAAACACTGCCATCTCATGACTTCGAGCTGCTATTGAGAATTTCCTGGCAGAAATATCCAAATAATGATTTGGTACAATCCATTATCTAAACAGGGACCACATTATCAGCAGTCGCACCTAAGATCACAAGACCAAAAGGCTAAATGATAAAATAACGTATTATTTATTATTTATTTTATTCACAAATATTTAATAAAAGTGGTCTAACTTTTTTGTTCCGAGTGTATTCTACCTGTTTTATTTATTTATATGGGCCGTCTCCTCTCCATTTGTTTGACGAACTATGTAGCTATCTCTGGGGAATTTAAACAACAAGTAACCGATCTGGGTCACGTCGGATGTTCGCTTGCCCCTACTAAAATACTAACAAATGTCAATCTTATTGTACTCTGAGATATTTGATTTATGTTTAATATTTCTTATACCTTGAAAAATAAAAGCAAACGTCTGTATTCTGTCATATCGATCTCGAGCACAATAAGGATTGGATTTGTAACAGTTTTCATGCTTTTGTTTTTTAGTTTGGGAGAAGGAGAATCATTACTATCATTGCAGTGCACCAAAAGCCCACTGCTGCACATAGAACTACCAGACTACCAAAAATTACTCTCGTGAGTCACTTGCATTTATCTATTTACTGCACTTTATCAGGTCATTATCTACTAATTATTAGGACTTCTTTTACTACACTCACTATATTTCTACGTATGTATTCCTACACATCACTATTCGGGTAAAAAATCAGTAAAAAATAATGAAGCGCCAAAAAATTACGTATAGACCCTTCTAATTGAGTTAGGGTCACCGACAGATGATACACAAATACTAAAAACAAGAACCAAGCATTGTGAGAAACATGCAATGTGCTCACCCATTTATAGGTAACCACAGCTAACACAGAGTAATGTTGCGAAAAAGGTAATTATCGTAAAATTTAACAGTACAGTAGCAAAATTGCGTATTTGTGAGAAATTAAAAGGGGTTTACATTTATCATCTAAAACTTAGATTCTAAATAAAGTAACATTTTTCTTCTGAAATTATTTAAATTATCATTGAAAATATCTAAATCAGATGGCCTAGATATATCATTATACAGTCTAAACATTCTGCATAATGCTGAATTAAGACCGAGGTTAGTCCTGTGAGGAGGGACCATAAACAGCTTGTAGACATTAAATCGTGGTAATCTGCTTGGAGCATTAATGTTAACCATTTCAAGTAATTGAGGACAGTAAATGCCATTATTACACAGTTTGTAGAGGAAGCTCAAATCCAAAAGTTTGCGCCTGTTATATAAGGAAGATATACGGAAATGCTTTAGCCGTTCATCATATGAAGTTAAGGAGCGATGTCAGTTAAATTTCAATGCTAGCATACTAAGGAACCTCCGCTGTACTCGTTCAATTCCACTCTTATGAACCTCATAGAAAGGAGACCAAACTTGAGAACTGTGCCGAACGGGCGAAACTCTCCGGAGTAAATGTTGTCGAAGATACTTCGCGAGTCGCTCACGTCCTACACCTATAGGTTCCGGTGGGATCTGTCCGTCCGCACCGGGGTAAACAGCTTCCACCCTCCTCGTGGCCAGGTGTTACGAGGTAACTGGCCGTCAGCTATGAGGACTGGATCGCCCACCTGGAGATTGGGACCTCGCCCATGGGCGTCCCGCCGGTTTTGAAGTTCCGGTAAATACTCTCGGACCCAACGCTGCCAGAACATGTCAGCGAGTATCTGGGAGCGTCGCACGTGTCTTTTGCTATTCATATCCTTTTCATCAAATACTCCAGGTGTCGGCAGTATCGCAGATCCTCCTAAAAGGAAGTGATTTGGAGTGATGGATTCGTCGTCGTCGCTGTCTATAGAGATGTGAGTCAAAGGTCTGCTATTTACTGTGTACTCCACCTCGCAGAGCAGCGTAGCTAATACTTCCTCATGCGGATGTCTCTCATAAAGGACGGTGTATAGTGCCGTCTTCACGCACCGTATGAGACGTTCCCTCTTGGTTGGTGTTTCATGCAGCAAATTGATTGGAAGTCGAGCGAGCTTTAGGTTGAAGCTTAGCTGATCGGTACCCGGTTTCCAGATTAATCCGAGTATCTTTTCCTCGGTTCCTTTGTTTCCCAGATCGACTGACTCAGATGCTTCATGGTCAGGTTCTAATTCTTTTACAACTTCTGGTGCGTTGGAAACCCATTTTCTTAAAGTGAAGTGCGCATTTTTGTGTATGTCGCGTACTTCCTTCGATATTCGCATTGCCTCTTCCAGAGACTGGAAACTGTCGAGATAGTCATCCATATAGTGGTTTTGAATGAGAGCTTCTACGGTTTCTGGATACTTGTCTATGTGTTTTTTAGCGTTCCAGTTCTTCGCGAATATGGCTGTGCAGGGTGAACTGGTTGCACCGAAAATGATCGACGTCATTCTATATTCTTGGGGAGCTTCAATTCGTTGATCCCCTCTCCAGAGATATCTTAAGGCATCTCTGTCTTCGGGTCTGACTTTAACCTGCATGAACATTTCGGCTATGTCCACGGAGACAGCGATTTTATGGCGGCGAAAACGCATCATGACCCCTGGTAGTGATTGCAGTAGGTCTGGACCCTTGAGCAGGAAGTTGTTCAATGACACCCCTTTTGTTTTGGCTGCGGCATCGTGTACTATTCGAAACTTCTCTGGCTTCATTGGGTTATGGACGTCGAAATGGGGTAGGTACCATGTTCTTCCCGGTGTGCTAGTTTTCGGTGCTATCTCAGCGTATCCCTTTTGTACTAGAGAATTCATTTGTTCATCATACTTTCTTTTTAGATCTTCGTCTCGATCTAATTTTCTTTCAATGGAAACGAGCCGTTTTATTGCTGTTTCATAATTACCAGGCATCTCGATATCCTTTTTTCTTCCAAAGAAGCGCTGTTTCCACGTGCCCGTCTTGTAACTGATGGGTGCTGCTATTTAATATATCTTCAGCTTTCTTCTCTGGGTCGGAGTCTGGTCTTCTCGGATTGATGATGAGAGATTCCAGCGCGAAATATTCGCGGAGTTGGTCATCTATAGTAACCTCGCTCTTCTGCAGCTCATTGGCCGCGTGGACCGAGGAGCTCCCGCCGGTCCAATTACTCGCACTGGAATTATTTTTAAATAGGCTTGATGCTTTGACACACTGAATGAGTTAGCAACAGTTTCTTGAGGTTCTTTTTGTTTGACCTCAGTCTTCTCCTTTGTATTGTTATGGAGAAGTCGATTGTGTGTCGCGGTACATCCTTTTATTCCACACTTATTGGTTTTGCATTTGTGTGTCTGATTTCGATAACGTAAACAGCGGAAACATACATTATTTTGCTTTGCGAGTTCCCATCTTTTGTTGGTATCTGCTTCCTTAAATTTTTTACATTCAGATCCGTAGTGACCCTCCTTTTCGCACACTCTGCATTTCGGAGACGGCTTAGTAGTAGCCGCATGTGCTCTATGTACTGAACGATTGCTTTGTGCTTCGTTTATAATTTCTGGAGGCGCAAATGCACTGCAGAAGCGAGCTTGCTCGGTAATAAACTCGCTGAAGCAGCCGAGGTCTGGTCTAGAGTCATATTTTTCTGTGTAGATTCTATACCACTGGGCACGTATAGAGTTTGGCAGTTTGTCGGTGAGGTGTCGTAGCAGCTCTGCGTTGACAAGGTAATGATCTCGCTTTAGGGCTCTAAGAGTGACGACGCTTCCCCTCACTTTGCTCGCGAATGTGCAGATGTCTCTGGGCGCTTCTGTACAGCGTGCTAATCCTCGTAATTTCTTGGTTTCTGCTTGCGCGATTGAATCTGGACGCCCAAATTGTAGCTCCAGTTCTCGCATAATCTCATCTGGCTTAGCATGCCCGATGAGTTCTGAACTGACTGTTTCCATGGATCTTCCTTGTAGACTTCGTCTTAGTCTAGCAGTGTTTTCAATGTCATTGAAGTAGCCTCGGGTTGTTTCGTAAATGGCACGGAATGAAAGCCACTCGGTATGTGCTCCGCTAAAGCTTGGCAGTGTCATTATAGCTTTCGACGCTGCGAAAGTATGCGACGATAGTGGCGCACTCTCTAACTTTAATTTGTCAGCGAGCGCAGCTATAGCGGATGTGAGCTCCGATATAAATGGACGGAGCCCTCTGTCTTCACTTATGACGGGTTCCTGGCTAGGTTTCTTTGGCATGAGATCCTTGGGTACATCTGCTGGATAGGAATCCTGGTACGTGAGCTCTGATACAATCGGTAGGAGCCCCCTTTCTTCATTAACGGTGGGTTCCTGGCTGAGCTTCTGTGGCATGGGATCCTTTTGTACGTCTTCTGGATAGGAATCCTGGTATGTGAGCTCTGATACAATCGGTAGGAGCCCCCTGTCTTCATTAAGGGTCGGTTACTGGCTGAGATTCTGTGGCATGGGATGCTTTTGTGCATCTTCTGGATAGGAATCCTGGTTTATGAGCTCCTTTTGGGGCTCACTGAGGTCGACAACGTCCGGGGTTGGCTTTGTGACGGTTTTATTAAATGGTGACTTCTCTCCGGTGATTGCGCCTTGATTTGACTTTTGTTTGGCTACAGAGTTTTCGAGCCAAGATCGAACGTACTCACTTTTGGAGTGACCATCTTCATCATAGTCGTCTGATTCGTCTTCTTCTTCAGCCATCTGTAAAGAGATCTGCTCAAGTTCTAGTTTGATCTTCAATACTTCTTCACGAGCCTTCAAAATTCTTCTATTGGGCCGAACAGTCTTCTTTGACTTATTACTGCAATCGGTGTGGCCCCTCGGTGGCTCTTCGGTGTGGGTGTCTTCCCGGGCTGTTGGCGATGATGCACGGCTAAAGTCATCGTTGCCTTCTAGATGTTCCCTCTGCTTCGTTGTGCGGGCCGTAGTCGCCGGCGCGGGCAGGGGTATCCCCCCCTCGGGGGGGGCAGCATGGCGCCTCAGCGCCCTCTATCGTTGACGGTGAGCGTGGTGGCATCTGGTGGTGGACGGCGGCGTTACTCTTCCTCCTTCCAGACCGACGGTCCACGCCTTGGCTTCCCTTCCTTGCGAACGGGTGATCGGCATCTTGAATCTGAAAATTCTGCGGTTTTAATAAGGTGGTGACTATTTACCCGGTTCCGAAATACAAACGGATATATCCTGCTCGAAGGACCAACGAATGTGCCGGACGGGCGAAACTCTCCGGAGTAAATGTTGTCGAAGATACTTCGCGAGTCGCTCACGTCCTACACCTATAGGTTCCGGTGGGTACTCTCACCGCCGTCTTTGTTGGTGCCGCTGAAATATTGTGGACTGTAGTTAAAATCAAAATGCACGATTAACAAATACAAATAGCAAGGTAGTGCCAGCGGTTCGACTGATTGATTAGTCGCGAATTTTATAACTATTTATCACGGTTGTTAAACTACGGTTGTTCACTGTATATTTAAAAAGATTTCTTTAAATTGTACGGTGGTATCAAATATCTATTGGTAGTAGCTGGTTTTCTAGCACTACTGACTAGCAGCTATTATCAACTAAACTAGCTGATTTTATCACTTGTGTAACTGCGGATATCAGTTACCACTTTCACTATATGTAACTGCGAATATCAGTTACGACCTTTTTTCGGCTAGCTAACACTTTCACTATATGTAACTGCGAATATCAGTTACGACCTTTTTAGACTAGGTAACACTTTCACTATGTAACTGCGAATGTCAGTTACGACCTTTTTAGGTTAGGTAACACTTTCACTATGTAACTGCGAATGTCAGTTACGACCTTTTTAGGTTAGCTAACACTTTCACTATTCACTATATACTGCTACTAGTCACTTCAGCTACCACCGGATACCACTCACTTCACTTCACTTGTCACTGGTAGTTCTTCACACTACTACGGGTACTGGGTCCCGAGCCCCTAAGGTAGACTTTAGCAATACTTTACAGTGAGCCGCTTGCCATTTTCCGTTTTGCCTCTTTATTGCATAAACATTTCACTATACAAATGGCATAAATTGCAATATTCTCTATACAAAACTAATTGCTACACTAACATGTTATACATCATTAAATCGGTAGTCTGGTACTTTATTAGTATATCATAAAGGTTACTAAAAACATTAACATTGTAAAAAGTTATTAAACGAAATGTCCCAAATTTTCATAATATTTGGGTATTTTAATTCTTTAATTTTTCTATAACTACGAAATGCGTTTAATTATAAAAAAAATATTCCTATACTTCTTTAATCTATAAGCCATATGCTAATTAAATGTCATATTTATAACTCTTTTAGAACATAAAATTATTTTCATTATTTTTGGTATAAACTATTACGCAGTTAATTAAAAAACTTCTAGAGTGTTCTATGATAAGACTCGCTGTGATTGGTCGATTTTTTGGTATATAATAAAAGTTGTTTATATTACTTGTTATCAAAACGACATTCTATACAAACATACTAAGAGTTATAAATATGCTAAACAACTATATTAATACACGTTTTCACTCAGTTTTCTTGGTAATTTCACTATTAATACATAAAACAATATTCTTTATCACTTTGTTTCTTAAGGTTGTTAGGCCGTCGCGAACAAGAACAATATTCAAGGTTGCTCCGAACTATGCTGTGAAAGAGCAGTAGTAATGTTTGAGTATGTCTGAACTGTTTGGTGTTTCTACCTAAAAATCCACACATTTTGGGTGCCTTCGTTATAATACTGTTTGTATGTGGTACAAAAGACAGTTTACTATCCAACAAAATGCCCAGGTCTCGTATACACTCTACTTGATTGATTACTGTGTTGCCAATTTTGTATGTAGTTTGGATAGGAGTATGTTTGCGAGTGAACGACGTATGATAACACTTTTTAGCATTCAGAATCATATTGTTTTGAGTGCACCACTCGATCAATCTATCCAAATCGGCTTGTATAAGCTGGGAGTCTGTTGATGATCTAACAGGTCTAACGAATTTCAAATCGTCAGCAAACAGGTAAACTTCTGTGTTCAAAAAACGTTCGGTCACTGAGTTCATCAAAATTAAAAACAAAAGGGGCCCTAAATGTGACCCTTGAGGAACACCCGAGGTTACCTTAAACGGTTCAGACTGGCTCCCAAACATAACACTCGCGACGTGTTAAGTAAGATAACCAATCCAAAATAGGGCCACCAATACCACAACTACTTAATTTCGTCAAAAGTATTTCATGGTCAACTTTATCAAATGCCTTGCTAAAATCAGTATAGATAGCATCGACTTGAGAACCCTGATCGACATACTGGATAATGTAATTGGTGAAGGTAATTAAATTAGGAGTGGTTGACCTATTTCTAAGGAAACCATGTTGACGATCAGTAATTTGAAATTTTAGTAAATTGTAAACATAAGGGTAGATTAAAACTTCAAAAACTTATAAATAAAAATAGATAAAATGGATATTGGTCTGTAATTTCTAATGTTATTCTTAGTACCATCTTTGTAAATGGTAACAATTTTAGCCATTTTCCAATAGGTAGGAAGTATTCCAGTTTTAAGAGATTCATTGAAGATACAAGTAAGTGGAAACAACGGCGGTAATCCATCTGGGCCAGGACCTTTATTTAACTCAAGTCTCTTTAGCCTAGTGAGAATTAAATTATCCGACAGCATAATAGAGCTAAGCGAGGATGAAAATGAATGGACACCATCGCGTTTATGGTTACAAACTTGTGGATTTAGACTTTTACTATAAATAGATGAAAATTTTTTCGCAGAGTTCACTTATGCTTGTTTCATCTGCTCCAGTTTCATGGTCTAATTGCATACGGGATGGTATATTGCTACTATTTTTACGCTTATGCTTTATAAATGTCCAAAAATATTTAGGATTTGAGGTTATACTATGTTCAAGGCGTTTGTAATAACTATTATAGCACTGTTTCATTAATTTTTTTGTTCTTTGTTTTAGCAAGTCTAGGGCAATTTTATCCATCGGATTATTATATTTATTAACGCGTTGTCTAATTTCATTTTTTCTTTAATACTCCTTATAAGACCTTTAGAAAACCAAATTGGATATTTAATGCTTTTAGGTGTGGTGAGTGGTACATGTTTACTTATAGTAGCACGCAATACATCATAAAAACGAGTAACCATTTCATCAACATTCCTACATAATGCAAATATATTGAGCCAATCAACACTATCCAATTCATTTTTGATAGACTCATAGTTAGCTTTGTGTAAATTAGGTCTAGGTTGTAGTTGTAAATGATTGATGGAGTGGAAAATAATTTCAAATACAAGAGGTGGATGAAAAGGATCAATAGCGGTTAATGCCTTGTCGGCTTGACCAACACATACGTTACTTTCTGATGCGAATATTAAATCAAGCATTTTCAAGTTTTTGTTTTTAATTGAACTGCTTAAGATTATTTAGGGCCATAAACTCAGAGATCATATAAAAGTATTGGCATTGAGAGTCGTTTAAAATAGTAAATAGGTCATTATCATTTTGCAGCCACTCCAAATTAGGAAGGTTAAAATCACCAATTACCAATGAGTGATCAAAATCGGAAAGATTATTATTAATATTATCTACAAACTGTTCATAGTTCCTTGAATTAACGGAAAGTGGTATATAGACCGCACATATGCAAAGTTTTATAAGGTTTTTACCATTTCTGAGATGAACTATAATCCAAAGATCTTCTATTAGTCCAGTGCCTTCATTTCTATTAATCCTATGTGAGTCAAAATATCTATTGACGACAATCAATACCTGTCAAGTCTCTGTCTCGTCTATATACAGCATAATTATCGTTAAATAACTCTAAATCGTTAACGTTATTTTGTAGCCAAGTTTCCGTTATTACAACAATATCGTAACTATACATGTTACTATAAAATTCATTAATTTTTGTATTTAGGCCTCTACAGTTTTGGTAATAAAAATTTAAGGCAGCACATTTTGTGCAGGTATACATAAAAAACAAGATATGAATAAATGAGAAGAAATCTAATCGGTTAAGTATTGTAACGAGGATAAATTCTTAATAACAACAACGGGAGCTGACTCCGACTTTCTCACAAAAATGCGGCCACCTCTTACCCAAACGAACTTGTAGTTCTTTTCTTTGGCTTTAAGTCTGGTAGCCCGATGCAGATCTTTGTTACTTGGAGAGAGATGCTCAGTCACGAATACAGGTTTCTTATCACCTCCAATACCCAAGTGGCTAGAATTAAGTTTGTCCGATTGGTGGTTCTTGTTGAATTTTATGACGGAAGTAAAATCCATCACGAATTAGAGGGCTGCGTAACTTGACAATAATTGATCTAGGTCTGGTGGTGGCAGGATTAGCCGTAGCAATTCTAGTGCACATGTGAATATCTTCTTCTTTAAGGTCGTAGGAGACCATTTTTACAAGCTGCTTAGTCAGTAGGATCAGATTTTCTGATTTATGTTCAGGTACACATTGTAATTCTAAGTTCGAGGCACGAGAGTGCTGTTCTATTTGTGCCACACGATCAGATAATTCCCTATTAGCGATGGTCAAGTCTGTACATTCCTTCTGTAACCGATGACATAATTCTGACTTTTTGTTCAAATCAACCTTGATTTCCTCATATTGTGAGTTTATAAATTAGATAGAAGAAGTTTTATGCGAAAGCAAATCACTTTTTAAACATGCAATATCAGAAACAGTTTCTCGAAGTTCAGACGCAATCGTTTTCTCAATCAAGACGGTCAACTCCTTCGTTAAAATATTTTTTAGTTCTGACTGTATGATGTCCCTAATCTCATCGACAGTGGGGTAGAGAGAAGGGGCTTCATGTTCACTTGCGACTGGAGAAGTACCGACCCTGTTGCCTCGTGATCGCTGCGATATTCAATTAGGTGATGGTTGAGTGCTCTTAAGATTATGCCTTAATGGTGTTTCCGTATTGTCGCCCTTGGGTCTCTTGCTGATACAGTTTCGACAAATCCAAACTGGAGAGGGCTCACTAGAAGATTTCCTGGGTGGTAAATTAGCACAAAGCTCATGACATGTTTGTTTTCGCTTTTTATATCAAGCTTGCAACCCAAGCAAATTTTCGGCATATTAATATATTTTATAAGGTATATAAATACAAAAAAAAAACAACCTGTTGATAGCTCGCTACGGCGAGTCAGTGACGCAGTAAGTGCAGCGGTGGTTCGTAAAAGTATCGTAGCAAAGTGGGCGGGACTATTTGTGTTGTACTTTGGAAGCTCGTAGCACTGTCGAAAGTCGCAAATAATTAGCTCGGCAAAAATCGAAAACAATCGGGAAGTATCGCCTTTTTTGCGTACACACAACAGCTACGACGGGCACGAGTTGATCGTTTTAAGCACGCTTATGTGAGTTAGGTCAAGGTTGCGACCAGTAACTAAATATTTTAAAATGTTTTGCTTCACTGTACCGGACCGCGTAATTAAATTTTAAAAACGGCTTTCACTGTGTTAACAGTCGATTCACTGGCTTTAAAATGGTACTAAATTTGAAAGTAATGGTAAACTTTTGTTAGCAATTGCAAAATAAAAATGAAGAGAAATGACTAAACGGTGTTGTCGCAACGAGCGATCGATTTAATTGATGAAATTTAATCCAGGTCACGTCAAAAATTCAAAAAAGTTAAAACGTCTTCGAGTGCCGGGACAAACTTGTGTCTGAAGTCGAGTCTTTGTTGAACAAAATCTCGGATTGGGGGCGACTAAATCTAGTCCAGTTTAACCCCCAGAGGACACAAGTTTGCGCGTTAACCGCTAAAAAGAACCCCTTTGTCGTATCTCCTCAGTTTCAAGGCACTCCCCTTGTTGCCTCAGCCAGTATAGGAATCCTCAGTGTCGACATATCAAATGACGTGCAGTTTTGTGGTCACTTGGAAGAGAAGGCCAAGTTTGCCTCTAAAAAGCTTGGCGTGCTCAGCAGAGCGGGACAATATTTCATGCCGGCACACCGTGTGAAACTTTACAAGGCGCAGGTTCGGCCGCACATGGAATACTGTTCCCATCTCTGGGCTGGAGCTCCCCAGTACCAGCTCCTTCCACTTGACCACATCCAGTGCAGAGCGGCTCGAATCGTCGACGACCGAGTGCTTTCCAATCAACTCGATTCACTGGCACTGCGAAGAGATGTTGCATCTCTTTGCATTTTCTTTCGCATATACCACGAAGAGTGTTCTGAGAAATAGTTAGGATTAATCCCAGCCGCCAAATTTCGTGAACGCACTACGCTGCAAACGTCCCGATACCATCCACACCATTTGGATGCTTGGCGGTCCACCACTGTACGTTTCAAAAGGAGTTTCCTTCCGCGTACAACCTCTCTGTGGAATAGTTTACCACCGGCAATTTTTCCGGATCGATACGACCTGGGGACCTTCAAGAAAAGAGCTTACTCCTTTCTATAGGGCCGGCAACGCACCTGCAATTCCCCTGGTGTTGCGGTTGATCATGAGCGGCGGTAGTCACTTAACATCAGGTGAGCCGCATGCTCGTTTGCCCCTCTTCTATGAAAAAAAAAATATTATGGCGTTATATTTCGCTTAATACTATAGTATTATGTTTTATTTCTTCTTCGGTCTTTTTATTTGTTGATTTAAAAATCTTTGACCATGGTTTAGTCATGTAGCAAAAATTAATGAGAAAAGAGTGACAAAGTAAATTTATGTTGCAGAAAAGGACGACAGAGTTGGCAAGGCACACTCTAGACGTGTGGACCCTATTGACCATCTCCCAGTTCTGTTTTCCACTGTCGCCTCTTACGACACCCACGGAAGGAAATGGGGTAGTAGATATTTTAACATCGCCACTACACGGTATGGATTACAGATTTTCCAACTGCCCAATGAAATTGTTATTTGAAATTTTAGTGCTTACTTACCAGGTGCCCGGCTGTGCAGGAATATATTGTAGAGAAACCTGCATGTAGTCTCAGAAACAAAATTTAAAAAAATATCGAATATATGTGCCGTTACTCGCATTGAGGCCTCACGGCGGTTACTTGCTTGTCCTATAATCCTCCTTGTGTTTCACAAAACTTGTTTCAAGGACTAATTTTCTAGAAAGCAAATCTTTCTATAGGCTGTACATTTAGGTTTTTACTCTCATCTCATCTCACTCTTAGGCTAACATTTACAAGAGTGTTACATAATGAAGGTGTTGATGATAATACATTACATATGAAACAAATTTCATTACAGACTGCATATTTTTAGAGATTTTATTTAGCTGGTCAATTGTATCAGGGCTTAAATTTTCCCATTTTCTTAACCACCTGCAAAGATAAGGGTTGAGTGTATCTACTGTAATTTCCTTTGAAAAGACATCCATTGAAAAGTCGTCATTTGCCATGTTAATAAAACGTGGCGGTTCGCTCACATGTGCTTATCAGTACGAGGTATTTGCTAATAAAGAACAGAAATACGTTCAAAAATATTAGATTGAAAATTTATAAAACCACAATTAAAAAGAGCTGATGATCTTCAACCGCCTGAAAAGATTTGCTTTTTTTATAGGATAGGGTGACAAACGAGCACACAGTCCACCTGATGTTAAGTAGTTGCTGCGGCCCATAGACATCTACATCTATCCTCGATTACGAATCAAAATGCAGATGCGTTGTCACCCGCGAGGACTAAGATGGAATGCCTCGTTTCCAGTAAAAAGGGTCTCCGGTCTCTACACTCACCATACGAAACACAGCAGCGTTAAGCTACTATTTCAGGCTGGTATTCTGTGAGAGCGTGGTCCTTCCCCGGTCGAGCCAACCCACTCGTGCTACAACTATACTACTAATATAACTGCAGTATGTCTCTACTGCGTATAAAATGCTTGAATTATAGATAATAATACTTTCGATCAAGTCACCTTTCAAACAAAGAGACTAAATGTACATCGGTTAATCTGCTTGTGAGCTACGATACCAAAGTCAAATACACGGATACGCAAAAACTCAGATACACACGTACACAGATACACAGTTATACAGACGCACACGCTAACCATATAACGCCCCTCTTTTTCGTCGGGGGTTAATAAACAATATATTCGACAATTAAGACATTTAGCTTTTCGGCAGTATCACGATCCGGTGTACTAATTTTAATGAGCAGATAAGTTTTAGTAATCTCCAAGGAACCACGTTTACCATTCATATCTGTATATATCATCTTATGAGAATAATGGCGCGATCACTAGACATTTTGCAAAGTTAGCGTTTGGAATATCCGTTGATATTTATCATGATTCTAATTAAGATTAATATTAATTCTACTGGCTTATATATATTATAGATTTATACGTGGTAGAACATAGAACTACGTCGCACGAAACTTAATCAATTAAGTATGTTAACAGAGTCAATAATATTACTTCCTAGAAATTCCGACTAAGTTTATTAACGTATTAAAAGGCGCAGCGACGTACAAGAAATAATTTGATTTCTTACCTGAAGCTCCTTATTAATAAATAATTTTCTTTATAAGACAAAATATTTAAAGATTTTGAGCCTTTTGAGCGCCACGCCAAAAACTCACTACCGTGTCCTGTACGCCAAAGCGAAAAGTAAACGAAAAATACCTACGAAAAAAACAGTGCTGCCAAGAGTTGATATATCGATAACACAAAGTAACTGGTTTTTGTTGGTTTTTTATACAATAAATGAGTCTTTATAATCGTTATGTTTTATTTAATCTTGTGCTGTCTTCCACTCTTTTTATTAATGTACTTTGTACATAAATAAAAAACAAACAATAACAATAAAATAGTAGTAAACCACAACACTACTCTCCATCGTGATGACGTCACTGCCACGACTGGACGACAACGGCGTAGCTGACCTTTCTTTTTGAAACTTTCTTAGAGATGTAGCCGTGTCGCACGTTGTTTATCGATTTCAAAATCGATCTAACCAAAATATACAGATATCGATTCAAAATATTTTATGGCGAGGCGTAGGCCAAGTGAATCACAGAAGAAAAGTCACGCTCTTATGACAATGGGGGTTTCATATGATGCTGATGTTGCTAAATGATTTTGAGATTGAGAAAGAAAATCGCACAACACAAAATGAAAAATTGCTCTTCATTCCTTAAGTAAAAAAAACACATTTATTATTTGTAATTTTATATTATTAAAATAAAAAAGGTACATAATTATTCACTAATCAACAATTGTATATAGGTAATTATTCGCACTAGGAAAATCAGTCTTATAATATTAAAATCTTGGTCATGGAATAAAAAATCAGTAATTATTATAAAAATCAACAAATGTTACATAATTATAAAAAAATAAACAATTGTATATAATTATTCGCACTAGAAAAATCAGTCTTATGTATTAGTTTTATTGGTGTAAATAATCTATGGTCTTACTGACTTATTACAGAAAGCAACAAATGGTACATAATTATTCACTAATCAACAATTGTATATAATTATTTGCACTAGGTCTAGTCTTAAAATATTAAAATCTTGGTCTTTAACTCAATCAGTACTTAATATAGAAAACAACAATTAAAAATAATTAATAAATTATAGGGATTATATAATTTTTATATTATAATAGTCTTAAAATAATAAAAATCTTATGGATTTATAAAACATAAATGTTTAGCTGGCCAAAGCAAATTTTTAACGCCATGCTGTAGTTATATTATGGGAGAGTAGTTGTAGCACGAATGGGTCGGTTCAACCGGGTAAGAACCACGCTCTCACGAAATACCGGCGTCAAATAGTAGCTTAATGCTGCTGTGTTTTGTATGGTAAGTGTAGAGAACCGGAGACCCTCTTTACTGGAAACGAGGTATTCCATCTAAGTCCTCACGGGTGAGAGCGCATCTGCATTTTGATTCGTAATCGAGGATAGTAATTTATATTCTTAATTCACAAAATTAAACGCTACCAATAGACCTACTAGTCAAAACTTAATACCATTAATGAATAATTTTAATTTTTTTTAAACATACGTATTTTACTTTATAAATACGTATAATAAAAATATTTTAAAAATAATATTATTTCCTTATAAGAAGTATATAGTTCAAAATCCTAATTTATTAGTCATCGAAAAATAACATCCAAAGTCATTTATTAGAGTATGGTCAGAAGTGTTTTCTGTACGTTAAGTTATAGCGTTTCTATTTAACGTACAAAGTTTTTCTTTCTTTAAAATTGTTGATGCGTTTCCTTAATAATTGCTTACTATGACTGATAAACGATTTATAATATGTGGATGTTCGAAATTCAACTCCAAATTTCTCGCAGTGCTCAAGAAAGGTAGGATAAAGTTATTTCAGTTCTGCATGATCCGACGTTGGAAAATAATGATGAAATGCATGATATCCAAACGTGTATATAAGTGATTTAAAATGGTTCTCATCGTACTCAACTCTCTCAATAAAGTGTCCAGTTGATGAAGACCCCAGTCATAATACATGTCTCTGTAAAAATATAATATTTTGATTAAAAAAAAATACAATTCACGAGAAAACTTGTCATGAAGAAAAATGTATGTAATTATTATCATTGTAGATTGTATGTGTGAGAAAGCTTTTGATTATTGTAAGACGCGAAAGTGTTAGTAACAAAAAAAGAACGTCGCCGCCGAGAACAAAAGAGCAATTTAGTACTAAGTCGACACGCTATTTTAGATCTTAATGTTTTACCATTACATTGATTTTTAGTCTACTCACAATACTATTCGAAACGATTGTAATGCCGAAAGGTAGAAAGTCGATATACTATTTTGGACCTTAATGCTTTTTCATTAGGTTGATTTATGATTTATGGTCTACTAACGGTACCTACTTTTCGGAAGGATTATGGTGAAATATGGTTTAAGATATTTGGATTATATTTCGCTAAACAATATTACCATTAGCTTTTTGACAGAAAAAAATATCTACTAGTTGCAGTATAAAAGTAAACGAACATGATGAGTTATTCTAAACTCGAAAACAAAAACATAAAAAATGTGCTCACAAGGCGCCCGGGAAACAGTTTCATTTTGTATCGAACTTATTATATTTAAAATTAAACAAAATATTATAAAATAATAGATACGTAAAATAGGCAATACGCATGTTAGTAAAATAAGTTAATTTATTAGGAACTTAAGACACTTACCTCACTAAAACTTCAGGTAATGATTCAGATTCCGAAAATTCATCATCGTTCGACGCTTTCCAAAATCCGAATGAGTTCTGAGGAATCCTTCATGTTGCACTGCACTAATTTTCCCGCTAATCGCTTATGAAGTCATCAGCGTGTCGTCTATACTTGACCAGATGAACTGATTTTCGATGTCGCGCTAAGGATGCGCCAGAGTTGAGATATTAGATTTATTATGCGAAGATAATTTGATAATTTTTTTTATTCACGTAGCTAATTATAGTTTTATATTTCTAACCTTTTGTTTTATTTAAATATCAATAATAATAGAAAAAAAACACGTTTGAGCTTAATTTTTAATAGTTTTCAATAAATTTATGCCTAACGCATTACAACACTAGCGGTCAAACATACACGACTTTGGCGTGCTGGACATAGTATTTGCTTAGATAAATATCCATTTTTTTTAGTTCAATGTTTCCTAGTACTTGCGGCTCTAGGAGACTTGTTTTTTATACTCACATGTTGCTGGGTTATTCTTTTTTGAGGGGTGTAGAATTAAAATTCCAGTAATAATTTTCCAATGTCTATGTTTTATATTTTTGTGGGCCGGGTTTTTGTGAACTATAGACGTCGTTGGCGCTCAGGGCCCGCGGGTGCTGGTCACGTATAGACGACTTTAGCGCTCAAAAGGTTAAGTAGTGGCGGTGTCACTACCACGTATCGTCTCCCGTGGGTTTCGTAAGAGGCAACGGAGGGAACAAACCAAGAAAAAAACAAAAAATAGGCAATAGCGACTTTATAAAAACACTTGGAAAATGAATAAAACTATGGTTGCTAACCCGGCATCCTAGCGTGGCACATATGGCAAATGTCCACCTTATGAGGCAATTTATGGGAAGGACTATGTATTACATTGGATTTTGACAGGAGGTAATGAAAAAAAATAAGGAGTCGAACCAGTTTTTCGTTTAATTCATTTTATATTGCCGATGTTAATTGTTCCAGTTGCCATTCGGTAGCTGCAAAATAATTATAATGGCAGGAAATAAAAATAAGCTAAATACACGCAAAGTTTCCCAATTAATTGTTCGCGTACCCACAAGGGTAGGTGACTTTGTCTTAAAGGGAACGCTCTTGACTGCGGCCTTAGGTATCTCTTGACTAAGGTAAAAAACTTCGCAATAATTTCAATCAACCAATTGTAGTACAACTGGCACATTTTTCCCATTGAATCTAAATAACCGATGCAATTTTTATTGTCATGATATTAAAATTGTTAAGTTAATAACTGACGAAAATATGATTTAATATTTTTTAAGAAATACAAAAGCTTGAGGTCTTTTTAGTGAGTAGTACTCAGGACAAACAAATTGAGAAACATTGTTCTAGAGTGTTGCAACGGATAAAATATTTTAGAGGAGAATATCTTTTTACATTTCTAAATTTTATTTACATGGAAATATTGAAAGTATTGTTTACCAAAAAATAAATAAACGTATATGATACTTGATATGAGAAGATTAAAAAGTGGGAATTAATTTCTTTTAACAAAATTTATGTAGGGTTTCATTTGTTACTTGTGGTGGCAACGTAAGAGAATCCACTAGCTCATATCATTCTGCAGGAGACGTCAGATGCGACAAAGCGAAATTGAAACAGCAGATGGGTAGCAGCATCTTATCATAAAAAGCATCCTCTTTGTTTTTTTTATAGAATAAGGGAGGCAAACGAGCACACAGCCCACCTGATGGTAAGTTGATGCCTTGGCCTATAGACGTCTACATTTATCCTCGATTGAGAACAAAATGCAGATTTATTATGGCTGAATACTAAGATTGAAAGCCCCCATGTAGTTAAAAAGAGATCTTTGCTTTTCTACATTTACCATACGAAAAACAGCAGAATCAGTTTGCTATTTTGCGCTGGTATTAGACGCTGTTTTTTTCCCGACATACATGCTACAAGTATGATATTGTCGCAGCGTAGCTCTAGCACGTATGAATCCAGTTTATCTTAATTGAACCTTCTTAAGAAAAAAGGATTAAATTCCCATAGGTGTCGTAACCCATTGGAATTTAATCTCTTTGTTACTTTACAAGTAAAATACTATATCTCACTGGTAGGTAAAAGTCTCATAACATTTCAGACAGGGTGTTGTTGGGTGCCGAAAGTTTTATTTTTTTTGTTTAATTACCTTTTTATGGAAAAAGGATAACAAGCGAGCACACAGTCCATCTGATGATAAGTGAATGCTGTAGTGGAGTATTAAAATGCGAATGTGTTGCCACTCCTGAAGATTAAGATAGAATACCTCGTTACCAGTAAAAATGATCTCCAGTTTTCTACACTCTCCGTACAAAATACACTAGCATGGTACTGCTATTTTACGCTGATATTCTGTAAAAGCGTGGTCCTACCCTGGTCGAGCAAACCGGTGCCGACTCCGGAGCTCATGTCTTCAGCACAATAAGAGAAACACCATCAGGTTTACTCGATTTATTGACGTCCAGGGAGAGGAGGGCTCTGCTCAACGAGCGTTGGGTATATAGCACATCCTGCGTGGAGCACTCACACTACGGGATGGTCGCACACAGCCTCTGAGACCACAAAGACGAGATCGCGCTCTTCCTTCGCAAACACGATGTATACGTTATGTTAATACAAGAGACCCTTCTGAAACCTAGCCATAGCGATTCCAAGATTACAAACTACACCTTAGTTAGAAATTATTTCTTGACCAGCCTTTGGGGCGGCACCGTGATCAACTACAAAAGGTCCTTGCACTGCATACCAATAGACGCTTCCTCGTCAACCAACACAATAGAAGTTTCTACATGTAAGGTAGCTCTATCTGGCCATCTGCCACTTATCATTGTTTCAGCGTACCAACCGTCGTTGAAGCATATAATAGAGTGAGAGAGAATGAGATATTTTAAAACTACTCAACCTTAGTCCCAGTGTCATAATAGGTGGAGACCTTAACAGTAAGCATTCCTCATGGAACTTGTTTACAAACTATTCTAATAGAGTGAGTAGAGTAAGAGGAACCCAAAATCATGGAGGCATAGTTTCTAGACAAGGGAAAATGAATAATATAAAATCGCCTCCTTTAACACGTCTTTGCAAACAGGCTCTTCCTGACGAGCAGTTCAGTATCAGACCCGAATATACTCGTGCACCAATCAGATTTATCGCCTTACGGAATACATCCTGGAGGGCTTCTCCCACCCAGTAGGTAACCGTTGAATCCTTAACACCGGCGCCCTCTACATCGATGTCGCAGAAGCGTTTGACAAAGTCTGGCACGACGGCTTGCTTTAAAGGTTGTATAAACTTAACCTACCCGATAGGCTCACTCACATCATCAGAACCTTCCTTGCCAAGCAATATTTCCATTATCGAATAGATGGAACTCGCTTCTTGAAGCACTTCCTCAGGGCTGGAGTCCCTCAGGACTTCGCCCTCTCCTCACTCCTCTTTACACTCTATATCAGTGACATCCCGAACAACCCAGTGGTCAACACTGCTCTCTCAACAAGAAATATTTCACACAGATGCTCCAAAGAGCCGCCAATTGCTTAGGCGAATGGTTTGGCTTATGTAGAATCGAAGTGAATTCTGAAAAAAAGTGTAGCAATATACTTCAAAGGAATCCCTCCCTCAAACGTTGGAACCTAAATCTGGAAAACTCCTTTGGCACCATTACCCTATTCGGACACCAGATCCCATGGGAAATAACGGCAAAATACTTCAGGGTTACATTCGACCACGGTATGACCTTCACGAAATATGCGCACTGTACGTAACCACCCTAAATTCGCCACCAGTCACCTTCACCCGCTAGTTAACAGCAAGAGCAAACTTCCCTAAGACACAAGCTCCACCTCTACAAAGCTTGTGTAAGACCTATCATGTCCTAAACTAACGTAGCTTTCGTGCATATGCCTCATAGACATTTGTACAACCTTCAAATCGCCCAAAATAGATTTAGTTTAATTTTTTAATCCGAAATTTCGAGTACACACAAGCATTAATTTTAACACAGCATTAATTAGTACGGGAGGAACTGTTTGATATCCCAATGTCGTATTTACCCCGGCTACTTTTAGATTTTTAATATTTTTTCTTGTTTAATTGCGACGATGAGACAAAAATTAATCTTCAAAAGCTGAAGATAGCCGAGCTAACTATGAGATCGGTAAAATTTGTTAATTCAAGAATCTATTTGTCCCCTTCCACATACATTACAGTTTAAATTTTCAATAACATTACAGTTTAAAATGTACAGCTTTTAATTAAATCTATTTAAAAAAAATTACAGGTGTTTTTAGGGCTAACATCCGGTCTCAACAATCTTCATGTAGCATATTATTTAGTTATCATCGAAGTTCGCGTGCTTCAAAATTGATTAAAACTTTGAACCAGAAAAACATACAAAAAAGCAACTGTAATGAAATCTTGTTAAAACTTAAACAACACGTATTGATCATGGCTGTACTATTACTAGATTAAGCGAAAATATCAGATCATAGTCATGAAATCAATCTATTCTATTGTCATCATTCTTCAATACTTCATCTTAATTTCAAGTTATTCAGAAGTGAGGAAGTGAATGAAAACTGAATTACAAAATGCCATTACATTTATACATAAATACAGCAGAAAAAACTACACGATGATTTGCACTGTTTGCTACTTTTCTACTCTTGGAAATGAATTCTGTCGATAGTTTACATAAACTTTTCCAATAATAGACGTGCTTCTGAAGTGAATGACTCGCTAACTATTTTTACTCAATAATAACTTTACAATATACAGCGTTTATGAAGTTATTACGGCGATTTTATAAAATTGTAAACGTTCCGTACGGTTTCCGTAAAGTATTTTCCTAGGAATGTTTCTATTCCATTAAAACCTATGAAATTCTACTACTGCCTCCCTCTTAGAGGTCTCTTAGCAGTATATTTCGTTCGTAGCTCTCATTCTTGGCAGGTGGTTTGTAAACAGCTGTTTTTTTATTGTTGTTATTAGAAAGACGCTTCTGTCCATCTCATAGTTTGTATTGCCCTACTTTATTTTATGTGATTGACATAAGACTTGTCGCAAAGTAATAAGCGATTGACAATGGAGAAATTACGGTTTTACCGACGTTTTTCTTATTACATTGTAATGTTTTTGTGAAGGCGACTTGTTTGTAAAACAATATTTATTTAAATGCGAAGTAAAATATAAATAAATCATAAAGCATACTTATTTTATAAACAAATATGTTATCTGTTGGCCACGCAATTGTCCGTTGAATAAAAAGACGTGTTGTTGAAGGGCGCGCCTTGTTCTCTCTTACTCTCACCCACTAGTTCACATGCGACAAGATAAGACTAACACGACATAAAATTTTAAGTAGTACGAGTCAAAATGTTGAGCCGCTCTTACATTATCTCATCATATATAGAACAAATGTAGCGCCTCTTGTAGGTCCTACTCAACACTACCACGAACTGATCATCTGCAGACGGGAGACTCCCTTTTCCTTCCTCGATTTGGAGGTGTCTATGACATTGAAAATATTAATAAATTTAAAAAAAGAATTTAAAACATTTTTCATGGAGAAATGCTACTAATAAATGATGGGGCACAAGGTATGTGTAATAAATGATGGGGCACAAGTTATAAATGATGGGGAAAGGTATGTGTAATGAGTGGGCGGTATGTGTATAATGATGGGGTTTTGGTAATTATGGGGCACATGTATCCACGACCTTTTCTGCCACCAGAGCGGTGCCACATTGCAATGAGATGGAATATTTGATTTCATAGCAGGGAAGATATTTTTCTAGGAAAATGTAAAGGTTAATGTTGCTTTCTGTATAATAAGTTATATTTAGATTATAAATGAATAAAACAAGCTATGGATAACTATAACCATAATAAGAAAAAAATTAAAAAGTACAAAAAATTAAAGATCAAATTTTTGAGGCATTGTTTTGTGTATTGATATAATTCTCTAGAAATGATAATATTATTTAAAACCATATTTATTATATTTATACGTGGTAGAGCCATGCTGCAGTTATAGTTGTAGCACGAATGGGTCTGCTCGACCGGGGAAGGACCACGGTTTCACACTAATACTAGCGCAAAATAGTAGTTTTATACTGCTGTGTTTCGTATGGTGAGTGTAGAGAACCGGATACCCTTTTTACTGGAAAAGAGGTATTCCGACTCTCATTAGTTTCCTCACGGGTGACAACGCATCTGCATTTAATCGAGGATAGATGTAGACGTCCTATGGGCCAAAGCAACCACTTACCATCAGGTGGACTGTGTGCTCGTTTGCCACTCTGCTATAAAAAAAACTAATTTTTCTCCTTTTAAAAATTATTAAAAGAAACTTTTAGCTTCAATACATCCATCTACCACAGGCTGTACAAATCCATTGCTGAACATAGGCCTCCCCTATAGATTGCCTCACCCCCCCTAGATTATATCATAGCTGCCACGCTTAGCAGACGGGCTCACAACCACAGTTTTTTATAATTTTAAATAGTTATCAGAAATGCTGCCTATCATCTGTTTAAATCTCCCTCAATTGAAACTGACAGTTTCAGTAGCCCTTAAGTTATTCAGTTTTCCATTATGAAAAAGTATTTTGATAACACAATTACGACTACAAATATACATTTCCCGAGCAATATTCGTCTACCTCAAGAATACAAAATGTTGTTCCTTTGAATTTTTCCTTATCGTGTAACATTTGAATTTTCCGACGTGAAATATCTGGTTCATTATGAAATACGATATTATTTTTTCTTTGTAAAACATTTTATTATCATCATCATTTATAATAATAAAAGTTTATTATTAAGGTATCAAACCACATATGTTAAGTACAATTTGCGTCAAAGACAATGAATTAGTGTATTATACACACACAAAATTACAAATTAAACTCTATTTGAGTTAAAATACAGTACTTTAAAAAAAATCTTCACCTATAGCGTCTGATGCATACCCTGCCAGTGTTTATAAAGTATATTGTCAGGAAACACCTGAGCAACGACCTTAACTAATCCATTTGTTGAGTTACGTACAGTTTCCCAGAAACTGGCCGTTCTACAACGTAACACTGCGTAAAAGTCTGGGACGGCAGCCTCTGCGAACATTGTGGACGCACTGCAGTACCGTGGATGTTTCAAAAAAATACGAAAAGCATCATTATTCTGTACTCTGAGGATGTTATAGGGTTTTTTGGTGTAATTTATCCAAAGTTGCCCGGTGTAAAAGCTAATACAATAGGCTTTAAATAGAGTAATCCTAACATCCTCAGAATACGAGGCAAAGCGACGCGCCAGCATGTTACAACGTATAGTTAGAGCTCTACGTTCACGTTTAGTATCCAAGTCGTCGCTCAGGTTCTCCGACAACATATGACCCAAGTACCTGAAATTCTTCACAGTCCGAACCCGTACACCATTTATGCTTACTGGTGGTACTCTCCCCGGACCCTTTCCAGCACGAAAGTCTAGCATTTCAATCTTAAACTCATTGTATTTTAATCCATGCTGACGAACATAATTTTCGCAGATGAATATAAGCTAAGACCGTTGATCGATGGGCTAAAGAGCACCATATCATCTGCGTAGCTAAGGTTATTAAACGCTACACCATTAATGTGACATCCAATTTTGGTACTCCTAAGCTCTTCGATCAAGCCGTTAACATAAAGATTGAAAAGGTCCGGAGAGGTCAGCCCTCCCTGACGTACCCCACATTCTATTTTATAGCCACTAGAAGTTGTGTCGTCCCACCTAACTTTATTTGTCTGGTTCTCGTACCAGTATCTCAGCAAACCCAGAACAGTGCCAGGTACAGTGGACTCTGTTTCTCATAATATATTATAATTAACAAGGTCAAATGCAGAGTGCAGAAAGCAGGCGTAAACCGATGTACTACGTCTTTTATAATAGTTTACAACGTGCTTAACGAAGATTGCAGAGTCGGCAGAAACACCGACACGAAAACCAAACTGAGCATCACTTATCCTAATATTTTTCACAAGTTCGGGTTGTAGAAGTCTTTCAAGCACTTTACCAACTATTGTGCCCAGAGAGATAGGGCGGTAATTGGAGATATTAGAGAGGTCACCGGTTTTGTTCTTAACGACTGGTACAACAATCGTCTGTAACATTTTATCATTTGAGTTTTTAATTTTAGTTTTTCTTTATTACAGTTTTTTTTAATATTGTGTATATTTTATTAGATCTTAATAAATTATTTTTGTTATTTATATTTTATTATTAAAAATATTTTTTTAGCTTAAAAGTCATAGATACGAGTCAAATTGAAATTACTGGAAAGATTTTGTGACCTCGATTAAATTTAAGTACGTGGGTCAATCAAAGTTTTGTTTAACTAAAAAAAAGTTCTATAGGAAGTTTTATTACTAATCTTTTCAAAGAATTATCCACTAGCATCTATACGAAGTTTCATAGGTTTGAACTTTTGGAACACTTTTTTCAGTTTGCCCCCGACATCTCTTCCATGGTCAGGCACGTATCAAATAAAAATTAAATTTTTGGTTTTTACATATTTCTGTTCAATAAAATTTAAAATTACAAACTTGTCGTGTTGAAAATTGTAGAACTGAAACAAATTAGAGATCAAAATCTACCATGCGCTTCTCGATCGCTCCACTTTGGTAGGCGTTGGTTCGTTTTGAAAAAATCACACCGTTGACTTACGCTTCTTTTCTGAATCTAAAGTTTATCGCCTATAATAATGTAGTTAAAGTTACTCCCACTGCTGGACACAGGTTTCCTCTCATTTGTGAGATAGTAATTTAGAGCAAGGAAATTTTCACCGCGCTCCCCCAGCGCGTGTAAGCGAACTTCACATGTCTTCGACAAAAATTTTTATTATTTTTCAGAATGCTGGTTTCCTTACAATGTTTTTCTTTACCGCCGAGTACGTGGTAAATCAGCACTTAAAATTTCAATTAACAATTTCATTGATGTCGGTGGAGTCGAACCCAGGTTGCTCGAGTACTGTGAAATTTATATATTGCTTAGCGACTGAGCTACCACGGCACTAATAATGTAGTAAACATGTGAAAACGTATCTGCCTCAAATTTAGTAATCATGTCACGGCAACACTCCGCACGGGCTTGCTTCTGAGCTAAAATCAAAGATGAGGTTTCAGCACTCAACGCAAAACTAACCTCCTCACGCGAAGGTATTCGTATGAAATTTCGTAAACCCTTCCTGATCTAACCCGCAATATGTAGTTAATCTCATCATACGTGATGCGGTATGTATGCGTATTTTATGGTGTTGTTTTATATAAAAGCTTTATACATAAGGCTATTGTTAGCATCAAATTTAATTTCTTTTGTTTTTCCAGCAGTATTAAATCTTTAATTAGTTTTCAAACTTCTGCTTATTATAACAAACAATACAGACTTTTAACTACTAAGAATTCTAGCAAGTCTTTTTACATCTTTATAAATCATTAGTCATTAGACTCACTTCATTCAGCCTACTTTTTGATAAAGTTATTATTGAGGTTTGAAATAGCTAAATAAGTAGTATTGAAACGGTTTCAAAATCAGTATAGTTCATTTTTACATACCGAATTCGCTATTTTGTATCCATTAATATTTTCACTGTCTAGCACATTTCCTTCCAAAGCAAGTATTAAAGGTTTTTTACTTTTTTCTTTATCTCTCAAAGTTAGTCGGCCGTGCTGAAATTTCTTATACCACGGTTTCCTTTCCATAAACGCCATTAGTAGTCTATCAAACGATTCGCCCGGTTTGAAGAGACAGTTGAAATCGTAAAAAATCATCACGCGATAATGTCAGCCGTTTTTCAATGAAACACGATATTTCAATTTAAATCGTATACATTTTTGGATGTATCTTTGAAATTAGAACAAGCTTAATTTTACTTGTAAATAATGGTATTTTCTAAATAAATTGTAACTGGCCTGTATACGAGTAAATATTTTATAATTTAAGTAATGTTCTCATTCGTACTCAATATTTTTAAATATAATAAAATGATTACAAAAAAAATTCACAAAACTGTCGTACCTAGTACAAGGCAGATATAATATTATATATCAGATGTTAAAACTAATCATAAAAAATTTTATAAAAAATAAACTTAAAGTGTGAAATGGCAGACCATAAATAAATCGAATATGCACAACTAACTTTATCCTGGTAATGTGTAGTTTTGACTATAATTTATCAAATACAAAAAACGATTCAAGTCATGTTACTTCTTTTATTAATTTTCTTATGGATCGACGTTTTTTGCCGAAAAATTGCGTGAAAAGTTTAGACGCCTTAGGATGATTATATTAACCTACATTGAAAACTAAATTTAGCTAATTTTAAGCTACTATTTACAATAACATAATCATCAACGGGATATTATATACTCGTATTCCTCTCTATGGGAAGGCCTGGCGCTGCTTGCGTCTGTTTCTAATATTTACGGAATACTTATATTGAAGTGAAAACTACCTAAGAATCGTTGCAATTGCGACGCTCGGTGAAACAAAAAAGCGACTATTAAAAGAGACTGTTGGTTCGTGAGATATCGAAGGAGAAAGAATTTGAAAAAAAAAACTATTTTTTTGACATAACTTCGAGATTTCGCAACTGAGCAAGTTTGTGCTTCTTACATTAATTGAAGAACGTCATAATTTTGTGGAATTTGGAGCGCTTTACAGTTGAAATTAGCGGAAAGTTCCAGGGATGGCCTGCAGGGTCAACCAATTTTTTAAATCTATTCTGTAAACTAAGAACAGCATTGGATTTTTATGAGTAATCAACAACTTGCGCTTTACTTACAAAGTAATATTTCTTCGCAAACAACAGAAATAAATGGCCTTTTACCGCCAACTGCCATGATATTGCGATCACGTAGGCCTACTCTAGGCTGAGCTTTATTAACTTTCCTCATTTTCAAACTTACTCGGCGTATATTAGCATTAAAAAAGTATTAAGAAAAGTTATGTCAGTCTTAATATTTTTTGTTTCGAGGAAATGTTGACCACTGTAGTTAACTTTAAATCGTTTGTTAAAGTTTGTGCATACTTTAACCCCTGAAACCGCAATCTGACACAATCAGAAGAGATCAGGTGTAGAACAAACAGCTTTACATGCATTCCGACGCACGGGCTAAAACATCGCCAACTTCCTGACTTAATCATTGATTTTGGTCCAACCCGGTGTTGAACCCGAGAGCTTGTAATCAGCAGTCGCGCTTATGATCCCTATACCAACAAGACTACCTCTAACCTTATAGGGAAAAGCTCTAGTTACTGTGGCCGTGGTAGGAAAATGGGAGATCTCCCACCGGGCAAGGTGTTCTGCCCGGGGAGCGGCCAACACTCCGAGTGATAGTTCGGAGATGTTCTATATATACTGTTATGATTCGGAATGTTGATAGCGTGATTTAGGCTTCGGTGTGTTTCGCTTGTGGCGCGACGACAGCGCCGCTACACCACCCCCCTGCTCAGACCGGAGGTCGATAGTGCAGTCTCGTTGTTGACGAATGTGCAAGTGCCAGGAGATTGCCTTGTAGTCTGCGGTGAGTCGAGAAGAAGGCAAGTAATCTGCGAGAGTGCCGTGAAGCAGAGGCGAGCAGTAAGGCTCAGAGCCTTGCTGAACACTGTAGCGCAGAGTGTAGCTTGAAGGAACAGGAAGCATTATTATTCCAGTGCTGCGATGAACCTTGTGAAGCTAGATGGCTTGCAGGATATGAAAACTGCAGGCTATATCTCCTCGGGAGCGAATGGGCGGGGTATTCTGTGACGATCATGAAGCTTGAAGTTTTCGAAGGTTGTTGGTTGCGTTTTTAGATCACGTCGGGGTCACCACTGTGGCCGTGGAAGGAAAAGGGGGATCTCCCGCCGGGCAAGGTGTTCTGCCCGGGGAGCGGTTCACACTCCGAGTGATAGTTCGGAGATGTTCTATTTATACTGTTTATGATTCGGAATGTTGAAAGCGTGATTTAGGCTTCGGTGTATTTCGCTTGTGGTGCTGCGACGACAGCGCCGCTACAGTTACCAACGGCAAAAGTTATTTATAAATGCAACTGCATTTCTTCTACACACTTTGGTTCAGCAGTTGCCTAATGCCACCTGATGAAGTCCGTAAAAACTTCTAAGACTAAAATGAATGTAGCACGAATGAGACTGCTCGGCCGGGAAAAATCTACGCTCTCACAGAAAACCAGCGTAAAATAACAGTTTGTGTGTTTCATATAGTGAGTGTAGGGTACCGGAGACACTTGTTACCGGAAAGGAAGTATTCCATCTAAGTCCACAGGGGTGATAACGCATCTGCATTTTGATTTTTAATCGAGGATAGATGATTTAGCATCCAGTAAACATCAACTGACTGTATGCTCGTTTGTTACCCTTATTTTGTAAAATAACGGTATAAGTAATCCTGTATACGGCAAAAGCCTATATACTGTAACAAACTGTAGTATCAACACTGTTTCACAGCAGTAAAAGTTTGGAACTTATAATAAAAGTATATTTGGTAGAAACGGACTCCTAAAACTTTTTAATTACATGTGAAGGCTTACAAAACTTCCTATTAACTTAATGTATAGCAGGCATCCAGGTGACCTACTTTCACAGCACGTAAGCATGATGCTATATTAAAGATTTATGCAACGGAAAATTCAATAATAAGGCTATAATATGTGAGCTACTAGCGGAAACCTTATGTTGTAAATAATCTACACTAATATACTGTAGGATGTACAGTGGGGGCGAGTTATGTTTAAATATTTATTCCGAATTTTTTTAACAAATTGTATTGATGAAAAGAACATGATTATTCATTACTCCAACTTACTTTTACAAAAAAGATAGAAACCGAAAGTGTTGAAAAATGGATTGAAGCAACAAAAGATCACAGATAGCGCCGCGCGCGCTGATATTCTGTAAGAACCACATAAGTCGACTCGCGAGCAGTCGCTGCACATAATTAAAGTACCTGGATGACCGAGCTTTGCTTTGTTTTTGTTTTTTTGAAATTACATTTAGATACAAATTACATACTGATGAAACATGAATAATATTTTTTATCTTATTGAGATAATAAAAAAACTGAACTGGTTATTTGAATAAAAAATCATGAGTGCAATTAGTTTAATTGAAATGTTCGTATTTTTAATAAATACTAAAAAAAGGGCTTGAAATATTAGATTTTCTCACAAAAGAAGGGAACTTGAAAAAAAAGGAAAAAAGTCGAACCGAAGACAGGACGCGAACCAAGGCATTACGATTTTGCGACCGCTCGATATCCACTTGTGCTATTACTGTCATTAACACATTGTCGAAATTTACCTTCTTATACTGTAGCAGTTTTTTATTGCCCGAAAATGCGGACAAAAGGACATTTTCTAAAACTAAATCCTAGCTAGATCGATTTATTGCCCCCAAAACTCCCTGAACACTAAATTTTACGAAAAGTTGGAGCCGTTTCCGAGATCCCGATTATATATATACAAGAATTGCTCGTTTAAAGGTATAGGATAGGATAGGATAAATAACTAACGCAATTAATTCCCTTCCGTCAATCCTCCTAATTTAAACCTAATTATCATTACATCCTACCACAGATTAGATTATAGTTACTACACTTGACAGGAAGGTTGACAGCTGTAGTTTATTTATTATTTTGAGTTTTCCTCTGTAGCCTCTTACGACACCCAGGGAATGATTTGAGTGGAGCACTTCTTACTACGAAACTACACTATTTCAGTTTAAATAAAACACTTACACTCTAATCGTATATATGACTTGATTAATCTCCGCCTAATTATCTGACTTTCAATAGAATCCTCGTTAATGAAATACTTGTATGACGTATAGCATCTGTCACTGTATAGCAATATTTCTGACAACTTGACGCTACGGGATATATTAAACGTGCTGAAGGTTAAATCAATCACTGGTAAACCAGGGTGATTATCAAATCAGATGATAATTCAAGTATTTATCTCTGCATATATATTAACCGACTACTTCCTAACCTGACTGTGGGGAAACCTGAAAAGTTTTTATATTTTTTGATGGTACCTATGTTTGTAGATATATTTTAGTAATTGTTCTACAAATGGAGCGACTCAACTGAGTCGACCCATTCGTCAACAAGAGTGGGACAATGCTTTCATATAGTATCAGCAGCTTAATTCTACTGTGTGAATGTGTTTCGGTGAGAACCGCAGACCTTTTTTAATGGGAAAGAGGTATTCCATTTTAGTCCTCAGGGGTAACAACACATCTGCATTTTGATTTATAATCGATGATAAATGTAGGCGTCTACGGGCCACAGCATCCACTTACCATAAGGTAGTCTGTGTGCTCGCTTGTCACCCATATTCTATAAATAGATAACTGTTTTATAACAAGTTATTAACACAAAATGTTCTAGAACTGTTTCTGTGAATGAAATATTCCGTTAAACTGGTCAAATAACCAACGCGTACGATTGCATTCACGTACAATACAATTCCAGTCTTAGCAATTTTGCAGTGAGAACGACACGATGAATATTTTGTAGAATGGATGCGCGAAATATCCATTGAATTGAAGCTTTTATGAACGAATTTTTAAAACGGAAATTTTTGATTTTCCAAATCAAACTACAAAAGTCAGTTCATTCGATTCTCTGTCAATCTTTCTCCTTCCTCTACTTTGCACTCTTCCTCCTTTTAAAAAAATCTTTTACTGTCACAACTGTGACTTTTTAGAACCCTTTACCATTGACGAATACATCTTAATCTTTTCACTCTTTAAATAAATTAATTTTCCTTTTTCGTATTCTTTTCATTTAAATACTTTTTCGTATTATATATCATTTGGAGATATTTATATTATATGTATTTTCATAATTTTTTTGTAGACCCCCTCTATTTTAAATATTGTTTGCATCAGTCCTCTGGGTAAACGTTGTCTGGAAGAAACCAGTTTCAGAATGATAAGATTGCCTGTTTTAAATATTAATTAGTGTTGGCATCAGTCCTCTGGGTAAACGTTGTCCTGAAGAGATCAGTTTCAGAATGATATGATTGCCTGTTTTACATATTAATTAGTGTTTGCATCAGTCCTCTGGGTAAACGTTGTCCTGAAGAGATCAGTTTCAGAATGATAAGATTGCCTGTTTTACATATTAATTAGTGTTTGCATCAGTCCTCTGGGTAAACGTTGTCCTGAAGAGATCAGTTTCAGAATGATATGATTGCCTGTTTTACATATTAATTAGTGTTTGCATCAGTCCTCTGGGTAAACGTTGTCCTGAAGAGATCAGTTTCAGAATGATATGATTGCCTGTTTTACATATTAATTAGTGTTTGCATCAGTCCTCTGGGTAAACGTTGTCCTGAAGAGATCAGTTTCAGAATGATATGATTGCCTGTTTTACATATTAATTAGTGTTTGCATCAGTCCTCTGGGTAAACGTTGTCCTGAAGAGATCAGTTTCAGAATGATAAGATTGCCTGTTTTACATATTAATTAGTGTTTGCATCAGTTCTCTGGGTAAACGTTGTCCTGAAGAGATCAGTTTCAGAATGATATGATTGCCTGTTTTACATATTAATTAGTGTTTGCATCAGTCCTCTGGGTAAACGTTGTCCTGAAGAGATCAGTTTCAGAATGATAAGATTGCCTGTTTTACATATTAATTAGTGTTTGCATCAGTCCTCTGGGTAAACGTTGTCCTGAAGAGATCAGTTTCAGAATGATAAGATTGCCTGTTTTACATATTAATTAGTGTTTGCATCAGTCCTCTGGGTAAACGTTGTCCTGAAGAGTTCAGTTTCAGAATGATAAGATTGCCTGTTTTACATATTAATTAGTGTTTGCATCAGTCCTCTGGGTAAACGTTGTCCTGAAGAGATCAGTTTCAGAATGATATGATTGCCTGTTTTACATATTAATTAGTGTTTTCATCAGTCCTCTGGGTAAACGTTGTCCTGAAGAGATCAGTTTCAGAATGATAAGATTGCCTGTTTTACATATTAATTAGTGTTTGCATCAGTTCTCTGGGTAAACGTTGTCCTGAAGAGATCAGTTTCAGAATGATATGATTGCCTGTTTTACATATTAATTAGTGTTTGCATCAGTCCTCTGGGTAAACGTTGTCCTGAAGAGATCAGTTTCAGAATGATAAGATTGCCTGTTTTACATATTAATTAGTGTTTGCATCAGTCCTCTGGGTAAACGTTGTCCTGAAGAGATCAGTTTCAGAATGATAAGATTGCCTGTTTTACATATTAATTAGTGTTTGCATCAGTCCTCTGGGTAAACGTTGTCCTGAAGAGTTCAGTTTCAGAATGATAAGATTGCCTGTTTTACATATTAATTAGTGTTTGCATCAGTCCTCTGGGTAAACGTTGTCCTGAAGAGATCAGTTTCAGAATGATATGATTGCCTGTTTTACATATTAATTAGTGTTTTCATCAGTCCTCTGGGTAAACGTTGTCCTGAAGAGATCAGTTTCAGAATGATAAGATTGCCTGTTTTACATATTAATTAATGTTTGCATCAGTCCTCTGGGTAAACGTTGTCCTGAAGAGATCAGTTTCAGAATGATAAGATTGCCTGTTTTACATATTAATTAGTGTTTGCATCAGTCCTCTGTGTAAACGTTGTCCTGAAGAGATCAGTTTCAGAATGATAAGATTGCCTGTTTTACATATTAATTAGTGTTTGCATCAGTCCTCTGGGTAAACGTTGTCCTGAAGAGATCAGTTTCAGAATGATAAGATTGCCTGTTTTACATATTAATTAGTGTTTGCATCAGTCCTCTGGGTAAACGTTGTCCTGAAGAGATCAGTTTCAGAATGATAAGATTGCCTGTTTTACATATTAATTAGTGTTTGCATCAGTCCTCTGGGTAAACGTTGTCCTGAAAGAGATCAGTTTCAGAATGATAAGATTGCCTGTTTTACATATTAATTAGTGTTTGCATCAGTCCTCTGGGTAAACGTTGTCCTGAAGAGATCAGTTTCAGAATGATAAGATTGCCTGTTTTACATATTAATTAGTGTTTGCATCAGTCCTCTGGGTAAACGTTGTCCTGAAGAGATCAGTTTCAGAATGATAAGATTGCCTGTTTTACATATTAATTAGTGTTTGCATCAGTCCTCTGGGTAAACGTTGTCCTGAAGAGATCAGTTTCAGAATGATAAGATTGCCTGTTTTACATATTAATTAATGTTTGCATCAGTCCTCTGTGTAAACGTTGTCCTGAAGAGATCAGTTTCAGAATGATAAGATTGCCTGTTTTACATATTAATTAGTGTTTGCATCAGTCCTCTGGGTAAACGTTGTCCTGAAGAGATCAGTTTCAGAATGATAAGATTGCCTGTTTTACATATTAATTAGTGTTTGCATCAGTCCTCTGGGTAAACGTTGTCCTGAAGAGATCAGTTTCAGAATGATAAGATTGCCTGTTTTACATATTAATTAGTGTTTGCATCAGTCCTCTGTGTAAACGTTGTCCTGAAGAGATCAGTTTCAGAATGATAAGATTGCCTGTTTTACATATTAATTAGTGTTTGCATCAGTCCTCTGTGTAAACGTTTTCCTGAAGAGATCAGTTTCAGAATGATAAGATTGCCTATTTTACATATTAATTAGTGTTTGCATCAGTCCTCTGTGTAAACGTTGTCCTGAAGAGATCAGTTTCAGAATGATAAGATTGCCTGTTTTACATATTAATTAGTGTTTGCATCAGTCCTCTGTGTAAACGTTGTCCTGAAGAGATCAGTTTCAGAATGATAAGATTGCCTGTTTTACATATTAATTAGTGTTTGCATCAGTCCTCTGTGTAAACGTTGTCCTGAAGAGATCAGTTTCAGAATGATAAGATTGCCTGTTTTACATATTAATTAGTGTTTACATCAGTCCTCTGGGTAAACGTTGTCCTGAAGAGATCAGTTTCAGAATGATAAGATTGCCTGTTTTACATATTAATTAGTGTTTGCATCAGTCCTCTGTGTAAACGTTGTCCTGAAGAGATCAGTTTCAGAATGATAAGATTGCCTGTTTTACATATTAATTAGTGTTTGCATCAGTCCTCTGTGTAAACGTTGTCCTGAAGAGATCAGTTTCAGAATGATAAGATTGCCTGTTTTACATATTAATTAGTGTTTGCATCAGTCCTCTGGGTAAACGTTGTCCTGAAGAGATCAGTTTCAGAATGATATGATTGCCTGTTTTACATATTAATTAGTGTTTGCATCAGTCCTCTGGGTAAACGTTTTCCTGAAGAGTTCAGTTTCAGAATGATAAGATTGCCTGTTTTACATATTAATTAGTGTTTGCATCAGTCCTCTGGGTAAACGTTGTCCTGAAGAGATCAGTTTCAGAATGATAAGATTGCCTGTTTTACATATTAATTAGTGTTTGCATCAGTCCTCTGGGTAAACGTTTTCCTGAAGAGTTCAGTTTCAGAATGATAAGATTGCCTGTTTTACATATTAATTAGTGTTTGCATCAGTCCTCTGGGTAAACGATGTCCTGAAGAGATCAGTTTCAGAATGATAAGATTGCCTGTTTTACATATTAATTAGTGTTTGCATCAGTCCTCTGGGTAAACGTTGTCCTGAAGAGATCAGTTTCAGAATGATAAGATTGCCTGTTTTACATATTAATTAGTGTTTGCATCAGTCCTCTGGGTAAACGTTGTCCTGAAGAGATCAGTTTCAGAATGATAAGATTGCCTGTTTTACATATTAAATAGTGTTTGCATCAGTCCTCTGGGTAAACGTTTTCCTGAAGAGTTCAGTTTCAGAATGATAAGATTGCCTGTTTTACATATTAATTAGTGTTTGCATCAGTCCTCTGGGTAAACGTTGTCCTGAAGAGATCAGTTTCAGAATGATAAGATTGCCTGTTTTACATATTAATTAGTGTTTGCATCAGTCCTCTGGGTAAACGTTTTCCTGAAGAGTTCAGTTTCAGAATGATAAGATTGCCTGTTTTACATATTAATTAGTGTTTGCATCAGTCCTCTGGGTAAACGTTGTCCTGAAGAGTTCAGTTTCAGAATGATAAGATTGCCTGTTTTACATATTAATTAGTGTTTGCATCAGTCCTCTGGGTAAACGTTGTCCTGAAGAGATCAGTTTCAGAATGATAAGATTGCCTGTTTTACATATTAATTAGTGTTTGCATCAGTCCTCTGGGTAAACGTTGTCCTGAAGAGATCAGTTTCAGAATGATAAGATTGCCTGTTTTACATATTAATTAGTGTTTGCATCAGTCCTCTGGGTAAACGTTGTCCTGAAGAGATCAGTTTCAGAATGATAAGATTGCCTGTTTTACATATTAATTAGTGTTTGCATCAGTCCTCTGGGTAAACGTTGTCCTGAAGAGATCAGTTTCAGAATGATAAGATTGCCTGTTTTACATATTAATTAGTGTTTGCATCAGTCCTCTGGGTAAACGTTGTCCTGAAGAGATCAGTTTCAGAATGATAAGATTGCCTGTTTTAAATATTATACTTTAAATTGAACTCTACTCGTATAAAGAATAAATAATGAAAAAATTCAAAACGGGACGGCCGTTGAAGGGAGGTTTTTTACCATCGCGCTTGATTAGAGAATTGACGATCGTAAGGCGCCTGCAAAAACTATCAACAATCTGCAGCCCACCTGATGGTAAGAGGCTACTTCAATCCATGCATACCTGCCAACATCAAACAAAAGCTATATATTAGTTGTCACCTCTAAGGGTTAAGATGACCTCACTGTCTGTAACTCTATAAGTGGTGAGGATGTAATTAAGACTGAGCTCTCTAACTGTGAGACAAAAGTACTATGGTCAAGTTCTTCAAGAGAGGTGACAAGGGTCCATTGAATAACTACTTGTTGATCTTCCTTTTGGGCCGCGTCTGGATGCTGTTATCGAGAGTTATTACAAATCATCCCTCTTTCTCTCTCTGAAGACTTCCAACTTTCAGGACGAGCTGGTTTCTGAAAAATCTTTTGTATCCTAGACTACATACTATTCGGCTAAATGTCCAATATGAAATATTGTCTTTCGTATTAGTGAAAATCAAAATCCACCACATAAGGGAGACCTCTACAGAGCATATTCACAAAAAGCACTAAATAAAATAATTCACGTGTTTTAAAATTGGAGGCTACATTTCAGTTGTACTTTTTAATTTTCAGCCTGGGGTAAGTTAAAGCAGTCAGGTTGTGGTTTTTGTTTCATAAAACTTTAGCGAAAGACTATTATCCACATTTTTCGCATGAAATTGAAGCTTAAAAGCACAAAAGAAAAAGCTATCTATAGTTAGATGTAGCCATCTGGTTCAATATGCGACATCTATAAAGTAAGGATGGTAAAGTTGATTTCAGGGTTCATAAATAAAAATCTTTATAATATATTGCATGCCGTTTAAACACGAGTAACCATTTTTTTAAATTTTTGGTGTCTGTTTATTTTTCCAGAGAGCCATGGTAGTTCAGATGGTTAACGCTCGATGTGAATATAACTGAACGCGAGTAACCCGGGTTCGATCCCCGCCAACACCAATGAAATTGTTAATTGCAATTTTAAGTGCTTATTTACCACCTGCTTCGTGGTGAAGGAAAACATCGTGAAAAAACCTGCATGTCTGAGGAATAAGAAAAAAAATATTTCGAAGATATATGAAGTTCGCCAACACGCATTCGGCAGCGCGGCGGACACTTCCTTGCCCTAAAACCCTCTCAGAAATGAGGGGAACCTGTGCACAGGATTGGGACTTATATAGGCTTTAACTTTACTTTTTTCTTTTTTTGTCTTTCCGGGCTAACATTCTGAATGGCTGAGCTGAATGTAATGAAGTTTCACTAACAGATAAAGAATAATGCCAGGAAATGCTATATAGGATTACCTTAAATCTAAATAACGCCACATTTAATAAGATCTTACCCAAGGCAGGTCGGTAGTATATAAATTAAAATGTTTCTACATGATTAACTACGAATACGCTCGGCGAGCTATGGAGAGGGCTATACTCATAGTCCACATTAGAACCATTGTAAACGACGTAGTCCAGAGTTTCATTTGATTTTCGAGAAATCGACAACCGAAAGAGAATAATGTTTCTCTAGCAGCAGTCTCGTACCGATAAGCAGAGTTGGAGTTATAGTAGAGATATATAGTGACGACCTGGTAAGACTTGTAGGAAGTCGATGGAGGTAAGTGACTCAAAAACGTGACCTTTTTTTCACCTATGGACATGTGAAGATCTGCAATGACGATGATGATAATCATGATAACATTTTATTTATTAATTAAATAATAATTAATTGGGACAGCGCGGCGGTTTTTTGTCGTAAAAATACTTTCAGAAATTAGAGGAGTTCTGTGGCCAGCAGTAGGATGTGTATATTAAACGTTAGTAATACATCATTAATCAGTATTATTTATAATCTATATTGAATAAAAAAGTTTCTGTTTCTATACAAAGTAAATACGGCTTTATATATGTATGCCTATTATATATAATATATATAATAGGCATACATATATAAAGGACTAAACACATATTAAAAGTACAAATAAGCATTTATACTTATAAATTACATAAACAAAACAGAAGGAAAAAAACAAGTCATGTGAATGTCCAATTACATTTGTTTTAATAACAAAAATGTAGCGCGAAAAAACTACGTGCATATAAAAACGAGCAAGCAAATAAATCATCTTTTGAAATGGAACAAAACTAATGTAATATTTATACAAAGCACCGTTTGTTTACGCTTCACTAAATAGTAGGAAATTCGAATTTTCTTTGTTAAGGCTGTTTTTATGAAATAATGGTTCCAGATTATATTTACAAAGAAAAAAAAACAGTTTTGGGCCAGCTTAAAGTTTTTATACGTGGTAAAACCATGCCGTAGTTAAATATTTGTAACACGAATTGGTCGGCCTGTATAGGCATTGTAACAGAATAGCAGGATAACTCCGGCGTCGCACGAGACTTAAATGCCTACTGTTGCAGGGTTATCACTGTATTTTTGTTTAGGTCTCATTTAGTCCTATACCTTTAAACGAGCAATTCTTATATATATATATATATATATAATCGGTATCTCGGAAACGGCTCCTACGATTTTCATAAAATTTTGTGTGCAGGGAGTTTCGAGGGCTATAATCGATCTAGCTAGGATTTATTTTTAGAAAATGTCTTTTTGTCCGTGTTTTAGGCAATGAAAAACTGCTACAATATCGTTAGAATAAGAAGGTAAATTTTGACAGTTTGTTAATAATTACGAATAGCTTAATTGGTATAATAGGCGGTCACAAATTCGTAATACCATGGTTCGAGACCGAGCGACCGACTTTTTTTATTTTTTTTTTCAAGTTCCTTTCTTTTTTGAGAAAATCTATTTTTTCGAGCCCTTTTTTTAGTATTTTTTTAAAAACACGAAAATTTAAATTAAACTAATTGCACTCATGATTTTTTATTTAAATAACCAGTTCAGTTTTTTCTATTATGTCGCTAAGATCAAAAAATATTATTCGTATTTCATCAGTATGTAATTTGTATCTAAATATAATTTCCAAAACACACGAATTAAAAAAAACCGAGCGAAAAATATCGAGCAAAGCTCGGTCAACCGGGTACTAGTTATAATATTTACAAATATAATACATATAGATACGTACCTATGCATTATATGTATACCAAATGCCAAAATCCTGTCGTACGCCGATGACACGGCTTTGGTTTTTGCTGATGAATCTTGGGAGGCTGTCAAGACTAGTGCTGAAAGTGGGCTAGCTCGAGTCGCTCTATGGTTGCAACAAAATCTCCTCACTTTGAATACAGCTAAGACAAATTTTATTTGCTTTAGCATTACCAACAACTTGCAGCCACAGAATGACTTTTGCCTTAAAATTCATATGTGTTTTGAGGATGCTAAAAACAAAGCTTGTGACTGCCCATCAATTGAAAAAGTCTCTCACACTAAATATCTGGGCGTCGTTATAGATCAGAGGCTGTCGTGGTACCCACACCTTGAACATGTCATTAATAGGACCCGAAAATTGATTTGGATTTTCAAAACTCTAAGACACGTAATACCTGATAGTACTAAGCAATCGGACTCTCCCAGATATCTTCTTAACCAAATATACATGTCCCTTGCACAATCTATCATAACATATTGCATTTCGGTGTGGGGTGGAGCTACAAAGACCAAATTTCTTAACTTGGAAAGAGCCCAACGAACCCTTATTAAGGTCATGTATTTTAAAAAAAGACGTTTTTCCACTGAACAACTGTATAGAATAAGTAGTTTACTCTCAGTTAGACAATTATATGTTACTATGACAATCCTCAAAGCACACAAATCCCTGTCCTTTGACCCATGCATCTTGAAAAAAGCGGCGAAAAGGTATTGTGGTTAAGCCTTCTGGTACCAAAACAGTTTTTGCTAGTAGGCAATTTAGCTCATGTTCTGCATTCCTATACAATAAAATAAATAGAGAGTTGAACATATACAACAAAACGTACAGGGAGTGTAAAAACCTGATACTTAAGTGGGTGCAGTCGAAAACTTATGAAGAAACCGAATTTCTGCTGTACCGCATTTCATAATTCACTTCTATATACAATATAATTTAACAAAATGATTTTTCATTAACACACACACACACACACACACACGCACACACACACACACACACACACACACACACACACACACACACACACACTCACACATGCGCGCGCGCTCGTACGCACGCATGCACACATACACACTTTTGTAATTTTTGTAAATTTTGGTTGTTAAAGTCGAGTAATTTGTTTTTGTTATTTTTGGTTTTTTAAATTAAAAAATGTATGTTTAGATAAGGAAGAGCGGGATTTCCAAACACAAGCATTACTTGCTTAAATGGAGATCCCAGTCAACTATGTCATTCATTTAATTTTTGTGAAGAAAAATAAATTATTTTATTTATTATTTATTTTTTTTATATTATCTTAATCATTTCTTTAGTTTCCTCTCAAAGAATCAATGTTTTTTTTAAATCCATATTTACATTACAACAAATGCCAAATAACTAAAATACTTTTAAATAACTCTGAGCATATGGTGTCCGCTCAGATTTAATGTTTAAAATTAATTTGATGTCATATAATAATTAATGTACTTATGAAGTATGTATATGTATTTATGTGTAGATATATTAATACAACCTATTAATAAAAAGCTAATTTACTTAACAAACCCATATATTAATTTATTTTACAAAAAGAAAAATAATAATAAAAAGATGCTAGATAAATTTTATTAAAAGTCAACGTGTCAACAAGTCAAGTGCGGCGACCCCCGATCATCCATCCCCGACTAGGCCAGACCCTTCCGACTTAACAAGTATCGCTGTGTGCGTGCTGTAGCTCGTGTGTACGAGTCCGTACTGTCACGTGCCAGGTACAGACATATTATATATAAGATCTCCAATCTTCCTCAGCCGAGTTAGTATACGCAAAGTTACAAATGCACGACTAATATAACGGACTTTTCAGCCCGTATCAAATCATTTGCCAACAAGCCAGTCCAAACTTCTCACCAAACTAAAATCAAAATCTTTATTTATTTATAAATATCTTCCGTCTGGCTCGCACGTTTTTCTTCAAGAAGATAGTTTGAGAGGTGCGTCAACTGGCGTATACTGGCCCTCATGAAGTAGTTGAGAGAAATGCCAAAGCCTTAAATTCATTTTGAACATTGAATTCCAGCCGCTATTGAGAATTTCTTGACAGAAAAATCCAAATAATGATTATAATATATATATATATATATATATATATATATATATATATATATATATATATTATATAAGTGTCCATGGAAATTTCATTATTTCCCATGTTAAAAAACGTGGGGGTTCGCTCAAAAAATGCGCTTATTAGTATGAGGTATTTGCTAACAAACAAGAGAAATACATTAAATGACATTAAGTTGAGGGTTTATAAAATATATATAGATATGTACAAGTACACAAGTACACAGTTACACAGATACAGACAGACAGTTAACTATATAACACCTCTCTTTTTCGTCGGGGGTTAATAAACAATATATTCGGCAATTATGATATTAGCTATTCGGCAGATATACCCATGATTCGGTGTACTTTTTAATGAGTAGCTAAGTTTTAGTGATATTCAAAAACCTTATTTATAATTATTCATATCTGTATATAAAATCTTATTAGAATCATTAGACACTTTGCAAAGTTAGCGTTTGGAATATCCGTTGATATTTATCATGATCCCAATTAAGATTAATATTAATTCTACTGACTTTTTCCAAACTGGAGAATTGAAAATTATATGGTTAAAGATATTTCACGCATATGATATAATTAATAACGGAAAATAATTTCACATGTCATATGTATATACTAATATTTAAAATATTTATACTTATGTTACGTAGATACTTATATTGTATTATAGATTTGCCTATCGTAGAACGTGGAACTACGTTGCAGCTATATGTTGCAGCTCGAATGGGTTTGCTCAACTGGGTAAGACTACGCACTTACAGAATGCCAGAGTAAATGCTGCTGTGTTTTGTATAGTGAATGTAGAGAACCGTGTACCCTTGTACTGGATACGAGACATTTCAATTTTAGTCCTAGAGGTAACAACGCACAACACCGAGGATAGATGTAGATGTCCATGGACCACACATACACCTTCCATCAGATGGGCTGTGTTCTCGCTTGTCACCCTTATTCTATTTAAAAACAAATAGTGGACTTGTAATCAACAATGTTAATTTGAGTCGCAAAGCCAATGCAAGTGCAACTTGCCAATAAAATACAGAACGTCAATGTGACACCTAGTAGACCTATGGAAAACAATCCGGTATCATTACACTCCTTTGTTTTACTACATACAGACATAGAAGAAGTTAAAAATATCATATTAAACTTAAAATCAAACAGCGCTCCAGGCTGGGATAATATCTCCAATGACTTCATGAAATTGGCAGTCAGTGACTTGGCTCCTGTTATTTCCCACTTAAATAATCTATGTTTCGATACAGGGATATTCCCAGCACCATTAAAGCAGTCCATTATTACACCTGTGTACAAGGGCGGAGACAGAGATGACATTAGTAATTACAGACCAATTTCCGTTCTACCAACAATATCTAAAATTCTGGAAAAGTTGCTTAATATTAGATTACTCAATTACTTAAATAAATTTGATATATTAGCACCGACACAATTTGGCTTCAGACAAGGAAGATCGACAGAAGATGCAATTATTGAATTAAGCACATTTGTAACAGAACAACTCGACCACGGCAAAAAATGTTTGTCGGTCTTCCTTGATCTGAAGAAAGCATTCGACACCGTCTCTGTCCCTAACCTTGTGCACAAGCTTGAAAAAATTGGAATAAGAGGAACTCCGCTTGCTCTTTTCAAAAACTACCTATCGGAGAGAAAACAGAAGGTTAAGCTTCCTGGGTTCATTAGTGGGGAAGCGGTGGTGTCATCATATGGCGTTCCACAGGGTAGCGTTCTGGGCCCGACCTTATTTCTAATTTATGTCAATGATCTGTGCAGTATGACCATACCAAATGCCAAAATCCTGTCGTACGCCGATGACACGGCTTTGGTTTTTGCTGATGAATCTTGGGAGGCTGTCAAGACTAGTGCTGAAAGTGGTCTAGCTCGAGTCGCTCTATGGTTGCAACAAAATCTTCTCACTTTGAATACAGCTAAGACAAATTTTATTTGCTTTAGCATTACCAACAACTTGCAGCCACAGAATGACTTTTGCCTTAAAATTCATATGTGTTTTGAGGATGCTAAAAACAAAGCTTGTGACTGCCCATCAATTGAAAAAGTCTCTCACACTAAATATCTGGGCGTCGTTATAGATCAGAGGCTGTCGTGGTACCCACACCTTGAACATGTCATTAATAGGACCCGAAAATTGATTTGGATTTTCAAAACTCTAAGACACGTAATACCTGATAGTACTAAGCAATCGGACTCTCCCAGATATCTTCTTAACCAAATATACATGTCCCTTGCACAATCTATCATAACATATTGCATTTCGGTGTGGGGTGGAGCTACAAAGACCAAATTTCTTAACTTGGAAAGAGCCCAACGAACCCTTATTAAGGTCATGTATTTTAAAAAAAGACGTTTTTCCACTGAACAACTGTATAGAATAAGTAGTTTACTCTCAGTTAGACAATTATATGTTACTATGACAATCCTCAAAGCACACAAATCCCTGTCCTTTGACCCAAGCATCTTGAATAAGCGGCGAAAAGATATTGTGGTTAAGCCTTCTGGTACCAAAACAGTTTTTGCTAGTAGGCAATTTAGCTCATGTTCTGCATTCCTATACAATAAAATAAATAGAGAATTGAACATATACAACAAAACGTACAGGGAGTGTAAAAACCTGATACTTAAGTGGGTTCAGTCGAAATCTTATGAAGAAACCGAATTTCTGCTGTACCGCGTTTCATAATTCACTTCTATGTACAATATAATTTAACAAAATGATTTTTCATAAACACACACACACACACACACACACACACACACACACACACACACACACACACACACACACACACTTACACACACTCACACATGCGCGCGCGCTCGTACGCACGCATGCACACATACTCACTTTTGTAATTTTTGTAAATTTTGGTTGTTAAAGTCGAGTAATTTGTTTTTGTTATTTTTGGTTTTTTTAAATTAAAAAATGTATGTTTAGATAAGGAAGAGCGGGATTTCCAAACACAGGCATTACTTGCTTAAATGGAGATCCCAGTCAACTATGTCATTCATTTAATTTTTGTGAAGAAAAATAAATTATTTTATTTTTATTTATTTTTTTATTTATTATTAAGTGCGGCAATATAGTTAAAAGGTTTGCTACCCCTGTCTTTCCTACCGCATAGTGGCAGTGTTTACTTTATAAGGGAGCTCATGAGCACGCGGCTTACCTGATGATAAGTGACTAACACCGCACATGAACAACTGCAACACCAGGGGGAATTGAAAGAGCGTTACCGGCCATTTAAAAATGCGTAGGCTCTTTCCTTAAAGGTCATAAAGTTGTATCGATCCGGAAAAATCGCTGGTGGCAGTCGATTCCACAAGCACATTGTGCGAGAATAGTAACAACATATTTCAGTTAAATCTACGTGGTAGAGCCATGCTGCAGTTATATTAGAAGTATAGTTGTAGCACGAATGTTCGGCTCGACCGGGGAAGGACCACGCTCTCACAGAATACCAGCGTGAACTACTGGAAACGAGGCATTCCATCTTAGTCCTCACGGGTGACAACGCATCTGCATTTTGATTCGTAATCGAAGATAGATGTGGATGTCTATGGCCCACAGCAACCACTTACCATCGGGTGGACTGTGTGCTCGTTTGTCACACTATCCTATATAAAAAATCACACAGTGTTCTAAGAGCTCGTCCCGTAGGTGTCAGAAGAGTCAAAAGAAGAAAGTGAAACTGATGAACTAATAACTCAAAAAATAAACTGTGGTTGCCAGACCGTTTGCCAAGCGAGGCAACTACTACGTCGGTTATGGTGGCCACTCTCAACGGAGACTACCCATCAGCAAAGGACAGGATTATAGTGCCCAATTGTATGTACCTGACAGGTGCACTCTAAATTGCCTCAGTCTCACAATCCGACGGGATGGTGATCCGACAAGACCGGATTCACTGAACAGTGATTAAAGCCTTTTAACCTAGTATTTTCATTGCGAGGTTATTCAACGAAACTTAATCAATTATGTTAACGGAGTCAATATTATCACTTGCAAGAAATTCCGACTAAGTTTGTTAACGTACTAATTAGGCGCAGCGACGTACAAGAAATAATTTGATTTCTTACCTGAAGTTCCTTATTAATAAATGAGGTTCGTTTTGATACAAAATATTTAAGACAGTTAAGTAGTGTCGGTGTAAGACTATCCACTACTCCATATCGTCTACCGTGGGTTTCGTAAGAGACAACAGGAAGAAATAAACCAGAAGAGGGGCAGGAGCATTTTTTTTAAAAATAATTAGAAAATAAATAAAACTATGGTTGGCAATCCATCTGCCAAGCGTGGCAAATATGGCAAACGTCCTCCTTTAGAGGCTATTATGGGAAGGCCTATGTTAATCATTAGACATTTACAGGAGGTGAAAACGAAAAAAATTAAGGAGTCGAAGCAGTTTTACGTTTAATTCATTTTATATTACGATGTAAATTGTTCCCGTCGCCATTCGGAAACTGCAAGGTAATTAAAATGGCGACAAATAAAGATAAGCTAAAGCAAGACGTAATAAAATCTGTTACAACTGGTGTATCCTTAATTTCCTCGCCTCTCTATCTTAATGCGTCACATTGTAGATAGAACCTTTAAACGCAGTGTTTCCCAATTAATTGTATGCGTACCCCCAGGGGTACGTGATTTTGTCTTAAAAAGCACGCTCTTGATGAAGGCCAGGGAATATCTCTTGACTAAGGTAAAAAAATCCGTTATATTCACAATCACCCTATTGTAGTACAACTGGCACATTTTTCCATTGAATCTAAAACTATCGAAAATATAATTTAATATTCTGTATAAGAAGTACAAAAAACTTGAGGTTTTTCTCGATGTGGTATAACTCAGGATAAATTAATTGGAAACATTGTTCTAGATTGTTGGATCAGATAAAATATTTTAGAGGGGAATAACTTTTCACATTGGTCTCAATTTCACATGTTATACATGGAAAAATTAAAAGAAAAGTATACCAATAAACAAATAAACGGACACATACGTAATATAACCATGATATAGCCGCAACGTCATTTATAAATCAAGTTTATCTTAATTAAACGTTCTTAATTAAAAAAAGAATAAATTCCCATAGGTATCGTGAACTATTGGAATTTAATATCTTTGTACTAAGTTTACAAGTACAATACATCCAATATATTATATCTCACTGGTAGGTAAAAGCCTTATCTCATTTCAGACAGGGTTTTGGTTGCCAAGAATGTGAGTTAGCTTTAAGTACTGATGATATGTAATGGAATTGACGATATTGTTGAACTCAGTGGGCATCGAACTCTGCTTAATCGCATACTAATATGTTGAAAATTTTAAGACAGGGAAAGACAATAAATTTTAATGCAATAAAGGTAACAAACGAAAACACTGTCCACCTGATGATAAGTGGATGCTGTAGTGGATTAAGTATAAAATGCCAGATATGTTGCCACTCCTGAGGATTAAGATAAAATATCTCGATTCCAATAAAAAGGAACTCCGGTTCTCTACACTCACCATACGAAACACAGTAGCATTGAACTGCTATTTTACGCTGATATTCAGTGAGAGCGTGGTCCTACCCCGAACGAGCTGACCCATTCGTGCTACAACCATAGTATAGGCGCTGCGTGGCTCTACCGCTTACAAATGGTTTCATATATTACCTCATTTCATAACATAGGCATATAAAAGCAAGAAATAACGCGCGTCTTTTGATAGATGCTGGAATAATCTGGTTTATATATATCTGATATAGAACTCAGATACAGAAAGCTAGCAACATTAAAGGTACAAGACGTTTACACACGTGGCCAGTAGCTTTACAGTAGAAGTATTCTACATATAGCAGTAGTTTTTAAATAATTAATGGTTATTTACGAAATAATGTTTAGCAATTTTTACGTTTCGGAAGAATATACGTTAATTAGGCTACTTGAAAAACAACTTTGATATCGACCTCAATTATTAAAATGAAAATTTCGCAAAATACGAACAAAATATTTTAAGCACGCCATTACTACTTGAAAAGTTTTCATTAGATTCTCATTCTTTCAACCATACTATTTCATATTCTTTTATGGGTTACGATAAATTCCTTTGAAACCCAATTTTAGAGCGAAAAAGTTTATAGAGTTCATTACGGTTATTTTTATAGCGCACATAGAAATGTATGGGATCATTGCTAGATGCAGCCTATCGGAAAATATTACTTATTAATGTTACTGGGAAATTAAATCTCGTAAAACATTTTTTAATTTTTTAAGGAACAGGGTGAGTAGCAAGCACACAGTCTACCTGATAGTAAGTAGATGCTGTGATACATGGACATCTACGATTATTTTCAAAATCAAAATGCAGATACGTTGTCACCTCTAAGAACTAAGACTGAATGATTCGTTTTAGCCTACCATGCGTTCACGAAACACGTGAAAGCATGTTCGGCTCATGCTCTCAAAGAATATCACCATGAAATCTCTCTGGTCAAGCCAACCCATTTAAGTTATATTTTAGTTTTATTACGCTGTGTCACGCTGGTATTCTATGAGAGCGTGGTCATTCTCGCCGCAGCCATATAGTAGACGATTTTTATTACCGTCTTTAAAAAAAGCTTTAAAAAAAGCACAGATATTTTACAATTTTGTACATTAAAATTTTATGAAATTAATCTATTAATAAATATTACTAATTGGGTAAGTATTAAAAATGTTATTGTTATTTTTTTGTACAGAAAGTTTATTTCAAGTTTGTAGTATTTATTGATAGATGAATTTCATAATATGTTGATGTAAAAAAAAATGTAAAATATCAGTGCCATTGGATTCTATTCTATAAAAATCACCCGGCATAGCTGCAGCGTGGCTCTACCACGTATGTATATATATATATATATATATGTGTGTGTGTGTGTGTGTGTGTGTTTTAGTATTTCATGAAAATATTAGCAAAAAGGTAATATGTATGGAATGTTTTCGGCGGAGATGGTTATCTCCGTGATATTTCATAATAACTGTGTTACAACATTGGACACTGTTACCAAATAACCGCGTTGTCACGTTATATCAATAACAAAACTCATAACTTTACATCATAAAGTACACACTATAAAGACTTGAAATTCAAAAGCATAATATCTGTTTAAAGTGTTAACTATGGGGAAAATCAGGTAGAAAAAAGTATATATTTCTTCTATTATCTTATATAATCGTGTTGAATTATTTATTTAAAACAATTAAAAGCAAGTTTTTTTTTTTAAATTGGAATAATAATCGTTTTGTAAATGATTTATTATTTGAATATGAAAAAAAAATATTCCTACCTTCATTTACTAGAACACCTTTATTTTTTATTCATCTTTTTTGCGCCCTTTTGCAAGCAATTTTTACAAAACTGATTTAAAATAAACTTTGCTAAGTGTGAAGTCTGCCAACACTATCTCTGAAATAAGATGACGCTTGTTGACCTACCAGTGATATATAATATAATGGCTCGTAGTTTACTGGTAAAGTTAGTGCAAAAAGATGAAATTTCCATGGGTATCGTAAGAAGTTTAAATTAAAAGAAACTTGATTTAAATGTAATAAAGTCACGCTGCTGCTGTATTAAGGCCCGGTTTACATTTTGCAAAGTGTCAAGTACGAGTGGCAAGTGCAACTGACAAATGACAAGTGCTTAGTGCGTGTGAACAAGCAATGCCAAGTGATAAGTGGGAATAAAATACGCACTTGTCACTTCTCATTTGCCACTTGTCTGTTGTCAATCGCACTTTACACTTCTCAAAATGTAAACCGGGCCTAAGGTTGTAGCACGAATGAGTCAGCTCGACCGGAGAAGGACCACGTTATCGCCGTCGTAAAATAGTCTCAATGCTGCTGTTTATTAGGGTGAGTTTAGAGAACCGGATACCCTTTTTGCCTGAGCTAAAACAAAGTGTTCTATCTTAGTTCTAACAGGTGACAACGCATGAATGAATGAATATACTTTATTGCACACCACAAACAAATTTACAAAGAACATAACAGAGAGCAGATTACATGTACAATTTGGCGGCCTTATCGCTACATAGCGATCTCTTCCAGGCAACCAAAGGTGTAAAGGAATAAAACAGTGAGTACTAGGTAGGTGGTGCAATATAAATATACCTAATATAATATCAATACATGCAATAAAATAACATATAAGTAAATAACTAATACATTAAAAAAAATATGATACACATATACATAGGTATATACATAAACATACACACACATATATACATATATATATATATATATACATAAACATACATACATATACACACATACACATATATATACACATATATACATACATATATCCTCAAATATATACCACTAACAATAACATAAACAAATAAATACAGAACTACATAAGCACATAATATATCCTAATGATTTTCGAACTATTGAGACAAGTAATGCTCTTTAAGAAGTCGCTTAAAGACTACAATAGTCTGAGCTTCGCGTAAATACAAAGGTAGGGCATTCCAGAGCTTAATAGACTGTACAGTAATAGATTTATTAAAGAAAGATGTATTGTGCGTTGGTACCCTTAAAATGAGTTTTCTTGAAGAGCGTAAAGGTTCCCCTGGAAGCCCAACAAAACTAAATTTCTCCTTAAGATAAGGAGGAGTAGAAGGGTGAAATAAGACACAGTACAGAATAGAAAGAATATGCATGTTCCGGCGAAATTGGATAGGTAACCACTTGAGACGTGAGCGAAATTGGGAAATGTGGTCAAATTTGCGCAATCCAAATATGAACCGAATACTAGTATTTTGAAGTCTCTCAAGCTTAGTTAGCTGGTCTTTAGTTATGTCTACATAGCTTGCGTCAGCATAGTCGAGAATCGGAAGGAGAAGAGACTGTGCGAGCATAATTTTTGTAGGAATGGGAAGAAATGATCGAAGGCGACGCAGTGAACTAAGAGCGACAAAGGTTTTCTTACTTACCTCATTCAGTTGGCGTTTCCAATTTAAGGAACTATCAAGGTAAACACCAAGATTTTTGACATTGTCAAAGTAAGGGATCACAACCCCATCGAATACAACAGGTGGTATGGAGAACCAGTCAATTCTTGAGATAAAGCTCTGACTACCAAAAATGATAGCCTGTGACTTTTTAGGATTGACATTTAGGCCATATGATTGACTCCACTCATGAATCATATTTAAGTCATTGTTTAATGTAGCGATTGCATTTGGCAAATTCTCAAGAGTTGACTGGGTGTAAATCTGGACATCATCCGCATACATGTGGTAGAGAGAAGAAATTTTATGAGTAATTGAATTAATGAAAATGGAAAAGAGTAAAGGTGACAACACGCCACCCTGCGGCACGCCTGCAGTAATATCACACCAAGATGAGTGAGTTTCATCAACATGAATACACTGCCGATGGCCACAGAGATAACTTTGAAACCAGTCAATTACTGAAGGAGATATGTTAAGGGAATACAACTGACTCAACAGTATATCGAAATCAACAGTATTGAACGCATTGCTGAAATCTAGCAAGGTCAAGACTGTGAGTTGTTTATTATCCATACCCCACCGTATGTCATCAGTAACTTTAATTAAGGCAGTAGCCGTACTATGACCGGGACGGAAACCGGATTGTAAAGAATTTAACAAATTGTGCTTATTAAGGAAAAGTGTCAGCTGTTGGCAAATAAGTTTTTCAAGGACTTTAGAAAGGAAAGGTAAAATCGAAATGGGACGGAAATCAGTGAGGTTGACGGGATTAGATTTCTTCGGAAGGGGTATAACATAAGCACTCTTCCAGGCTTGAGGGAATTTAGAGGAAGATGCACATGCGTTAAGCAAATGAGTGATAATGGGAGTGATAACATCAAGGAGAGGAACGATCATATTACGGCTAATGCTGTCGCTACCGACAGCATTTGAGGAGATGGATAATATGATTCTCTTAACATCACATACAGTAAATTGACCAAAAACGAACGGAGAATAATTAGGAGTCGGACTTACAGAAAGAGAACGAAGTGTTTGCAGTTTATGTTCACTATCAAAAGAGTTAGAATGATTAGAAAAATATTGATTTAATAGTTCAACATCAACACTGGGAGGTGAAGTATTAAGAGAGTTTCTACCAACTCCAACTGTTTTAAGAAACTTCCACACCCTAGATGAGTCGCCGTTCTCGACTGATGAATGAATATGGCGTCGTTGTGCATCTCTACACAATGTGTTGCAGCGATTCCGGATTTTAGTGTATTTTCTAAGGTTTTCCTCTGTTTTGTTCCTCTTAAGCTTTGACAATGCCGCATTCTTCTTCAAAATTAGCCTTTTCAGATCATCAGAGAGCCATGGAGCAGGTAAGTGCTTGAGTTTAACATAATGCATTGGCGCGTGTACGTCATATAGCTGAGTGAGAAGGGAATTGAAAAGTTCCACTTTATCGTCAATGCATGGTGCTCTCTCAATCACTGACCAGTCAATATTATGAGCATCTTCGCAAAGTTGGTCAATATCCATTCCTCCAAAATTACGTCGCAGAACTAATTTAGGTTTGATTTTAGGAGGGCGTAGTTTATACGAAAGGAAAAGTAAATCGTGATAAGAGAATGCATCAGCAGGACACTGTCCATGCTTGAAAACTAGGTTTGATGATGACACGATAATTAAGTCCAGAAGGGAAGGAGTACAGTTAGGAAATTTGTGAGTAGCAGCAAGGGGTAGGATTTGCATATTACACGCTTCAATTATAGACTCAAGTTTTATTGCCCGATTGTCGCCTTTAAGTAAACAGGTGTTAAAGTCACCCATCAAAATAGTATGACTATATGTAGGGATTAGTGATTCTAAAAGAGATTCAAAAGAAGTAAAATAGTTTATAGAAAGAGAGGGACTGTAGAAAACTCCAAGTAGGATTTTATTCTGAGACAGGGAGACCTCAACTAGCAAATGCTCAGCAGAATCACCAGGAGGCGGTTGACATGACGAACTAACAATTTTAAATGGAAAGTAGGATCTTAGATAGATCGCCACGCCCCCACCACCTCTATTACTGCGGTCATTTCTAATTAGATGAAACCCAGGCAAAGAAACACCAACGCATCTGGAGGATTAGTGTGGATGTCTATGCTCTATGTGCGTCACAGTATTCGCTTACCATCAGTGGAATGTGTGCACATTTGTCACTCTTAAACAATAAAAAAGAAAACTGAGTGGACGATATTCTTCGAACCATTCATTGCAGTTCTATATCATATCTTTTTGTATACTTATATATTATCATATATTCTTTAGCGGAAAACTTCACAGCCTTTGGAAATTCCACAGAAAATAATAAAACCTTTATAGATCATACATTAGTTTTGGATAAGAATTTATTTTATTTTTCCATTATTTAACATTACGGAAGTGCTCTGTTAATTTTTATAATCAACACGTTCTTATCAACCGTGTAGTGGAGATGTTGGAATATCCTCTACTCCATATCGTACCGTGGTTGTCGTTTGTGGCGACGGAAGGTAAGAACGCTGCTGTCTAGATAGAAAACCAGGGGATCCTGGTTTTCTTTCTAGACAACAGCGTGTTTTAATTTTAACTAAAAAACTTTTTTTTTAAAACTGTGATTTTGTATCGGCTAGGATAGGATATAGGGATGATAACTTTTTACTAAATCAAAAGCAATCTCACTCGTACGTGGCGCAATTTGATGACGTAAAAACGAGCCTCTGATAACCAAAAGCCTGTCCTAAAATGCAGGACCGAAACAGAACCACTCGGTTACCATCTATTATTTGTTTACTGTTGGTTACTGGTTGTCGTTAAGTAAACAGAAGTGTGTTCTTAAAGCTAAGAACAGTCAAAGGAAACGTCTTCTAATTAATGAATGTACTTAAAAATTGTTGGCGCTTTATTTTGTTTGGAGTTTATTTTAAAACTTGCTTCTAAAGATCAATACTCGTGATTGTGGTCTTTAGAGCGGTTTTTATAGATTAAGGGTGACAAACGAGCACACGGTCCACCTGATTGCTAGTGGATGCTGTGACCCATATACATCTACATTTTCCCTCGATTAAGAATCAAAACGCAGATGCGTTGTCACCAACGTGTGTTTCAAGTAAAAAAGGTCTTCGGATCTCTACACTCACCATACGAAACACAGCACTATTACGCTGGTATTCTGTGAGAGTGTGGTCCTTCTCCGGTTGAGCAAACGAGCATACGGCTCACCTGATGGTGACTACCACCGTACATGAACAACTGCAACATCAGTTGAATTGCAGGTGCGTTGCTGGCCTTTCAAAAAGGAGTAAGCTCGTTTCGTGAAGTAGGTACCTAAATCGTATTGGTCTGGAAAAATCGCCGGTGGTAAAAGATTCCTCAAATTAGTCGTCCGAGGAACAAAACTAGTAAAGCGCTAACCGCTAGCCTATTTTAAAATCTCAATCAAATTTATAATTTAATTCGATAGCGTATCAGAAATTTGTTTTTCCATTTTTTATTATTTTAAACAAGTGACTCGTCCTGACTTAGCCTGGGAGGTATCAACGAATTTGGCGTTATTAATTTTTTTGAATAAACCATAGCCTAGATTACTCTTAGCATTGCTCTCTACAGTTTGTTAAGTTTCATTGCAATCAGTTCTGCCATTCCGAAAACTAGCTCGGACAGATAGACGGGCAGAATGATGCACAGAAATTTCTTTTTCAAATCGCTATGCATGTCTTAATAGCCTGCCAGTAGCACTCCCTTAGCTCAATATATTGCCGTTGTGTCGACACTTACAAACATACTTACTACACTTCAATTATATTTATATGTATAAATGTCGTATACGGTTAGTAAAAGGACCCCATATTACTTTATTTTATATTTTAGCGTACTATATTTGTTATATTTTTATATTTTTACTAATCTCTTAAAATAATTTATTCTAATAATACTGGTCCGTTGATTATAACTTTATTGATTGATTGACCTCTGACTGAATAAATGATTGATACCATCCCCTAGGAATGAGGTGATCGCTACCACGCTGTTTCTAAATTATTTCATATTTAATTATATTTATTTAATTATAATGTAAATTATTAAATATTTAAAAAAAATTGTTAAATTTGTGAGTCAAAACAGTATAAAAGTATATGGTGTCTCGACGTTCATAGCTAGCTTAATGCTGTTGTGTTTAGAATGGTGAGTGTAGAGAACCGAAGACCCTTTTACTGGAAATGAGGCATTCCATCTTAGTTCTCACGGGTAACAAGGCATCTGCATTTTGATTCGTATTCGAGGATAGATGTAGATGTCTATGGGTCACAGCAACCACTTACCATCAGGTGGACTGTGTGCCCGTTTGTCACCCTATCCTATATAAAAAAGCTCGAGTCATATGACCGGCCCATTGCCGCATCAGAAAAGGTTCTCCGGCTATCTATGAACACTCAGCAACGGGGGAACTGACGTGTTCAACGTCCCAATGTCATAGTTAACCACGGCTACCTTCAGTAAAAAATTATTAATTTTTGGTGAAGAATGAGCTTTTTGTATCTTGACGTTTAGCAGTTGTATGTTTGGGTAAGGATTTAAATTTATAATTTTAGGGCCCCAGGCAGATGGTAGTACCCAGCCATCTATCTATTAGGATGTTTTTCGATTTCAATAGCTTTGTGAATCAAAGAAAAGGAAGGAAATAGTGTTCTTTAGCAAGAATTTATGATCCCAAACAAATCAATAATGCTTCCTCTTACTGTCGACTTTCACATTCAACAGGAAAATCAGTCTGACCTCCGAATCCTTCTAGATCATCCACAATATTTATTATATATTTGCCATCTCCGAGTATGGCTCTGTAAGTATACTTAAAAACCAACCCATTTCACCCAAGCTAATAATAAATTTGTTCACTACATTTTGCCTTTCTCTTTAATATTTGACACATTCTGCCAGCATATGTTATATATACTCTATATTGTGTGTGAATATTGAGGAAGGAAGTCTACCGTGTTTCTTGTGTATATATATAATTCTTGTATATATTTATTAATATAATATGACCGATATGGAATGAAATCAAGCAACAATAATTCCAAGATTTTCCCATTTCGTTATACCAGTATATAAAATCGATAAATGAAGTGCCTTAGCTCAGAGTTATATTCTATAAATACTTAAAACATCACGTTATAATACGACTCCGTATCCGTATTAGGTTCATTGACTAACTAGAACTTAGTTACCCTATGAAGTTAAACTGAACAGGACTCCTAACTTCGAGCCTCTAATAAGAATTTTCTGGCATAGGTTTAATTAATTATTATAGTCCGACACAGGACTCAAACTCAATGGGGCAGTTAAACGTCAAATCAGTTTGTAAGTGAATGATATTAATCAGAGTTAATATAATATATGTTCATCTGAGTTGTAAGTCACAATTTTTCCCTACGATGTAAACAATATATGATATATATATATATATATATATATATATATATATATATATATATATATATATCGTGTGAGATGTGGTAAATACTTCCTTCACCGGCGAGCACGTGGTAAAACGGCACTTAGAATTGCAATAAGCAATTTTATCGGTCACCGGCGGGGATCGAACACGACTTGCTCGTGTGCTGTAAAACTTACACCGCGCGAGTAAAGAAACAGCAACGACTTTTAGTTTTAAAAATAATTATGAACAAAAGAAAGGGTCGGCTCGACCGGGAAAGGACCACTCTCTCACAGACTACCAGCGCAAAATAGCAGCTTAGTGCTGCTGTGTTTCGTATGGTGAGTGTAGAGAACCGGAGACCCATTTTACTGGAAGCCAGGCATTCCATCCTAGTCCTCACGGGTGACAACGCATCTGCATTTTGAGTCGCAATCGAGGATAGATGTTCACGTCTATGGGCACAGCAAGCACTTACCATCAGGTGGACTGTATGCTCGTTTGTCACCCTTATCCTATAAAAAAAAAAACACTGAATTGAGAACAGAACAATATCCATGTTAATAACTACTTATCCTAGTACTTATATAATTAAAACTACTTACTAAGCGTTTGGTGCTCTGACACACGGCCCACATCTAATGTGTGCTTGCATAATACATATATATTATCTGTAGACTTCGTAATCATAACTCGCGCTTGGCCTCTGAGCTAGCATGACTCTTACAAATTATAAAACGAATAAAATATGTGAAAAAAAGAACTTTTAAGAGTGGACGTTAACTTCAAGGAACTAAAAATAATAAAATAATTTTACAGCCTGAAGTCGGTGCTGAATGTGAAATTACTTTTCGTAATTATTTGAAGTCTGCTTTTTTCTTAAAAAAATATTTTATTAACCTTTTGAGTGGACTAAGTTGACCGCTAGATAGTAAAAAAAAGTAAAGTTACAGCCTATATACGTCCCACTGTTGAGCACAGGCCTCCCCTCATTTCTGAGAGGATTTTAGGGCAAGGAAGTTTCCGCCGCGATGCCCCAATGCATGTTGGCGAACTTCACATGTCTTCGAAATATCTTATTCCTCAGACATGCAGGTTTCCTCACGATGTTTTTATTCACCGCCGAGCACGTGGTATATCAGCACTTAAAATTGCAATTAACAATTTCATTGGTGCCGGCGGGGTTCGAACCGGTGTTGCTCGCGTTCTGTTATGTTTACAGCGAGCGCTAACCATCTGAGCTACCACGGTTCTACTACTACTACTATATCGCTAGACAGTGGCGGTGTAAGAATATCAACTCCATCAACTGTGACAATTCCATCAATGGTGACTGTTTTGTATCTATCTGCCGTCATGGAGAATTAAAGGCGTTCTAGCTCCAATCATAATTCTACCCCAAAAGGACACCTTCTCAGAAGAAGAAAAAGGCAGTTTTTGCCTTTCATGGTCTCCAGGTCTTTTCCAGACATGGACAAGTCACTTATCTGGATGAGTACTGATTCGCCATTCGCCAATGAAGATACAGTTTTGCCATATATTTTCCTCCTCATCTTCTTCATTTTGCCGGAGCCTAGCCAACAGAAATCTCCGTAGCTGACGTTGCCATGAACTCAGTGATGCTAGATAACTCTAATTCTAAACTAAACTCTAAACTCTAATTTAACAATTATCCATGCCGTGGAATGTTAAAATTGGTTAAGTCAGATTTCTGAATGAGCAGAAGCTTGGATTGAATTTGTTTTTATATGCAAATGGTTGTCTTTTTTATTATCGTATCATGCCGTGGGTGTCGTTAGAAGTGAAAGAGGGAAAATAACCAGAATATGGACAGCAGCGCCTTCCTCATAACAACTCAAATTAAAAAAAAAAACTACGATTGCCGACGCGCCTACCAAGCGTGGCAGCTGTGGCAAATATCTCACATGAGGCAATCTAAGCGGGAGGCCTATGTTCATCAGTGGACTTTTAATAGGCCGTAACGGTTACGGAGTGGACTAAGGAATATCACAATATTAATGTTTACTAAATAGTTATATTAAAAACTGAATCTCCTTTTTTGCCAACTTTAAGGGTGGAATTACTTCTCGAAATTCATATGGGATTATTTTTAAATTATAAATTAAAAATAACCCCATATGAATATGAATTATTAAATTTTTATTTAAAAAGAATCATCAAAATCGGTTCAACATTAACAATAATATCGTTAGATATACTTACAAAAAATACAGCCGAATTGTAAACCTCTTTTGAAACTATGTCAGCTCGTGACTTCGAGCGTATTGAGAATTTCCTGGCAGAAAAATCCAAATAATGATTTGGTACAATCCATTGTCCGAACGGACCACATTAACACCAGTCGCGCTTACGATCACAAGACCAACAATCTAAAGACAAAATAAGATACCATTTATTATTTATGTTGTTCACAAATATTTAATAAAAGTGGTCTAACTTTTTTTCTGAGTGTATTCTTTTTATTTATTTATATGGGCCGTCTCTTCTCCATTTGTTTGATGGACTGAGTAGCTATCTCTGGGGAATTTAAACAAGTCACCGATCTGGGTCACGTCGGATGCTACCTTGTCCCTACTAAAATACTAACAAATCTCAATCTTATTGTACTCTGAGATATTTGATTTAGTTTCATATTTCTTATACCTTGAAAAATAAAAGCAAACGTGTGTATTCTGTCATATCGATCTCGAAAACAATAAGGATTGGATTTGTAACAATGTTCATGCTTATGAAGTTAAAGTTGAAGATATAGTTTGTGAGAAGGAGAATCCTTGCTATCATTGCTGTGCATCACAAGCCCACTGATGCACATAGAACTTCCAGACTACCAAAAATTACTCTCCTGAACCACATTTATCGATTTACTGCAATTTATCCACTTTGTAGTAGGACTCCCTTTATGCCTAGGATTCCGCCTGGGTAGGTATCACTCACTATATTCCTACGTATGTATTCCTACACCATCACTAGCCGGGTAAAAAAATCAGTAAAAAATAGTGAGGCGCCAAAACATTAGTCGAATCAAGTCGCAAATATTAAGTACCTACGTCCAGTTTCATATGTTTAGACCATTCTAATCGAGTTAGTTAGACGTCATCTTTAGGAGTTAGCACCTTCATATCTAATCCAGGTCACGTCAAAAATTCAAACAAATTAAAACAAAATACTATGGCGTTGTATTTTGGTGAATGCTGTAGTATTATGTTTTATTTCTTCTTCGGACTTTTTATTTATCTGTTGATTTAAAAGTCTATGACCATCACGATGGTTCAGTCATGTAGCAAAAAATTTACGAGAAAAGAGTGACAAAGTAAATTTATGTTGCAGAAGTGGACGGCAAAATTGGCAAGGGACACCCTAGACGTGTGAACCCTGTTGACCATCTCCCAGTTCTGTTTCCCACTGTCGCCTCTTACGACACCCGCGGAAGGAAATGGGGTAGTAGATATTTTAACTTCGCCACTACACGATATGGATTACAGATTTTCCAAATGCCCAATGAAATTGTTATTTGAAATTTTAGTGCTTACTTACCACGTGCCCGGCGGTGCAGGAAAATATCGTAGAGAAACCTGCATGTAGTCTCTCAGAAACAAAATTTAAAAAAAATATCGAATATATGTGCCGTTACTCGCATTGAGGCCCCACGGTGGTTACTTGCCTGTCCTATAATCCTCCTTGTGTTTTCACAAAACTTGTTTCTAAAGACTTATTTTCTAGAAAGTAAATCTTTCTATAGGCTGTACATTTAGGTTTATACTCACATCTCATCTCACTCTTAGGCTGACATTTACAAAAGTGTTACGTAATGAAAGCTGTTGATGATACATTGCATATAAAACGAATTTCATTACGGACGGCATATTTTTTAGAGATTTTATTTAGCTGGTCAATTGTATCAGCGCTTAAATTTACCATTTTCTTAATCACCTGCAAAGATAAGGGTTGAGTGCATCTAGTGTAATTTCCTTTGAGAAGACGTCCATGAAAAAGTCGTCACTTTCCATGTTAAAAAAACGTGGCGGTTCGCTCACTAATGGGCTTATCAGTACGAGGTATTTGCTAATAAACAACAGAAATACGTTCAATAATATTAGCTTGAAAATTTATATAACCACAAATAAAAGAGCTGATGATCTTCAAACGGCTCAAAAGATTTGCTTGAATCATTGCTACGAACACTCTCGTTTAAGTCAGCTTTCAAACAAAAGAAACTAAATCTAAATCGGTTAACTGTGTATCTGCCAAATTCAGATGTGTGTCTGAATTTGGCAGATACACAGTTATACAGATATTTACTTATTTACACGCTAAACATGTTACACCCCTCTTTTTCGTCGGGGGTTAATAAACAATATATTCGGCAATTAAGATATTTAGCTATTCGGCAGATATACTCACGATTCGGTGTACTTTTTAATGAGCAGACAAGTTTTAGTAATTTTCACGAACCTCATTTACCATTCGTATCTGTATAATATATATTACCTTATGAGATCAATGGCGCGATCACTAGACATTTTGCAAAGTTAGCGTTTGGAATATCCGTTGATATTTATCATGATTCTAATTAAGATTAATTCTACTGACATATATATTATAGATTTATACGTTGTAGAACATAGAACTACGTCGCACGAAACTTAATCAATTAAGTATGTTAACAAAGTCAATATTATTACTTCTTAGAAATTCCAACTAAGTTTATCAACAAATTAAAAGGCGCATCGACGTACAAGAAATAATTTGATTTCTTAGATGATCAACCCACATAATAGTTCCTTATTAGTAAATAAGTTTTTTTATAATACAAAATATTTAAGATCATTAAGTAGTGGCGGTGTCACTACCACGTATCGTCTCCCGTAGGTTTCGTAAGAGGCAACGGAGGGAACGAACCAAAAGAGGGGCAATAGCGACTTTATAAAAACACATGGAAAATAAATAAAACTATGGTTGCTAACCCGGTAGCCAAGCGTAGCAAATATGGCAAATGTCCACTTTATGAGGCAATTTATGGGAAGGATTATGTATGTCATTGGATTTTGACAGGAGGTAATGAAAAAAAAAATAAAGTGTCGAACCAGTTTTACGTTTAATTATTTTCATATTGCCGATGTTAATTGTTCCAGTTGCCATTCGGTAGCTGCAAAATAATTATAATGGCAGGAAATAAAAATAAGCTAAATACACGCAAACTCGTAGAAACACGCAAGACGTAATAAAATCTGTCACAACTGGTGTCTCATTAATTTCCTCGCCTCTCTACCTTAATGCGTCACACTGTGAGACCTTGCAGCGCAGTGTTTCCCAATTAATTGTTCGCGTACCTACAAGGGTACGTGACGTTGTCTTAAAGGGAACGCTCTTGACTGAAGCCTGGGATATCTCTTGACTAAGGTAAAAAAACTTCGCAATAATTACAATCACCCAATTGTAGTACAACTGGCACATTTTTTTCCATTGAATCTAAATAACCGATGCAGTTTTGATTATCATGGTATTTAAATTGTTAAGTTTTTTATAGAATATTTAACAATGCTATAAACATTACTAATATTCCCCTTAACCACTCGTGGTAAGCTTAACTTGCTTGTGTTACGAGTGTTTCACGCCAGTAGTCGAATGGCGGATTCGAACCCACGAACTTTTTGAGTTCGCGGTCCGCGCCCTGCCTTTAGGCTACTGTCGCTTTCTGACTGTTAATAACAAAATATGATTAAATATTTTTTGAGAAATACAAAAGCTTGAGGTCTTTTTAGTGAGTAGTACTCAGGACAAATAAATTGAGAAACATTGTTCTAGAGTATTTGACCCGATAAAACATTTTAGAGGAGAATAACTTTTTACATTGGTCTCAATTTTACTACATAAACATAAATAAAAAATAAATAAACGTACATAAGATACTCGACATGAGGAGATTAAAAACCAATTTTTTTAACAAAATTTGTGTAGGGTTTCATATGTTACTTGTAGTGGCAACGTAAGAGAATCCACTAGCTCATATCATCTTGCAAGTGACGTCAGATGCGACAAATGAAAACTGAAACAGCAGATGGGAAGCAGCATCTTCCCTTAAAAAGCATCCTCTTCGTTTTTTGTTTTTTATTGAATAAGGGATATAAACGAGCACACAGCCCACCTGGTGGTAAGTTGATGCCTTGGCTTGTAGACTTTTAAATAATTCCTCGATTGAGAACAAAAATTCAGATTTGTTATCCATAAATACTAAGATAGAATATCGTTTCAGCGTACCAACCGTTGTTAAAGCATATAATAGAATGAGATATTTTAAAACTACTCAACCTTAGCACCACTGCCATAGTAGGTGGAGACCTTAACAGTAAGCATTCCTTATGGAACTTGCTTACAAACGATTCTAATCAGAAGTCACGAGTCAGAGTCAAGAGAAATCCCAAAATCATAGAAACCGCGCAATTTAGCCTCTAACTACAGACCCATTAGTCTCCTCAGCACACAGGGAAAGTGTACAGACGAATAACATAGAATCGCCTCCTTTAACACGTCTTTGCAAACAAGCTTCTTCCTGACGAGCAGTTCAGTATCAGACCCAAATACTCGTGCACCAATCAGATTCATCGCCTTACGGAATACATCCTGGAGGGCTTCTCCCACTCAGTGGGTAACCGTTGAATCCTTAACAACGGGTGCCCTCTACTTCGATGTCACAAAAGCGTTTGACAAAGTCTGGCACGACGACTTGCTTTACAAGTTGTATAAACTTAACGTACCCAATAGGCTCACTCACATTATCGTAGTTTTCCTTGTCAACCACAATTTCCGTTATCGAATAGAGGGAACTCGCTTCTTGAAGCACTTCCTCAGGGCTGGAGTCCCTCAGGACTTCGCCCTCTCCTCACTGCTCTTTACACACTATATCAGTGACATCCCGAAGAACCCAGTTGTCAACACTGCTCACTCAACAAGAAATATTTCACACAGGTAAGAGACACAAGAGGCGCCAATTGCTTAGGCATATGGTTTGGCTTATGGAGAATCGAAGTTAATTCCGAAAAAAGTGTAGCAATATACTTCAAAGGAATCCCTCCCTCAAACGTTGAAACCTAAATCCGGAAAACTCCTTTGGCACAATTACCCTATTCGGACACCAGATCCCATGGGAAATAACGGCAAAATACTGCAGGGTTACATTCGACCACGGTATGACCTTCACGAAATATGCGCACTATACGTAACCACTCTAAATTCGCCACCAGTCACCTTCACCCGCTAGTTAACAGCAAGAGCAAACTTCCCTAACACACAAGCTCTACAAAGCTTGTGTAAGACCTATCATTTCATTTAAGAATCTATTTGTCCCCTTACACATACACTATAATAACATTACAGTTTAAAATGTTCAGCTTTAATTAAATCTATTCAAAAAAATTACATGTGTTTATAGGGCTAACATCCGGTCTCATGCTCCATTTACCATATTATTTAGTTATCATCGAAGTTCGATTGCTTCAAAATTGATTAAAATTTTGAACCAGAAAAACATACGCAAAAGCAACTGTAACGAAATCTTGTTAAAACTTAAACAACACGTATTGATCACGGCTGTACTGTTACTAGATTATGGGAAAATACCAGATCATAGTCATGAAATCAATCTATTCTATTGTCATCATTCTTCAATACTTCATCCTAATTTCAAGTTATTCAGACGTGAGGAAGTGAATGAAAATTTAATTACAAAATGCCATTACATTTTTATACATAAATACAGGAGAAAAAACTACACGATGAATTGCACTGTTTGCTACTTTTCTACTCCTGGAAATGAATTCTGTCGATAGTTTACATAAACTTTTCCAATAATAGACGTGCTTCTGAAATGAATAACTCGCTAACTACTTTCACTCAATAACTTTACAATATACAGCGTTTATGAAGTTATTACGGCGATTTTATAAAATTATAAACGTTCTGTACGGTTTCCGTAAAGTACTTTCCTAGGAATGTTTCTATTCCATTAAAACCTATGAAAATCTACTACTGCCTCCCTCTTACAGGTCTCTTAGAAGTATATTTCGTTCGTAGCTCTCATTCTTGGCAGGCGGTTTGTTAACAGCTGGTTTTTTTGTTGTTGTTATTAGAAAGACGCTTCTGTCCATCTCATAGTTTGTATTGCCCTACCTTATTTTATGTGATTGACATAAGACTTGTCGCAAAGTAATAAGCGATTGACAACGGAAAAATTACGATTTTATCGACGTTTTTACTAATTACATCGTAATATTTTTGTGAAGGCGACTTGTTTGTAAAATAGTATTTATTTAAATACGAAATAAAATATAAATAAATTATAAAGTATACGTGTTTTATAAAAAAATATGTTCCCTTCCGGCACGTAATTGTCCGTTGAATAAAAAGACGTGTTATTGAAGGGCGTGCCTCATTCCCTCTTACTCTCACCCAATAGTTCACATGTGACAAGAGAAGAGTAACACGACATAAAATTTTAAGTAGTATAAACCAACATGTTGAGCCGTTCTTACATTATTTCGTCATGTATAGAAAAAATGTAACGCCTCTTGTAGGTCCTACTCAACATAACTACGGATCACCTTGTCCGGCGGGAGATCTCCCCTTTTCCTTCCTGTGACCCTATGTATAATTTTAGGAAAACATGATTCGAGTACATCGCTGCTTCATTTCATGACATTGAAAATATTCATAAATTTGAAAAATAATTTAAAACATTTTTTCGTGGAGAAATGATACTAATAAATGATGTGGCACAAGGTATGTGTAATAAATGATGGGGCACAAGGTATGTGTAATAAATGATGAGGCACAAGGTGTGTATAATACATGATGGGGCACAAGGTATGTGTAATAAATGATGGGACACAAAGTATGTGTAATAAATGATAGGACACAAGGTATGTGTAATAAATGGTGGGCATAAGGTATGTGTAATAAATGATGGGGCACAAGGTATGTGTAATAAATGATGGGGCACAATGTATCTACGACCTTTTTTGCCACCAGAGCGGTGCCACATTGCAATGAGATGGAATATTTGATTTCATAGCAGGGAAGATATTTTTCTAGGAAAATGTGAAGGTTAATGTTGCTTTCTGTATAATAAGTTATATTTCATAATTAATTAGATTATAAATGAATAAAACAAGCTATGATGGATAACTATAACCATTATCAGAAAAAATTTAAAAATTAAAAAGTACAAAAAATTAAAGATCAAATTATTGAGGCATTGTTTTGTGTATTGATATAATACTCTAGAAATGATAATATTATTTAAAACTATATTTATTATATTTATACGTGGTAGAGCTACGCTGCAGTTATAGTTGTAGCACGAATGGGTCGGCTCGACCGGGGAAGGACCACGGTTTCACAGAATACTAGCGTAAAATAGTAGTTTTATACCGCTGTGTTTCGTATGGTGAGTGTAGAGAACCGGATACTTTTTACTGGAAAAGAGGTATTCCGACTTAGTCCTCACGGGTGACAACGCATCTGCATTTAATCGAGGATAGATGTAGATGTCCTATGGGCCAAAGCAACCACTTACCATCAGGTGGACTGTGTGCTCGTTTGCCACTCTGCTATAAAAAAAACTAATTTTTTCTCCTTTTAAAAATTATTAAAAGAAACTTTTAGCTTAAATACATCCATCTACCACAGACTGTACAAATCCATTGCTGAACATAGGCCTCCCCTATAGATTGCCTCACCCCCCTAGATTATATCATAGCTGCCACGCTTAGCAGACGGGCTCACAACCACAGTTTTTTATAATTTTAAATAGTTATCAGGAATGCTGCCTATCATCTGTTTCAATCTCCCTCAATTGAGAGTTTTCCATTATGAAAAAGTATTTTGATAACACAATTACGACTACAAATATACATTTCCCAAGCAATATTCGTCTACCTCAAGAATACAAAATGTTGTTCCTTTGAATTTTTCCTTATCGTGTAACATTTGAATTTTCCGACGTGAAATATCTGGTTCATTATGAAATACGATATTATTTTTTCTTTGTAAAACATTTTATTATCATCATCGTTTATTATTAAGGTATCAAACCACATATGTTAAGTGCATTTTGCGTCAAAGAGAATGAATTAGAGTATTATACATACACAAAATTACAAATTAAACTCTATTATGAGTTAAAATACAGTACTTTAAAAAAAATCTTCACCTATAGCGTCTGATGCATACCCTGCCAGTGTTTATAAAATATATTGTCAGGAAACACCTGAGCGACGACCTTAACTAATTCATTTGTTGAGTTACGTACAGTTTCCCAAAAACTGGCCATTCTACAACGTAACACTGCGTAAAAGTCTGGGACGGCAGCCTCTGCGAACATTGTGGACGCACTGCAGTACAGTGGATGTTTCAAAAAAATACGAAAAGCATCATTATTCTGTACTCTGAGGATGTTATAGGATTTTTTGGTGTAATTTATCCAAAGTTGTCCGGTGTAAAAGCTAATACAATAGGCTTTTAACAGAGTAATCTCAACATCCTCAGAACACGAGGCAAAGCGACGCGCCAGCATGTTACAACGTATAGCTAGAGCTCTACGTTCACGCTCAGTATCCAAGTCGTCACTCAGGTTCTCCGACAACATATGTCCCAAGTACCTGAAATTCTTCACAGTCCGAACCCGCATACCATTTATGCTTACTGGTGGTACTCTCCCCGGACCCTTTCCAGCACAAAAGACTAGCATTTCAATCTTAATCTTATTGTATTTTAATCCATGCTGACGAGCATAATTTTCGCAGATGAATATAAGCTTTCTAAGACCGTTTATCGATGGGCTAAGGAGCACCATATCGTCTGCGTAGCTAAGGTTATTAAACGCTACACCATTAATGTGACATCCAATTTTAGTACTCCTAAGCTCTTCGATCAAGCCGTTAACATAAAGATTGAAAAGGTCCGGAGAGGTCAGCCCTCCCTGACGTACCCCACATTCTAGTTTATAGCCACTAAAAGTTGTGTCGTCCCACCTAACTTTATTTGTCTGGTTCTAATACCAGTATCTCAGCAAACCCAGAACAGTGCCAGGTACATTGGACTCATGCATTTTCCTCCATAATATATTATAATTAACAAGGTCAAATGCATGACTCAAGTCCAGAAAGCAGGCGTAAACAGATGTACTACGTCTTTTATAATAGTTTACAACGTGCTTAACGGACAGTATTGCAGAGTCGGCAGAAACACCGGCACGAAAACCAAACTGAGCATCACTTATCCTAATATTTTTCACAAGTTCGGGCTGTAGAAGTCTTTCAAGCACTTTACCAACTATTGTGCCCAGAGAGATAGGGCGGTAATTGGAGAGGTCACCGGTTTTGTTCTTAACGACTGGTACAACAATCGTCTGTAACATTTTATCATTTGAGTTTTTAACTTTAGTTTTTCTTTATTACAGTTTTTTTTTAATATTGTGTATATTTTATTAGATCTTAATAAATTATTTTTGTTATTTATATTTTATTATTAAAAATATTTTTTTTAGCTTAAAAGTCATAGATACGAGTCAAATTGAAATTACTGGAAAGATTTTGTGACCTCGATTAAATTTAAGTACGTGGGTCAATCAAAGTTTTGTTTAACTAAAAAAAAGTTCTATAGGAAGTTTTATTACTAATCTTTTCAAAGAATTATCCACTAGCATCTATACGAAGTTTCATAGGTTTGAACTTTTGGAACACTTTTTTCAGTTTGCCCCCGACACCTCTTCCACGGTCAGGCATATTTCTGTTCAATAAAATTTAAAATTACAAACTTGTCGTGTTGAAAATTGTAGAACTGAAACAAATTAGAGATCAAAATCTACCCTGCGCTTCTCGATCGCTCCACTTTGGTAGGCGTTGGTTCGTTTTGAAAAAATCACACCGTTGACTTACGCTTCTTTTCTGAATCTAAAGTTTATCGCCTATAACAATGTAGTTAAAGTTACTCCCACTGCTGGACACAGGCTTCCTCTCATTTGTGAGATAGTAATTTAGAGCAAGGAAATTTTCACCGCGCTCCCTCAGAGCGTGTTAGCGAACTTCACATGTCTTCGACAAAAAATTTTATTATTTCTTAGACATGCTGATTTCCTTACAATGTTTTTCTTTACCGTCGAGTACGTGGTAAATCAGCACTTAAAATTTAAATTAACAATTTCATTGATACCGGTGGAGTCGAACCCAGGTTGCTTGAGTACTGTTAAATTTATATATTGCTTAGCGCCTGAGCTACCACGGCACTAATAATGTAGTAAACATGTGAAAACGTACCTGCCTCAAATTTAGTAATCTTGTCACGGCAACACTCCGCACGGGCTTGCTTCTGAGCCAAAGTCAAAGATGAGGTTTCAGCACTCAACGCGAAACTAACCACCTCATGCGAAGGTATTCGTATGAAATTTTGTAAACCCTTCCTGATCTAACCCGCAATATGTAGTTAATCTCATCATACGTGATGCGGTATGTATGCGTATTTTATTGTGTTGTTTTATATATAAGCTTTATACATAAGGCTATTGTTAGCATCAAATTTAATTTCTTTTGTTTTTCCATCAGTATTAAATCTTTAATTAGTTTTCAAACTTCTGCTTATTATAACAAACAAAACAGTCTTTTAACTACTAAGAACTCCAGCAAGTCTTTTTACATCGTTTTAAATCATTAGTCATTAGCCTCACTTCATTCAGCCTACTTTTTGATAAAGTTATTATTGAGGTTTGAAATAGCTAAATAAGTAATATTGAAACGGTTTCAAATTCAGTATAGTTCATTTTTACATACCGAATTCACTATTTTGTATCCATTAATATTTTCACTGTCTAGCACATTTCCTTCCAAAGCAACTATTAAAGGTTTTTTACTTTTTTCTTTATCTCTCAAAGTTAGTCGGCCGTGCTGAAATTTCTTATACCACGGTTTCCTTTCCATAAACGCCATTAGTAGTCTATCAAACGATTCGCCCGGTTTGAAGAGACAGTTGAAATCGTAAAAAATCATCACGCGATAATGTCAGCCGTTTTTCAATGAAACACGATATTTCAATTTAAATCGTATACATTTTTGGATGTATCTTTGAAATTAGACCAAGCTTAATTTTACTTGTAAATAATGGTATTTTCTAAATAAATTATAACTGGCCTGTATACGAGTAAATATTTTATAATTTAAGTAATGTTCTCATTCGTACTCAATATTTTTAAATATAATAAAATGATTACAAAAAAAAATTCACAAAACTGTCGTACCTAGTACAAGGCAGATATAATATTATATATCAGATGTTAAAACTAATCATAAAAAAATATGTAAAAAATAAACTTAAGATGTGAAGTTGACAGATGGCAGACCATAAATAAATACAATATGCACACCTAACTTTATCCTGGTAATGTTTAGTTTTGACTATAATTTATCAAATGCAATAAACGATTCAAGTCATGTTACTTCTTTTTTTTATTTATTTTTCATTTACTTATGGATCTAGGTTTTTTGCCGAAAAGTTGCGTGAAAAGTTTAGACGCCTTAGGATGATTACATTAGCCTACATTCAAAACTAAATTTAGCTAATTTTAAACTTACTATTTACAATAACATAATCATCAACGGGATATACTCCTATTCCTCTCTATGGGAAGGCCTGGCGCTGCTTGCGTCTGTTATAATATTTACGCAATACTTATATTGAAGTGAAAACTACCTAAGAATCGTTGCAATTGTGACGCTCGGTGAAACAAAAAAGCGACTGTTAAAAGAGACTGTTGGTTCGTGAGATATCGAAGAAGAAAAAATTTGAAAAAAAAAACTATTTTTTTTTAACATAACTTCGAGATTTCGCAACTGAGCAAGTTTGTGCTTCTTAGATTAATTGAAGAACGTCATAATTTTGTGGAATTTGGAGCGCTTTACAGATGAAATTAGCGGGAAGTTCCAGGGATGGCCTGCAGGGTCAACCAATTTTTTAAATCTATTCCGTAAACTAAGAACAGCATTGGATTTTTATGAGTAATCAACAACTTGCGCTATACTTACAAAGTAATATTTCTTCGCAAACAACAGAAATAAATGGCCTTTTACCGCCAACTGCCATGATATTGCGATCACGTAGGCCTACTCTAGGCTGAGCCTTATTAACTTTCCACATTTTCAAACTTACTCGGCATATATTAGCATTAAAAAGTATTAAGAAAAGTTATGTCAGTCTTAATATTTTTTGTTTCGAGGAAATGTTGACCACTGCAGTTAACTTTAAATCGTTTGTTAAAGTTTGTGCACACTTTAATCCCTGAAACCGCAATCTGACACAATCAGAAGAGATCAGGTGTAGAACAAACAGCTTTACATGCATTCCGACGCACGGGCTAAAACATCGCCAACTTCCTGACTTAATCATTGATTTTGGTCCAACCCGGTGTTGAACCCGAGAGCTTACAATCAGCAGTCGCGCTTATGATACCTATACCAACAAGACTACCTATAACCTTATAGGGAAAAAGCTCTAGTTACCAACGGCAAAAGTTATTTATAAATGCAACTGCATTTCTTCTACACACGTTTAGCTTTGGTTCAGCAGTTGCCTAATGCCACCTGATGAAGTCCGTAAAAACTCCTAAAACTGAAATGAATGTTGCACGAATGAGACTGCTCGACCTGGGAAAATCCACGATCCACAGAAAACCAGCGTAAAATAACAGTTTGTGTGTTTCATATAGCGAGTGTAGGGTACCGGAGACACTTGTTACTGGAAAGGAAGTATTCCATCTAAGTCCACAGTGGTGATAACGCATCTGCATTTTGATTTTTAATCGTGAATAGATGTCTTAGCCTCCAGTAAACAACAACTGACTGTATGCTCGTTTGTTACCCTTATTTTGTAAAATAACGGTATAAGTAATCCTGTATACGGCAAAAGCAAAAGCCTATAATATAATAAACAAACAGTAGTATCAACACTGTTTCACAGCAGTAAAAGTTTGGAACTTATAATTGAAGTATATTTGGCAGAAACGGACTCCTAAAACTTTTTAATTACATGTGAAGGCTTACAAAACTTCCTATTAACTTAATGTATAGCAGGCATCCAGGCTACCTACTTTCACAGCACGTAAGCATGATGCTATATTAAAGATTTATGCAACGGAAATTTCAATAATAAGGCTATAATATGTGAGCTGCTAGCGAAAACCTTATGTTGTAAATAATCTACACTAATATACTGTAGGATGTACAGTGGGGGCGAGTTATGTTTAAATATTTATTCCGATTTTTTTAACAAATTGTATTGATGGAAATAACATGATTATTCATTACTCCAACTTACTTTTACAAAAAAGATAGAAACCGAAAGTGTTGAAAAAATTGATTGAAGCAACAAAAGATCACAGATAGCGCCGCGCGCGCTGATATTCTGTAAGAACCACATAAGTCGAGTCGCGAGCAGTCGCTGCACATAATTAAAGTACCTGGATGACCGAGCTTTGCTTTGTTTTTGTTTTTTTGAAATTAAATTTAGATACAAATTACATACTGATGAAAAATGAATAATATTTTTTGATCTTATTGACATAATAAAAAAACTGAACTGTTTATTTGAATAAAAAATCATGAGTGCAATTAGTTTAATTGAAATGTTCGTATTTTTAAAAAATAGTAAAAAAGGGCTTGAAATATTAGATTTTCTCACAAAAGTAGGGAACTTGGAAAAAAAAAGGAAAAAAGTCGAACCGAAGACAGGACGCGAACCAAGGCATTACGATTTTTCGACCGCTCGATATCCACTTGTGCTATTACTATCATTAACACATTGTCGAAATTTACCTTCTTATACTGTAGCAGTTTTTTTATTGCCTGAAAACACGGACAAAAGGACATTTTCTAAAAATAAATCCTAGCTAGATCGATTTATTGCCTCCAAAACTCCCTGAACACTAAATTTTATGAAAAGTTGGAGCCGTTTCCGAGATCCCGATTATATATATACAAGAATTGCTCGTTTAAAGGTATAGGATAGGATAGGATAAATAAATAACGCAATTAATTCCCTTCCGTCAATCCTCCTAATTTAAACCTAATTATCATTACATCCTACCACAGATTAGATTATAGTTACTACACTTGACAGGAAGGTTGACAGCTGTAGTTTATTTATCATTTTGAGTTTTCCTCTGTAGCCTCTTACGACACCCAGGGAATGATTTGAGTAGAGCACTTCTTACTACGAAACTACACTATTTCAGTTTAAATAAAACACTTACACTCTAATCGTATATATGACTTGATTAATCTCCGCCTAATTATCTGACTTTCAATAGAATCCTCGTTAATGAAATACTTGTATGACGTATAGCATCTGTCATTGTATCGCAATATTCCTGACAACTTGACGCTACGGGATATATTAAACGTGCTGAAGGTTAAATCAATCACTGGTAAACCAGGGTGATTATCAAATCAGATGATAATTCAAGTATTTATCTCTGCATATATATTAACCGACTACTTCCTAACCTGACTGTGGGGAAACCTGAAAAGGTTGTTATATTTTTTGATGGTACCTATGTTTGTAGATATATTTTAGTAATTGTTCTACGAATGGAGCGACTCAACTGAGTCGACCCATTCGTCAACAAGAGTGGGACAACGCTTTCATATAGTATCAGCAGCTTAATTCTACTGTGTGAATGTGTTTCGGTGAGAACCGCAGACCTTTTTTAATGGGAAAGAGGTATTCCATTTTAGTCCTCAGGGGTAACAACACATCTGCATTTTGATTTATAATCGATGATAAATGTAGGTGTCTACGGGCCACAGCATCCACTTACCATAAGGTAGTCTGTGTGCTCGCTTGTCACCCCTATTCTATAAATACTCGTAGATAACTGTTTTATAACAAGAACATTAACACAAAATGTTCTAGAACTGTTTCTGTGAATGAAATATTCCGTTAAACTGGTCAAATAACCAACGCGTACGATTGCATTCACGTACAATACAATTTCAGTCTTAGCAATTTTGCAGTGAGAACGACACGATGAATATTTTGTAGAATGGATGCGCGAAATGTCCATTGAATTGAAGCTTTTATGAACGAATTTTTAAAACGGAGATTTTTTGATTTTCCAAATCAAACTACAAAAGTCAGTTCATTTGATTCTCTGTCAATCTTTCTCCTTCCTCTACTTTGCACTCTTCCTCCTTTTAAAAAAATCTTTTACTGTCACAACTGTGACTTTGTAGAACTCTTTACCAGTGACAAATGCATCTTAATCTTTTCACTCTTTAAATAAATTAATTTTCCTTTTTCGTATTCTTTTCATTTAAATAATTTTTCGTATTATATATCATTTGGAGTTATTTATATTATATGTATTTTCATAATTTTTTTGTAGACCCCCTCTATTTTAAATATTGTTTGCATCAGTCCTCTGGGTAAACGTTGTCTGGAAGAGATCAGCTTCAGAATGATAAGATTGCCTGTTTTAAATATTATACTTTAAATTGAACTCTACTCGTATAAAGAATAAATAATGAAAAAATTCTAAACGGGACGGCCGTTGAAGGGAGCTTTTTTACCATCGCGCTTGATTAGAGAATTGACGATCGTAAGGCGCCTGCAAAAACTATCAACAATCCGCAGCCCACCTGATGGTAAGAGGCTACTTCAATCCGTGCATATCTACCAACATCAAACAAAAGCTATATATTAGTTGTCACCTCTAAGGGTTAAGATGACCTCACTGTCTGTAACTCTATAAGTGGTGAGGATGTAATTACGACTGAGCTCTCTAACTGTGAGACAAAAGTACTATGGTCAAGTTCTTCAAGAGAGGTGACAAGGGTCCATTGAATAACTACTTGTTGATCTTCCTTTTGGGCCGCGTCTGGATGCTGTTATCGAGAGTCATTACAAATCGTCCCTCTTTCTCTCTCTGAAGACTTCCAAATTTCAAGACGACCTGGTTTCTGAAAAATCTTTTGTATCCTAGACTACATACTAATCGGCTAAATGTCCAATATGAAAGATTGTCTTTCGTATTAGTGAAAATCAAAATCCACCACATAAGGGAGACCTCTACAGAGCATATTCACAAAAAGCACTAAATAAAATAATTCACGTGTTTTAAAATTGGAGGCTACATTTCAGTTGTACTTTTTAATTTTCAGCCTGGAGTAAGTTAAAGCAGTCAGTCTGTGGTTTTTGTTTCATAAAACTTTAGCGAAAGACTATTATCCACATTTTTCGCATGAAATTGAAGCTCAAAAGCAAAAAGAAAAAGCTATCTATAGTTAGATGTAGCCAACTGGTTCAATATGCGACATTTATAACGTAAGGATGGTAAAGTTGATTTCAGGGTTCATAAATAAAAATCTTTATAATATATTGCATGCCGTTTAAACACGAGTAACCATTTTTTAAAATTTTTTGGTGTCTGTTTATTTTTCCAGAGAGCCATGGTAGTTCAGATCGTTAACGCTCGATGTAAATATAACTGAACGCGAGTAACCCGGGTTCGATCCCCGCTAACACCAATGAAATTGTTAATTGCAATTTTAATAGCTTATTTACCACCTGCTTGGTGGTGAAGGAAAACATCGTGAACAAACCTGCATGTCTGAGGAATAAGAAAACAAAATATTTCGAAGACATGTGAAGTTCGCCAACACGCATTGGGCAGCGCGGCGCACACTTCCTTGCCCTAAAACCCTCTCAGAAATGAGGGGAACCTGTGCACAGGAGTGGGACTTATATAGGCTTTAACTTTACTTTTTTCTTTTTTTTTTGTCTTTCCGGGCTAACATTCTGAATGGCTGAGCTGATTGTAATGAAGTTTCACTAACAGACAAAGAATAATGCCAGGAAATGCTATATAGGATTACCTTAAATCTAAATAACGCCACATTAATAAGATCTTACCCAAGGCAGGTCGGTAGTATATAAATTAAAATGTTTCTACATGATTAACTACGAATACGCTCGGCGAGCTATGGAGAGGGCTATACACTAGAACCATTGTAAACGACGTAGCCCAAAGTTTCTTTTGATTTTCGAGAAATCGACAACCGAAAGAGAATAATGTTTCCCTAGCAGCAGTCTCGTACCGATAAGCAGAGTTGGAGTTATAGTAGGGATATATATAGCGACGACCTGGTAAGACTTGTAGGAAGTCGATGGAGGTAAGTGACTCAAGAACGTGACCTTTTTTCACCTATGGACATGTGAAGATCTGCAATGACGATGATGATAATCATGATAACATTTTATTTATTAATTAAATTATAATTAATTGGGGCAGCGCGGCGGTTTTTTTGTCGTAAAAATACTTTCAGAAATTAGAGGAGTTCTGTGGCCAGCAGTAGGACGTATATATTAATCGTTAGTAATACATCATGGCCTTATGCGCTTTGTGTGTTTTGCTCTTTTTTCATCTTTTTTGTGTTTTTGTTCCAGTATTATTAATAATCTATATTCAATAAAAAAGTTTCTGTTTCTATACAAAGTAAATACATATAATAGGCATACATATATAAAGGACTAAACACATATTAAAAGTACAAATAGGCATTTATACTTATAAATTACATAAACAAAACAGAAGGAAAAAAACAAGTCATGTGAATGTCCAATTACATTTGTTTTAATAACAAAAATGTAGCGCGAAAAAACTACGTGCATATAAAAACGAGCAAGCAAATAAATCATCTTTTGAAATGGAACAAAACTAATGTAATATTTATACAAAGCACCGTTTGTTTACGCTTCACTAAATAGTAGGAAAGTCGAATTTTCTTTTTATGAAATAATGGTTCCAGATTATATTTACAAAGAAAAAAAAACAGTTTTGGGCAAGCTTAAAGTTTTTATACGTGGTAAAGCCATGCCGTAGTTAAATATTTGTAACACGAATTGGTCGGCCTGTATAGGCATGGTAACAGAATAGTAGGATAACTCCGGCGTCGCACGAGACTTAAATGCCTACTGTTGCAGGGTTATCACTGTCTTTTTGTTTAAGCTAAGTCTCATTTAGTTTTATCAATCCTATACCTTTGAACGAGAAATTCTTGTATATATATATATATATATATATATATATATATATATATATATATATATATATATATATATATATATATATATATATTGTATATATAATCGGAATCTCGGAAACGGCTCCAACGATTTTCATAAAATTTTGTGTGCAGGGAGTTTCGGGGGCTATATATCGATCTAGCTAGGATTTATTTTTAGAAAATGTCTTTTTTGTCCGTGTTTTTAGGCAATGAAAAACTGCTATAATAAGAAGGTAAATTTTGACAGTTTACAGTTACTGATTACAAATAGCTTAATTGGTATAATGGGCGGTCACAAAATCGTAATACCATGGTTCGAGACCGAGCGACCGACTTTTTTAAATTTTTTTTTTTTTTAGTTCCTTTCTTTTTTGAGAAAATCATTTCTTTAGTTTTCTCTCAAAGAATCAATGTTTTTTTAAATCCATATTTACATTACAACAAATGCCAAATAACTAATCTGCATATGGTGTCCGCTCAGATTTAATGTTTAAAATTAATTTGATGTCATATTATATAATAATTAATGTACTTATGAAGTATGTATATGTATTTATGTGTAGATATATTAATACAACCTATTAATAAAAAGCTAATTTACTTAACAATTCCATATATTAATTTATTTTACAAAAAGAAAAATAATAAGACTGCTAGATAAATTTTATTAAAAGTCAACGTGTCAACAAGTCAAGTGCAGCGGTGGCCATCCCCGACTCGGCCAGACCCTTCCGACTTAACAAGTATCGCTGTGTGCGTGCTGTAGCTCGTGTGTACGAGTCCGTACTGTCACGTGCCAGGTACACACACATATTATATATAAGATCTCCAATCTTCCTCAGCCGAGTTAGTATACGCAAAGTTACAAATGCACGACTAATATAACGGACTTTTCAGCCCGTATCAAATCATTTGGCAACAAGCCAGTCCAAACTTCTCACCAAACTAAAATCAAAATCTTTATTTATTTATTTATAAATATCTTCCATCTGGCTCGTACGTTTTTCTTCAAGAAGATAGTTTGAGAGGTGCATCAACTGGCGTATACTGGCCCTCATGAAGTAGTTGAGAGAAATGCCAAATCGTTAAATTCATTTTGAACATTAAATTCGAGCCGCTATTGAGAATTTCTTGACAGAAAAATCCAAATAATGATTATAATATATATATATATATATATATAATTGTCCATGGAAATTTCACTATTTCCCATGTTAAAAAACGTGGGGGTTCGCTCACAAATGCGTTTATTAGTATGAGGTATTTGCTAACAAACAAGAGAAATACATTAAATGACATTAAGTTGAGGGTTTATAAAATATATATAGATATGTACAAGTACACAGTTACACAGATACAGACAGACAGTTAACTATATAACACCTCTCTTTTTCGTCGGAGGTTAATAAACAATATATTCGGCAATTATGATATTTAGCTATTCGGCAGATATACCCATGATTCGGTGTACTTTTTAATGAGTAGCTAAGTTTTAGTGATATTCAAAAACCTTATTTATAATTATTCATATCTGTATATAAAATCTTATTAGAATCATTAGACACTTTGCAAATTTAGCGTTTGAAATATCCGTTAATATTTATCATGATCCCAGTTAAGATTAATATTAATTCTACTGACTTTTTTCTAAACTGGAGAATTGAATTTTATATGGTTAGAGATATTTCACGCATATGATATAATTAATAACGGAAAATAATTTCACGTGTCATATGTATATACTAATATATAAAATATTTATACTTATAAATGTTACGTAGATACTTATATTGTATTACAGATTTGTCTATCGTAGAACGTAGAACTACGTTGCAGCTATATTATCGTTGCAGCTCGAATGGGTTGGCTCAACTGGGTAAGACTAAGCACTTACAGAATGCCAGAGTAAATGCTGCTGTGTTTTGTATAGTGAATGTAGAGAACCGTATACCCTTTGTACTGGATACGAGGCATTTCAATTTTAGTCGCACAACACCGAGGATAGATGTAGATGTCCATGGACCACACATACACCTTCCATCAGATGGGCAGTGTGCTCGCTTGTCACCCTTATTCTATTTAAAAAAATAGTGGACTTGTAATCAACAATGTTAATTTGAGTCGCAAAGCCAATGCAAGTGCAGCAATATAGTTAAAAGGTTTGCCACCCCTGTCTTTCTTACCGCATAGTGGCAGTGTTTACTTTATAAGGGAGCCCATGAGCATGCGGCTCACCTGATGATAAGTGACTACCACCGTACATGAACAACTGCAACACCAAGGGAATTGAAATAGCGTTACCGGCCATTTAAAAATGCGTAAGCTCTTTCCTTAAAGGTCATAAAGTTGTATCGGTCCGGAATATTCGCTGGTGGTAGACGATTCTACAAGCATATTGTGCGAGAAAAGTAACAACATACTTCAATTAAATCTACGTGGTAGAGCCATGCTGCAGTTATATTAGAAGTATAGTTGTAGCACGAATGGTCGGCTCGACCGGGGAAGGACCACGCTCTCACAGAATACCAGCGTGAAATAGTAGCTTAATGCTGCTGTATTTCGTATGGTGAGTGTAGAGAACCGGAGACCCTTTTTACTGGAAACGAGGCATTCCATCTTAGTCCTCACGGGTGACAACGCATCTGCGTTTTGATTCGTAATCGAAGATAGATGTCTATGGGCCACAGCAACCACTTACCATCGGGTGGACTGTGTGCTCGTTTGTCACCCTATCCTATAAAAAAAATCACACAGTGTTCTAAGAGCTCGTCCCGTAGGTGTCAGAAGAGGCAAAAGAGGAAAGTGAAATTGATGAACTGATAACAACTCAAAAAATAAACTGTGGTTGCCAGACCGCTTGCCAAGCGAGGCAACTACTACGTCGGTTATGGTGGCCACTCTCAACGGAGACTACCCGTCAGCGAAGGACAGGATTATAGTGCCCAATTGTATGTACCTGACAGGTGCACTCTAAATTGCCTCAGTCTCACAATCCGACGGGATGGTGATCCGACACGACCGGAGAGAGATCGGGTGCAGGACCAACGGCTTTACATGTTTTCCGAGGCGCGGGGTTGAAACACCGCCGACTTCCTAGCTCCGGCCTACTGTTAAAAATTTCTTCACAGAAAAGCCCAATAACCGATTTTGGCCTGAATCGAGATTCGAACGACCGCTATACCAACGAACCAGTTAATGTCATATTATTACGTGTTCATCACAATTCAGTTCTGTTATTTCCTAACAGGATTTCATCGTCAGTATAATGAAGTGGACAGAAGTCTCTTCAAAGCCGCCACTTAGGTCGATATTCGGCTTCTCCAGGTAGCGTCCTTTCGTTAAGTAGCAATGTTTTAAGAAAGTATAAAATCTACTTAGAAAACTAACTACACTACACCATACTAAAATCAACTAAAATATTCACTATAATGTCAACTGTCAAAATGGCATCGATAAAGCAGAGCCCTTTTAATCCTTTATTATTTGATTTACCGATGAAGGACTATCGTTCTAACAAAGACATCTGTGTAAACAAAACTGTACTTTTTGAGTTATAAAAAAGTGACCATATTAACCGGATGACAATATTACCATCTCGTACTATAATATTAATTTTAATCGTAGCTGATTCACTGAACAGTGATTAAAGCCTTTTAACCTAGTATTTTCATTGCGAGGTTATTCAACGAAACTTAATCAATTATGTTAACGGAGTCAATATTATTACTTGCAAGAAATTCCGACTAAGTTTGTTAACGTACTAATTAGGCGCAGTGACGTACAAGAAATAATTTGATTTCTTACCTGAAGTTCCTCATTAATAAATGAGGTTCGTTTTGATATAAAATATTTAAGATAGTTAAGTAGTGGCGGTGTAAGATTATCCACTACGCCATGTCGTCTCCCGTGGGTTTCGTAAGAGGCAACAGGGAGAAATAAACCAGAAGAGGGGCAGGAGCGTTTTTCTAAAAATAATTAGAAAATAAATAAAACTATGGTTGCCAATCCATATGCCAAGCGTGGCAAATATGGCAAACGTCCTCCTTTAGAGGCTATTTATGGGAAGGCCTATGTTAATCATTAGACTTTTACAGGAGGTAAAAACGAAAAAAATTAAGGAGTCGAAGCAGTTTTATGTTTAATTTATTTTATATTACGAATTTTAACATTTAATATGTAAATTGTTCCCGTCGCCATTCGGAAACTGCAAGGTAATTAAAATGGCGACAAATAAAGATAAGCTAAAGCAAGACGTAATAAAATCTGTTACAACTGGTGTATCCTTAATTTCCTCGCCTCTCTATCTTAATGCGTCACATTGTAGATAGAACCTTTAAGCGCAGTGTTTCCCAATTAATTGTATGCGTACCCCCAGGGGTACGTGATTTTGTCTTAAAAAGCACGCTCTTGATGAAGGCCAGGAAATATCTCTTGACTAAGGTAAAAAACTCCGTTATAATCACAATCACCCTATTGTAGTACAACTGGCACATTTTTACATTGAATCTAAAACTATCGAAAATATAATTTAATATTCTGTATAAGAAGTACAAAAACTTAAGGTTTTTCTCTATGTGGTACTCAGGATAAATTAATTGGAAACATTGTTCTAGAGTGTTGGATCAGATAAAATATTTTAGAGGGGAATAACTTTTCACATTGGTCTCAATTTTAGAACATGGAAAAATTAAAAGAAAAGTATACCAATAAACAAATAAACGGACACATACGTAATATAACCATGACATAGCCGCAACGTCATCATTATAAATCAAGTTTATCTTAATTAAACGTTCTTAATTAAAAAAAAGAATAAATTCCCATAGGTATCGTGAATTATTGGAATTTAATATCTTTTTACTAAGTTTACAAGTACAATACATCCAATATATTATATCTCACTGGTAGGTAAAAGCCTTATCTCATTTCAGACAGGGTTTTGGTTGCCAAGAATGTGAGTTAGCTTTAAGTACTGATGATACGTAATGGAATTGACGATATTGTTGAACTCAGTGGGCATCGAACTCTGCTTAATCGCATACTAATATGTTGAAAATTTTAAGACAGGGAAAGACAATAAATTTTAATGCAATAAAGGTAACAAACGAAAACACTGTCCACCTGATGATAAGTGGATGCTGTAGTGGATTAAGTATAAAATGCCAGATATGTTGCCACTCCTGAGGATTAAGATAAAATATCTCGATTCCATTAAAAAGGAACTCCGGTTCTCTACACTCACCATACGAAACACAGTAGCATTGAACTGCTATTTTACGCTGATATTCAGTGAGTGCGTGGTCCTACCCCGAACGAGCTGACCCATTCGTGCTACAACCATAGTATAGGCGCTGCGTGGCTCTACCGCTTACAAATGGTTTCATATATTACCCCATTTCATAACATAGGCATATAAAAGCAAGAAATAACGCGCGTCTTTTGATAGATGCTGGAATAATCTGGTTTATATATATCTGATATAGAACTCAGATACAGAAAGCTAGCAACATTAAAGGTACAAGACGTTTACACAAGTGGCCAGTAGCTTTACAGTAGAAGTATTCTACATATAGCAGTAGTTTTTAAATAATTAATGGTTATTTACGAAATAATGTTTAGCAATTTTTACATTTCGGAAGAATATACGTTAATTAGGCTACTTGAAAAACAACTTTGATATCGCCGTGTAACACCTCAATTATTAAAATGAAAATTTAGCAAAATACGAACAAAATATTTTAATCACGCCATTACTACTTGAAAAGTTTTCATTAGATTCTCATTCTTTCAACCATACTATGTCATATTCTTTTATGGGTTACGATAAATTCCTTTGAAACCCAATTTTAGAGCGATAAAGTTTATAGATTTCATTACGGTTATTTTTATAGTGCACATAGAAATGTATGGGATCATTTCTAGATGCAGCCTATCGGAAAATATTACTTATTAATGTTACTGGGAAATTAAATCTCGTAAAACATTCTTTAATTTTTTAAGGAACAGGGTGAGTAGCAAGCACACAGTCTACCTGATAGTAAGTAGATGCTGTGACACATGGACATCTACGATTATTTTCAAAATCAAAATGCAGATACGTTGTCACCTCTGAGAACTAAGACTGAATGATTCGTTTAAGCCTACCACGCGTTCACGAAACACGTGAAAGCATGGTAGGCTCATGCTCTCAAAGAATATCACCGTGAAATCTCTCTGGTCAAGCCAACCCATTTAGGTTATATTTTAGTTTTATTACGCTGTGTCACGCTGGTATTCTATGAGAGCGTGGTCATTCTCACCGCAGCCATATAGTAGATGATTTTTAGTATCGTCTTTAAAAAAAAATTTAAAAAAAAGCACAGATATTTTACAATTTTGTACATTAAAATTTTATGAAATTGATTTATTAATAAATATTACTAATTGGGTAAGTATTAAACATGTTATTGTTATTTTTTTGTACAGAAAGTTTATTTCAAGTTTGTAGTATTTATTGATAGATGAATTTCATAATATGTTGATGTAAAAAAAAATGTAAAATATCAGTGCCATTGGATTCTATTCTGTTCACCTATTACACCCAATTTCTTCCAGACGGTATAAAAATCACCCGGCATAGCTGCAGCGTGGCTCTACCACGTATGTATATATGTATATGTATGTATATATATATATATATATATATATATATATATATATATATATATATATGTTTTAGTTCATGAAAATATTAGCAAAAAAGGTAATATGTATGGAATGTTTTCTGCGGAGATGGTTATCTCCGTGATATTTCATAATAACTGTGTTACAACATTGAACACTGTTACCAAATAACCGCGTTGTCACGTTATATCAATAACAAAACTCATAACTTTACATCATAAAGTACACACTATAAAGACTTGAAATTCAAAAGCATAATATCTGTTTAAAGTGTTAACTATGAGGAAACTCAGGTAGAAAAAAAGTATATATTTCTTCTATTATCTTATATAATCGTGTTGAATTATTTATTTAAAACAATTAAAAGCTCTTAAAGCAAGTTTTTTTTTTTAAATTGGAATAATAATCGTTTTGTAAATGATTTATTATTTGAATATGAAAAAAAAAATATTCCTATCTTCATTTACTAGAACACCTGTTAAACTTTGTAATTTATTTGTTTGAAATTTCAAGTTATAATAGTTTAACAATGTTCTTCAAAATTGCAAACAAAGTTTCGTCTTAACAGTATATATTAGTCATCTTTTTGCGCCCTTTTGCAAGCAATTTTTACAAAACTGATTTAAAAAAAACTTTGCTAACTGTGAAGTCCGCCAACACTGTCTCTGAAATAAGATGACGCTTGTTGACCTACCAGTGCTATATAATATAATGGTTCGTTTTTTACTGGTAAAGTTAGTGCAAAAAGATGAAATTTGCATGGGTATCGTAAGAAGTTTAAATTAAAAGAAACTTGATTTAAATGTAATAGTCACGCTGCTGCTATATTAAGGCCCGGTTTACATTTTGCAAAGTGTCAAGTGCGAGTAGCAAGTGCAACTGACAAATGACAATTGCTTAGTGCGTGTGAACAAGCAATGCCAAGTGATAAGTGGGAATAAAATATGCACTTGTCACTTCTCATTTGCCACTTGTCTGTTGTCAATCGCACTTTTGACTTCTCAAAATGTAAAGCGGGCCTAAGGTTGTAGCTCGAATGAGTCATCTCTACCGGAGAAGGACCACGTTATCGCCGTCGTAAAATAGTCTCAATGCTGCTGTTTATTAGGTTGAGTTTAGAGAACCGGATACCCTTTTTGCCTGAGCTAAAACGAGGTGTTCTATCTTAGTTCTAACGGGTGACAACGCATCTGGAGGATTAGTGTGGATGTCTATGCTCTATGTGGGTCACAGAATCCGCTTACCATCAGTGGAATGTGTGCACATTTGTCACTCTTAAACAATAAAAAAAGAAAACTGAGTGGACGATATTCTTCGAACCATTCATTGCAGTTCTACATCATATCTTCTTGTATACTTATATATTATCATTTATTCTTTAGCGGAAAACTTCACAGCCTTTGGAAGTTCCACAGAAAATAATAAAACCTTTATAGATCATACATTAGTTTTGGATAAGAATTTATTTTATTTTTCCATTATTTAACATTCCAGAAGTGCTCTGTTAATTTTTATAATTAACACGTTCCTTATCAACCGTGTAGTGGTGGTGTTGGAATATCTTCTACTCCATATCGTACCTTGGTCGTCGTATGTGGCGACGGAATGTAAGAACGCTGCTGTCTAGATAGAAAACCAGGGGATCCTGGTTTTCTTTCTAGACAACAGCGTGTTTTAATTTTAACTAAAAAACTACTTTTTTAAACTGTGATTTTGTATCGGCTAGGATAGGATATAGGGATGATAACTTTTTACTAAATCAAAAGCAATCTCACTCGTACGTGGCGCAATTTGATGACGTAGAAACGAGCCTCTGATGACCAAAAGCCTGTCCTAAAATGCTGGACCAAAACAGAACCACTCGGTTACCATCAATTATTTGTTCACTGTTGGTTACTGGTTGTCGTTAAGTAAACAGAAGTGTGTTCTTAAAGCTAAGAACAGTCAAAGGAAACGTCTTCTAATTAATGAATGTACTTAAAAATTGTTGGCGCTTTATTTTGTTTGGAGTTTATTTTAAAACTTGCCTCTAAAGATCAATACTCGTGATTGTGGTCTTTAGAGCGGTTTTTACAGATTAAGGGTGACAAACGAGCACACAGTCCACCTGATTGCTAGTGGATGCTGTGACCCATATACATTTTTCCTCGATTAAGAATCAAAACGCAGATGCGTTCTCACCAACTTGTGTTTCAAGTAAAAAAGGTCTTCGGATCTCTACACTCACCATACGAAACACACCACTATTACGCTGGTATTCTGTGAGAGTGTGGTCCTTCCCCGGTTGAGCAAACGAGCATACGGCTCACCTGATGGTAAGTGACTACCACCGTACATGAACAACTGCAACATCAGTTGAATTGCAGGTGCGTTGCTGGCCTTTCAAAAAGGAGTAAGCTCGTTTCGTGAAGCTACCTAAATCGTATTGGTCTGAAAAAATCTCCGGTGGTAAAAGATTTCTCAAATTAGTCGTCCGAGGAACAAAACTAGTAAAGCGCTAATCGCTAGCCTATTTTAAAATCTCAATAATTATAATTTAATTCGATAGCGTATCAGAAATTTGTTTTTCCATTTTTTATTATTTTAAACAAGTGACTCGTCCTGACTTAGCCTGGGAGGTATCAACGAATTTGGCGTTATTAATTTTTTTGAATAAACCATAGCCTAGATTACTCTTAGCATTGCTCTCTACAGTTTGTTAAGTTTCATTGCAATCAGTTCTGCCATTCCGAAAACTATCTCGGATCGACAGACAGGTAGAATGATGCACAGAAATTTCTTCTTCAAATCGCTATGCATGTCTTAATAGCATGCCAGTAGCACTCCCTTAGCTCAATATATTGCCGGTGTGTCGACACTTACAAACATACTACACTTCAATTATATTTATATGTATAAATGTCGTATACGGTTAGTAAAAGGATCCCAGAGTACTTTATTTTATATTTTAGCGTACTATATTTGTTATATTTTTATATTTTTGCTAATCTCTAAAAATAATTTATTCTAATAATACTGGTCCGTTGATTATAACTTTATTGATTGATTGACCTCTGACTGAATAAATGATTGATACCATCCCCTAGGAATGAGGTGATCGCTACCACGCTGTTTCTAAATTATTTCATATTTAATTATATTTATATAATTATAATATAAATTATTAAATATTTTAAAAAAAAATTTGTTAAATTTGTGAGTCAAAATAATATAAAAGTATAGTAGCTTAATGCTGTTGTGTTTATTATGGTGAGTGTAGAGAACCGGAGACCCTTTTACTGGAAACGAGGCAATCCATCTTAGTCCTCACGGGTAACAACGCATCTGCATTTTGATTCGTAATCGAGGATAGATGTAGATGTCTATAGGCCGCAGCAACCACTTACCATCAGGTGGACTGTGTGCTCGTTTGTCACCCTATCCTATATAAAAAAGCTCGAGTCATATGACCGGCCCATTGCCGCATCAGAAAAGGTTCTCTGGCTATCTATGAACACTCAGCAACGGGGGAACTGACGTGTTCAACGTCCCAATGTCATAAATAACCACGGCTACCTTCAGTAAAAAATTATTAATTTTTGGTGAAGAATGAGCTTTTTTTATAGAAGAAGGGGCAAACGAGCATGTGAGCCACCTGATGTTAAGTGACTACCGCCGCCCATGATCAACCGCAACACCAGGAGAATTGCGGGTGCGTTGCCGGCCCTTTAGAAAGGAGTAAGCTCTTTTCTTGAAGGTCCCCAGGTCGTATCGGTCCGGAAAAATCGCCGGTGGTAAACTATTCCACAGAGAGGTTGTACGTGGAAAAAAACTCCTTGTGAAACGTACAGTGGTGGACCGCCAAGCATCCAGATGGTGTGGATGGTATCGGGACGTTTGACGTGTAGTGCGTTCACGAAATTTGGCGGCTGGGATTAATCCGAACAATTCCTCAGAGCACTCCCCGTGATAGATGCGATAAAATACGCAAAGAGATGCAACATCTCTTCGCAGCGCCAGTGAATCGAGCCGATCGGAAAGCACTCGGTCGTCGACGATTCGAGCCGCTCTGCGCTGGATGCGGTCAAGTGGAAGAAGCTGGTACTGGGGGAGCCCCAGCCCAGAGATGGGAACAGTATTCCATGTGCGGCCGAACCCGCGCCTTGTAAAGTTGCAGGCGGTGTGCCGGCATGAAATACTGTCCCGCTCTGCTGAGCACGCCAAGCTTTTTAGAGGCCAATTTGGCCTTCCCTTCCAAGTGACCACGAAACTGCACGTCACTCGATATGTCGACGCCGAGGATTCCGATACTGGCTGAGGCAACAAGGGGAGTGCCTTGAAACTGAGGGGATACGACAAAGGGGTTCTTTTTTAGCGGTTAACGCGCAAACTTGTGTCTGCTGAGGGTTAAACTAGACTAGATTTAGTCGCCCCTAATCCGAGACTCTGTTCAGCAAAGACTCGACTTCAGACACAAGTTTGTCCCGGTACTCGGAGACGTTTTCCCGAGAAATAGTGGCACGGCCGGTATAAAGAGCATAACCAGTGCTGTCATCTGCATAGCAATGAATGTTACGGGTACGCAACATGTCATTGATATGCAGAAGAAACAGCGTTGGCGATAGCACACAGCCCTGTGGAACACCAGCATTAATAGGCTTGTAATCGGAGCTTGCACCGTCTACAACCACCTTGATGCTCCGATCTGCAAGAAAGCTGGTGATCCAATCGCACAATTTCTCGGGAAGCCCATAGGAAGGGAGCTTCGAAAGAAGCGCTTTGTGCCAAACCCGATCGAAGGCCTTCGCAATGTCCAAGCTAACGGCCAATGCCTCCCCCCTTGAACTCTACTGCCTCCGCCCATCTGTGAGTTAGGTAGACCAGAAGATCACCAGCTGACCGACCACGGCGAAAACCGTATTGGCGGTCACTAATCAGCTGGTGATCTTCAAGGTACCTCATGAGCTGGCAGTTTACAATGGACTTCATTGTTTTGGAGAACAAGGAGGTGATGGCGATTGGCCGGTAGTTAGACGGGTCAGAGCGGTCGCCTTTTTTAGGGATCGGGTGGACGTAAGCCGTCTTCCATGATTTTGGGACTACGCCTAGGGAGTAGGAGTACCGGAAAAGACGCGATAAAACCGGTTCCAACTCTGGAGCACATGTCCTCAGCACAATTGGGGGGATTCCGTCAGGCCCACTCGACTTGTGGATGTCCAGGGAGAGGAGTGCTTTGCGAACCGAGCGCTGTGTGAAGTGCACTTCCGGCATGGAGCACTCACACCGCGGGATGGTCGGCGGAGTACTCCCCCCGTCATCGAGAGTCGAGTTAGACGCAAAGAAAGAGCCTAGAAGATCGGCTTTCTCGTTTGCGGTATGGGCCAGTGAGTCCTCCCTGTGCAGAGATGGAAGAGATGGCTGACAGAAATTCCCCTGGACAGCCTTGGCGAGAGACCAGAATGCACGGGTTCCAGAAGGAAGGCGAACTAGTTTCTCGCCAATTCTGCCTATGTGCTCTGACTTTGCCTTGGCAATGACTCTTTTGAAGGACCTAGAGGCGGAATTATACTTCTTTTTTAGAGCGCTGGTGTTTACATCCCGGGACGCTGATGCATCAGCCCAGGCTTGGTAGCACTCCTGCTTATAGCATGATGCTATTTTACAAGAGCGACCAAACCATGGCTGAGACTTGCCTCCAATGGGCACCACAGAGGAAGGAATAAATAGTTCCATACCCTGAAGTACCACATCAGCAACAGAGTCCGCAACAACGTTGGGATCATCCGGCGAGAAGCAAACTTTTCGTATCTTGACGTTTAGCAGTTGTATGTTTGGGTAAGGATTTAAATTTATAATTTTAGGGCCCCAAGCAGATGGTAGTACCCAGCCATCTATTAGTATTAGGATGTTTTTCGATTTCAATAGCTTTGTGAATCAAAGAAAAGGATGGAAATAGTATTTTTTAGCAAGGATTTGTGGTCCCACAAATCAATAATGCTTCCTATTGCTGTCGACTTTCACATTCAACAGGAAAATCAGTCTGACCTCCGAATCCTTCTAGATCATCCACAATATTTATTATATATTTGCCATCTCCGAGTATGGCTCTGTAAGTATACTTAAAAACCAACCCATTTCACCCAAGCTAATAATAAATTTGTTCACTACATTCTGCCTTTCTCTTTAATATTTGACACATTCTGCCCACATAATATGTTATATATACTCTATATTGTGTGTGTGAATATTAAGGAGGGAAGTCTACTGTGTTTCTTGTGTATATATATAATTCTTGTATATATTTATTGATATAATATGACCGATATGGAATGAAATCAAGCAACAATAATTCCAAGATTTTCCCATTTCGTTATACCAGTATATAAAATCGATAAATGAAGTGCCTTAGCTCAGAGTTATATTTTATAAATACTTATAACATTACATTATAATACGACTCCGTATCCGTATTAGGTTCATTGACTAACTAGAACTTAGTTACCCTATGAAGTTAAACTGAACAGGACTCCTAACTTCGAGCCTCTAATAAGAATTTTCTGGCATAGGTTTAATTAATTATTATAGTCCGACACAGGACTCAAACTCAATGGGGCAGTTAAACGTCAAATCAGTAAGTAAGTGAATGATATTAATCAGAGATATGTTCATCTAAGTTGTAAGTCACAATTTTTCCTTACTATGAAACAATATATGATATATATACATATATATATATATATATATATATATAACAATATATAGATGTGATACAATACTTCCTTCACCGGCGAGCACGTGGTAAAACGGCACTTAGAATTGCAATAAGCAATTTTATCGGTCACCGGCGGGGATCGAACACGGCTTGCTCGTGTGCTGTAAAACTTTTTTTTTTATAGGATAGGGTGACAAACGAGCACACAGTCCACCTGATGGTAAGTGATTGCTGTGGCCCATAGACATCTACATCTATCCTCAATTACGAATCAAAATGCAGATGCGTTGTCATCCGTGAGGACTAAGATGGAATGCCTCGTTTCCAGTAAAAAGGGTCTCCGGTTCTCTATAATCACCATACGAAACATAGCAGCGTGAAGCTACTATTTCACGCTGGTATTCTATGAGCATACAGCATACATATGGTATACAGCGCGCGAGTAAAGAAACAGCAACGACTTTTAGTTTTAAAAATAATTTATGAAACCAAAGAGACTACACGAGAGTCTATACGTTGTAGAGCCACGCTGCAGCTCTAATGTGGTTGTAGCACGAAAGGGTCGGCTCGACCGGGAAAGGACCACGCTCTCACAGAATACCAGCGCAAAATAGCAGCTTAGTGCTGCTGTGTTTTTATGATGAGTGTAGCGAACCGGACACTCATTTTACTGGAAGCCGGGCATTCCATCCTAGTCCTCTCGGGTGACAACGCATCTGCATTTTGAGTCGCAATCGAGGATAGATGTTCACGTCTATGGGCACAGAGAACCACTTACCATCAGGTGGACTGTATGCTCGTTTGTCACCCTTATCCTATAAAAAAAACACTGAATTGAGAACAGAACAATATCCATGTTAATATCTACTTATCCTAGTACGAGTACTTATATAATTAAAACTACTTACTAAGCATTTGGTGCTCTGACGCACGGCCTACATCTAATGTGTGCTTGCATAATCCATATATATTATCTGTAGACTTCGTAATCATAACTCGCGCTTAGCCTCTGAGCTAGCACGACTACCGCAAATTATAAAACGAATAAAATATGTGAAAAAAAACTTTTAATAATAAGTGAACGCTAACTTCAAGGAATTAAAAATAGTAAAATAATTTTACAGCCTGAAGTCGGTGCTGAATGTGAAATTACTTTTCTTAATTATTTGAAGTCTGCTTTTTTTTTTAAAAATATTTTATTAACCTTTTGAGTGGGCTAAGTTGACCGCTAGATAGTAAAAAAAAGTAAAGTTACAGCCTATGTACGTCCCACTGTTGAGCACAGGCCTCCCCTCATTTCTGAGAGGGTTTTAGGGCAAGGAAGTTTCCGTCGCGATGCCCCAATGCGTGTTGGCGAACTTCACATGTCTACGAAATATCTTATTCCTCAGACATGCAGGTTTCCTCACGATGTTTTTATTCACCGCCGAGCACGTGGTATATCAGCACTTAAAATTGCAATCAACAATTTCATTGGTGCCGGCGGGGATCGCACCCGTGTTGCTCGCGTTCTGTTATGTTTACAGCGAGCGCTAACCATCTGAGCTACCACGGCTCTACTACTACTACTATATCGCTAGATAGTGGCGGTGTAAGAATATCAACTCCATGAACTGTGACAATTCCATCAATGGTGACTGTTTTGTATCTATCTGCCGTCATGGAGAATTAAAGGCGTTCTAGCTCCAATCATAATTCTACCCCAAAAGGACACCTTCTCAGAAGAAGAAAAAGGCAGTTTTTGCCTTTCATGGTCTCCAGGTCTTTTCCAGACATGGACAAGTCACTTATCTGGATGAGTACTGATTCGCCATTCGCCAATGAAGATACAGTTTTGCCATATATTTTCCTCCTCATCTTCTTCATTTTGCCGGAGCCTAGCCAACAGAAATCTCCGTAGCTGACGTTGCCATGAACTCAGTGATGCTAGATAACTCTAATTCTAAACTAAACTCTAAACTCTAATTTAACAATTATCCATGCCGTGGAATGTTAAAATTGATTAAATCAAATTTCTGAATGAGCAGAAGCTTGGATTGAATTTGTGTTTATATACAAATGGTTGTCTTTTTTTATTATCGTATCATGCCGTGGGTGTCGTTAGAAGTGAAAGAGGGAAAATAACCAGAATATGGTCAGCAGCACCTTCCTCATAACAACTCAAATTAAAAAAAACACTACGGTTGCCAACCCACCTACCAAGCGTGGCAGCTATGGCAAATATCTCACATGAGGCAATCTAAGCAGGAGGCCTATGTTCATCAGTGGACTTTTAATAGGCCTATTATTATATTATAACTATTTAGTAGACATTAATAATATTAATGTCTACTAAATAGTTATAGTAAAAACTGAATCTCCTTTTTTTGCCAACTTTAAGGGTGGAATTACTTCTCGAAATTCATATGGGATTATTTTTAAATTATAAATTAAAAATAACCCCATATGAATATGAATTATTAAATTTTTATTTAAAAAGAATCATCAAAATCGGTTCAACATTAACAATAATATCGTTAGATATACTTACAAAAAATACAGCCGAATTGTAAACCTCTTTTGAAACTATGTCAGCTCGTGACTTCGAGCAGCTATTGAGAATTTCCTGGCAGAAAAATCCAAATAATGATTTGGTACAATCCATTGTCCGAACCCGGGACCACATTAACACCAGTCGCGCTTACGATCACAAGACCAACAATCTAAAGACAAAATAAGATACTATTTATTATTTATGTTGTTCACAAATATTTAATAAAAGTGGTCTAACTTTTTTTCTGAGTGTATTCTAACTGTTTTATTTATTTATATGGGCCGTCTCTTCTCCATTTGTTTGATGGACTGAGTAGCTATCTCTGGGGAATTTAAACAAGTCACCGATCTGGGTCACGTCGGATGCTACCTTGTCCCTACTAAAATACTAACAAATCTCAATCTTATTGTACTCTGAGATATTTGATTTAGTTTCATATTTCTTATACCTTGAAAAATAAAAGCAAACGTGTGTATTCTGTCATATCGATCTCGAAAACAATAAGGATTGGATTTGTAACAATGTTCATGCTTATGAAGTTAAAGTTGAAGATATAGTTTGTGAGAAGGAGAATCCTTACTATCATTGCTGTGCATCACAAGCCCACTGATGCACGTAGAACTTCCAGACTACCAAAAATTACTCTCCTGAACCACATTTATCGATTTACTGCAATTTATCCACTTTGTAGTAGGACTCCCTTTATGCCTAGGATTCCGCCTGGGTAGGTAACACCCACTATATTCCTACGTATGTATTCCTACACCATCACTAGCCGGGTAAAAAAATCAGTAAAAAATAGTGAGGCGCCAAAACATTAGTCGAATCAAGTCGCAAATATTAGTACCTACGTCCAGTTTCATATGTTTAGACCATTCTAATCGAGTTAGTTAGACGTCATCTTTAGGAGTTAGCACCTTCATATCTAATCCAGGTCACGTCAAAAATTCAAACAAATTAAAACAAAATACTATGGCGTTGTATTTTGGTGAATGCTGTAGTATTAAGTTTTATTTCTTCTTCGGACTTTTTATTTATCTGTTGATTTAAAAGTCTATGACCATCACGATGGTTCAGTCATGTAGCAAAAAATTTACGAGAAAAGAGTGAAAGTATATTTATGTTGCAGAAGTGGACGGCAAAGTTGGCAAGGGACACCCTAGACGTGTGAACCCTGTTGACCATCTCCCAGTTCTGTTTCCCACTGTCGCCTCTTACGACACCCGCGGAAGGAAATTGGGTAGTAGATATTTTAACTTCGCCACTACACGATATGGATTACAGATTTTCCAAATGCCCAATGAAATTGTTATTTGAAATTTACGTGCTTACTTACCACGTGCCCGGCGGTGCAGGAAAATATCGTAGAGAAACCTGCATGTAGTCTCTCAGAAACAAAATTTAAAAAAATATCGAATATATGTGCCTTTACTCGCATTGAGGCCCCACGGCGATTGCTTGTCCTATAATCCTCCTTGTGTTTTCACAAAACTTGTTTCTAAAGACTTATTTTCTAGAAAGTAAATCTTTCTATAGGCTGTACATTTAGGTTTATACTCACATCATATCTCACTCTTAGGCTGACATTTACAAAAGTGTTACATAATGAAAGCTGTTGATGATGATACATTGCATATAAAACAAATTTCATTACGGACGGCATATCTTTTATAGATTTTATTTAGTTGGTCAATTGTATCAGAGCTTAAATTTACGATTTTCTTAACCACATGCAAAGATAAGGGTTAAGTGTATCTACTGTAATTTCCTTTGAGAAGACGTCCATGACAAAGTCGTCACTGTCCATGTTAAAAAAACGTGGCGGTTCGCTCACTAATGGGCTTATCAGTACGAGGTATTTGCTAATAAACAACAGAAATACGTTCAATAATATTAGCTTGAAAATTTATATAACCACAAGTGAAAGAGCTGATGATCTTCAAACGGTTTCTTATATTTACGCGAACACTACACATTGAAATAATACTAGTTTTTACGGAATTTATCGCGTATATTTAACTTTTTAATTGCCCGACGTTTCGAACGCTTTACAGCACTCATGGTCACGGGCAGGACTGAGATGTTCAACGTTCATATGTCATAGTTAACCGCGGTTACCATAGATTAAAATTTAACTTTTGTTCCGATCTATGCAGTATGAACTTATGGTATCTTGAAGTCTTGCAGTTGTATGCTTGGGTTGGGATTTAATTTTATTTATTATAGGATCCCAAGCAGATGGTAGCACCCAGCCATCTTCTCTATTGAAATTAGGATGTTTTTTGATTTCAATAGCCTCGCGAATCATCCTTGGAAGGAATCGGTGTTCTTTAGCGAGGATCTGCGGTCTATCAAATCTGATGTAGTAACGGGGGCGATCCTGTACGTGTTCACAGACTGCAGACTTCCCGGAGCGTCGATTCTTCACATCAGCTATATATTTATTTATTTATTTATAAACTTAAACGTAACACCTTAAGCTAAAGGGGTACATAGGGCGGACTTAATGCCATGTGGCATTCTCTGCCAGTCAACCCTGGGTGCCAAGGACAATTGTTGGCAGGTGCGACCATTATACGTAAATAATTACATTAAAATATATACATACATTAAAATATACATATATGCAAAGTACATACATACACATTACATTTAAGTATATATACACATATAGTATAAATATACATACAATAATACATATATATATATATATATATATATATATATATATGCTTATAAACTTCGTAAATAAATATACAAATGAATGATATATATAATATGATGTTTGAATAATATATAATGAAATAAATATCTGAAGTAAAAAAGAAGAAATAAAGACAAAAATTAAGGAAAATAATCTTAATTAGTAGTTTCCTTCAGGTAATGTTCTCGGAGAAGAACTTTGAAGACTTTTTTATTTGCGGCATTCTTAATATCTTTGGGGAGGGTGTTCCAAAGTTGTATAGCTTGTATCGTAAAAGACGACCTAAAAAAATTTGACTTATGCTGTCGGGATGTTCGACCGTCGATCGGATGAAGAAAATGAAAATTATCCTTAAGATAGGAGGGCGACCTTGGATCGTTTAAAATTGAATAAAGTACAAGTAAAATTCTAGAGCATCGCCTTTGACGTATAGGTAGCCATTTAAGCTTTGAACGATAGGATGATATGTGGTCATACTTACGTAAACCAAAAATAAATCTTATGGAATTATTAAGAAGGCGCTCCAACTTGTTTAGAAGATTTTCTGATAGATCTGGGTAACATACATCGGCATAGTCAATAATAGGTAGAATGAAGGAATGAACCAGCGTAAGTTTGGTTTTGAAAGGTAGGAAATTTTTAAGACGATAAAGGGAACGCAAGGTAGCAACAACTTTACGACTAACTTCAGAGATCTGCAATTTCCAGGTCATAGTTTTATTGCAAAACGTTATGTACAGGCCAAGATTTTTTATGGAATCACAATATGGAATCAAAATTCCATTATAAATTACAGGAGAGAGATTTCCATAATCAACCTTAGCCAATAATTGCGAACTTCCGAATATGATAACTTTGCATTTGGCAGTATTAACAGAAACGCCATATTTACATGACCATTCTCTTATGGCTTCCAGGTTATCATTTAGTTTGTGTATTACAAAGTTAAGATTATTTAAGCTTGACTGTACATAAAGCTGGAGATCATCCGCATACAGATGGTACGAACAATCTAAAACTGAGGAGATAGAATTTATAAATAAGGAAAACATAATAGGAGAAAGTATTCCGCCTTGCGGCACACCTAATTCAATTTCAGCTCATGCAGAAAACCGCTGACCTGAGCGAACCGATTGCTGGCGACCGCGAATATAAGAAGAAAACCATTCCAAGGCTGGGGATGAAAATTTAAGATGTTTAAGGGTGGATAGGAGGATACCATGATCCACTGTGTTGAAAGCGTTTGAAAAGTCAATAAGCACCACCACTGTTAATTTTTGCTAATCTAAGCCCTTTTTTATATCGTCTGTGACTTTGATAAGCGAAGTGGTAGTACTGTGACCTGAGCGAAACCCCGATTGAAATTCATTCAGCAGGTTATGTTTTGCAGCGAATACAGATATTTGCTTAAAAACACAGGCTTCCAGAACTTTAGAGAGGTATGGGAGAATTGAAATAGGACGAAAATGGTTAGGGAAAACAGGATTAGGTATTTTAGGAAGAGGTCTTACAAAAGCCTTTTTCCATGCAGAAGGGTATTGACCTGAGTCCAGAGAATAATTTATAATGTGTGTTATAGCTGGAATAAGGTACTCAAGAATCATAGACACCATTTGCTTACTAATTTCATCAAAACCCACAGCCTTGGATTTAATGGCTAACAGAGCTTTTTTAATTTCATCCTGAGTAACAGGGGAGAAACAAAAGCCAGGGATCCGGAGAGGCTGCATTGATTCTATAGAAGCAATAGTTTGAGAACGGACTTGAGGGTCCAATGAAGTAATAGAAACAAAGTGACGATTAATGTCATCCAAATTGAGAGAGGCGCCATATTCCGGAGAATTAGATTTATTAATTCCGATAGACTTCAGGAATTTCCACAAATCAGTGGGCGAAGAATTAGTTATTTTGTCATGAATGTAGCGGCGTTTAGCATTTCGTACCACCTGATTGCATCTGTTTCTTAGCGTTTTAAAGGTAGACCAATTTTTTTCTGAGCGATTCTTTTTAAACTTCTGGAAAGCCCGATCTCGTCGTACCATTGCCACTTGTACCCCTTTATTCATCCAGGGAGCAGGAGGACGCTTAACTTTTACATAATGTACCGGAGCATGAATATTGTACAAGTTCAGGATGCTATTATTTAGAAAGGATATTTTATCATCGACGTTAGAAGCCGCCACCAAAGGGCCAAAATCAATTGAAGATGCGTCTCTCCTGAGACTCTCAATATTTATTCTTGAAAAATTGCGTAACTGCAGAAAAATAGGTTTCTGTTTTGGAGGTTTAAGTTTATATGAAAAATAAATCAAGTCGTGACGTGAGAAACAAGGAGCAGAGAGCTGCCCAAACTGAATCACGCGCTCAGAAGAGGAAGTAATGATGAGGTCAATTAACGAATCATCAGTGTCAGTATTTCTATGAGTTGCCGCCAATGGGAGAATGCAGAGTTCGACTGATTCAATGATTGATCGAAGTTTTTGGGAGCGAGAAGTATTTTTTAACAAATCAGTGTTGAAATCACCCATTATCATGCAATGTATGTACTCAGATCCAATGGTGTCAAGAGCCGTCTCAAGTGAGGTAAAATAATCCACAGAAGGAGGACAATATACAACACCTAAAACTGCCCTAGCACCCATAATGTTTATTTCTAGAAATAAAAACTCAGCAGTGGAAGAAAATGGGGAGGGGGAAGATAGAACAACTTTATAAGGAATATTTTTTCGTAGGTATATAGCGACACCACCTCCCCCCTTCTCAGTCCGATCATTGCGTATAAGAATGAAATTGGGTAATGGGTACAAACTCGACATAAAAGATGGTTTAAGCCAACTCTCAGATATTAAGATAGCATCGACACAGTCTAGTGAGAATTCTTCTTCTAAGTAGGAAAAATGACTTGGAAATGCTCTGTGCATTAATATGACAAACATTAAAATATTTTTTATGAGGCAGAAAAATATTACATAACTGATCGCGTAAGGGAAGTAAATTATCTGTAAGATCATTACCAGAGGCGTATGAGGAATCTGAACTATAAATGGAATAAAAAGATTCATCATCAGACATTATTAACTTCTAAATAGATTTATATATAATATGTATATTAGATAATAATAAATAATAAAATATTAAATATATTAAGAGATAAAACAAAGTCTAAGTATAAAATATCTACAACGCTATACGTATAAACCAGAAAATCAACTACTCCACTATCACTGCTCTATCCCATCAGTTGACTGATAAAGATAACAATTATTGTTTTTTAAAAATAACATTAAATTAATAGAACATTAAAATACACTATATATTCTTTAACGCGGGTTTTTATTGATCTTTTAGTTTGTCCTATGTAGGAGAGACCACATTCACAATCAAGCTTGTACACTCCTGCATCTTGCAGAGGGACATTACACTTGACCGATGGTAAAAACTGACCAATCTTCTTCAGCGGCTTGAAGTATGTTTTGATGGAAGCGCGCTTCAAGATATAGCCAATCTTGTCAGTGACACCTCTAACATATTATGGCAGTACAGCAGGTACACGTTCGACTGTGGCCGGCTTCACTCGTTCACTGTGACGTAGGCGCGGGACTCGAAGCTTGTTGTCATGCAAAACTTGCTTGACATGGTGGAGCTCTGCAGCCAGGTGTTTACTGTCACAGATCCCTCGTGCTCTCTGAAACAAAGATTTACCCACGGTAGCTAACTGTGAAGGATGGTGGTGAGAATCACCGTTTAAATATCTATCTGTATGGGTCTTTTTTCTATACACAGTATGGCTCAAGGTGTTATCAGGATTCCGAATTACTAACACATCTAGAAAAGCTAAGGAATTGTTTGCCTCTAACTCTATTGTGAACTGAATTTTAGAATTTATAGAGTTAAGATGGTCTAAAAATGCAGTTACTTTATCTAAAGGTAGAATTGTGAAAGTGTCGTCTACGTACCGCTTGTAGAACCTTGGATTTATGGGAGAACTAAGCAGGGCTTTCTCCTCAAAGTCTTCCATGAATATGTCGGCGACAATGGGAGATACAGGTGAGCCCATCGCCACACCATCTACTTGCTTATAGAACTCCTCCTTCCATAATAGGTAGCCAGATGTAAGGCAGTGTCTGAGTAATACTGCATATTCTACGGGCATGTTGTTTTCTTCCAGCCTTCTAGTTACAATTGAGATGCAGTCTTCAACAGGTAAGCATGTAAACAATGACTGCACATCAAAACTGACCATAGTTTCATTGTCTGCCAGATGTAGGTCTTTAATCTCGCTGACAAAATGGTAGGAATCCTTTATGTGTGCTCTTGTATGTCCCCTGAGTGGTGAGAGTATTTTCGCTAAGTGTTGAGCCAATCTGTAAGTTGGTGAATCGATTTGGCTCACTATGGGACGTAATGGAGCATTGGGCTTGTGTATTTTTGGTAATCCATACAATTTTGGTGATTTGGCGCACGTAGGTATTATCCATTTTACGTCCAGATTTAATTTTTCGGAGTGTTTCTTTATGATGTTACTAGTTGTTTTTAGTGTGCCATTTGTTGGGTCGTTTTTAACCTTTTTATAAGTGTTTACATGCGACAAAAGTTCTTGTATTTTAGAATTATAATCTGACGTATCCATGACTACCGTGGCGTTTTCCTTATCTGCGCGGAGAATCGTAAGTTCTTGTTTATTGCGTAGGTTCTTTAACGCTATAAATTCGTCTTTGGGAAGATTCGGTTTAGGCACTGAACATCGACGTAACATAGACGAGATGTCTTGACGTATCGCCTCCAAATCTTCTTTCCGCATATTGTTTTTAAATAAACAGTCCTCGACACTACAGATAATTTCTTCGTACGGTAATTTGCGGGGTGTAATTGGAAAGTTGAGGCCTTTGGATCAAACCCTAATTGTTGCATCATCCAGTGTTTGTTTTGACAGATTATAGAGCGCGATAGAGCGCGATTAATCTATGATCTGTGTTTGTCAATGGTTGCTTTCGGTTCTGGCATTGATTCACATGTTTGACATTAGACTTGTTCGTTAATTTTTGATATTTTTCTATATGTTTGTATTTGCATTCATTATATTTACTAATTTCGCGTTTATTTAATGTTTCCATGCAAAAATTATAGTCAAACGTAGTTAAAACTTTCTTCAATTCACTGGATGATGTGTCTATGGATTTGTTTATGTCATATAGATCGGAGCGTTTTTGTTGGATTACCGTCCGTAACAACTTTTTACTCGCCTGATTTAAGATCTTAGCGCTTCCTCGAATGTCCTTTTTGGTGGATATTTTGACACACGTAGGAATGAGATTATGGTCTCGGCATCTCTTCAAGAAATTTAAGGCTGTTAGATATCTTGCGCGCTTAGTCTTTAGATCTTCTAATCGGCGTATTTTATTTGCAATTACCAGTCCGTACTGGTTTACATAATGATTTCTTATATTTACGCGAACACTACACATTGAAATAATACTAGTTTTTACGGAATTTATCGCGTATATTTAACTTTTTAATTACCCGACGTTTCGAACTCTTTACAGCACTGACATAAATGATATAAAGGATTCCTACCATTTTGTCAGCGAGATTAAAGACCTACATCTGGCAAACAATGAAACTATGGTCAGTTTTGATGTGCAGTCATTGTTTACATGCTTACCTGTTGAAGACTGCATCTCAATTGTAACTAGAAGGCTGGAAGAAAACAACATGCCCGTAGAATATGCAGTATTACTCAGACACTGCCTTACATCTGGCTACCTATTGTGGAAGGAGGAGTTCTACAAGCAAGTAGATGGTGTGGCGATGGGCTTACCTGTATCTCCCATTGTCGCCGACATATTCATGGAAGACTTTGAGGAGAAAGCCCTGCTTAGTTCTCCCATAAATCCAAGGTTCTACAAGCGGTACGTAGACGACACTTTCACAATTCTACCTTTAGATAAAGTAACTGCATTTTTAGACCATCTTAACTCTATAAATTCTAAAATTCAGTTCACAATGGAGTTAGAGGCAAACAATTCCTTAGCTTTTCTAGATGTGTTAGTAATTCGGAATCCTGATAACACCTTGAGCCATACTGTGTATAGAAAAAAGACCCATACAGATAGATATTTAAACGGTGATACTCACCACCATCCTTCACAGTTAGCTACCGTGGGTAAATCTTTGTTTCAGAGAGCACGAGGGATCTGTGACAGTAAACACCTGGCTGCAGAGCTCCACCATGTCAAGCAAGTTTTGCATGACAACAAGCTTCGAGTCCCGCGCCTACGTCACAGTGAACGAGTGAAGCCGGCCACAGTCGAACGTGTACCTGCTGTACTGCCATATATTAGAGGAGTCACTGATAAGATTGGCTATATCTTGAAGCGCGCTTCCATCAAAACATACTTCAAGCCGCTGAAGAAGATTGGTCAGTTTTTACCATCGGTCAAGTGTAATGTCCCTCTGCAAGATGCAGGAGTGTACAAGCTTCATTGTGAATGTGGTCTCTCCTACATAGGACAAACTAAAAGATCAATAAAAACCCGCGTTAAAGAACATATAGCTGATGTGAAGAATCGACGCTCCGGGAAGTCTGCAGTCTGTGAACACGTACAGGATCGCCCCCGTCACTACATCAGATTTAATAGACCGCAGATCCTCGCTAAAGAACACCGATTCCTTCCAAGGATGATTCGCGAGGCTATTGAAATCAAAAAACATCCTAATTTCAATAGAGAAGATGGCTGGGTGCTACCATCTGCTTGGGATCCTATAATAAATAAAATTAAATCCCAACCCAAGCATACAACTGCAAGACTTCAAGATACCATAAGTTCATACTGCATAGATCGGAACAAAAGTTAAATTTTAATCTATGGTAACCGCGGTTAACTATGACATATGGACGTTGAACATCTCAGTCCTGCCCGTGACCATGAGTGCTGTAAAGTGTTCGAAACGTCGGGTAATTAAAAAGTTAAATATACGCGATAAATTCCGTAAAAATTAGTATTATTTCAATCTTCAAACGGCTCAAAAGATTTGCTTGAATCATTGCTACGAACACTCTCGTTCAAGTCACCTTCAAACAAAAAAAAAACTAAATCTAAATCGGTTCAACTGTGTATCTGCCAAATTCAGACACACGTCTGAATTTGGCAGATACACAGTTATACAGATATAATTACACACTAAATATGTTACACCCCTCTTTTTCGTCGGAGGTTAATAAACAATATATTCGGCAATTAAGATATTTAGCTATTCGGCAAATATACTCACGATTCGGTGTACTTTTTAATGAGCCGACAAATTTTAGTAATCTCCGCGAACCTCATTTACCATTCGTATCTGTATAATATATTATCATATGAGAATAATGGCGCGATCACTAGACATTTTGCAAAGTTAGCGTTTGGAATATCCGTTGATATTTATCATTTAAGATTAATTCTACTGACTTATATATATTATAGATTTATACGTGTTATTACGTGGTAGAACATAGAACTACGTTGCGCGAAACTTAATCAATTAGGTATGTTAACAGAGTCAATATTATTACTTCCTGGAAATTCCAATTAAGTTTATTAAAGTATTAAAAGGCGCAGCGACGTACAAGAAATAATTTGATTTCTTAGATGATCAACCCACATAATAGTTCCTTATTAGTAAATAAGTTTTTTTATAATACAAAATATTTAAGATCATTAAGTAGTGGCGGTGTCACTACCACGTATCGTCTCCCGTGGGTTTCTTAAGAGGCAACGGAGGGAACGAACCAAAAAGAGGGGCAATAGCGACTTTATAAAAACACATGGAAAATAAATAAAACTATGGTTGCTACCCGGCAGCCTAGCGAGGCATATATGGCAAATGTCCACCTTATGAGTCAATTTATGGGAAGGACTATGTATATCATTGGATTTTGACAGGAGGTAATAAAAAAAACATAAGGAGTCGAACAAGTTTTACGTTTAATTCATTTTATATTGCCGATGTTAATTGTTGCAGTTGCCATTCGGTAGCTGCAAAATAATTATAATGGCAGGAAATAAAAATAAGCTAAATACGCGCAAGCTCGTAGAAACACGCAGACGTAATAAAATCTCTCACAACTGGTGTATCATTAATTTCCTCGCCTCTCTACCTTAATGCGTCACACTGTGAGGCCTTCCAGCACAGTGTTTCCCAATTAATTGTTCGCCACTTTATACTTGTCTTAAAGGGAACGCTCTTGACTGAAGCCTGGGATATCTCTTGACTAAGGTAAAAAAACTTCGCAATAATTACAATCACCCAATTGTAGAACAACTGGCACCTTTTTTTTTTCATTGAATCTAAATAACCGGTGCAGTTTTGATTATCATGGTATTTAAATTGTTAAGTTTTTTTTTAAGAATATTAACAATGCTATAAACATTACTAATATTCCCCTTAACCACTCGTGGTAAGCTTAACTTGCTAGTGTTACGAGTGGTTCACGCCAGCAGTCGAATGGCGGATTCGAACCCACGAACTTTTTGAGTTCGCGGTCCGCGCCCTGCCATTACCGTCGCTTTTTAACTTAATAACAAAATATGATTAAATATTTTTTTGAGAAATACAAAAGCTTGAGGTCTTTTTAGTGAGTAGTACTCAGGACAAATAAATTGAGAAACATTGTTCTAGAGTATTTGACCCGATAAAATATTTTAGAGGAGAATAACTTTTTACATTGGTCTCAATTTTATTACATGGAAATATTAAAAGTATCGTTTACCAAAAAATAAATAAACGTATATAAGATACTCGACATGAGGAGATTAAAAACCAATTTTTTTAACAAAATTTGTGTAGGGTTTCATATGTTACTTGTAGTGGCAACGTAAGAGAATCCACTAGCTCATATCATCTTGCAAGTGACGTCAGATGCGACAAATGAAAACTGAAACAGCAGATGGGAAGCAGCATCTTCCCTCAAAAAGTATCCTCTTCGTTTTTTGTTTTTTATTAAATAAGGGAGATAAACGAGCACACAGCCCACCTGGTGGTAAGTTGATGCCTTGGCTTATAGACTTTTACATAATTCCTCGATTGAGAACAAAAATGCAGATTTGTTATCCGTAAATACTAACATAGAATACCCCCATGTAGTTAAAAAGGTCTCTGCTTCTCTACACTCACCGTACGAATAACAGCAGAAGTAGTTTGCTATTTTGCGCTGGTATTAGACGCATACATACACATATATGCCCCAACCATAATATAGCGGCGGCGTGGCTCTATGACGTATGGATTAAGTTTATCTTAATTAGACCTTCTGAATAAGAAAGAGATTAAATTCCCATAGGTGTCGTGACCTATGGGAATTTAATCTCTTTGTACTAACTTCACAAGTAAATTACAGCCAATATATCACTGGTAGGTAAAAGTCTCATCTCATTTCAGACAGGATGTTTGGTGCCGAGAATGTGAATTAGCATTAAGTATTGATTACTTATTTACTATGTTATAAATTGTTATCCTTATTTCACAATCAATGTTTATGAAATAAGGATAACAAGCGAGCACACTATCCACCTGATGATAAGCGATGCTGTAGTGGAGTATTAAAATGCGGATGTGTTGCCACTTCTGAAGATTAAGATGGAATACCTCGTTTCCAGTAAAAAAGATCTCCGGTTTTCTACACTCTCCGTACAAAATACACTAGCATGGTACTGCTATTTTACGCTGATATTCTGTAAAAGCGTGGTCCTACCCTGGTCGAGCAAACCGCTGCCAACTCCGGAGCTCACGTCTTCAGCACAATGAGAGAAACACCATCAGGTTTACTCGACTTATTGACGTCCAGGGAGAGGAGTGCTCTGCACAACGAGCGTTGGGTAAATAGCACATCCTGCGTGCCGCACACAGCCTCAGAGGCCACAAAGACGAGATCGCGCTCTTCCTGCGCAAACACGATAGAGACGTTATGTTAATACAATAGACCCTTCTGAAACCTAGCCATAGCGATCCCAAGATTGCAAACTACACCTTAGTTAGAAATTACTGCTTGACCAGCCTTGATCAACTCCAAAAGGTCCCTGCACTGCATACGAATAGACGCTCCCTCGTCAACCAACACAATAGAAGTTTCTACATGTAAGGTAGCTCTATCTGGCCATCTGCCACTTATCATCGTTTCAGCGTACCAACCGTCGTTAAAGCATATAATAGAATGAGATGTTTTAAAACTACTCAACCTTCGCCAGATTGTCATGTTAGGTGGAGACCTTAACAGTAAGCATTCCTCATGGAACTTGTTTACAAACAATTCTAATCAGAAGTCGTAGGAATCCCAAAATCATGGAAACCGCGCAATTTAGCCTCTAACTACAGACCCATTAGTCTCCTTAGCACACAGGGAAAGTGTACAGACGAATAATATAAAATCGCCTCCTTTAACACGTCTTTGCAAACAGGCGTCTTCCTGACGAGCAGTTCAGTATCAGACCCGAATATACTCGTGCACCAATCAGATTTATCGCCTTACGGAATACATCCTGGAGGGCTTCTCCCACTCAGTGGCTAACCGTTGAATCCTTAAACCGGCACCCTCTACTTCGATGTCGCAAAAGCGTTTGACAAAGTCTGGCACGACGGCTTGCTTTAAAAGTTGTATAAACTTAACGTACCCGATAGGCTCACTCACGTCATCAGAACCTTCCTTGCCAATCAATATTTCCGTTATCGAATAGATGGAACTCGCTTCTTGAAGCACTTCATCAGGGCTGGAGTCCCTCAGGACTTCGCACTCTCCTCACTCCTCTTTACACTCTATATTAGTGACATCCCGAAGAACCCAGTTGTCAACACTGCTCTCTCAACAAGAAATATTTCACACAGATGCTCCAAAGAGCCGCCAATTGCTTAGGCGAATGGTTTGGCTTATGGAGAATCGAAGTGAATTCTGAAAAAAGTGTAGCAATATACTTCAAAGGAATCTCTCCCTCAAACGTTGGAACCTAAATCCGGAAAACTTCTTTGGCACGATTACCCTATTCGGACTCCAGATCCCATGGGAAATAACGGCAAAATACTTCAGGGTTACATTCGACCACGGTATGACCCTCACGAAATATGCGCACTATACGTAACCACCCTAAATTCGCCACCAGTCACCTTCACCCGCTAGTTAACAGCAAGAGCAAATTTCCCTAACACACAAGCTCCACCTCTACAAAGCTTGTGTAAGACCTATCATTTCATTTAAGAATCTATTTGTCCCCTTACACATACATTATAATAACATTACAGTTTAAAATGTTCAGCTTTTAATTAAATCTATTTAAAAAATTACACGTGTTTTTAGGGCTAACATCCGGTCTCAACAACAAATATGCTCCATGTACCACATTATTTAGTTATCATCGAAGTTCACGTGCTTCAAAATTGATTAAAATTTTGAACCGGAAAAACATACGAAAAAAGCAAGTGTAATGAAATCTTGTTAAAACTTAAACAACACGTATTGATCATGGCTGTACTGTTACTAGATTATGCGAAAATACCAGATCATAGTCATGAAATCAATCTATTCTATTGTCATCATCTCAATACTTCATCTTAATTTCAAGTTATTCAGACGAGAGGAAGTGAATGAAAACTGAATTACAAAATGCCATATACATAAATACAGGAGAAAAACTACTCGATGAATTGCACTGTTTGCTACTTTTCTACTCCTGGAAATGAATTCTGTCGATAGTTTACATAAACTTTTCCAATAATAGACGTGCTTCTGAAGTGAATGACTCGCTAACTATTTTTACTCAATAATAACTTTACAATATACAGCGTTTATGAAGTTATTACGACGATTTTATAAAATTGTAAACGTTCCGTACGGTTACCGTAAAGTATTTTCCTAGGAATGTTTCTATTCCATTAAAACCTATGAAAGTCTACTACTGCCTCCCTCTTACAGGTCTCTTAGTAGTATATTTCGTTCGTAGCTCTCATTCTTGGCAGGCGGTTTGTTAACAGCTGGTTTTTTTGTTGTTGTTATTAGAAAGACGCTTCTGTCCATCTCATAGTTTGTATTGCCCTACCTTATTTTATGTGATTGACATAAGACTTGCCGCAAAGTAATAAGCGATTGACAATGGAGAAATTACGATTTTCTTATTACATTGTAATATTTTTGTGAAGGCGACTTGTTTGTAAAACAATATTTATTTAAATACGAAGTAAAATATAAATAAATCATAAAGCATACTTATTTTATTAAAAAATATGTTATCTGTTGGCCACGTAATTGTCCGTTGAATAAAAAGACGTGTTATTGAAGGGTGTGCCTCATTCTCTCTTACTCTCACCCAATAGTTCACATTTGACAGGAGAAGAGTAAAACGACATAAAATTTTAAGTAGTATAAGCCAATATATTGAGCCGTTCTTACATTATTTCATCATGTATAGTACAAATGTAGCGCCTCTTGTAGGGCCTACTCAACACAACTACGGATCACCTTGCCCGGTGGGAGATCTACCTTTTCCTTCCTGCGACTCAATGTATAATTTTAGGAAGACATAATTCGAGTAGCATGCTGCTTCATTCCATGATACTGAAAATATTCATAAATTTAAAAAACAATTTAAAACATTTTTCATTGAGAAATGCTACTACTAAATGATATCCACGACAAAAACTTTGCAATCAGGTAAAAAATGAGTTGAAATATTTGACTTCAGAAGTTATATTTTATAATCAATTAAATTATAAATGAATAAAACAAGCTATGGATAACTATAATCATAATCATAATTTTTTTTAAAGTTAAAAAGTACAAAAAATAAAAGATTAAACTATTGAGGCATTGCTTTGTGTACTGATATAATACTCTAGAAAATGATTATATTATTTAAAACTATATTTATTATAATTATACGTAGTAGAGCCAAGCTGCAGTTATAATTGTATGTAGTTGTATATAGCACGAATAGGTCGGCTCGACCGGGGAAGGACCACGCTCTCTCAGAATACCAGCGTAAAATAGTAGCTTAATGCTGCTGTGTTTCGTATGGTGAGTGTAGAGAACTGGAGACCCTTTTTACTGGAAAAGAGGCATTCCATCTTAGCCATCACGGGTGACAACGCATCTGCATTTAATCGAGGATAGATGTAGATGTCCAATGGGCCAAAGCAACCACTTACCATCAGGTATGCTCGTTTGTCACTCTGTCTATAAAAAAACTAATTTCGCTCCTTTTAAAAATATTTAAAAGAAACTTTTAGCTTCAATACAATCATCCACCACAGCCTGCACAAGTCCATTGCTGAACATAGGCCTCTCCTATAGATTACCTCATCCCCTAGATTTTGTCATAGTTTCAACGCTTAGCAGACGGGCTCACACCCACAGTTTTTTATAATTTTAAATAGTTATCAGGAATGCTGCCTATCATATGTTTCAGTCTCCCTCAATCGAAACTGACAGTTTCAGTAGCCGTTAAGTTATTCAGTTTTACATTAGGAGAAAGTATTTTGATAACACAATTACGGCTACAAATATAAATTTCCCGAACAATATTCGACTACCTCAAGAATACAAAAAGTTGTTCCTTTGAATTTCTCCTTATCGTGTAACATTTGAATTTTCCGACGTGAAATATCTGGTTCGTTATGAAATACGATATTCTTTTTTCTTTGTAAAAAAATTTATTATCATCATTATTAAAGTTTTTAATTATAGTTTTTTTATTATAGTTTTTATATTGTGTATATTTTATTTGATGTTAATTAATTATTTTTGTTATTTATATTTTGTTATCAAAAATATTTTTTACGTTAATAATCATAGATACGAATCAAAATGAAATTACTGGAAAGATTTTGTGATTCTCGACTTAATTTAAGTACGTGGGTCAATCAAAATTTTGTTTAATTAAAAAAAAAGTTCTACAGAAAGTTTTTATTACTAATCTTTTCAAAGAATTCTCCACCAAAATCTATACAAAGTTTCATAGGTCTGTACTTTTGGAACACTTTTTTCAGTTTGCCCCCGACACCTCTTCCACGGTCAGGCACCTACCAAATAAAAATTAGTTAAAATTTTTAGTTTTTACATATTTACATATTTCTGTTCAATATAATTTAAAATTATAAACTTGTCGTGGTGAAAATTGTAGAAATTGAGTGAAAGAAATTAAAGATCAAAATCTTCCCTGCGCTCCTCGATCGCTCCACTTTGGTAGGCGTTGGTTCATTTTGAAAAAACCAAACCGTCGACTGGCGATTCCTTTATAAATCTAAAATTTATCGCCTGTAATAATGTAGTTAAAGTTACTCCCACTGCTGGACACAGGCCTGTTCTCATTTTCGAGATAGTAATTTAAAGCAAGGAAATGTCCGTGTTAGCGACTTCAGATGTTTTCGACAATTTATTTTATTATTTCTCAGACATACTGGTTTCCTTACGATGTTTTTCTTTACCGCCGGGTACGTGGTAAATCAGCACTTACTTACTTACTTACTTACTTATCTTCACGCACAATCTCTAACGGGGTAGCCAGAGAGAACAGATTGCCAAGTGTCACGATCCTTACATACCTCTTTCGCTTCTTTCAGGTTCATTAACTTCTTCATACATGCACGTCTAGGTATCCGAGTACTCTTGACCTTCCCCTCTTCGAGCAATTTGCTCACATGGTCTTCGAAAGTTAGTCTCGGTCTACCTCGACACCTTTTAATATTTACTTTCGCTCTATATATTTTCTTCACCATTCGGTCTTCACTCATTAGCTCAACGTGCCCAAACCATTGGAGTACGCCCCTATCAATTTTTGTGATAAGGTCATCTTTCAATCCTGCCATATTACGAATCTCTTCGTTTCGCTTTCGGTTGGCTATGGTAACGCCACACATTTCACGAAGAGATCGCATCTTCACTGCATTCAACTTGCTTTTATGCCTCTTCTGGCATACCCAGGTTTCGCTGCCATATAACAAAGTTGGTACCAACACTGCGTTATGTATTGCAAGGCGTGCACTCTTCACCACGCCTTGCCTTTTGACTAATGCATTCAGGGCACTATTGACTTTGTTTCCGGCAGCGACACGCCTATCCACATCTAAATCACATCTTCCATCCCGGCTGAAAGCACTCCCCAAGTAAACAATTTCATTTACCTGTTCTAGACATCAATCAAGAAATCAGCACTTAAAATTGCAATTAATAATTTCATTATTGCCGGCGGAGTCGAACCCGAGTTGCTCTGGTGCTGTGAAATTTACTGCGAGCGCTTAGCCCCTGAGCTACCACGGCACTAATAATGTAGTAAACATGCGAAAACGTATCTGCCTCAAATTCAGTAATCATGTCACGGCACCACTCCACACGGGCTTACTTCTGAGCCAAGGCCAAAGGTTTGGTTTCAGCCCTCAACGCGAAACTATCCTCCTCACGCGAATGTATTCGTATAAAATTTCGTAAACCCTTCCTGATCTAATCTCTTCATACGTAATTCGGTATGTATGCGTATTTTATGGTGCTGTTTTATATATAAGCTTTATACATAAGGCTACTATTAGCATCAATTTTAATTTCTTTTGTTTTCCCAGCAGTATTGAATTTTTAATTAGTTTTCAAACGTCTGCTTATCATAACTTATCATAACAAACAAAACAGACTTTTAACTACTAAGAATTCTAGCAAGACTTTTTATATCGTTTTTAAATCACTAGTACTTAGCCTCACTTCATTCTGCCTACTTTTTGATAAAGTTGTTATTTTCGAGGTTAAAAATAGCTAAATAAGTAATATTGAAACGGTTTCAAAATCAGTATAGTTCATTTTTTACTTACCGAATTCGCTATTTCTTATCCATTAATATTTTCACTTCTAGCACATTTCCTTCCGAAGCAGCCATTAAAGGTTTTTTACCTTTTTTCTTTATCTCTCAAAGTTAGTCGGCCATGCTGAAATTTGTTGCCTTTATCTATAAATGCCATTGGTAGTCTATCAAACGATCATCGCGCGATAATGTTCCCGCAACAGATTCGTTTTTCATTCATTGAAAAACGAATCTGTTGCGGGTACACGGTATTTCAATTTAAATCGTATAAATTTTTGGAGGTATCTTTGAAATTAGACCAAGCGTAATTTTACTTGTAAATAATGGTATTTTCTAAATAAATTATAACTGGCCTGTATATTAATTTTATAATTTAAGTAATGTTCTCACTCATACTCAATATTTTTAAGTATAATAAAATGATTACAAAATTTTTACTACAATTCTTACTACGAAACTACACTATTTCAGTTTAAATAAAACACTTACACTCTATATACGACTTGATTAATCTCCGCCTAATTATCTGACTTTCAATAGAATCCTCGTTAATGAAATACTTGTATGACGTATTATAGCATCTGTCACTGTATCGCAATATTCCTGAAAACTTGATGCTAGGGCAGGGGTCGGCAACCTGCGGCTCTTTGGATGTGAAGCTGCGGCTCTTTAGTTCCTTACGCAAATATTATTGTATCCATTAACGAGTAGGTATTAGGCACCATTTCTATCTCTCAGCCACTTGTACTCGCTTTTCACCGCACCCCTCCCCGGAGACACGCGTCGTCACTGTCGTAAGTCCGTTGAAAGCTCGGAAGTTCTTGAATGTATATATTTCTTTTTTTTTCAAAAATATTTATTTATGCAAGTACTATTATGCTTGGCAAGAAAAAAAATGGCTCTTTAAATACTTTGAAATTTTTTTAATTTTAATTTTGACTCTTCCGAATTAAAAGGTTGCCGACCCCTGCCGTAGGTGTCGTAAGTGGGGATAGAGGGAAACTGAAACAGGATATAGGCAGCAGCATTGTTCTTTCGCCATCCCGCCTTGCCAGCGTGGCAACTATAGCAAGAGCCTACAAGACAATCTAAAGGGGGGGCCAATTAAGGCGCTACTCCTAGCGAACGACCTACAGCATTCGGTTCTATACATTCCACGCGCTCTCTCTACAATAATATATCGCGTAAGAAATTCGCCCAAATTTTAAAATATTTTCTTTATAAAATCGAATATTTATATTTTGTAAAAATTAAACAGATCAAAATGTTCATTAATAAATTGCCTATCCATTAGAGGCAATCGTAAAATAAAAAAGTTTGGAAAATCCAAAAGCCTTTTAATCTAATTTATAGCCTTTTAACCTAATAATCTAATTTACGCCTTTTAATCTCATTTGATTATATAAAAGAAAAATATCTCTTTTTCTATATTTGAGACGAACGAAAACATCCATGAGAATATTTTTTTGTAGAAAAGTACCAGCTGTTTTTTACATTTTCATTAATTACAATTAAACGAGAACAAATTACTCAGTGATTTTTAAAGGACCCTGTGCGTTGAGATTCTAAACCTAATAAAAAAAGAATTATTTTGATACATTAACTCTAACGACTACGATTAATATAGACTTCCGGGCACCCTCGATAATTTTTTTTCTATCAGTTTGTCAGAAACATGAAAACGAGTGATTTTTCTCAATATATGTGTATTTTTATTATTCTTAAAGTGTGGTAGTTAAAAAATGAAGACATTTTTAGTTCAGTAAATTACTGGATTTCCGATTGTTAGCCTATTTTAATAATTTATATTGTTGTAACTAACATGGTGGGTAATTAATTATTTTCATCCTATAAAGTCTGCGGGTACATTAATGTGTTAGATTATGTCTAGATATTTATTTTTGCTTATATTTATAACTAGAATTTAAAACTGTTTAAGATAATTATAAGAAATATAAATAATGTTTTATAATATAAAAACTTACGGCTTAATATCTAATTTTATAAAAACTTGTAACGGAAACCGCACAAGCAACGCCATCTGTGGTATAGCACTGTTAAATTACAAGCCTATAAAAGACAGATGTCGTCGGTTGGAGCGGCAGCGTAAGGGCAGCTACGAGCGGCAGTCTTACTAAAACTGTTGAGTAGAGAATACGTACACGGAAGATAAATTGTCAGTAATAATAATTATTGTTATACCTTGTTATTTGTGTCTAAAATGTACATTGTATTATGAATATCTATAACCTTGTTTAGATTTATACTTTATGCAGTTAATAAAATACATGATGTTACTTACGTATTTAGCGACTTTACTCAACACCATTAGGTGAGAGTGGAGCACAACCTCAACGCTTCACTTATGAGACGTGTAATAATGTTTACTTTATGAGGAGATGTATGTCATCAATAACTTTTATATAATAATTTTTTATTATTAATAATTAATTCGCATTTCTGTGGTTTAGTTATAGGAAGATTCATCAAGTATTTACTCCTTTAAAAAAAACTGGAATTGGCTATTATGGAATCAAAATTGTGTAGAAATGTAATAGGTCTTTTATTAGTTGATATATTATTTTAGTAAGAAGTAGATAGCTCCTTAAAACGTCACAAATAACGACTAGGATTAAGCCCAGACCGAGCTGCAAAATGCTCGCGCATGCTCTAGCAAAATTTTGACTACTCGACCATGCAGGCGGCATCCGCGCGCCTCCGTGAGCAAGATCCATTAAAAGTGCTCTGGGTTGCTAGGGGGGCGTGCATTACCAATTTGATGCCAAAATCCGACGTTGATAGACGTGTTCAATATGATGATTGTTGACGATGACTTGATGATTACCGCCCTTTTGGCAGAGAGAGGAACGTAAAGAACATATTAATGAAATCAGACTTCAGAAAATTAGATAAACAGTATGGGTAGAAGAAACGTGGAGATTCTTTCCCAAGTATTGGCTTTTAACATACGATCGCTGTATGTTGGACATGATATATTGTACAGACACTCAAAACGCTACACCAAACTTATCAACTTTTCTTCATCCATGATTCTGACTTATGTGACTCGCTTATAGGTATAAACTAAACTCACGTCGAAACAGTTTTTTTTCGCTGCGGCAATACTGAGCGCGGGCGGCGGCCGTGCGAGCGCGCTCGCGCATTCTCGAACATGCATCCTGCAAGCTCGAGAATGGTCGAGCATCAAGTTTGGACGTGTATATCATTTTACACTGTCTGTCAATATTCATAAAACTAATATTTTAGTGTTCTCAGAAAATGCCCTGCTCTGCTCTGCTCTTGGTGTGCGCTGACCCTAGCGCTGCATTTTGCACAAACACGCAACTTAAGGGAGTTGATAAATACTACTTTTAAATGTATCAATGCCATTAATTATTCATTCAGTAAAGACTATCGAAGACCACTGCTGAACATACCCTTTCACTCCATAGGTTATCTGATAAGGGAGATATTTTCCACAGTTGCCACGCTTGGTGGGCAGGTTGGTAATCGCAGTTTATTTTATTTTCTAGTCGTTATTAGGAAGACGCTGTTACCTTTGTATTTCTCTGACTCACCTGTTGCGACACCCACGGGACGATATGGGGTACTGGATATTCTTACACGCTACTACACGTTCTATTACTCAAACTTACTAATCAAAATACACAGGAACCAGTGAACTACGAGTTCTCCTACAAAGTGAGCGACTACGAGAGCGGAAGTGACTTTGGCTACGCGGAAAACAGGACGATAAAGCAGAAGGGACGTACTTTGTCGTACTTCCTGATGGAACCAAACAGGTACGTTGAAATCATATTCATCAGCTCTACTGCTTTGGAACCCGAGTAAATTCCACCTATCTATTTCTGCAAACACAAATGTGTATTTTAGTGTAGTGAGACACACTGAAATACAATGTATAAGTTTTCACAGTACGCGAGCAATTTTAAGCGTTGATTTACCACGTGCTCCATGGTGAAGGAAAACATCGTGAGAAAACCTGCATGTCTGAGAAACAAAAAAAATATTTCGAAGACGTGTAGAGTTCTTTCATTTCTCTTACAGCCTATATACGTCCCACTACGTAGGACGTATGTAGGCTGTAACATTAACTTTATAGTAAGACAGTCAGCATTGTAAGAGGTTGTGAATATTAATTCTTTCTTTACTGGGAACAAGACATTCCATCTTAGTCCTTAGGAGTGACAATGTATCTGCATTATGATTCATCATCGGATACAGATGTATATGTCTATGGACTACAGCACCCACTTGCCATCAGGTGGAACGTGTGCTCGTTTGTCACCATTCTACTATAAAAAATTGAATTGAAAAACAAACTTACAGTCCACCTGATGGAACGTTGCAGGAAACAGTTGTTCACCTGCAACCAACATAAATAAAGAATTGGCCTCAATGAGGACTAAGATGGAATACCTCAAGGCATGTTATTATACTGGGTTTCTTCTACATTTCTCTACATCTCTTATACACTTCAGATGTGGATGATAATAACCCCTGGGTAGGGTGATCGCTAACAAGCTGATTCTAATTTATTGTGTGTTTATTGTAACATACATGATTGTAAGCTGTTATTTAAAAAAAATCCCACTGGGTTTCTTGCTGGTTCTTCCCAGGATAGAGGGTTTTATCTATATTGAATAAAAAAGTTTGTTTCTGTTTTTGATCTCTAACTTTTTATCCTTGGACTACAGTATCTAGTTGCTATAATTTGTCAACAAACGAAAGTGTACAAACAAGTATATTTTTTTAAACTTTGTCCGAAGAAATGAATATACCACGTTTTTCTGATTATGAGCTATGATCAAAATTACAAGTCCCTAGCCCAACGGGAAGTGTTCGAAATTTGAATTGCAAGATTCCACCCGGAACGGCGGAAAAACTAGAAAGTGACATGATGAAAACGTGGTAAAATTAACACATTTTCATGTATTCTGTTCTTTCCAGGTGGTAGAGTACGAGGCTGATGAAGATGGATTCAAGCCAAGGATCTCGGTAATACCAGCCGACATTGCATCTAGCCGCGCAGGCGACGGGTCTCATTGACACAACTCCATAATCCTATAGAAAAGACACACTATTGTAAAATTTAATATTTATATAATTTAAAACCGGCAATATGAAATAATGGAATAAAAAATAAATAAATTAGAAATGTTTTTCACTCGTAATTGGTTCTATAATAAAAGAATATATTATTATAATCACAACATTTTCAAATATTCTTTAAAGTTACAGCCTGTATACGTCCCACAGCTGGGCACAGGCCTCCTCTCATTTCTAAGAAGGTTACGTAGATAAGCATGGTTTTACCCAGTTATTTTATTTTGATATGAATGTTTAGAGATACTTAATAATCAACCAAAACATATTAAAACAAAGTCTTGACACTGCTCCTGTCTGTCCATCTCAATCAATCATCAAAGTTCAAAAACTTTATTAAACTAAGTTTGTATATATATATTATAAGGAATTTATGGATGATAATACCCCTGAGTAAGGTGATCGCTACCAAGCTATTTCTAATTTGTTGTGTTATTAATTGTAACATACATGATTGTAAGGTATTATTTAAAAAAAAATCCCCAGAGTTTCTTGCTGGTTCTCCCCAAGACAGTGGTTTTTCCGTACCAGTGGTAAATTAAAAAAAGTGGTTTTCAATAAGTATTATTTATAATGTATATTGAATAAAAAGTTTCTCTTTCTGTACCACTATTAATAGAATACTTTAGAAATTATGAGTTACAGTAATAAATAGAGTTCCATTATATTTTGGTTTTTGTAATTCAACCAACTTTGAAACATATTTCTTACCGTGTGTTGGTAATATTATAAATAATATAAATGGACGTACTATCCCTTAGTCATCTTGGCTTTTATCATAATACTTTAACGGTATTTGGAATTTACACTCACAATCAAAACATGTCAAAAGCAGAATCCCTACGACATTTATGCACAGAGCATAAATGTCGTAGGGATTCTACTTTTAGTGCACAGACAGGCACTAAAAGTAATATTTTGCCGGAATTGGTGAAAAGAATTTCGATCGATCTTAAAGTACCTATAAATGCTGAATATACCTACAACTTAGTTTTATATGTACTATAATTATTCAACAGTGTTTTATTTTAACTTATAATACCGGTGAAAACTACTAGAAAATCGCTTTCAGTTTATTTTTTGGATGTTGTTAGATTCATAATTTAATTGTTAATTTCTCAGGACTCCGTTTAGATGCAGTAAAACTAATAACACTTTTGTAATCTATAGATTATAAGGACCAAATCAACATGCATTTCATTAAAAATCCTTAAAATTCGTGCTGGGCCCATTCTCCAAACAAAAATGGACATGTGTCAATCACGCATGATTCGTTCGTTTGAGCTGGTACACTTAAAAGTATTGATGGTTCATTCATTTGTTTTTGAATGTACCAGTACAACCAATCACAAACAATTGACGGTACCTTTTTAACCCGCGATTTGTATGAATTGTGAATGAGCCAAAAACCGACCGAATCCCGAATGATCTGAATAAACAGGCCAATCGAATAAACAATGCAGACTGCAGAGTATCAGAAGTATTTATTATTTAAGGATTTTTATTATAATATTGTTACCTAAATTAAAAATTATTTTACGTTTTATTATATTTATTTGTTAAGTCTATGAGTTAAAAATATCATTTCCTAGAGTTTACTAAATATAAAACTTCAAAAGATTTCATTGCAAAAGATTTATTTAATATATTTTCCAACCACCTTATGTAAGTATAAAATAGATAAAAATTTTCTTGCAAATAAATGTTACAAACCCTATTTTTAGACATGTAAAGTAAGATGAAATTGTGTATTGTTAAGAATGAAATTTAAAAATGAACAAATTTATTAAATATTTAAAATAATATATATTGAATAAAGTAACCAATGAAAGTCAAATCAAATCAATTGAACCACCTTGAAGGTCAATAAGTTTTAGTTCTATAAAATGACTTTATTACCTATAGCAGGTAGTAGATGGCGCTATTATAAATCTCAAATAGAAAATTTCCGGTTCCCAATAGATCTCACAGACTCACAGAGTACTGGAGCCTGAAATGATCCATTTGAGTGATCGATCGGAATATACGATCGATCATTCAAATGGATACGCGTGACAAAATGTACTTAAATGATTCGGTCAATAGAAATGAATAATTGACACATGTCTAAAGGAAAAAATATGTGCGTTTCACTGTATTCTCAAAACTTTTTTTGTTAACTTATGACAATAGTTTTCACTTGATTATTTTGGGTTAGCCTTTTTTACTTTATTAGAATATCTCGATTTAGGTCTTACATGGAATGGCGTTGGTGGTGTGACTATACGCATTGGTTTTTTCTGTTAAACTATCGAATATCTCTAGAACTGGACTTGCTGGGAGACCAATGTTAGTGTCTCTTTACAGCCTTCCTTATGTTAGCGTTTCTTTTCATTCGACTCCTTTGTTTATTTTTTCTTTTTTTTCTTTATGCGCAACTATAAATAAAATCAGTGCTTCAATAAATGTGTTCATTTTATATACTATAAAATTACATTGAATAAGACGTGCACTACAAAAGAACTTATTGGTTTCTGATCTTAAAACCCACTCAATTTTTTAAGGTTATTATTTTTATCAGTTTATCCCTGCCCCTTTTATCAAAATTTATTCTGTTAAGACTTTTTATAGAGATGTGTTGTAACTAACGAACGAAACTTTATTTTATGATTTCAATATACCTTTATATTTTGGTTATGCAATTTCTTAAAGACAAATGTGTTACGAACTTAGAAAAGCCTTTTAAAAGGCAAAACTGGTGTCGGTTAAGTGATGACCCATAAGTTTTACTTACAAACTCATTAAAAATAAAATAATATAAAGTTAAGCATTTTAATCGGAACTATCTCACGTCGAGTTTTAGTTAGAGTTTTCCTGTCAACGAAATTGTGCCAGATCTCTCTCATTGTCAGGTCGTGTCGGATTGGCATGTGAGTTAGGAAACAGTGAGTGCATGTGTGCCTGCGCACATACTTGAGTACTATAATCCTGTCCTGCGCAGATGGCTAGACTCTGTTGAAATGAAACTGGGCATCGTGACCAAAATTCTGTCTGAAGGATGTTATATATTGATTTATATTAAATTTCTAATTGCTGCCTCAGCTCTTAACAACTACGGATTTTGCAAATATTTGTGTAAAAATACGAATTATTTTTCACAATCAATTAGTAATAGTTGTTCATGGGCTTACAGTAGCTTTTTTACCATCAGATATAATAAAGATACCATAATTTTGAGTTTTGAGACTGATAAGTAAATTAGTATATATTTTCTCCAAACATCTAGACTGACTAAAACCTTCATTTAATTTATGCATAAAGACTTCAATGGGACATTCTAAAACATAAAGCTTGATCAGTTGATATAATTCGGAAATTCTTGAATGTATATATTTCTTTTTTTTTCAAAAATATTTATTTATGCAGGTACTATTATGCTTGACAAGAAAAAATATTGTGGCTCTTTAAATACTTTGAAATTTTTTAAATTGTAATTTTGACTCTTCCCTTCCTTTTGACTCAAAAGGTCGGTCGGTGTGGTCGTACAGGGGACACAGCTATCCACTTACCACCGATCAGGTGGACTGTGTGATGCTTCCGTTTGTCACATGGCCATCGTATTTCTATAAATAGATAACTGTTTTATAAGAAGAGCCTTAACACAAAAATGTTCTAGAACTGTTTTTGTGAAAGAAAAAATCCGTTAAACTTGTCAAATAACCAACGCTTACGATTGCAATCACGTACAATACAGTTCTAGTCTTAGCAATTTTGCAGTGAGGACGACACGATGAATATTTCGTAGAATGGATGCCGCTGTTAAACTTATTCATTGAATTGAAACTTTTATGAACGAATTTTTGAAACGAAGATTTTTGATTTTCCAAATCAAATCACAAAAGTCGGTTTCTTTGATTTTCTGTCAATCTTTCTCCTTCCTCTCCTTTGCACTCTTCCTCCTTTAAAAAAAATATTTTACTCTCACAACTGTGAATTTGTAGAACTCTTTACCCGTGCATTCGTCGTGCTAAATCTTTTCACTCTTTAAATAAATTACTTTTCCTTTTTTGTATTCTTTACATTTAAATACTTTTTCATATTATATATCATTTGGAGTTATTTATATTATATATATTTTCATAATTTTTTGTAGACCTCTATTTTAATTAGTGTTTGCATCAGTCCTCTGGGTAAACGTTGTCCTGAAGAGATCAGTTTCAGAATAATATGATTGCCTGTTTTACATATTAATTAGTGTTTGCATCAGTCCTCTGGGTAAACATTGTCCTGAAGAGATCAGTTTCAGAATGATAAGATTGCCTGTTTTACATATTAATTAGTGTTTGCATCAGTCCTCTGGGTAAACATTGTCCTGAAGAGATCAGTTTCAGAATGATATGATTGCCTGTTTTACATATTAATTAGTGTTTGCATCAGTCCTCTGGGTAAACATTGTCCTGAAGAGATCAGTTTCAGAATAATATGATTGCCTGTTTTACATATTAATTAGTGTTTGCATCAGTCCTCTGGGTAAACATTGTCCTGAAGAGATCAGTTTCAGAATAATATGATTGCCTGTTTTACATATTAATTAGTGTTTGCATCAGTCCTCTGGGTAAACATTGTCCTGAAGAGATCAGTTTCAGAATGATAAGATTGCCTGTTTTACATATTAATTAGTGTTTGCATCAGTCCTCTGGGTAAACATTGTCCTGAAGAGATCAGTTTCAGAATGATATGATTGCCTGTTTTACATATTAATTAGTGTTTGCATCAGTCCTCTGGGTAAACATTGTCCTGAAGAGATCAGTTTCAGAATAATATGATTGCCTGTTTTACATATTAATTAGTGTTTGCATCAGTCCTCTGGGTAAACATTGTCCTGAAGAGATCAGTTTCAGAATGATAAGATTGCCTGTTTTACATATTAATTAGTGTTTGCATCAGTCCTCTGGGTAAACATTGTCCTGAAGAGATCAGTTTCAGAATGATATGATTGCCTGTTTTACATATTAATTAGTGTTTGCATCAGTCCTCTGGGTAAACATTGTCCTGAAGAGATCAGTTTCAGAATGATATGATTGCCTGTTTTACATATTAATTAGTGTTTGCATCAGTCCTCTGGGTAAACATTGTCCTGAAGAGATCAGTTTCAGAATGATATGATTGCCTGTTTTACATATTAATTAGTGTTTGCATCAGTCCTCTGGGTAAACATTGTCCTGAAGAGATCAGTTTCAGAATAATATGATTGCCTGTTTTACATATTAATTAGTGTTTGCATCAGTCCTCTGGGTAAACATTGTCCTGAAGAGATCAGTTTCAGAATAATATGATTGCCTGTTTTACATATTAATTAGTGTTTGCATCAGTCCTCTGGGTAAACATTGTCCTGAAGAGATCAGTTTCAGAATGATATGATTGCCTGTTTTACATATTAATTAGTGTTTGCATCAGTCCTCTGGGTAAACGTTGTCCTGAAGAGATCAGTTTCAGAATAATATGATTGCCTGTTTTACATATTAATTAGTGTTTGCATCAGTCCTCTGGGTAAACATTGTCCTGAAGAGATCAGTTTCAGAATGATAAGATTGCCTGTTTTACATATTAATTAGTGTTTGCATCAGTCCTCTGGGTAAACATTGTCCTGAAGAGATCAGTTTCAGAATGATATGATTGCCTGTTTTACATATTAATTAGTGTTTGCATCAGTCCTCTGGGTAAACATTGTCCTGAAGAGATCAGTTTCAGAATAATATGATTGCCTGTTTTACATATTAATTAGTGTTTGCATCAGTCCTCTGGGTAAACATTGTCCTGAAGAGATCAGTTTCAGAATGATAAGATTGCCTGTTTTACATATTAATTAGTGTTTGCATCAGTCCTCTGGGTAAACATTGTCCTGAAGAGATCAGTTTCAGAATGATATGATTGCCTGTTTTACATATTAATTAGTGTTTGCATCAGTCCTCTGGGTAAACATTGTCCTGAAGAGATCAGTTTCAGAATAATATGATTGCCTGTTTTACATATTAATTAGTGTTTGCATCAGTCCTCTGGGTAAACATTGTCCTGAAGAGATCAGTTTCAGAATGATATGATTGCCTGTTTTACATATTAATTAGTGTTTGCATCAGTCCTCTGGGTAAACATTGTCCTGAAGAGATCAGTTTCAGAATAATATGATTGCCTGTTTTACATATTAATTAGTGTTTGCATCAGTCCTCTGGGTAAACATTGTCCTGAAGAGATCAGTTTCAGAATGATATGATTGCCTGTTTTACATATTAATTAGTGTTTGCATCAGTCCTCTGGGTAAACGTTGTCCTGAAGAGATCAGTTTCAGAATGATATGATTGCCTGTTTTACATATTAATTAGTGTTTGCATCAGTCCTCTGGGTAAACGTTGTCCTGAAGAGATCAGTTTCAGAATGATAAGATTGCCTGTTTTACATATTAATTAGTGTTTGCATCAGTCCTCTGGGTAAACGTTGTCCTGAAGAGATCAGTTTCAGAATGATATGATTGCCTGTTTTACATATTAATTAGTGTTTGCATCAGTCCTCTGGGTAAACGTTGTCCTGAAGAGATCAGTTTCAGAATGATAAGATTGCCTGTTTTACATATTAATTAGTGTTTGCATCAGTCCTCTAGGTAAACGTTGTCCTGAAGAGATCAGTTTCAGAATGATATGATTGCCTGTTTTACATATTAATTAGTGTTTGCATCAGTCCTCTGGGTAAACATTGTCCTGAAGAGATCAGTTTCAGAATGATATGATTGCCTGTTTTACATATTAATTAGTGTTTGCATCAGTCCTCTGGGTAAACATTGTCCTGAAGAGATCAGTTTCAGAATGATATGATTGCCTGTTTTACATATTAATTAGTGTTTGCATCAGTCCTCTGGGTAAACGTTGTCCTGAAGAGATCAGTTTCAGAATGATAAGATTGCCTGTTTTACATATTAATTAGTGTTTGCATCAGTCCTCTGGGTAAACGTTGTCCTGAAGAGATCGGTTTCAGAATGATATGATTGCCTGTTTTACATATTAATTAGTGTTTGCATCAGTCCTCTGGGTAAACGTTGTCCTGAAGAGATCAGTTTCAGAATGATAAGATTGCCTGTTTTACATATTAATTAGTGTTTGCATCAGTCCTCTGGGTAAACATTGTCCTGAAGAGATCAGTTTCAGAATGATATGATTGCCTGTTTTACATATTAATTAGTGTTTGCATCAGTCCTCTGGGTAAACATTGTCCTGAAGAGATCAGTTTCAGAATGATATGATTGCCTGTTTTACATATTAATTAGTGTTTGCATCAGTCCTCTGGGTAAACGTTGTCCTGAAGAGATCAGTTTCAGAATGATAAGATTGCCTGTTTTACATATTAATTAGTGTTTGCATCAGTCCTCTGGGTAAACGTTGTCCTGAAGAGATCAGTTTCAGAATGATAAGATTGCCTGTTTTACATATTAATTAGTGTTTGCATCAGTCCTCTGGGTAAACGTTGTCCTGAAGAGATCAGTTTCAGAATGATAAGATTGCCTGTTTTACATATTAATTAGTGTTTGCATCAGTCCTCTGGGTAAACGTTGTCCTGAAGAGATCAGTTTCAGAATGATAAGATTGCCTGTTTTACATATTAATTAGTGTTTGCATCAGTCCTCTGGGTAAACGTTGTCCTGAAGAGATCAGTTTCAGAATGATAAGATTGCCTGTTTTACATATTAATTAGTGTTTGCATCAGTCCTCTGGGTAAACGTTGTCCTGAAGAGATCAGTTTCAGAATGATATGATTGCCTGTTTTACATATTAATTAGTGTTTGCATCAGTCCTCTGGGTAAACGTTGTCCTGAAGAGATCAGTTTCAGAATGATATGATTGCCTGTTTTACATATTAATTAGTGTTTGCATCAGTCCTCTGGGTAAACGTTGTCCTGAAGAGATCAGTTTCAGAATGATAAGATTGCCTGTTTTACATATTAATTAGTGTTTGCATCAGTCCTCTAGGTAAACGTTGTCCTGAAGAGATCAGTTTCAGAATGATATGATTGCCTGTTTTACATATTAATTAGTGTTTGCATCAGTCCTCTGGGTAAACGTTGTCCTGAAGAGATCAGTTTCAGAATGATATGATTGCCTGTTTTACATATTAATTAGTGTTTGCATCAGTCCTCTAGGTAAACGTTGTCCTGAAGAGATCAGTTTCAGAATGATATGATTGCCTGTTTTACATATTAATTAGTGTTTGCATCAGTCCTCTAGGTAAACGTTGTCCTGAAGAGATCAGTTTCAGAATGATATGATTGCCTGTTTTACATATTAATTAGTGTTTGCATCAGTCCTCTAGGTAAACGTTGTCCTGAAGAGATCAGTTTCAGAATGATATGATTGCCTGTTTTACATATTAATTAGTGTTTGCATCAGTCCTCTAGGTAAACGTTGTCCTGAAGAGATCAGTTTCAGAATGATATGATTGCCTGTTTTACATATTAATTAGTGTTTGCATCAGTCCTCTGGGTAAACGTTGTCCTGAAGAGATCAGTTTCAGAATGATATGATTGCCTGTTTTACATATTAATTAGTGTTTGCATCAGTCCTCTGGGTAAACGTTGTCCTGAAGAGATCAGTTTCAGAATGATAAGATTGCCTGTTTTACATATTAATTAGTGTTTGCATCAGTCCTCTGGGTAAACATTGTCCTGAAGAGATCAGTTTCAGAATGATAAGATTGCCTGTTTTACATATTAATTAGTGTTTGCATCAGTCCTCTGGGTAAACATTGTCCTGAAGAGATCAGTTTCAGAATGATAAGATTGCCTGTTTTACATATTAATTAGTGTTTGCATCAGTCCTCTAGGTAAACGTTGTCCTGAAGAGATCAGTTTCAGAATGATATGATTGCCTGTTTTACATATTAATTAGTGTTTGCATCAGTCCTCTGGGTAAACGTTGTCCTGAAGAGATCAGTTTCAGAATGATAAGATTGCCTGTTTTACATATTAATTAGTGTTTGCATCAGTCCTCTGGGTAAACGTTGTCCTGAAGAGATCAGTTTCAGAATGATAAGATTGCCTGTTTTACATATTAATTAGTGTTTGCATCAGTCCTCTGGGTAAACGTTGTCCTGAAAGAGATCGGTTTCAGAATGATATGATTGCCTGTTTTACATATTAATTAGTATTTGCATCAGTCCTCTGGGTAAACGTTGTGCTGAAGAGATCAGTTTCAGAATGATATGATTGCCTGTTTTACATATTAATTAGTATTTGCATCAGTCCTCTGGGTAAACGTTGTCCTGAAGAGATCAGTTTCAGAATGATATGATTGCCTGTTTTACATATTAATTAGTATTTGCATCAGTCCTCTGGGTAAACGTTGTGCTGAAGAGATCAGTTTCAGAATGATAAGATTGCCTGTTTTACATATTAATTAGTGTTTGCATCAGTCCTCTGGGTAAACGTTGTCCTGAAGAGATCAGTTTCAGAATGATATGATTGCCTGTTTTACATATTAATTAGTATTTGCATCAGTCCTCTGGGTAAACGTTGTGCTGAAGAGATCAGTTTCAGAATGATATGATTGCCTGTTTTACATATTAATTAGTATTTGCATCAGTCCTCTGGGTAAACGTTGTCCTGAAGAGATCAGTTTCAGAATGATATGATTGCCTGTTTTACATATTAATTAGTATTTGCATCAGTCCTCTGGGTAAACGTTGTGCTGAAGAGATCAGTTTCAGAATGATATGATTGCCTGTTTTACATATTAATTAGTGTTTGCATCAGTCCTCTGGGTAAACGTTGTCCTGAAGAGATCAGTTTCAGAATGATAAGATTGCCTGTTTTACATATTAATTAGTTGAACCTGAAGAGATCAGTTTCAGAATGATATGATTGCCTGTTTTACATATTAATTAGTGTTTGCATCAGTCCTCTGGGTAAACGTTGTCCTGAAGAGATCAGTTTCAGAATGATAAGATTGCCTGTTTTACATATTAATTAGTGTTTGCATCAGTCCTCTAGGTAAACGTTGTCCTGAAGAGATCAGTTTCAGAATGATATGATTGCCTGTTTTACATATTAATTAGTGTTTGCATCAGTCCTCTGGGTAAACGTTGTCCTGAAGAGATCAGTTTCAGAATGATAAGATTGCCTGTTTTACATATTAATTAGTGTTTGCATCAGTCCTCTGGGTAAACGTTGTCCTGAAGAGATCAGTTTCAGAATGATATGATTGCCTGTTTTACATATTAATTAGTGTTTGCATCAGTCCTCTGGGTAAACGTTGTCCTGAAGAGATCAGTTTCAGAATGATATGATTGCCTGTTTTACATATTAATTAGTGTTTGCATCAGTCCTCTGGGTAAACGTTGTCCTGAAGAGATCAGTTTCAGAATGATAAGATTGCCTGTTTTACATATTAATTAGTGTTTGCATCAGTCCTCTGGGTAAACGTTGTCCTGAAGAGATCAGTTTCAGAATGATAAGATTGCCTGTTTTACATATTAATTAGTGTTTGCATCAGTCCTCTGGGTAAACGTTGTCCTGAAGAGATCAGTTTCAGAATGATATGATTGCCTGTTTTACATATTAATTAGTGTTTGCATCAGTCCTCTGGGTAAACGTTGTCCTGAAGAGATCAGTTTCAGAATGATATGATTGCCTGTTTTACATATTAATTAGTGTTTGCATCAGTCCTCTGGGTAAACGTTGTCCTGAAGAGATCAGTTTCAGAATGATATGATTGCCTGTTTTACATATTAATTAGTGTTTGCATCAGTCCTCTGGGTAAACGTTGTCCTGAAGAGATCAGTTTCAGAATGATATGATTGCCTGTTTTACATATTAATTAGTGTTTGCATCAGTCCTCTGGGTAAACGTTGTCCTGAAGAGATCAGTTTCAGAATGATATGATTGCCTGTTTTACATATTAATTAGTGTTTGCATCAGTCCTCTAGGTAAACGTTGTCCTGAAGAGATCAGTTTCAGAATGATAAGATTGCCTGTTTTACATATTAATTAGTGTTTGCATCAGTCCTCTGGGTAAACATTGTCCTGAAGAGATCAGTTTCAGAATGATATGATTGCCTGTTTTACATATTAATTAGTGTTTGCATCAGTCCTCTGGGTAAACATTGTCCTGAAGAGATCAGTTTCAGAATGATATGATTGCCTGTTTTACATATTAATTAGTGTTTGCATCAGTCCTCTAGGTAAACGTTGTCCTGAAGAGATCAGTTTCAGAATGATAAGATTGCCTGTTTTACATATTAATTAGTGTTTGCATCAGTCCTCTGGGTAAACATTGTCCTGAAGAGATCAGTTTCAGAATGATATGATTGCCTGTTTTACATTTTAATTAGTGTTTGCATCAGTCCTCTGGGTAAACGTTGTCCTGAAGAGATCAGTTTCAGAATGATTTGATTGCCTGTTTTACATATTATATTATTTTAAATTGAACTCTACTCCTATAAAGAATAAATAATTAAAAAAGTCAATGCATGTCCCATTTAAGTAAGCTTTTTTATCGTTGCGCTTGATTAGGGATTGACGATCGAAAAATCAGGCGCCTGCAAAAACTACAACAGTCCGCAGTCCACCTGACGGTAAGAGTCTTCAATACATACATACCTGCAGCTGAAGCCAACTTCAAACCAAATCTATAGATGCGTTGTCACCTCTAAGGGTTAAGATGGCCTCACTGCCTGTAACTCTATAAGTGGTGAGGATTTAATTACGACTTAGCTCCCGAATTGTGAGACAAAAGTACTACGGTCAAGTTCTTCAACAGAGGCGACAATGGTCCATTGAATAACTACATGCTGATCTTTCTTTTCAGCTGCGTCTGGCCGCTGTTATCGAGAGTCATTACAAATCGTCCCTCTTTCTCTCTGAATACTACCAACTTTCCGGATAAGCTGGTTTCTGAAAAATCTTTTGTATCCTAGACCACATACTATTCGGCTAAATGTCCAATACGAAAGTTTGTCTTTCGTATTGAACTATGAAAGCCGTTGATTCTCTCAAATTGGGCCAGTATAGTCCCTTAAGCGTTGCCAGATTGTCTATACTGAATACTGATATATCGAAGTGCTGAAATATTTGTAAAGTAGAGCTACCATAGTTATCCGAGAACCAAACCAGAGTAAGTGCTTGTGAAAATCAAAATCCACAACATAAGCGAGATCTCTACAGAGCATAATCACTAAAAGCACAAAAAAACAACTTACGTGTTTCAAAATTGAAGGCTACATTTCAGTAGTACTTTTTAATTTTCAGCCTGCACTAAGTTTAAGCAGTCAGTCTGTGGTTTTTGTTTCATAAAACTTTAGCGAAAGACCATTATCTACATTTTTCGCATGAAATTGAAGCTTAAAAGCACAAAAGAAAAAGCTATTTGTAGTTAGATGTAGCCAATTGGTTTAAATATGCGACATTTGTAAAGTAAGGATGGTAAAGTTGATTTCAGGGTTCATATAAAAATCTTTATAATAAATATATTGCATGCCGTTTAAACACGAGTAATCATTTTTTTAAATTTTTGGTGTCTGTGTGTATAGGCTGTAACTTTACTTTTTTCTCTTTGTCTTTTCGGGCTAATATTTTGAATGGCTGAGGTGGTTGTAATGAAGTTTCACTAACAGATAAAGAATTATACCAGGAAATGCTATATAGGATTACCTTAAATCTAAATAACGCCAAATTAATAAGATCTTACCTAGGGTAGGTCGGTAGGACATAAATAAAAATGTTTCTACATGATTAACTAAGAATACGCTCGGCGAGCTATGGAGAGGACTATACTCATAGTCTGCACTAGAACCATTGTAAACGACGTAGCCCAAAGGTGCATTTGATTTTCGAGAAATCGACAACCGAAAGAGAATAATTTTTCTCCAGTAGCAGTCTCGTACCAATAAGCAGAGTTGGCCCTACTGTGTATAGCGACGACCTAGTAAGACTTGCAGGAAGTCAATGAAGACAAGTGACTCGAGAACGTGACCTTTTTCACCTATGGACATGAGAAGGTCTGCAATGACGATGATGATAATCACGATGACATTTTATTTATTTATTAATTAATAATTAGTTGAGGCAGCGCGGCGGTTTTTGTCGTAAAAATACTTTCAGAAATTAGAGGTCTGGTGGCCAACAGTAGGACTTGTATATTAAACGTTAGTAATACATCAAAATAATATACTATACCAATGAATATCAATTAATATAATATTACCATAGAATTTATTGATAAAAAAAAACCCCTGGGAGTGAAGTAATAGCTACCAAGCTATTTCTAATTCGTTTTGTGTTGTTTAATTATTGCGTAACATATTAAATAATTGTAAACTGTTCTTCTTTTTTTAATGTCCCACTGAGTTTCTTGCTGGTTATTTCCATGACAGAAGTATTTTCCGAAACATTGGTAAATTAAACATAAGCTGACTTTCATTGAGTATTATTTATAATATTTATTGAATAAAAAAGTTTTTGTTTCTATACAAAATAAATATATATAATAGGAATACACATAAAATGCTAAACACATTTTAGAAGTATAAATAAGCATTTATACTTTTAAATTACATAAACACTAAAGAAGAAAAAAACAAGTCTATGTGAATGTCGAATTACATTTGTTTTAATAACAAAAATGTAGCGCGAAAAAACTACGTGCATATAAAAACGAGCAAGCAAATAAATCATCTTTTGAAGTGGAACAAAACTAATGTAATATTTATACAAAGCACCGTTTGTTTACGCTTCACTAAATAATAGGAAAGTTGAATTTTCTTTGTTAAGGCTGTTTTTATGAAATAATGGTTCCAGATTATATTTACAAAGAAAAACAAAGTAGTTTTGGGTCTGCTTAAAGTTTTTATACGGGGTAATGCCATGGTGTAGTTAAATATTTGCAACGCGAATTTGGTCGGCCTGTATAGGCATAGTAAAAACAGAATAGTAGGATTTCTCCCGCGCCACGCGAGACCTAAATGCCAACTGTTGCAGGGTTGTTACTGTCTTTTTGTTTAACAGCTAAGTCTCATTTAGTTTTATAAGTAGTTAAAATATTACATACATACCTATGCATCATATTTTTTAATAATTTCTTTACTTACCTCTCAAAGAATCAATGTTTGTCAAAAAAAATCCAGCTTTACATTACAATAAATGCCAAATATTTAAGATTTTTATTGCGGACTACCTGCAGAAAAGATATATTTCAAAAAAGTATCAGATTTTGAGGTTATATTAAAACTACTACTATTGTGGTTTTTATCATTTGGTGTGACTACTGGCATTAGGTCAATAAATTACTAATAAATTTAGATATTTAGTCGGAAATAAACATAAAGTGCGTAAAACAGACTATCTTTATATCGCTCATTATGTCAGTCTTCAATCAAAGTCATTAGTCATAATGTTGTCAAAATTTTATGTAACACATAAACTTTTACATTTGTTTACATTTTCGAAGAAATAACTGCTGAATGTTCTTGTAGTTCTTATAACAAGATGTGTGAGGTGTTTCCTTACTTCCCAAAATATTGCTTCTTTATCCCATTGTGGATTGGACTGCTTTGCATTTCTATTCAAAGTATTGTAAGTTATTTCAAGTTATAATGCTTATTTTAATTTATCTTCATTATTCTCGTGATTGTAGCTACTAACAAGTTCACTGCTGAACATAGGACCTTTCACAGGTTGTCACAAACCTGCTTAAGTTAATTGCATCCATCCACTTCACGCATTTCTTGCTGAGTAATTACTCCGTTCGTGAAGGGCCGCTCTACACCACACTTACCGGTACGAGACTGCCACTCAAAAACCTCTTACTGAGTATTTATTCCATCTTTGAAGGGCCTTCCTAAACTGCACTTTTGTTGTTGGACTGTTAGACTGTGACGGTAACGTTCTATTGCAGATATCTTAATTACGGGTTCTATTACATTTTTAATGATTGTATATTTTTGGCTAATATAAGAGTTATTGATGCTAATTTGCCGATCGAAGCCATATTTACACAATATATATTTGTTTTTTCCAGATAATTTATAAGTAAAATTGATTTTTACTCAAAATCCACACTCAAGCTTTCTTTATTAAAATAAGGATGGCAAACGAGCACCCAACAGTCTACCCGTTGTTAAGTGGATACTGTGCTTGTGGGCCCATAAACATTTTCATCCATCCCCACCCCTATCCTTATTTAAGAATAAAAATGCAGAAGTGTGATCACCCTGAACCCTTGAGGACTAAGGTAGAATGCTTCTTGCTACACTCGAAACACGGAAGCATTAAAAGTGCTATTTTACGCTAGTATTCTTCGAGAACGTGGTCCATCCCCAGTCGAGCCGACCATTCTTGCTACAATTTTATAGCTACAGTATGGCTGTACCGTGTATAAAACTACTTACAGGAATGGTTAGAAAAACGTCTTCTTTGCCTGTATAACGAAATACTCAATTTACTTGTGCTTTTGTATCATCTATCATGACATATTCGACAAGTTTGGGACTCTAAATCCGGTGATGTATTTATGGAAATGATGTGTGGGTTCTATGAAGCTGGTAACCGTTAAGATGTTCTCGAATGCCAGCTTGGTATTGGCAAGCACACTGTTTCACTAGAAATTGACCGACGACCTGACATGGCATGAAATCCGCGTATGCAGTCAGGGCGTTCTTTGTGGCAATCTACAGTTATATATAGGATCATGTTCCATTCATGCACCCATTACAGCTTATAGAAGTCCACTGCTGAACACATGCCTCCCCCATTGATTGCCCCATAGGAGGGATTTAACATAGTTGCCACATTTGGCAGGGGGGTTGGCAACTCCTGTTTTTCATAATTTGGATTCGGTATCAGAAAGATACTGCCAGTCTCCTGTTTTAGCTTCTTTAATATGGGGTATTGGGTATTCTTACACTGCCGCAACACGGTTAGGCACATATTCGGAAACAAAAGTTCAAGCTATTAATGTATATAAAAACGTATACGCTTTCAAAATAATTGAATGCACAAACAAATTCCAAATGTACGTATTGTCTTTGTGTTTTTTCAGATGACGGGTGTCGCAGGCCTGTCCGGCTTACATTTAGCTACGGATATCGATTATTACAAATTGAAGGAAATCATTGAGTCTATTAGTAAGTTCTAAAATAAAATCCTAACCTAGTGAATTGCAGTTACATGTAGAAAAGAGCAAACTATTTTTATAAAGAATTATATACTTTGCTGTATCATACCTTGCGTGTCTTTAGACGTGACAGTGGGTAACCGAAACAGGATATGGGCAACAGCATCTTTTAATAACAACTCTAAATAGTAAACTCTAAGTGTTTGCCAATCAACCCGCCAAGCATGCCAACTAGGGTAAAATCCCCCATGAGAAATTCATAGAGGGTGAGAAACATATAATAAAAACTCTAAATAATGAACTCTAAGTGGTTATATTTGCCAATCCACCTGCCAAGCATGCCAATTACGGTAAAATCTCCCATAAGGAATTTATGGAGGTTGAGAAACATAGAATAAAAACTCTAAATAACAAACTCTAAGTGGTTATGTTTGCCAATCCACCTGCCAAGCATGCCAACTACGGTAAAATCTCCCATGAGGAATTTATTGAGGGTGAGAAACATAGACCATTAGCAATGAAGTTTTGATAAGTTATTGCCATAATTTCGTTGGTAACATTCTACTTTAACCGGCATGCACACAAATTAGTCTCCGGTGTTAACATCTGAATATCAAGACTGTAAAGGCATTCAAGACAATAAAAAATTACTCAATCACTTATGAAATAAATCTGTAATTGTTAACGTAACGTAATTAGACGATGGACAAATTGCTGGAGCTAACAACGCACAAATAGGCCAAAGATTTTTCTTAGGGGTAATCCAAAGACATTAAATTATTTAATAGGCAAAAGACTTTATACGTGGTAAAGCCATATTTTGGTTGTAGTACCAATGGGTCGACTCGATCAAGGAAAGACCAAGTTTTTACAAAATACCAGCGTAAAATAGAGGCTTAATTCTGCAGTGTTTCTTATGGTGAGAGTAGGGGAACGTTGACTTTTTTCACTGAAAATGAAGCATTCCATATTAGTCCATAGGACTGACATTGCAATCTGCATTTTCATTCTTTATTGAGGGTAGACGTAGACGTCTATGTGTCACGACATCCACTTACCACCCAAAAAGACTGAGAAGACTGTGTGCTCGTTTGACACTGTTTGTAGAAAAAAATTATCACTGGGTTGGCTTGACCGGAGAAAAACCACACTTGTCATAATACTAGCGTAAACTAGCAAAATAATGTTGCTTTCAAAAATGATAACTAGAGATACCATCTTAGTCATCAGAAGTGGCAACGCCTTTTAATTTGATGACTCCGTGGCGCATTGGCTTAATACTAGACTACCTACCTATCTAGAAGTATTTTTATCGTATTTTATACAACCATTATATCAGATTTGGTAGACCATAAATCCTCGCAAAAGAACACCGATTCCTAACTAGGATATTTCACGGGGCTATTGAAATTAAAAACATCCTATTTTTCATTGAGAAGGTGGCTGAGTGCTACCACCTGTTTGGGATCCCATGATTAATAAAATTAAATCTAAGCCCAAGCATTCTAAAAATAATAAATAGATAAATAATGCGTTTATTTCCGTAATCTTGTTTATATGTTCTGCAAGACTTCTAGATAATGTAAGCTCGTTCTGCGTGCATTGGACCAAAAGTTAATAATTAAAAGTAAAGGTAGCATTCGTTAACTATGACTTTAGGACGACAAATACCTCAGTACCCCCCGTAACCATGGGTACTGTAAAGTGCCCGAAACGTCGGGAATTAAAAATAAGTTAATCCATTAATAAAATCCGTAAAAATAGTTTTATTCAATGCATTATATCCGTGCCGTGTAGTGGCTGTTGAGAATATCCACTACCCCATATCTTCCCGTGGGTGTCGTAAGAGGCGACAGAGGGAGACAGGCAGGAGATGGGCAGTAGTATCTTCCTAATAACAACTGTGAGATAATAAAAAACTGCGGTTGCCAACCCGCTCGCCAAGCGTGGCAACTATGGCAAATATCCCCCCATGAGTAACGACGCAAACAAACGGCCCCCAGTCCCCGGCGGCCCCGCTATTCCTAGCTACGGTGGCGACCATGGTAACGGCGGGGCAGGGGGTGCTAAGAATCTCCGGTGGAGGTTCGGTTGCCACCTACGACGACTCGACCTGGCAACATATAACGCACGCACCCTGAGGACTAACGAGAAGATACTAGAGTTGGAAGAAGAGGTAGACAAGTTGCGCTGGCATATTATTGGGTTATCCGAGGTCCGAAGAGAGGGGGGAGGACACGGTAATCCTCGAGTCCGGCAACTTGTTCTATCACCGGGAGGGCGACCATCTGTCCCAAGGAGGAGTCGGATTTATCGTCCACAAGTCGCTCCTCAACAACGTTGTAAAGATTGGGAGTGTGTCGACGAGGGTCGCGTACCTGATACTCAGAATCACCAAACGGTATTCGCTGAAGGTCATACAGGTTTACGCACCAACCTCGGCACATCACGATGGTGGAGGAAATGTATGAGGATATTTCCAGAGCCATACATTCCTCCACAACCCACTACACGGTGTTGATGGGAGACTTCAACGCAAAACTAGGCACAAGAGAAGGCGGTGAGCTGAAGGTAGGGAAATTTGGAGTAGGGCAACGGAACCGTAGGGGCCAGCAGCTGGCCGACTTTATGGAGAAAGAGGGACTCTTTATAATGAACTTTTTCTTCCAGAAGCGGCCCCACAGGAGGTGGACCTGGTCGAGCCCCGACGGTTCGACAAAAAATGAGATTGACTTCATTATGACGACCAGACGCCAACTGTTCAGTGATGTCTCAGTGATCGCAAGGGTGAAAACTGGCAGCGATCACCGAATGGTTAGAGGCACACTGAACCTAAACGTTAAGTTGGAGAGGTCTCGTTCTAATGAAGTCAACGCTCCGTCCCCCTCGTGCTGTAATCCAGAATCCCGAAACCTTTCAGCTCGAGTTACGTAACCGCTTTCAGTGCCTAGAATATTGCAATGCAGTGGACGATATGTATGACAAGCTCTTGGAAACTGTCCATGCGGTCGGAGCTAAGTTCTGCAAGACCGGCCGCAGAAGAACACAAAAGCTCTCCGATCACACTCTTAATCTCGTGGCTGTTAGACGGAAGATGAGGCTGCAATTGTCGACAGATTTGACAGCATACAGGCAACTGAACAGACAGATCTCCAAATGCATGCGGCGAGACTTACGCAAATTTAATACTGCTCGTATTGAAGAAGCGATTGAGCGAAACCAGGGCTCCAAAGTCTTTGCCAGAGATCTGTCTGCTGCCAGTAAGTGCCAACTGTCAAAGCTGAAGACTGAGTGTGGCAGCATCGTTTCCGGGACACCTGAGATTCTGAGTGAGATTGAGAGGTTCTATGGGCAGCTGTACACATCATCGTTGGAGCCACACGCAAGTGTGAGTAACGATCCAAGAGCGGGTCTTATCCGACATTATTCCGATTATATCCCGGACGTCAGTCTGAGCGAGATTAGAATGGCTCTCCAGCACCTTAAAAACGGCAAGTCCCCGGGCGAGGATGGAATCACAGCGGAGCTTCTGAAAGCGGGTGGAAAACCTTGATACTTGAAGTCCTTCAGAGGCTCTTTAATTCCGTCTTCCATGGTGGCACTTCTCCGGAGGCGTGGAGCAGAAGTGCGGTGGTCTTGTTCTTCAAGAAAGGTGACAACGCCCTCTTGAAGAACTACAGACCGATATCCCTCCTGAGCCGCATCTACGTGCTGTTTTCGAAAGTCATTACGGATCGTCTCGCACGCAGACTCGACCACTTCCAGCCTCCCGAACAAGCCGGTTTCCGAAAAGGCTTTAGTACCATAGACCACATACATACCCTTCGGCAATTTGTACAGAAGTCCGAAGAGTACAATCTGCCACTTTGCCTTGCGTATGTGGACTATGAGAAAGCCTTTGATTCCGTCGGAATTTGGGCGGTGCTACAGTCTCTTCAGCGGCGCCAAGTTGACTGTCGGTATATCGAAGTGCTGAAGTGTTTGTACAGTAGGGCTACGATGGCTATCCGAGTACAGAACCAGAGTACGAAACCTATCCAACTGCAGAGAGGTGTAAGACAGGGTGACGTTATTTCCCCGAAACTCTTCACCGCTGCATTGGAAGACTTTTTGCAAGCTACTGGTACATCACTCACCTTCGATTAGCCGACGATATAGTCCTTATGGCAGAATCGCTGGAGGACTTAAGCACCTATGCTGAATGACCTCAATAGTGCCTCCCAACGGATAGGTCTTAAGATGAACATGTACAAAACAAAGATCATGTTTAATGTCCATGTCACGCCTATGCCGGTAGTTGTTGGGAGCACTAAGCTCGAAGTCGTTACTAGTGTTGACGAGTACGTTTACCTGGGACAAATAGTCCGGCTAGGTAAGTCCAACTTCGACCGAGAGGTCAATCGACGGATTCAATTCGGCTGGGCAGCGTTCGGGAAAATACAACAACTCTCGTCAGGTATACCTCAAAACCTGAAAACTAAGTTCTACAACCAGTGCGTGTTGCCAGTGATGACATATGGAACTGAGACGTGGTCCTTCACTGCTAGCCGTATGAGGACGCTCAAAGTCGCTCAGCGAGCTATGGAGAGGGCTATGCTCGGAGTTTCTCTGCGTGATAAACTTAGAAATGAGGATATCCGCAGTAGAACCAGAGTGACCGACATAGCCCAACGGATTAGTAAGCTGAAGTGGCAATGGGCCGGCCATATAGCTCGAAGAACCGACAACCGTTGGGGAAAAAAGGTTCTTGAGTGGCAGCCTCGTACCGGTAGACGAAGTGTAGGGCGACCCCCCACTAGTTGGAGTGACGACCTGGTAATACATGCAGGAAGTCGATGGATGCAGGTGGCTCAGGACCGTGCTTTGTGGCATACCTTGGAGGAGGCCTATGTTCAGCAGTGAACTTGTAAAGGGCTGTAATGATGATGATGATGATGATTATATCCGTAAATATATTTAATTCACGTAAATATAAAAAATCATTTTTCTCTGGAAACTAAATTTATGTTATGTGGATTAAATAATTTACATTATATACAAGGATATAGCGCGCGACTCTGCTATGTGCCACTCACTCGCCGACATGTACTTACGCTGGGAAACGGGTCGAAAATGAATGATGACGGCTTTAAGTTTAAAAGCTCTAAGACATTCCCTTGCAACATCTTTACAGTTTCATATAGTGGATGTTTATTTTTGTGTGTACTAAGTAGATAGTACTTAGTATTATTATACTCTACACATTCGGCTAATGCCCGGAGTCAAGAAGTTGGCGGTGTCTCACCCCCGTGCCTCGGAAAACCCGTGAAAGCCGTTGGTCGGGAGCTGCGCCTTTGACGAGATCGCCTTTAAGCTTCGGTATGTGATCTGTTTACCGTCCCGTCGGACCATGACATGTTGAAGGGAACTCAGAGAGTTGAACACCTGTGCTTGCGCATACACTAATGGGTAAATCAAGCTGTCCTAGCACCGATTAGGCTAGTCTCCGTTGAGGCTGGCCGCTGTGACCAAAATTCGGTCTGGAGGACATTATTATTAAATCTCTATGGGCGATAGCATCTATTTACGATTACGTGACATAAGGTGTTTTCCCGTATCTCATCCATAATTCAACAGTGTTACTATATAAAATACCACTGTTAAATAGTTCTTTCAGTACTTGTCTATTATTTTAGACTGGCAACCTAGTTAGGATCTACAAATGTGGCGTTATTTAGATTTACGATGATCAAAGTTTATTTAAACGCTTAACGTTTTTTTTAAAACGTCTTTAAGTTTTTCGGATAAAATATATCTTAGATTCCTTCTAGCATTGCTTTTTATCTGTTTGTAAAATTTCATTACTGCGGTTTTAGCCATTCCGAAAATTAGGCCGGACTTACAGACACACAAGAATTCTAAAAATGATTGTTTATGTCTTAATATCAAGTGAATAACTCCTGAGTCTAGCTTATAGCCAGTTATTTTAATACAATACAATAACTTTATTTCAGGCGTCAAGGACTTAAAATTAAGAACATTTTCCGATAGCAATATATACCTTAACCTAAAAATTAATATAACAGACAAATATATTCATTATATTTATATATAAAGATTTCAGTTCTCTCTTCGTTCATGATTTTCGTACGTCTTGTGTATAAATAGCGCATGAAATACCGTGTGGCTTTAGAGGACGGTTTTAGAGAATCACATCAATTCGATTCGTCTCGGTCTCATCTATTCTAGCTCAAGATATAACTGCTTGCCGTAAATTTTACAATAGAGCTGATATAGCCACAGTGCAGATAAATGTAACACGAATTGGTCGACTTGACCGGGGAAGGACCACATTCTCACAGAGCATCAGCGTGAAACAGCAGCATAATGTTTCTTTTCGTACAGTGATTGTAGATGAACGTAGACCCTTTTTACCGAAAAATATTTTAGAGACATGTGAAGTCCGTCAACAAGCATTGGGACAGCGTGGTGAAATCCACCTCACCCTTAGACCCTCTCAAGAATAAGAGGAGGCCTGAGTTGAGGAGGGATGCCCAGGCGTGGACTTAAATAGGCTGTAAGGTTAAGGCTAACGACTTTTTACGAAAAAATAAATTATTATTAGTAACTATACTATGCAATCTAATTTCTTTTCAGCACATACAGGCTTTGAACAGTTGACAACGAAGATAAGCTTCTTAATAATATTCGGATTCACGTTGATATCTTTCGTGTATATACTAATGGGCTTAACGCTACTGTTCTCTACATTATGGGTAATAATTTTTATAAATATAGAGGAAGTATATCCCACAACGCTGTTTATTGACGACGAGCGAGCAATGCAACAAAATAACTTTATTGAATAGGATTGACAAACGAACACACAATCCACCTGATGGTAAGTGGATACTGTGGCTCATAAAGATCTACATCTATCCACGGTATAAAATCAAATTGCAGATGCGTTGTCACCCCTGAGGACCAATATGGAATGCCTCATTTCTAGTCAAAACGATCATCGATAATAGTCCGATGGGACGGTAAACCGACACGACCGGAAGGAGATCAGGGGCAGGACCAACGGCTTTACTTTCCCTGGCACGGGGGGTGAGACACCGCCAATTTCAGACTTCGGGTCGCTACTGAAAATTTCTTGACGACTAAACTCAATAACTGATTTTTTGGCTCGATCCGGGATTTGAACTCGGGACTTCATGATCACGAATGTGTATGTTATTTGTAGGCCATACAAATACAAATATTTTGTATGGGCTACAAATAACTTATAAATCCGGGTCCGAATGTTTGTCCCTCTACAATTTATGTTTGTAAACTGCCTCCACGATACAAGAAAAACCCTTGAGTTGGAATAATTACTTTAATAAAAAAACTAATTTGTGTTAAAATATTCCAGAATGACGAAGGCCTCATCCAAGTATTTATATGGGGTACTTTTCTTAATGTTATATTCGGCTATGTTGTTACGGTGGCACTGGGCGTAGACTGTGCTATAGAAAAATCGTGTTTACTCAGTTCCATGGACTGGTTGTCTGTCGCTGGTATACTGATGTTCTTGATTTTGTATTTCACGTGTAAGTATCCATCTTCTTCTTCTATATTTATCTGTAGATGTCCAATACTGGACATGGGTACCTTCACTCACTGACTCTGATCGGCGTGGTAAGTGTTGAGTTAATATATTTAGACATGCATTTCAAGTTAAGCATCCTTGCAAGTATATATCCACCCGTGGATTTAGCGCAGTGGTTAGGCGTTTGTCTTAGGCTACGGTCTCCTATTAAATGCTATACGCGACGTCCGACTTCAGCGTAAACGTTCCGATCGGCGTCTGAACGCCAGGCACAGCGTCAGCGGTCAATACATATCTTAGCAATGAACGACGTCTAGACTTTCGATCAAACAACAGTTAAGTAGCTGACAGTGCCCACGTGTGGTTGTGTGTGATATTTGTACATAAAATGGATATACATTCAATACTTTTGGCGGCGCTTGTGTTACTTGAAGAAGAGACACAAGACGACGTATAGGAAGAAAAATAAAGGCAACAAGGCACCGATTATTTATGAAGAGAAATGAAGAAGGATGTTTCCAGCTATTATAATGAAACACTTAAAAAACAGAAATTCTAAATTTACTGAATATTTTCTTATTAATCAAGAACAATTTAAACATAATAATAAATCAATAACTCGTCTTTTTCTTTATAAAATTTTGTCATTTTGTACTGACGCTAGACACGACCTTTACGCTGCAATGGTTCGAAATAACTAGAGACGCAGCGCAAAGCGTCTTAACGCCGCCTACGACGTCCATACGCCGACATCAGCTTGTGAAAGAGACCACAACAGTACATTTCTATAGTAAGCATCGTAACGCGGCGTACGGCGTGACGCTGTAAGCGGCCGATGGCGTTTATAGGAGACCACCGCCTTAAGCGCAGTGTATCAAGACCTTCATAAGTCTACAACTGATAGGCTTCCCCCAAGAAATGCCACAATATAGGGTCCTGAGTCGCCTGCATCCACTGGCTTCCTGCACAGGAGGTAATGAGATATGACCAGGTCGTCAATCCATGTAGTGGGGTATCGTCTTGCACTTAGCTTGGTGATACGAGGCTGACATTCGAGAACTTTTCTTCTCCATCCGGTATCGGTTCTTTGAGCTATGACTGTTGGGCTGTTGTTTACTCTTGTTACTATTCATGTCATGTCAAGTAATTTTTCAAAGTCTGGTCACTGAAAAAGATATATTTATTCAGTCATTTCGTTACATATTTTAGTGAATTATGACAACTTAGTACAACATTATATTAAGCATAACTTATAAGCTTATAGCTAAACTTAATTATACACTGACAAGGAAAAATTTATCGTAAAAAATTAGATAGATACAAAATATTTAAAAAATGAACAGCTATTCTTAAGAACTTGTTTGTATTTCTCCGTGTGTAATTTATGTATTTAAGACACCATAATACGGGATAAATTCCTAGTTTCGTACAAGAGGGGGACACTGAACTTAATACAAAAACACAAAACATAATTTGTATATAATGTAATAACAGATATTGAAATAAGGCACAGTGACGAAACATTAAAGCTGTGACTTCAAAAGTTAGTAAGTGAATATTTCTTTTGGTTTTGAAATCAGTTCATAACTTTTCCTAAACCTTTGGTTTCGACGTTGATATTATATCATAAGTTCACGGTGAAATATGAAAATATTCGTCCCCTATTTTTTCAACCCCATACATGTTTTTCTGAAAAATATGTGTGCGGTCATCCCTAAAGTACAGGTAATTTAATAAAAACATAATTATTAAAATGCCATTTCCGAGAAATTCTATTATATTCAAAAATTATGTGCTCCAGACCGAATTTCGTTCACAGCCGTCAGACTCAAGAAACTCAGAAACTAGCCATCAGCGCAGTCGTGATTAACTATAATCGGGCACTATCTCGAGTGTTTACGCAACTACAGGTGCACCCTATATCTCCCTACTCTCTTAGTCCAATGGGAAGGCCAACGGCTTTACATACTTTCCGAGGCACGGCGGTCTAACACCGCCAATTTCCTGACTCACTAACTCACTGACGACGGAGCTTAAAAACATAGGCGTCGAATATAGAATCTTTTCTTTTTTTGGAACTTCATTATTGTACTTATACCATACAAGAATATCGTCTCATAGCTGTGGTAAGATAACACCTCAAAATTACAAGACTGCGGTTGCCAACCCATCTGCCAAGCGTGGCTACTATCCCCCCCCCCCAAACATGAGGCACTCAATAAGGGAGGTCTACGTTCAGCAGTAGATTTTTGATAGGCCGTAATGAATAATGGATTTATTTACAATGAAAAGCTCCTATTAACAGAAGAATCATTTATTTTATTTTATTCTAGTATGTTATGTTTTGTTCCAGTGTGGATGTATTACGTGTGCGTCGCTCACAGTTACTTACAAGATAATAAAAATGAATAAACTTATATGAAAAAGAGTTTTGCTACCCGTTTAATATTAGTGTTCGTACATCATATTTAATTATAACTGTTATTAATCAAAGTTAAAAATACATTAACTACGTTATAAGACTCCTCTGCGGTCCGTTAAAAAAAGTTTAAAGTTAAAGTAACAGTCTATATAGGTCCCACCGCTGGGCACAGACCTCCTGTCATTTCTGAAAGGGTTTTAGGGCAAGTAAATGTCCGGCGGGCTGCCCCAATGTTGTAGGCGAACTTCACATGTCTTCGAAATATTTGTGAGCCGTGGTAGCTCAGGGGCTAAGCGTTTACTATAAATTACACAGTATGCGAGCAAACCGGGTTCGATCCCCGTCGTTATCAATGAAATTGTTAATTGCAATTTTAGTGCTGGCTTACCACGTACTCGACGGTTATGGAAAACATCGTGAGGAAACCTGCATGCCTGAATGCAGCCCGTAATAATAATAAATAATAATAATAAGTCCTGTAGTCGTCTCTGCGAATGGGCTAATCCCGGTCAGCCTCTCGGATCGTCTGAGCCGACAGTGACTCCGTGACGGACCGCTCCGGGCTCCGGGCTCGGGCGGTGCTCCTCGATAGCACCCGCATCGTCCGCCGGTTTTCCCCTGCCGAGGGTTTCCATCTGGTGGGGCTTTTATTTATTTTATTTTATTTTTTCATTATTATCATCTATTATAGTATATTTTCCATTTTTATTCACAACCATATATTTATGTAACACAACCAGATGAGTAAACTATATAGATATTTCAAAAATAATAATAATCACGTCGTAGCCGTTTGAAGCTGACGAACTCGAACGGCTATGGCGTGAGACTGTTCCCTCATCAGTTGAAAATGCTACGGCTGAGGATGCGGTGCCACATATTGCAAGCACGTGGATGCCGCCGTGAATGCCCCACTTGTGGTTGATTCAAACGATGATGGAGCAGTCGCCCAGGAACCAGAACTAGAGCAAACGCGGAGTATATTGGAAGAGGCGATTATAGAAACGCGCAGTACGCCTTTCGAAAATCGACTGCGACTTCTAAGTTCTACAATTGACTATTTTCCTTTGAGAACATATTCTTTTTCCGCGCGGATGCGCTATGTAAACGAGTTCCATCCTGAGAATAATAATTGAGGAACGTATTGCAAAGGCTAGGTTTCTCATTGGCAGACTGATATGTTTCAAGTCAAGCAATTACAGTCCAAGGATTGTGCGCACAATCAGAATGGGGGAAGTACGCAAAACTGATGAAGTGCATAGACGATCTAAAGAAGAGAATCGCTGCTTGGGTAAAGTGGATTCGGTGATATACCGAGAGATCGACACGGTTCAACCAGAATCATCTCTTTCAGATTGATCAGAAGAGGCTCTATAAATGATTGGAGCGCCCAATGGTAAGTGGAACGGGCCCAGCACCGATTCAGGCTAACACTGTCGTAATCTGGCGTGGCCTGTGGTCAGAGCCCGTAAACCACAGCGAGGGCTCATGGACCCCGTCTTCATAACGCTAGCTGACGTAGCCAAGGTGATCCTTAGGGGCCCGAACTGGACTGAGGCTCGACGGGCTGCGTCACTACAGGCTGAAGGGGTTCGTGGTGTATCACGCTATACTCGCCCGATAGTTTCAAGAGACTCTCAACCAGCTCACGGACCCCGCCTTCATAACGCTAGCTGACGTAACTGAGGCGATCCTTAGGGCCCCGAACTGGAAACGTCTGAGGCTCGACGGGCTGCGTCACTACAGGCTGAAGGGGTTCGTGGTGTATCACGCTATACTCGCCCGATAGTTTCAAGAGGCTCTCAACCAGCTCACGGACCCCGTCTTCATAACGCTAGCTGATGTAGCTGAGGCGATCCTTAGGGCCCCGAACTGGAACCGTCTGAGGCTCGACGGGCTGCGTCACTACAGGCTGAAGGGGTTCGTGGTGTATCACGCTATACTCGCCCGATAGTTTCAAGAGGCTCTCAACCAGCTCACGGACCCCGTCTTCATAACGCTAGCTGACGTAGCTGAGGCGATCCTTAGGGCCCCGAACTGGAAACGTCTGAGGCTCGACGGGCTGCGTCACTACAGGCTGAAGGGGTTCGTGGTGTATCACGCTATACTCGCCTGATAGTTTCAAGAGGCTCTCAACCAGCTCATGGACCCCGTCATTATAACGCTAGCTGACGTAGCTGAGGCGATCCGTAGGGCCCCTAACTGGAAACGTCTGAGGCTCAACGGGCTGCGTCACTACAGGCTGAAGGGGTTCGTGGTGTATCACGCAATACTCGCCCGACAGTTTCAAAAGGCTCTCAACCAGCTGACGAGCCTCTTCACTACTGGGATCAGTCATTTGGTTCCTAAGGACCAGGATACCACAGACCCGAGCATTTCGTGTTTGTTCGCCCCATTTCGTGTCTACCAAACTACTTGTACAGGCACATAACCCATTTATAATAGATAATAAACCGTTTCTGCAAACGGGCTAATCCCAGTTAGCCTCTCGAGTCATCTGAGGTGGCTGGGACTCAGTGACGAACCGCTTCGGGTTCAAATGCGGAAACCCCTAACTCTCGGCCGTTTGATCTCCCCTGCCGAGAGCTTCCATCTGGATGGGTTGTTATTTATTTATGTATTATTTATTAATTTATATTAGTATATTAAATATATATTTGTGTATATTTATCATTTCCCTTTATATGTTTATTCAGCCCAACCAGATGAGAATATTCTATTAATATCCCAAAATAACAATAATAATAATTATTGCCACACGCGGAATAAAGCTTACTTTTAAAAACAAAGACATAATTAATGACTTAATAAAATCGATAAAAAAGAACAAGAACCATGTACAATTAACAATTAACTAAGTAATAATAATAATGTCTTCTAGAACGGCGGTCGGTCTCAACGGAGACTAGCCATCTACGCAAGATAGGGTTATGCATAGTTAGTATATGCATAGTCTGATAGAACGTTAATCCGGCGCGACCGGAGAGAGATTAGATGCAGGACCAATGGCTTCACATGCTTTCCGAGGCATGAGGAAATTACCAGCAACTCCCTGACTCCCGGTTACTACTGAAAATTTCTTATAGAACATCCCGATAAATTGTTTTGGACCGAGATTCGAGATTTTCGACTACTAGACCAATGAGGCAGTAATTAACTGAGTACTATTAATTTAATGTGTGGGCATTATACTCGACACTGATTTTCAGACCACCTCTGCTGTTTTGAGTATCTTTTTGGCCACACATAGTACTTAATTGCGTATAAGTGATTTAACCTTTTTGTTATCATTACGAGATTAGGTGCAATAAATGAGGTTACTACCCTCTTACCTATTTTTCCCATGAAGTACTACCTGTACTGCTAAAGTCCAGTCTAAAGGAGGACCGAGTAGTGGCGATGTAAGATTATCATCTAACTTTTTTTCATACAAGTTGGTGTCGTAAGAAGTAACAGAGGGATATAAACAAGTACACAACAATTGCAACCATACAAATAATTGTTCCGGGAATCGAACCCGTGGTTCTCAATAAAAAAGTAAAGTAAAGTTACAGGCTATATTCATACGTCCCACTGTTGGGCACGAGCCTCCTCTCATTTCTGAGAGGGTTTTAGGGCAAGGAATAGTCCGCCGCACTGCCCCAATGTTGTTGGCGAACTTCACATGTCTTTGAAATATTTTTTCGTATTTCTCAGACATGCCATGACAACCTCTCTGTGGAATAGTTTACCACCAGCGATTTTTCCGGACCGATACGACCTGGAGACCTTCAAGAAAAGAGCTTACTCCTTTCTAAAGGGCCGGCAACGCACCTGCAATTCCCCTGGTGTTGCGGTTGATCATGGGCGGCGGTAGTCACTTAACATCAGGTGAGCCGCATGCTCGTTTGCCCCCTCTTCTATAAAAAAATGCCGGTTTCCTCACGATTTTTTCTTTCACCGCCGAGCACGTGGTAAATCAACACTTAAAATTGCAATTAACAATTTCATTGGTGCCGGCGGGGATTGAACCCCGTTTGTGGTCGCGTATTCCGCGCGTTAACCATCTGAGCTACCGCGGCTCTTTTTTTGCGGCTCTCAATGCCGCAACTCAATGCTAATTCACTGCACTACAAAGCCGACAAGCTTTAAAAAACTTGTGAGAAATTTACGTATGCATTATATACAAACAGAAAGCCGTCTACTTATGCGAAAAGGCCTTTTAGCAATGGAAATTCTTACACAGAAATCTACTTTTTCCCAGCGCCATTTTCCTTATTGTTTTAATTTAAATATTGTTAATTATTTACAAAGCATTGTAGTCGCAGACGTGCTTTTTCTGAGCCTATTTCAATAAATTAGTTTTATGCAAAGCCATATGGAACCTTTATATTTGTGGCAAAGCCATGCTGCAGCATCAAAGCATAACAAACAAAGCAATCCGAGGAAGGGTTACGCTCTCACAGAATACCAGCATATAATAGCAACAATAATACTGCTGTGTTTCATATAGTGAGTAATAATAATAGTAATATTAAATCATTTTATTTTTATCTTTAGAAAGGTATATAATTTCACATTATTTCTTAAATAATACGGTTGTAGATAATTTTGACCTTTGTGAGAGACTGGTGTCCATACTAGGGTAATCCCTGTGTTATAGATCACCAGGCCCTCACCCTAACGGATACCACGTATTACATTTTCAAATATACTACAAGAGAAATACAAGAATAAAAAATATTTCAACAAGGAAAGATTCTATATGTTAAGTGTAGAGAACCGGAGACCCTTATTACTGGATATAAGGCAGGGGGATAATGTATCTACAATTTGATTATTAATTGTGTTCATGTCTATGTGCTCACTTGTCACATTATTCTATAAAAAAAACTTTGTTGTTATAAGAAATTAATTTATATGTGACTTTTTTAACATAAGACTGGTCTCGTGTTTGCTATGCACTGATAAGCTCTAATTTTTTTATCTTTTTTTATTATTTTTTATTAAGAAAACATGACAAATGAGCGTACAGTCCACCTGATATTAAGTAGATGCTGTGGATCTACATCCATTCTTAATGTCACTCTGATATTCTGTCTTAGTCCTCAGAGATTACAATGCATATGTAGGTTTCCTTATATGAAGTTGGCAGGCAAGCAGTTGCAGGTGACCACGGACTGCTGTTGTCACTTACCATCAGGTGGACTGTAAATGTCACTTCAGTTTTATAAAGCAATTGATAAAGCCGGGAATATTAAATCTTCACTAAAACTAAATTTGGTGATTCTTTCATTATTTTTAGTAGGAATACCCTTTATGTTCAGGTAGAGAGAATAATAGAGCATTCAGTCCAATTTCTACAACAAATACTCTCATTAATTATCTTTAACAAAACATTTATTGCCCATAAGTAGGCGTACGTTGATTGCAATTTATCGTCTGTTATCAAGCAGTGTTTCGGTCACATCTACCCTCACCGATCTCGTTTATTCTGATTAGGGTTTAATTCGTGTTACTTATAAAGAAGGCCCTATAAGTTCATACAAGAAATATTATGAAATAAAATGAATTCTAAACGGACTAACGGATCAACAAGGTGAAGAGGTAATTTGCTGGCCATATAGCTCGAAGAACTTACAATCGATGGGAATGAAAAGTTCTCGAGTGACAAAGTTTTTTCTATCGCCATTAGCGGTGCTTTCACTGCTGTTTTCCGGTCTGAAGTGTTCTGTATAATGATAGACCATTTTAGTCCTTAGAGGTGACAATACAGCTGTAGCCTTCCATAGATTGCAACAGTCGCATCAAGTGGAATTTATGTTACTTTATCCCTTCTGTATCTGCGAAGTGTAATGCGGCCCGACGTAGTGAATTAGTATTACAAGCAGTTCGATGGATGCAGGTAGCACAGAAACGTTTGTTGTGGCATTCCCTGCAGGGCGCCCATGTTCACCAGTGGAGATGTGAAAGGGTGCTATGAATGAATGACTGAAATTATACTGGCTTCTCCATGCTCGAATAACAATAGATTATGTATCTGCTACTTGGTCTAAAAATAGTTTAAAATAAAGTTACAGTATATATACGTCCCACTGATGATTACATATATATCTCCTCTTATGTGAGGGGTATATAGCAATTTGTCTGCCGCGCTGTTTCAAGCTTTTTAGAGGACTTCACGAAACACAAAGCATTAATCTGCTATTTTACTGTGGAATTATATGGTTGGTAGACATCTACATCTATCCTCGATTTAATGCAGATGCGTTGTCACCCGTGAGGACTAAGATGGAATGCCTCTTTTCCAGTAAAAAGGGTCTCCGATTCTCTACACTTACCGTACGAAACACAGCAGCGTTAAGCTACCATTTTATGCTGGTATTCTGTGAGAGCGTGGCCCTTCTCCGGTCGAGCCGACTCATTCGTGCAACAACTATACTACTAACATAACTGCAGCATGGCTCCACCACACATAAAGTATATCATAAATCTAAAAGTCATTATTATTTAATGAGTTCTAAAAAGATCTGATTACGACTCATTAGTAGTACGAGCAAACACTAATCATTTTATTATTGATTTTTGTTTAGTTCTTAGATGACCTCAGTAGAATCAAAGATATTTTTACTACCATCGGATGGAGGGTAGTTTGCTGTTTTAATAAACCTTTCTTCTGACATATTTTTAAGCACAAAAGACCCGTATCAGTTATTTTTCTGCATTAAAACAAATTATATAAGAAAAAACTTTTTAAAGATTAAAAAAAGTACAGTTTTATCGTGAAGTATGTCAAAATATCATAAATAATTAGTAATATGGCACTTAAAATTTCGGGAATCAAGGAGGTGACACATTACTATTTAAAAATGTATTTATTGCTTTTCGAAGTATTTTTCGCGAAATTTGACACATTTTTCCATACGATGGAACCAATCATTGAAGCAACCATTCCATTCGGAAGTTGGGGTATCCAAAATTGCTTCTTCAGATGATGAAAATCTCTGTCCACGCAATTTATTCTTTATTTTAGGGAAAGTATGGAAATCATTAGGGCTTAGGTCGGCGCTTTACGGCGGATGGTCTAATAATGTTTTCTTGCTCTAAAAACTCTTTTGTTCTGTGTGCGGTGTTAGAACTCGCATTGTCGTGATGGAGGATGATGCGGCGGTTGCAGTTCTCTTTACGGATTTCAGAAACCACCTGTGGCAAACAAATGCTAGCATACCATTCTGCATTAACCGTTCTTTGTCCTTCAAGAGGAATTGTTGTAACATGGCCGGTTTTGGAGACAAACGTGGCCACCATTTTTTTTACAACACTCCGTGAACGAACAATTTTTGTTGGCTTTAACTCATTTCGAAACTCTTGACTGGTTTTTTGTTTCGGGTTCGGACGCATATATCCAGGATTCGTCACCTGATACGATGTTGTATACAGCATTTGAGGATCCTGCGTGGAATCTTTCGAGAGTTCTGACGCACCATGTAACGCGAGCCGCTTTTTGCTCTTCACAGAGCGAATGCGGTATCCATCGGGAAAACAACTTTTTTCCACCTAATTGTTCATGCAAGATTATTTGTATTTGACTATGCAAATGTCTAAAGTTGTCTGAATTTCGCGGTATATCACATGTCGATCTTCCTCAATCAGCTTACGCACAGCATCAACGTTTTCTTGGGTGACTGCAGTTTTTGGATGACCTTGACGGGGATCATCACTGAGCTTGACACGTCTACGTTGAAATTCAGCAAACCAGCTATAAATTGTGGTTTTGGATGGGGCTTCATCACCAAATACAGAAATCACCCTGTCAATACACTGTTTTTTGTGTTAGACCACTTCGAAAGTCATAATAAATCATCGCTCTTGAATTTTCTCGAGTCAATTCCATTTTCTCAACGACTAAACAAGTTTGACAAAACCTATGTGACAAGACTGAGAATCTTTTTATAAATAAATAAATGGTATTCGACTTTTAAAACCAAGGAGTTTTCAATTAAAAAGATTTTAATGCGACAGGAACAGTGGAAATATTCCATTCCCGATACTTTTAGTGTAGCCTAGTAATATACCCCTGTAATAATATAATGCGCAATTGTGAGATTTCAGGGTTATATACTGATTTTTCGTGTTTGCTCCGTATATTTATTTCGATTTTTTTCAAAAAAAAATCATAAGTCCTCAGTTTTTAATCCAAATTACCTCGTGTGACATTTTTGACTATAGTAATAATAAATAAAAGGCATTTCAAGCTTAAAAAACGACACTCAAAATTGTAAAAGTCTCTGTCTTCGAATCGCGATTTTCGATCCAGTGTGGGTCTTAGGAGTTTATTAACATGCCTTAAGACATAAATAATTATTTTTTTTTAATTTTGACAATCTGTCTGTCAAGGCTAATCTCAGGAACGGCTGTACCGATTTTGAAGAAGGATCTAGACTATACTTTATTTGTACAGAAAAAAACAATGTTTTTTGATAAAACCAATAGTTGATAAACTAAGTGGTATTTAATTATCTTTAATCTAAAGAACATGGGTGGATCTTATCCAGACGTTGTGTCTCCACATGTTTATTTTCTAAACGAAGTTAAAAAAAGTTGTTCAAACTAATACAGATGGAAACAGAACCTAGCGGAAATTTATAATCAGCTGCTATTCAAATATATCTAGGTTAAGAGTGCTTAGATGACACTATCGGAAAAAGAAAGGCACTTTACCTTAAAAGGTCGCAATGTTTTTAGGGTCCCGCTATCACACAATCAACCTTTTATTTCTGTCGCCAAATGGCAGTGCTTGCACTGCTGTATATGCTAAGTATATTTTACGCACAACGTACACTACATTTTACTAAGTAACTTTAAAGTTCCGAAGTGACTTTACAAACAAGGAGAGGCTCGCGTCTTTCAAAACTTGTTCTGCATCTCAAATCAGCTTTTACGCTTTCTGTAGTTTAAAATTTAAAAGTAATAAGTTCTATGGGTTTCCTACCTCAAAAGGAAAAACGGAGCTCTTTAAGGATTACTTTGTTGTCTGTCCGTATATCCGTCTATCTATATGTCAAAGTCAAGGTCCCTTTTTCTCGGGAACGGATCGAGGTATCAAGTTTAAATTAATATAAAATGTTAGCCTACCGTTGTACTACTTTGATAGTGTCAAATTCAAGCTTTTAAGTCAGCGCAATCAAAGGATATGGCCACATATGTCACATATTATGATACTTGCAAACTCATTTATCAAAATCTATTGCGTGCTTCCTATTAACCTAGAATTATGAAATTTGTTAAAAAGCAAAGTCTCACCACAACTAAAACAAAATATCCGAAAATCGTTAATTTGTTATGTCACGTAAAAATGTAATTTTTAAAGCAAATTGAAATTTACAATTGCTGCATCGACCGTGAAGTAGATGGATTTATGGGAAAATATTTTTGTTCAACAAAAAGTTAAGTTTGTTCTTCAATGCTTTATTTCATCCCCGTGTCTTTTGGAAAACACATAAAGCCACTGGCCATACCTATGGACACTATAATCCTGTCCTGTGCAGATATAGGCCTACGAATGGTTTGTATCTTACCTTAATCAACGCGTCCAGTATGTAGATATAGGCTACAGAGACCCACAAATCAGAATTGTTGAAACTGTAAGGTCTAAAAAAATTTTCTTAAAACACTCAATATCCCAGGGTAGCGTGCTGGGCTGTTTGCTGTTTTTAATATATGTGAATGACCTTCCGAATATATGTAATATCCCCTGTGTTCTTTTTGCTGATGATATTTCATTAATTCTTCCCTGTCCCAATAGCACAGATCTACACCATCCCCTACCCTTTAATTTAAATGTAATAAATTGCTGGCTCCAAGATCACAACCTCGAGATTAATTTACGCGTACGCAGACGCCTGGATACGCTACGGTGTGGTACTTTGGGGTAACAGCACAGACGCTAACAAAGTATTTCTAATTCAGAAAAAATGTATTCGCATACTTGCAAATATCGACTCCATAACAAGTTGTAGAAATTACTTTATCAATTATAATATCCTGACATTAACATCCCTATATATATCCGAAATATGCTCCCTAGTTAGAAATAATATCGACTGGTTCCCTCAATATTGTCGCCCTAAAAATTTAAGACCAAAAATAAAATTATCCACAGTTACATCAAAATTACAAATCGTAAACACCGGTCCCTATGCCATGTCAATAAAAATATATAACAAAATTCCAGAACAAATCAGAAGCATTAAAAGCATAAAAAATTTAAAAAAGAAGTTAATACATATTTAACGAAAAAATGTGAGTAATAACAATTTTTTGTTAAATATGTATTAACTTGTTTGCAGGAGTTTTTTAGTGATTGAGTAGGAAATAGGAAATTGAAACAAATAAATAATATAATATGATCCAATTTATATTTAAGTTAATTGTAAGTATTCATTAAATGATAATTTTATAATACTATAATGTGAATGTAATAATGATATTAATAATTGCCTATATTTGCAGTGCCCTTGCAGGGTTCTTGTTTTGAACATTTTTTTTAAATATAAGACCAAATGTACAACAAGAATAGCAAATAAATTGAATTGAATTGAATTGAATTGAATATAGCAAGCTAGTCTCCGTTGAGACTGACGACCGTGACCGAAATTAGGTCTGAAGGACGTTTTCTTATTTGTGCACTACAATAATGTCCTGCGCAAATGGCTGGTGGCTGTGAGTAAAATTAGGTGTAGGGGACATTTATCTTAAGATCAAAACATAATGAACGCGCCACACAGTCACACAAGTCGCCACACAGTCAGTTCAACTGCTCATTCCATCTGATCAGTTTAAACTAAAACTGTTGATATTTTTAAAAACATTGATTTTCGATATATCGATAAATAAACTTATGTATAAAACTCCGATATTGATATATTTATAATTATCAATATATCGAAAATTCAATGTTTTTAAAAATATCAACAGTTTTAGTTTGAACTGATCAGTTGAAATGACCGTGTCTGGCGATCATAATATTTACAATATATGTTAGGTTGTTGACATAAAAGTGGTGCGATTTTGTGTATTGAATGTCTGCGCAGCTGATCTATTTGTAGAAACGATGAATCAAGGGCCCTGACGGTGAGGTGAATCTAAAGATAATATGTTCGCTTAGGGTCATTTCATACAAAGACGCGCCGCGATGCAATGATGCTTGAAAAGGCCAGTGGTTTTATACTGCGCATCGTGCCACCGCAAGATGCATCAAGTTGCTGGCAGCACATCTCTCTTGCACGCTACGCTGTAGTTGCTCGCTACGCCAACTACGGCGTAGCGTGACACCGCGAGGCATTTTCGAATTATCTCAATAAAATGTGTATCTTTATCGGTAGTAAATAAAGTTATATTTTGTATCACTATCTTAAAAAGAGCGCACCGAATCGCTTCAAGTCTTCGTGTGAACTGAATCTTAGGCGCCCTGAGATAGTATCATCATCGATTTTTCTGTTCTCTCAAGCTATCAATATATTCAAACTACCGTCAAAAGCACCCGAAAACTTCTCAATGTGACCCATCAATATAGGAAGAAGAAGGTTTTTTAGCTAGTTTCTGCAAGTTTAACTTCTTATTACTTGACACTGGCAGAATTACAAGTATAATAATCCATTACCAAAGAAAACAAAAGTTAAACTAAGACCTACCGAAGAAAGTAGGACTTTTGGTTATTGTTTATTATTAAATACAATAAACAATTCAAATTATGTAAGTTGTTCAAATTTTCTTTCATTTTTATTCAGCTTCTATATTTTTTTGGCGTTAGGCTTAGACTATTCAGTTTAGTCTAAGCCAAACGCTGTTAGTCGGCTATAAGTTTATTGTTTACAGTTAATGGAGAATGGATCCTGTTACGTCACCACAGCACGACTTATTAAAGGTAAGTTTTATGTCGTCGTCATACTATTGAAAAAAATACATCCATACTCAATAAGTTAGATTTGAGAACTACGATTGTATGCCTCGTTTTTAGTAAAAACTACTTCCGGTTCTCTACACTCACCATATGAAACAGCAGCTGCATCTGCTATTTTGCGATGGTATTATGTGAGCGCGTTTCCCTACTCCGGTCGAGCCTACGCATTCATGCTACATCCATAATATAGCTGCAGTGTGGATTTTATGCGTTTATAAAGTGCCTATGCACTGGAATATAATATTTAAACAACCAAAAAATCGCTAATATTATCTTTAATATTTACTCACCCCTTCGATGTTCTCTTCAAGCTTGAATAACAGACATTTCAGTTCACTCCGTTAGAACCATATTACTGTTTCAAAAAATTTTGTTCAATGCCCTTTTTCCTACTAACGTAATAAACGGTGTTATTTTTCTTAAAAAAGATCGTCAATTTTCTAGTATTATATATATTTAACATAATTTTCAAGTAGTAGTATGTATTATGTGTATATGAATATAATCTCATACACTTGTAAATAAATAATATTTTCAGAAGATATTATTGTAAGGAATAGTAGGATAAAACATTGAAGCGTGTGTGCGTGAGTGTGTGTGTGTGTGTGTGTGTGAGTGAGTGTGTGTGTGTGTGTGTGTGTGTGTGTGTGTGTGTGTGTGTGTGTGTGTGTGTGTGTGTGTGTGTGTGTGTGTGTGTGTGTCACTCTCCTGGAAAGAACCAACAATAGGCCCAGCGCGACATTTTTTAAACGTTAATTTGCCATACAACATAATATATTACTACAACTAAATATAAAAACATTTAGTAACAGCATGGTAGCGATCTAGAATTACCTTAACAACCATATATTTTTGACGTATTCTCTACTGGGAATTCTGGCCTTAAAGTCATACCGAATAGTGTTACTAGTAAGGCTACTGTGAATTTATCCAAGTAAACTTAGTGTTAAGACACCGAGGAGAAAATTATCAGTAATTATACTGTATACGAAAGATTTTAGTAGTTTTATTAGTTGAGTTTTAAGAATTTGTAAGTTATTCTGTTGTAGCATAGACAAAACAGAATTCTTTATAAATAATTCATACCCAAACCGATTTCCCAGCTGAGGTGTAACGTCGTTTCCATGCTGTTAGTCTGCGTGAATAATCTTTTTAATATTTAAAGACCTACCATTACTGGAATTCTCTTATATTGTACTCGAAGGATTTGTGATTTTACCAACTATAAAAAACGATAAAAAGGTCATTTATTCAACTGTACAATATCCCCGAAGAGGGTTAGCGATGTTATATAAAATTTCTACTAATTATACACAAAATCTTTATGGTTTGAGTTAAAAGTATGTAAAATAGCTACATACGTTCAAGGCATAAATATTGGACGCAGCTGCAGATGACGTTAAATGCTTTCTTTAACCCTTTTTATATGTCTTTAAATTATTCGGAACAAATTATTCTACTACATTATTGGTTTACTTCGTAGCAAAATAAATTTGTTTAACGTAATACTATAAGGGTGACAAACACACATAACACGCGTAAGTGGATATTGAGGTGATGGACACCTAAGTCTATCCTCTATTAAGATTCAAAATGCAGATACGCCGTAACCCCCTAAGAGAGAAGTTTAACTTCTGTACATAGTACTTTTATTTATTCTGTGTTTCTGTACATAATATCGTCCCATACTCCGAAGCTATGCATAGTTTTTTGAACAGTTGATAATAAGAATTTATTGAAGTCAACAACACCTTTTCTTCAGATGACCCTATTGCATTGAGTATGGTAGAACGATTTAATCAGATATTGGAGAGGTACCTATCAAAAGTTATGGAGAATCGGCAACAAGATTGAAACAAGCACATACAACCGTTTTTGTTGTCATATCGAAGCGCTGTTCACGAAAGTACACCAGTGACATCAAACTTTGGAAGAGAATTACGAGAATTACGGTTGCCTGCAGACCTGATCACCGGTATAAAACCTGATGCCCCACGCAGTAGAACCGATTATGCAAATGACTTGCGGAACAAAATGTGTGACATTTATGAACACGTCTGGCAATTGGGCCACCAAATGTCTGAAAAGATGAAAACCCGGTATGACCGCAAAATGAACAACAAAGGATTTGACGAAGGTTCACTAGTATGGTTCACAAACCAGTTCGCAACAAACAAATCTCCTAAGATTCAAGCTAAATGGGACGAATGATGGCATGACGAGGCATCAGTAACAAATGATTACCAGTTACTACATTCACTATACAAAACACGTATATGTATATATTTTACGCTGGTATTATGTGAGGGCGTGGCCTTTTCCCGGTGAAGACGACCCATTTGTGGTGCAGGCATAATACAGATGCAGCATGACTCTATCACGTAAAAAGTAATAAAAATATAGTCTCATGAGATCTTGGGGAATTATATGACGTATTAGCCCTCAAGCTATCTCAGCTCTAAAACCAGCGAAATGAGTGTAGCCATGTGCCTAGTAGCAGGATATTTAAACGCTGTGTCTTGACTATTTTAATTAATATTTCTCTAGAAAGTTATTTAAGAAAAAATAATTTTCCATCTTCTACGTGCTAGAGCTACGCTCTAGCTATTTCATATCTGCAACACGAATATCTACTCAACAAAATACCATCTCAATGTTGATGTGGGTCGAATGGTTACTGTAGAGAATCGGAGGCCCTCTTTGCCTAATACCAAGACTAATAAGAATAATAATAAGACCTTTTTGCTGGAAATTAGGCATTCCATCTTATTACTCAAAAGTAACAACGGATCTGTACTATCATCACTATCCTACCGGGGACCCTAAGTGATACCCTCTAAAAACCGCCTTTGGGGACAGGCAGCCGGCTGATTAAGCTGTATTGTGCCTTATCATGAGCGACCCTCTTTTGGGAAAAGAGGGCGCAGGCGGCTAAGAGCCGCTGAGGGAGTGCCGACGAAGGCAAATTAATATTAGTTAATACAATAATTTAATTTAATTAGAGTTGGCCTGAGCCGCCAGGAGGCAGTTCAGGTCGTTTGTCAGTTTATTAGGCGGGTCCGAGAAAGAGTTTCTCGGCCTGCGGACTCGATAGCGAGAGGGGGGGTGGGGCTGCATAAGAAGCTGGAACGAATTAATTGGTTTGGGTGCGACTCTGAGGCTTTGAAGAAGTTCTCAGAGAGTTTTTTAAGAAATTGTTGAATTGTTGGGAGCTCTAGGTCCCGATGAAGGTCGGCATTACGGACGTACCAAGGTGCGTTCGCAGCTCGACGATAGAAAAGGTTTTGAACTATTTGGAGTTCATTAATAATATTAGGGTTTGCGTGGGCAAAGACGGGGCCCGCGTAGGACATGAGCAATGATGCTTGAAAAGGCCAGTGGTTTTATACTGCGCATCGTGCCACCGCAAGATGTATCGTCAAGTTGCTGGCAGCACATCTCTCTTGCACGCTACGCCGTAGTTGCTCGCTACGCCAACTACGGCGTAGCGTGACGCCGCGAGGCATTTTTGAATTATCCAATAAAATGTGTATCTTTATCGGTAGTAAATAAAGTTATTGTTACTATCTTAAAAAGAGCGCACCGAATCGCTTCAAGTCTTCGTGTGAACTGAATCTTAGGCGCTCTGAGATAGTACAGTATCATCATTGATTTTTCTGTTCTCTCAAGCTATCAATATATTCAAACTACTGTCAAAAGCACCCGAAAACTTCTCAATGTGACCCATCAATATAGGAAGAAGAAGGTTTTTTAGCTAGTTTCTGCAAGTTTAACTTCTTATTCCTTGACACTGGCAGAATTACAAGAATAATAATCCATTACCAAAGAAAACAAAAGTTAAACTAAGACCTACCGAAGAAAGTAGGACTTTTGGTTATTGTTTATTATTAAATACAATAAACAATTCAAATTATGTAAGTTGTTCAAATTTTCTTTCATTTTTATTCAGCTTCTATATTTTTTTTGGCGTTAGGCTTAGACTATTCAGTTTAGTCTAAGCCAAACGCTGTTAGTCGGCTATAAGTTTATTGTTTACAGTTAATGGAGAATGGATCCTCTTACGTCACCACAGCACGACTTATTAAAGGTAAGTTTTATGTCGTCGTCATACTATTGAAAAAAAATACATCTATACTCAATTTAGAACTTAAGTTAGATTTGAGGACTACGATTGTATGCCTCGTTTTTAGTAAAAACTACTTCCGGTTCTCTACACTCACCATATGAAACAGCAGCTGCATCTGCTATTTTACGATGGTATTATGTGAGCGCGTTTCCCTACTCCGGTCGAGCCTACGCACTCATGCTACATCCATAATATAGCTGCAGTGTGGATTTTATGCGTTTATAAAGTGCCTATACACTGGAATATAATATTTAAACAACCAAAAAATCGCTAATATTTTCTTTAATATTTACTCGCCCCTTCGATATTCTCTTCACGCTTGAATAACAGACATTTCAGTTCACTCCGTTAGAACCATATTACTGTTTCAAAAAATTTTGTTCAATGCCCTTTTTCCTACTAACGTAATAAACGGTGTTATTTTTCTTAAAAGATCATCAATTTTCTAGTATTATATATATTTAACATAATTTTCAAGTAGTAGTATGTATTATGTGTATATGAATATAATCTCATACACTTGTAAATAAATAATATTTTCAGAAGATATTATTGTAAGGAATAATAGGGTAAAACATTGAAGCGTGTGTGCGTGTGTGTGTGTGTGTGTGTGTGTGTGTGTGTGTGTGTGTGTGTGTGTATGTGTGTGTGTGTGTGTGTGTGTGTGTGTGTGTGTGTGTGTGTTCTCACTCTCCTGGAAAGAACCAACAAGAGGCCCAGCGCGACATTTTTTGAACGTTAGTTTGCCATACAACATAATATATTACTACAACTAAATATAAAAATATTTAGTAACAGCGTGGTAGCGATCTAGAATTTTTGACGTATTCTCTACCGGGAATCCTGACCTTAAAGTCATACCGAATAGTGTTACTAGTAAGACTAGTGTGAATTTATCCAAGTAAACTTAGTGTTAAGACACCGAAGAGAAAATTATCAGTAATTATACTGTATACGAAAGATTTTAGTAGTTTTATTAGCTGAGTTTTAAGAGTTAGTAAGTTATTCTGTTGTAGTATTGATGAAACAGAATTCTTTATAAATAATTCATACCCAAACCGATTTCCCAGCTGAGGTGTAACGTCGTTTCCATGCTGTTAGTCTACGTGAATAATCTTTTTAATATTTAAAGACCTACCATTACTGTAATTCTCTTATATTGTACTCAAAGGATTTGTGATTTTACTAACTATAAAAAACGATAAAATGGTCATTTATTCAACTGTACAATATCCCCGAAGAGGGTTAGCGATGTTATATAAAATTTCTACTCGTTATACACAAAATCTTTATGGTTTGAGTTAAAAGTATGTAAAATAGCTACCTACGTTCAAGGCATAAATATTGGACGCAGCTGCAGATGACGTTAAATGCTTTCTTTAACCCTTTTTATATGTCTTTAAATTATTCGGAACAAATTATTCTACTACATTATTGGTTTACTTCGTAGCAAAATAAATTTGTTTAACGTAATACTATAAGGGTGACAAACACACATAACACGCGTAAGTGGATATTGAGGTGATGGACACCTAAGTCTATCCTCTATTAAGAATCAAAATGCAGATACGCCGTAACTCCCTAAGAGAGAAGTTTAACTTCTGTACATAGTACTTTTATTTATTCTGTGTTTCTGTACATAATATCGTCCCATACTCCGAAGCTATGCATAGTTTTTTGAACAGTTGATAATAAGAATTTATTGAAGTCAACAACACCTTTTCTTCAGATGTTCTGTTCAGAGGTCTCTACATTCACTATACAAAACACAGCAGTATTATACTGCTATTTTACGCTGGTATTATGTGAGGGCGTGGCCTTTTCCCGGTGAAGACGACCCATTTGTGGTGCAGGCATAATACAGATGCAGCATGACTCTACCACGTAAAAAGTTATAAAAATAGAGTCTCTCGTGAGATCTTGGGGAATTATATGACGTATTAGCCCTCAAGCTATGTCAGCTCTAAAACCAGCGAAATGAGTGTAGCCATGTGCCTAGTAGCACGATATTTGAACGCTGTGTCTTGACTATTTTTAATTAATATTTCTCTAGAAAGTTATTTAAGAAAAAAGAATTTTCCATCTTCTACGTGCTAGAGCTACACTCTAGCTATTTCATATCTGCAACACGAATATCTACTCAACAAAATACCATCACAATGTTGATGTGGGTCGAATGGTTAGTGTAGAGAATCGGAGCCTCTCTTTCTAAGAGTATACATAAGACCTTTTTGCTGTAAATTAGGCATTCCATCTTATTACTCAAAAGTAACAACGCATCTGCATTTTGATTCTTAATCTAGGATAGATGTGTGTTCGTTTGACACTCTAATTCTATATAAAAAAGTCTATGATATCGCAATAACATAGCAATACAACAAAAATAAACCAAGATAAAAAGAAATATACGACGTCAAATCGGGACCCCAGCACATTGCTAGCTACAGAACTTATTTTCAAATAGAGCACAAAATTCACGCTTCAATATAAATTTCTTTCCTCGCGCTAAATTGACTTCCAATAGATTTCGAAATGATCTTCATCTGCGAAAAGGGATTAGTTATCTATTCCTTGTCGCTCTGAGTTCCTAAATAAATACAATGTACAAGCACTTAACGGTTTCGTTCAAAATAATCTTTAATATTTTTTTATGAGAATGGAGTGAAACGAACTTACAGTCCACCTGACGGTATGTTACTACTGCACTGTACTGGACTCCTGCAGCCAAATTCAAACAAAAAGAAGTTGAATATCATACAACACATCTAATTAAGATTGTATTCCTTCTAAGGAGGCTCTAGCCTATACTCAGATCTAAATGCAATGCAGGCACTGCTGTGTTTAGATTATTCATTCTTAACTTCTCAACCTCCTAGCGGTTTCATGAGATCGCACCCACCCACAGCACTTTAACCCATAAAAACTTATATATAGAGACTACTTTTCTATAAAGAAGACATGCGACTGCATGGGATTTTTATGACGCTATAAGGATTAAGTATTCCACTTGTATAATTGCTTACGACTATTTCTAAACCAAACCGCTGTTCAGTGTCGCAATCAAACTTCCAGCTACTTGGTTTCCAAGCCGTCAGATTTATTTTTCATTATTCTAATTTTAGAATTGATTAATACTTTTAATAAACAATAAAAAAAATCTATGTTTTGTTTGGTATTCGTACATAAAAATATCGTTATAATGAACCGTTGCATTTGTTTATACAAATCTTCTTCAATATTGAATTTGAAGTACACAATAAATATATCTGTTGTAAAAGATATGATTTCAACTAATTCTTTAACGTTATTATCATTACAAGCTCTCAAAATTCACTCCTAAACATTATGTTTCCCCATGGACTACCTCATAAGGGGGAGGTTCATGGCAAAGAGCATTTAATCGCATACAGTGCACACTTGCTACTTATTTTCAACAGGTTACATTAGGATATTACAGTAGGAATATTAAGACAGTATTGCATATTTAACGTATGACAGTAGAATACATCCTCGTAAACGACACAGATGTAAACCTTTCACAAAATGGTTCCGAAACACATAATGGTTCCCGCAACTGGAACTTATGGGCCGTTATAATGTCGAGCCATCATTTTATAATATGTCATTGGGAGTTCCTTTAGTCTATCTCCATTTACCGCTTATTCGATATTGAATTTGAAGTACGCAATAATTATATCTTTTGTTTTGTCAAGTAGTTTGAAAAGCGTGTAACACCACGTTTTTAAATCGTAATAAAATGTGTAAAATTGTATTTGTTTTTTTTTTTCATATTCTTACATTGTCACCCAATTCTGAAGTAACTTTTTTTGTACAACCGACTTCAATATGTATAAAATGAGAACATGTTCAATATAGTCGAAGACGATTAAAAACGTATTATTTAGGATAACTCAAATACTACTTGGTCAAATCTTGTTCAAATTTATATGAAACCACAAAAGAAGCACGCAAAAAAGCAAGTGATACGATCAGTCACAAGTTTTTAATGTACCGCTTTCACGCAATCAATTTTACCTACTCTAATAAATTATGTTTAGCACTAAATTCAACTCGCGCATCGGGGCTGACAAGCACCATTTTTTCTATTTTAAATTTCTTTTATTCACATAATTTTGTGCCTACTTTAAAACATTAAACTCTCAAACTTATCACTGCATTTTACCAAGTAGGTTTGCAATTCCAAAGTAACTTTACCTAACAACTCAGACAAGGAGCCTTGCGTCTTTCCAAACTTGTTTTGAATCTCAAATAAGTTGTTGTTTGCATCTCCAATTCTGTTATTTTAAAATTCAAAAGTCATAGCCATAGCTCATAGCATAGTCATAGCTTCTTTGGATTCCATACCTCAAAAAGTAAAACAGAGCTTGTTTCGGATTGCCTTGGTGACCGTCCGTCTATCCGTCTTTCAAGGCTCTTCTTTTCAAAAACGGATTGAGGACTCAAGTTGAAATTAATATAAAGTTCTAACGTATACGGTCCCTTGATAATGTCTAATTTAAGCTTCGAAGCAAATCAATAAAAAATACACCCACTTTTGTCCACATCTGTATACATATGATATATATTTTTACGTGGTAGAGCCATGCTGCAGTAATATTAGAAGTATAGTTGTAGCACAAATGAGTCGGCTCGTCCGGGGAAGGACCACGCTCTCACAGAATACCAGCGTAAAATAGGAGCTTAATGAAAAATATCAAACAAATATAAAACATCAAAACTAAATGAAAAATACGAAAAGCCTTTAATTGGAACATCACGTAAAATTTTTTTGCGATATCTAATTTCCATTTATAGTTGGTGTATCGACAGTAAAGTAGAGGTTTTCAAAAGTAAAGTTTGTTTTCTTATACTTTTTTTCACCCCCGTGCTCCGGGAAGAATATAAGGCCTTTGGAATAAACTGTAGATGCGCGGTCATCCCTGAAGTCTAAGATGAAAGGCCTCGTTTTCATCTATAAGCAACCATAATTTAATAACATTGTCCTCTGGAACAAATCACGGCGGCCAGTCTTAACGTTGACTAGCGAACTGCTCATGACAGGATTATAGTGTCCAAGTGTATGCGCAAGCACAGGTGCGCTCTCTATTCCCTCACTCTCATAGTCCGATAGAACGGCAAGCCGACACGACCGGAGAGAGATCAGGTGCAGAACCAACGGCTTTAAGTGCTTTCCAAAGCACGAGGGCGAAACACCGCCAACTTCTAAACTCCGAACTGCTACTAAGAATTTCTTGACAGAAAAACCTATAAAATAATCATTTATACACAATACTTTTAAATACGACTGTGTACATGAGGTCTTACAAATACAGAATATAGGTACAACAGTTTAGCAATTTCGGACGTACAATATATCTAATAAAAAAATAAAGCACAAAAATAGATCAATAATTACTTCTAAAATATTCATATAAATTATAAAAACGTTTTAATAATAACGATTCTTTCAGCTTTTTTTAAAATCGATGGCTATCTCATAACTTAATGAATATAGGTAATGAGGTAAATGGTAGATTCTGATTCCGCTTATTAAAGAACTTTAACTATAGATGTAATCAGAAGATTTAACAGTGCACGCATCAAAAGCATATTGATTTCTAATAAATGACTTTGGCGCGACCCGAGATTCAAACCCAGGACCTCATGATCAGCAATCGCATTTAATCATTAAACCAACGCATTTAGCAATTATATTATAACTGTAGTATGGTTCTACCACATACAAACAGTGCTTAAATACCGGAATATAATATTTAACAACTAAAAACATTTCTAATATTTTCTGTAATATTTAATCGCCCTGTCGATGTTCTCTTCACGCTTGAACTTACTCCATAACATTTCAGTTCACTCCGTTAGAACTATATTACTGTTTCAATAAATATCGTTCAATACTTTCTTTCTACTAACGTATTAAACCGTAATATTTATCTTAAAAATATTATGAATTTTCAAGTATATTATATGCATGTGTATATAATCTAATACATTTGTAATTCATAATGTTTTTAGAGAAATATTGTGTGTGTGTGTGTGTGTGTGTGTGTGCGTGGCGTGCGTGCGTGCGTGCAGTGCGTGCGTGTGTGCGTGCGTGCGTGCGTGGGTGCGAGCGTGCGTTCGTGCGTGCGTGCGTGCGTGCGTGCGTGGCTCGTGCGTGCGTGCGTGCGTGCGTGCGTGCGTGCGTGCGTGTGTGTGTGTATGTATGTGTGTGTGTGTGTGTATGTGTGTCTGTGTCTGTGTGTGATTTAAACACTTTTCGTAAAATTGTCTAGTAAATGTTGTTCTCAAAAACTATAAACAACACAATACATAACAAAAACAACTAACAAAACAGTCTATCAAAAGTCCACGGCTGAACATAGGCCTTCCTTAAAGGTTCCCTGTTACCATAGTAGCCATGCTTGGCGGAGGAGTTGGCAATCGCAGTTTATTTAGTTGTTGTTAGGAAGATGTTGCTGCCCATCTCCTGGTTTGTTTCCTTTGTCATGCCTTACCACGTGGGCAGATATTTACATCCCCTCTACACGATCAAAAGTTATATGGTCAGGACTGCTAAACGTGACGATTGAGCCAAATCCAACCTAAAACGAAAGAGGTTCATTTACAAGTGGACTTTTACGAGACAACAAAAATAAAAACAGTCCATATGACAGCTGCATCTCATAGACACCTTGAACTAAGTTTAAATGAGGCCACGTGCATGTTTTCACGCCTGAGATTTAAGACAAAACATCTCTGTGGGATCCAACAACTCTGTCTTAAATCTCTGTTCGAACGAGATTATCTTAATCTTTGTTTCCGTCTCTTACATTTCGAAAACGAACAAGTAAATTTAAATTGGAAATTAAAATTTGGTTTGTACTATATTATATTTATATCCTAATCGTTATCCAATCATCTCCATTCAGTTCCCATTTAGATATTCTATATGCGCAGTGATAAAACGGAATTCGTTATAAATAATTCATGCTCAAACTGATTTCCCAGTTGGAGTGTAACGTGGTTTCCATGCTGTTAATCTTCGTGAGTAATTTTTTAATATTTAAAGACCTACCATTACTGGAATTCTCTGAAATTTTACTCTAAGGATTTGTGATTTAACCAACTGCAAAAAGAAAAAGGTTATTTATTCAACTGTTCAAAATCTCTGTAGAGAGTAACGCAATTTTCTTTTATTGAAAACTAAAGTTCCAATATGAAATTTCTACTTATTTTACATAAAAACTTATCGGTTGAGTTAAAAGTATGAATACTGTACGCAACTGTATTTTCTTTAAGCCTATTTATATTTTCGTTAAAATTATTAGGGTAAAATTATTTTACTGCATTATTGGATTACTTCGTAGGAAAATAAATTTGTTAAAAAAAATTTATACTGTAAGGTTGAAAAATTGCATACTGTCCATTTCTGATGATTAGTGCTAGCTGCTGGGCTGGGCTGTACTCTAGCCATTTTTGGCTGCAATACGAATATCTACTCAACAGCGGAAGCACACACTCTTACAGAATATTAGCAAAAATTTGCAACCTAATGTTGATGTGTTTCGAATGTTTAGTGTATAGAATCGTACACCCTCTTTCTTAGAGTATACATAAAACCTTTTTGTTGGAAATTAGGTATTCCAACTTATTACTCAAAAGTAACAACGCATCCGCACTTTGATTCTTAATCTAGGATAGATGTAGATGTCTATAAGCCACAGCATACGCTTACTATCAGGCTAAATGTGTGTTATATAAATAATTATAAAATAACACAATAACATAGCCATACAACAGAAATAAACAAAGTTAAAAAGAAATATACAACGTCAAATCGGGTCCCTAGTTCATTGTTAGCTACAGAGCTGATTTTCAAATAGAACACAAAATGCACGCTTCAATAAATTTCCTCGCGCTAAATTGACGTCCAATAGATTCAGGAATGACCTTCCTCTGCGAAAAAGGATTAGTTATCTATTCCTTGCCGCTCTGAGTTCATAAATAAATACAATGTACAAACATTTGACGGTTTCGTCTTCTACATCTTTGGTATTTTTTAAAAAAAAAACTGACTGACGGTAAAAAAAAAACCGACTGACGGTAAGTTGCTAGTCTAGTCCATAGACATCTGCAGCCAAATTAAACCAAAAAAAAGCTTAATATGCTTTAACATTTTATACGTGGTAGAGCCATGTTACAGGTATATTAGTAGTATAGTTGTAGTACGAATGGGTCGGCTCGACCGGAGAAGGACCACGCTCTCACAGAATACCAGAGTAAAACAGTAGCTTAATGCTGCTGTGTTTCGTATTGTGAGTGTAGAGAACCGGAGACACTTTTTACTGGAAACGAGGCATTCCAGCTTAGTCCTCACGAATGACAACGCATCTGCATTTTGATTCGTAATCGTGGATACACGTAGGTGTCTATGGGTCACAGCAACCACTTACCATCATGTGGTATGTGTGCTCGTTTGTCACCCTATCCTATAAAAAATATCTGATTAAGATTGTATGCCTTAGAGCCTATACTTGTTCTGTATAACCTTAGATCTAAACACAGCAGTACAGGCACTGCTTTTTGATGGTAGAATTAGGTAAGAGGTTAATCAGTTCCAACCCGAATGGATCCCTTAGCAGAAAAATACTTATACCACCTAGAAAATATTCATACTAAACTCAAATAGTTAAACGGATTTATTTATTTGTTAAATTATAACTGGTCGTAGAACAAGCCACCCGGTTAAACAGGTTAAAACCCATTAATAAAAACCCGACCGCGCAAAAGTTTACATAAAAATGAACATTTTATACCCTACTAGCTGTTATACGTGGCTTCGCCCGCATGGTCACTGGGAAATGAACTATCCATTGCTTTTTGAATTGAAAAAAAAAACTGAGTTTTATAGATTTTTCAGAGATGCAGCCATTAAAAGGAAACTGAGCAAAATTGAATCGTCAGCCTATTTAAATGTTTTGAAACGCAGCGTATAGGAAAGCATGAAAATAGCCTGTTTATTCCAAAGGGAAATGGGATATTTTTTAATTAAAGGAAACTGAGCATTATTATCCGTCAGGGATGCAGACTTTTGAAAAGAAACTGAGCTATTACTTGATTCGTCAGAGATGCAGATTTCTGAATTGAAAGGAAACTGAGCAATAAAGATCCGTCAGAGATGCAGCCTTTTGAGTTGAAAGGAAACTGAGCTTAATAGGTCCGTCAGAGGTGCAGTATTTGGAATTGAGAAGAAACTGAGCTAAATAGGAAATTTTGAATTGAAAGGGAAGATCTGTGGGATTCTGATTAATTGATTGTGAAAATTTCGAAAAAAAAAAATGAACACTATTTTAAGACGCTACTGTACACAATGTATGTTTTTCCATTCGGAGAAAGAATGTGGAGATTCTGGGCATTTGACACACGCGAACATGCTACATACAGCTGACCATGAGAGAAGCACGGTTTTTCTAAGTTGACCCCCGCTACCTGTAACGTTTTCCCTTGCGCTTTATTAGGTGTCATTGCAAAACTGAGCTTAATAGGGAACTGCAACCTTTTGAATTGAAAAGGAGATCTGTGGGAATTATAGGAATCCATGTTATAATAACATTTTCACCTTTTCCTACGCCTGTCAAAATTGTAGCACCGATTATGTTCCGTCTAAGATGTGTCACACGCAGCCTTGTCCCGTTACGTAACCGAGGAGCATCTAAATTTCGCATTAGCATGACTGGGACGCCTAATTTTAATTGAAGCTTATGTGAGGGCGGACACACCTGACAACTCTAGAGAATTTAGAAACTCTGCCGGATATGAAGTGCTCTGTTCTGTGTCCATAACTGTGTCTACTGACAAATACTCTGTTATTTCTCCTGCTACTTCGCTTAATATATCTGAATTTATTTTGTTAATGCACTCATTTTTTTGGTGCAGGAATCGCCCTTTCACATAACCATTTGTCTTTATGCATGTTGTTCGTTAAATCTGAATAAACGCTCGCAATTAATTCGGAATGACTCTGTACTAAATTACAAAAATCGTGTCAATTTAACGCAGCCCTCAGCATCCGTTTCCAACCGCCCATCGCCAATTTTTAATAGTGCGTCAGCATAGTTTCCAGCATTGATATCATTATACAAATGCACTCTCATATTCGTAGCTAAACTGAATTTTGTCACCTTGTTCCATAAAATAGACGACTTGAGGCATGCTTTAATTTCATCTGCAGGTGTGCCCTTTTGAATCACAGGTAAAGTTTGGCGAAAGTCACCAGCCAGTAAAACCACCATTCCTCCCATTACATCGGTATTGCTGCGCAAAACCTGGAGCGTTCGATGTAGTGCTTCTATAGCTTTTTTATGCGACATTGTACTTTCGTCCCACACTAAAATTTTGCATTGTCGTAGCGTTATACCTCGTGCACTATTTTTGCTAAAGTTGTAGATCGGCGATTCTTCCTGGGCTAGATTTAGAGGGAGTTTTAAAACAGAATGTGCAGTGCGGCGCTTAGCAGCGTGGCGGCTATACCGGAGGAAGCTACGGCCACAGCAATGTTCTTATGTTTCTGTACTTGCGCTAATAATAAATCTAACAAAAATGTCTTCCCAGTTCCTCCATGGGCATCTAAAAAGAAAAGTACACCATTTCCAGATTCAATTTATCCTAATACTTTGTCAAAAACTCGTTTTTGTTCGGGAAGCAAGCGGGGTACAAATTCGGCTACTTGCGGCTGCAAAGGTTCGGTTGTTCGCTGAGGTCTTATCATTCCAAAGTCGCTTAATTTTTTGCTTACCATTGCCATTACTTTATCTTCAATTTTTCCACGTGCTTCATTATAAATGTGTTCATTGTATGTCATGTTCGCGTGTGTCTGGTATAACCTTCGCAAAATATCTTCCGCCATGTACTCTTTATATTTGTCCCACAATTCATGTGCATTAGATAGCCCGCAAGATGATATGAGAGTTGCATAAAGATCCCTAATTTTAATGATTTCTTATATTTACGCGAACACTACACATTGATATAATACTAGTTTTTACGGAATTTATCGCGGATATTTTAACTTTTTAAATACCCGACGTTTCGAACGCTTTACAGCACTCATGGTCACGGGCAGGACTGAGATGTTCAACGTCCATATGTCATAGTTAACCGCGGTTACCATAGATTATAGGAACAAAAGTTAAATTTTAATCTATGGTAACCGCGGTTAACTATGACATATGGACGTTGAACATCTCAGTCCTGCCCGTGACCATGAGTGCTGTAAAAGCGTTCGAAACGTCGGGTATTTAAAAAGTGAAAATATCCGCGATAAATTCCGTAAAAACTAGTATTATCCCTAATTTTGGCTGGTGACTGGCTCTGCACAGCTTCCTGCATGGTTTCATTCCAGTGATTATCGTTTTCTAAAAGATGCAGAGCTTCACATGCTTCTCTATAAGTTGCGCATTCCTGACCGTTGACAGTTTTAAGGTCTTTATATCCTGTAGGACCCCGAAAATGGTACAGCAGCAATCGTAAACAGAAACATTCAAAATTAGTTACATGGACGGTATATACATGACCAAGGACATCTGATGACTTTACACCGGGCCAATTTGAAACAGGCAGGCAACCTTGAATACGGCGTTTCCACTTCCTAGATGTGTTCCAAGTATAATAGCGGGGGACTTCAGAATATAACAACGTTTTTTCAAAGGGGTCGGTTTGACAAAGTTAAAAGAAGGCTGTTAGTGTAGTTTTTGGCGGTGATGCAATTCTTTCTTGGAAATTTCTTTCGGTGAAATATACACGCTCTCCATTTTCTAAGTGCACAGCAAGGTGAGTAACTGTTGGGTGCCTTTTGTGTAAAGGGAAGCCAAGGAGACGCCACGCTGCCTCGTTACTGCTGACATAACGCCCTGATTGAATGGTCTGTACTTCATTAACGGGATTTGCCTCACCTTCACTCCTGAGATTAAATATTGCTTGGTCGCTTCCTTTATTTATGTAATTACAGATATACTTGATTGCGCGGACAGAGCTACATGCTTCTACATTAATGTGGGCATTAAACATTTTACATAGAATGGGCGAATACGGGACAATCCAGCTGTTATCTAAGGTTTGGAACGCTCCAGAGCGAGACTTGATTGTAACTTTCCTGCCACCATCGTCGGGAGCTCTGCGTCTGTATAAAGGGTAGCCATTATCATTGTGCACTGTTTCTTTTAATAGCTGTTTAGGGAATTTCTTTGTACATTTTCCTGCTTTCATACATGGCGATATTGAATTTCGTGCTCCACATGGACCGTGAATCATATTTCGGAAGATGGTATCATACAATTCTTTATCTTGCTCAGGATCCGGAATCCGGGCGCTTATTATGTCATCTATTTGGCTGGACCGCAACTTCTCTTTAAGCCATATTAGAATGTGGCCACGCGGTAATCCTCTTTTTTGCCATTTAATTGAATACATGAAGTACTGCACCTCTCCGAAAAATTTCCCTTTGTTAATTACATAGATTAATTTTTGTACTTTTAATCTAAATATTCTAGCAACTAAATCGTGTCTGTCTGTACTTTTTTTGGCCCGGCATTAGCTCCTCGGTTATTTCTTTCCATGTTGGATTGCATGTAAAAGTAACAAAAAGATCAGGTCTTCCGTAAGTTCGTACATAGGCGAATGCGGCTTGTGTGTACTCGTGTAGGTAGCGGGGACTGTTAACGAAAGATGAGGGCAGAATTACCATTTTACCTAAATCTCTGGGGTTTACATTGGCTTCGCTAGAAACTGCATCTTGTAAATGTATATAATTCTCAACGCGCTGCTTTTTTTGATTTAAAGATATATAACGGAGACATTCACTTTGTACCTTCACATATATGTCTACCAAAAATTGATGAAATAATGATTTCTTATATTTACGCGAACACTACACATTGATTAAAACTATTTTTACGGATTTTATCGCGTATATTTTACTATTATTTTTAATTCCCGACGTTTCGGACGCTTTCCAGCACCCATGGTCACGGGGGACTGAGATGACTGACGTCGCGATATCATTGTTAAACCCGGAGTACCTTCAGCTTTTTTAATTATTGTTTATGGTCCGATCTATGCAAAATGAACTTACTATGTCCTGAGGTCTTGCAGTGCTATGCTTGGGTTTAGTTTTAATTTTATTGATTATAGGATCCCAAGCATGTGGTAGTACCTAGCCTTCTTGTCTATTGAAATTAGGATGTTTTTTTTAATTTCAATAGCCTCACGTATCATCCTTGGTAGGAATCGGTGTTCTTTCGCGAGGATTTGTGGTCTATCAAATCTGATGTAATGGTTGGGGCCGTCTAGGATATGATCGCAAACTGCAGACTTCCCGGAACGTTGATGATTCACGTCAGCTATGTTTTCTTTTACGCGGGTTCTAATTGATCTCTTTGTTTGTCCTATATAAGAGAGACCACATTCACAATCAAGCTTGTACACTCCTGCATCTTGTAGAGGAATATGAGTCTTGACTGATGGTAGGAACTGACTAATCTTCTTCGGCGACTTGTAGAATTTTCTAATAGAAGCTCGCTTCAAGATGTAGCGAATCTCGTCTGTGACACCTCTGACATATGGTAGTACAGCAGGCACACGCTCGACTGTAGCCGGCTTCACTCGGTCACTGTGACATAGGCGCGGGACCCGAAGCTTGTTGTCTTGCAGAACTTGTTTGACGTGCTGAAGCTCGGCGGCCATGTGTTTGCTGTCACAGATCCCTCGTGCTCTCTGTAACATAGATTTGCCCACGGTAGCTAACTGTGAAGGATGGTGGTGAGATTCACCGTTTAAATATCGGTTTGTACGTGTCTTTTTTCTATACACAGTGTGATCAATGGTGTTGATAAGAACGTTGATGCTACGGAAGCATCAACGTTCCGGGAAATCTGCAGTTTGCGATCATATCCTAGACGGCCCCAACCACTACATCAGATTTGATAGACCACAAATCCTCGCGAAAGAACACCGATTCCTACCAAGAATGATACGTGAGGCTATTGAAATTAAAAAACATCCTAATTTCAATAGAGAAAGAGGCTGGGTACTACCACGTGCTTGGGATCCTATAATCAATAAAATTAAAACTAAACCCAAGCATACCACTGCAAGACCTCAGGACATAGTCAGTTCATTTTGCATAGATCAGACCATAAACAATAATTAAAAAAGCTGAAGGTACTCCGGGTTTAACAATGACATCGGGACGTCAGTCATCTCAGTCCCCCGTGACCATGGGTGCTGGAAAGCGCCCGAAACGTCGGGAATTAAAAATAATAGTAAAATGAACGCGATAAAATCCGTAAAAATAGTTTTAATCAATGATGGAATAATTGTCTACACCGGGCTAAGAGGTTAAAATTATTTTCTCGCAACATCATATGATACCTATAAAAATCCATACATGATACTTTTTTGTTCGGAGTAGGCTCCTTTGTGACCGGGTTAATGAGTGGAATTTATAAATGATAACCCATTTGTCCTTTGCAATAAATCAATGAGTATTGCAGAGCGTCATAAAACTTGTGTGTATCGGCTACCCGTTGCAACGTATCATCACGTGCTCGCAAGACAATTTCTCGTGAAGAAAATTGATCACCTCCAATTACGGCTGCTATTTCGTTTATCAAAGGTGCATTGTAACGCCTTTCAGGCTCTCCTCGAGGGGTCCGATCTGCGTGAATGACGACTTTATAATCCTCTTCAGGTAGGTTTTCTAAGGCAGTTTTAAATGTTTTGACTAAAATGTTACGTTCATGCAAGAATCTTTGAATTTTAAACACTGTGTCTCTCTCAACTCCCTGGATAAATTGGCAGCAACGGTCTACCTCAATTTCTTCGTCACCAATAAAATATACTTGTAAAAATTTATGCTGTTCGTTTTCAGCTGGAAAAAGTAAACCTAATCTATGATAAATTTGCCCTTGCACCATAAATGTAGGCGAAAATCCCGGCATTATTATTTTCCGGTCAACTCCGAAGGACGTCATTTGAAAGCATGAGTTATATTTCCGGATCCTGTTTAAAAAGCGCCGTGACTCATTAGCATCATATAAAAAGAGAGTTTTCAAAGTTTCTTCTGGTTCCCCAAGTAACGAAAGAGACACTTTGCCATTGGAACAGCACATGCCTGCGGTCTCATCTTTCCATTTTAAAGCGCTTCAAAATCGACACGCCTTGTCCATCAGTCCGATAACAACTAACCTGTGATTTTTATAATCAATCAACGGATCGTAATTGAATGCTGCGTCATTAAAAACCGACCAATTGTTTCTTTGAAAATTTTGTCGTCGTTCAGCTTAGAGCTGTGCATTTGCATCTCTTCGCGCTTGTGTCTGTTCTGGTGTTTCAGATGCCCTTAAAGTAGATTGACGCTCAGCCTGCTCAAGACGTCTGTGTTGAGTTTCATCAGGTGTTTCCGCGGCTCTTAAGGCAGCCTGACGTTCTGCTTGTTCGAACAGCCTTTGCCGACTTTGCGCAGGTGTTTCAGAAGCTCTTAAAGTAGCTTGACGCTCTGCCTGTTCAAGACGCCTTTGCTGACTTTGAGCAGGTGTTTCAGAAGCTCTCAAAGCAGCCTGACGCTCTGCCTGTTCAAGACGCCTTTGTTGACTTTGAGAAGGTATCTCGAAAGCTCTTAAAGCAGCCTGACGCTCTGCTTGTTCTTGCCTTCTCAGTTCAGCATCTTCTAAAGATTCTAGCGATCGAGCTAATCTTTTCGCTTGTCTTTGAGAAGATATTCTTGAAAGGCTGGACTTACGTTTGCGAGGCATTATGAAGTAATAAAAAACCTATTTATAAAAAAACGTTAAAATACCTAAAATGAATTAAATTTCCTTTTCAATATTTTTTTTAAAACTAAATCCAAAATACCTAAAAGGAATAAATATTCCTTTTAAATATTTTTTAAAATCAAAACAACAAAACCAATTCAAGATACAACACGAATCCGAAAACGATAGCCAAAAAAAAATCGAATCAACTTAAACCAAATCACAAAACAAATCGCAGAAAACCGAAATCGAAAGCAGTAGTCAATATAAATATAACAAACGAAAAAAGAAGTAAGTGTATGGGTACCGTATACACTATCTATACTATTAATATTCCTTTGAAATATTGTTAAACAACCTAAAACAACGAAAACCAATTCACGATTCTAAGTAAACAAAATCCAAAATCAAAGCCAGAGTCTAAATATGTATAAAGGAATACCAACCAAATCAACAAAACCGATCCAAGAAAATACACAAATCCGAAAATGAAAGCCAATATAAATCCATTCAACCTTAACCAAATCTCAAAGCAAATAACAAACAACCGAAATCGAAAGCAGGTAGTCGAATAAGCTACGAAATAGAAACAATTTAAGCGTATAGGTACCGTATGCACTATAAGTTGACGCGCGGCTCAACGGCGGGATTTAAGTACTGTAGGAAACATTTTGTTAACGCGTTATAAAAACCTAGTAACGACATCTAGCGGAATCAATTTAAACTATGTATACGTTAGTTAATAAGAACTCTTAAAAATATTTTTCTTATAATTTTGCACAATTTTTATTATTGTAATACCGATTCATTCACAACCATATATAAGAACTGTATTTATTTCCGTTCAATAAATATTACTAAGGCTTATTAATAAGGCTTACTTAGAACTGTTTCTACCACAGTTAAGTAATAGTTAAGGATGAAAGCGTGACAGTTTTTGTCTATGTAATCACGCCTGTACCTCGCAGAACATCAACGGATTACTCAATATCGTCTGCGAGGTTATCGCCTATTCTGTGAATTACAATGCACTAAAACGTTTGAAGAAAATCAGCTGGTGAATTTTATGTTTTTTATCGCTCTCTTCCCGGTCCTGCGTGGAAAAATACAGATCCATACATTTTTTATCTTAATTTTGGTAAAAAGACATATTAATCCAGATATTTTGACCTTCTGTTTTCGTCCATCGTACCGACGTCCGTCTTGTAGAATCACGGTGGCGCCACCTAGCTGAATTTAATTTTGCAACATATTCTATTTTCCCACGGGAATGATATGTTTTTCCGCTGAAAAAAGTAGCCTATGTCACTCTACAGCCACCGAACTATCCCCATACAAAAAATCATGCCATGCCGACGCTCTGTTGCGACGTGAAAGAAGGACAAACTTGTGCAACATATTCGATTTTCCCACGGGAATGAGATGTTTTTCCGCGGAAAAAAGTAACCTATGTCACTCTACAGCCACCGAACTATCTCCATACAAAAAATCATGCCATGCCGACGCTCTGTTGCGACGTGAAACCAGGACAAACAAACAAACAAAAACACTTTCGCATTTATAATATTAAAAGTATGGATGTCACTTTCACGACTAAGACAAACGTAACGTCACCTCATATATATAAGGTGATAACCTCAAAAATTTAGTGGTTTTTCTATTTCACATATTTTTAAGCTTTATAGATTACAAACCAAAATTTTGGTATATGATTTTTGACTATATAAGCTTGGATTATATAAAAGGAAAACACGATATCATGAAATTTTACCGATAGAAAAAAATTGCAAAGTAGGCTCAAACTAGTTACATTTCTCCATGACACCACAATATTTTTACGAATAAGTTCATGGAATTATTTTTTATACATAGTAAATAATCATATCCAAGTTCTCATAAAACAATTTTTTAATCCATTTAGTAGTTTTGTTAAAAAAAAAGTTGTTTGGTGCTTACTTAGTTTTTTTCCTAGCGTGTGCTCGGTATAGCTATCTCATAATTTGCATATTATGAAGTCATTGCATCACTCTCATTTTGACACTCCCTTAGTCGTCCGTGAGCTTCACTGACAAAGCAATAGGCCACGCCTTCAAAACTACGATTAATTTTCAAGGTATCCTCTTAAAATGCATCAAGTTGTTTAGGTTACAGAACTACAAAGAAATAGACATACATACGTACATACGAAAAAATTACTCTCCTTCTGAGGCATTCAGATAAAAACTGAATAGTTGCGATTTTCCTTTCGCTTCATTTCACAAAGCCTTACCGCATTATGGACTGTGCGGAAACTCCCGCAATCAAACTCTTAATTAAGTCGCTTTCCGGTTCGTTAGATTATTCATTCTTAATTATTCCACTTTTAGAATTGCTTATGACTTTTTTAAACAAACCCGCTGTTCAGCGGCGCAATCAAACTTCCAGCCACTTTGCTTCCAAGCCGCCAGATTTATTCTTCATTATTCTAATGTTAGAATCGCTTAAGGCTTTTTATAAACTTTAGAACAATCTAAATTGTATTTGGTATACAAATACAAAAATGTCGTTATGATGAAGCGTCGCATTTCTTGATACAAAGCTTCTTCAGTATTTAATTTAATGTACGCAATAAATATATCTTTTGGAAGAGATATTATTTCAACTTATTCTTCATCATCATTATAATAACAAGCTCTCAAAACCCACTGCTGAACATGATGTTTCTCTATGGATTACCTCATAAAGGGGACGTTTACCTTAGTTGCCACGCAGTTGGATTGGCAACCACAACTTTTTTGTATTTGTTTTCAGGAAGACGCTGCTAGCCATTTCCTGTTTCAGTTTCCCTCTGTCGCCTCTTGCAACACCCACCAAGGTCGTGGGGTAGTGGATATTCTTACACCGCCACTACACGGTACCCGCCACTACTCTTTATCAGCGCTGCTGGACGTGCTCCTCTCAAAAAAAAATATAAAAATCTTTCGCGTCGCATATAGAACCCCTTCTTTTAGAAGTCAATTGATGAACGTTTCTTTGTTTGTCCCGAATACTTTCTTATACTATTCACCCTATTATGCTAAAACCATAGTGAGTTGTTGTATTACGCTCAACAAGTTTTCCAACAAAAAATTAATGAATTGTTTGTTTGTTCGTTTTCTGTGTGTTCTTATTTATTTATTTAACAGATACACCATTGGCTTATCACTAGACATTGTTAAATATAACACAATTGGTTTTGTTCAAAATGATTCGCCTTTAAAGGTATATACAACATTCTTTGTGCATTTTATCCGATTACGAAAAAAATGACAAAAAAAATGAAACCCACAGACAGGATTGTTTATGAAAATACCTTTCTTAATTCCGTTTTAAAAGCGTGGCATTACAGGCTTATAAAATGTGTAAAATTATTTTTGTTTCTTTTTCATATTTTTAGATTGTCATCTAATTATAAACAAACTTTTGTACAACCGACTTCAATACGAATAAAAAGAGAACATCATTAGTGCACGCACGCACAGTCGAAGTCAATTAAATACGCATTATTTAGGGTAATTCAAATATTACTGGTAAATTCTTGTTCAAATTTATATGAAACCACAAGAGAAGCATCTTCTTTCAAAAAATCATTAAAATCGGTTCACCTATAAAAAAGTTATGAGGTAACACAAATAAAATATACAGTCGAATTGAGTACCCCCTCCTTTTTTGAAGTTGGTTAAAAACGTGACAATAGCATTGCTGTACGTACCGTACACAGTGTCTTATATTAATTTAATTGCAGTTGGTCACTGTTTTTAAAAAAAATAGTTGATTTACTTTTTATTTGCAACAGGTTACATTAGCATCACTATAGTATGAATGACAGTATAATACATCCTCGTAAACGACACAGATGTAATCCTTTCACAAAATGGTTCCGACATCCATAATGGTTGGAACTGGAACTTAATGGCCGTCATAATGTCGAGCCATCATTTTACATATAATTGGGAGTTCCTCAGTCTGTCTCCATTCACATATTACTGTTTCGCTAAGAGAAAAGCAGAGCAAAAATTTGAAATGATTGGCAGACTTGACTTGCTTTCTCAGGGAAAGAATAGGCAAAAGTTATTAAAGGCTTTCACACATTTCACACTTATGTAAATGAATTTTCGATAGACGTGGTTGTGAAACGTGTACTACCTGCTACCCAGATTAAGCCAGGAGCATGGCCCCCGGGGGGCAGATTTAAGAAAACCAGCTGCCTACTTAGCTTTTAAAATAAGAACAATAAAAATCACAAAAAACGACGAAAAGTGAGACATACACGTAGCATTGGAGGTTCTAAAAATAGAGATTTAAATACATTATTTTGTTTTATTCATTCTTAAATAATGTACAAGGACTATAGAAGACTTCTGCCAACTTTTTTTAAGGTCACTTGGCTAATATAGTTCGAAGAACCGACAACCTATGGGGAAGCAAAGATCTCGAGTAGCAGCCTCATACCGGTAGGCGAAGTGAGTGGTGGTCTCCTACTACATGACATGAAGACATGACGAGATATGCAGGAAGTCGATGAATACGGGTGAATTAGGACCGCGTTTGTGGCATTCTTTAGGAGAGGCCTATCTTCAGCAGAGGACTTGTGAAGGGCTGTAATGATGAAAGATGCCGATGAAAGTCACTTGCGAAAATAAGAGGTGAAGAGTGGTATTTTTAGTTTGGCGACCCCTGACGGCAGCAACCATTTCTACGCTACTGTGTCAAGTGTCTTTATAATCGATGATTGCACATAATATATGTTTATATTCACTGAAGTTGGTGTAGAATTGGTTGATGTTCCATCAATTCCATCCACTTGATGCTTGTACGGTTTAATTTTATTTATTTATTGAATTATGTAAAAGGCAGAGTTCTATTAAAAGTTAAGGTTACAGCCTGTACACATCCCACTGCTGGGCATAAGCCTCCTCTAATTTCTGAAAGTGTTTTAGGACAAGGAAATGTATGTCGCGCTGCCTCTATGCTGTTTGGCGAACTTCTCGTCTTCGAAATATTTTTTCTCATATCTCACACATCTATAGTGCAGGTTTCCTTACGATGTTTTCCTTCACCGTCGATCACATGATAAATCAGCACTTAAAATTGCAATTAACAGATTCATTGGTGTCGGCGGGGATTGAATCCAGTTTGCTCACGAACTGTAAAATTTACTTCAAGCGCTTAGGTCCTGGGCTACCACGTCTCGGCGAAATTTTATATTACCTATGTCCAATTTTACATAAAAGAAAATTAGAGCGGGAAAATTTATTCCAAGTACACGTGAAATAATGCCCCCTTTATAGCAAGTGATTTATAAGCACCGTAGTTAGAAACATTTGAGAGTAACGTTTGTTATGTGGGGCTATTTGCAAAAAGATTTCGTACAAATTTGTTACTTCAAAAGATTTAGTGATGTTTGACGTTTTCCGTCACGGTTCGGGGCAGCTTAAGCTTACGTAGTAAGTTAAAGTATTTTAATGAAAGTACCTGGATGACCGAACTTTGCTCGGTTTTTTTTGAAATTACATTTAAATACAAATTACATACTGATGAATAATATTTTTTGATCTTATTGACATAATAGAAAAAACTGAACTGGTTATTTGAATAAAAAATCATGAGTGTAATTAGTTTAAGTAAAATTTTCGTATTTTTAAAAATACTAAAAAAAGGGCTCGAAATAATAGTCTTTCTCACAAAGAAGGGACCTTGAATAATAAAAAATCGGACGGACGCGAACCAAGGCATTACGATTTCGCGACCGCTGGATATCTACTTGAGCTATTACGATCATTAACATGGTGTCAAAATTTACCTTATTATATTGTAGCAGTTTTTCATTGCCTGAAAACACGGACAAAAAGACATTTTCTAAAAATAAATCCTAGCTAGACCGATTTATTGCCCCCCGAAACTCCCTGGACACTAAATTTTATGAAAAGTGGTGGAGCCGTTTCCGAGATATATATATATATATATATATATATATATATATACGTTTGACGAAAACGAGTATAAAGATCAACAAAAGCTTTAACAATTATATCACTTGAAATTATGACCAATTTGTCGCCCAAAAATGGCGTTCTGATTTTTTTAAATATAATTAGGGTTTAAATCATATAAAGTCAAATCAATTTTATTGTGATCGACAGGTTATAAAGTGATTTACAAAGTAGAAAATTCAGTGAAACTAGGATCCACCATTCGATGCACAATATAAGATCATATTTCATTTTATTAATGTAAAAGTTTCGGTATGAAATTAAAACAAATATGATTACATTAAATATTAAGATTAAAAGTGATATTCATGAAATTTCATTAATTAGTTATATTTCAATTAATTAATTGATGTCACTTAAATTGTAGAAATTATTTAATAGATTAGAATGCATTGTCAGTTATTGGTCCAGTGGTCGTCAACGTGACTGCTGCTCATGAGATCCCGGGTTCAAATACTTGATCGGATCAGTTATTGTTTGTTTTTTGGTCACTAAATTCTTAGCAGCCGCCGGAAGTCAGGGGGTTGGCGTTGTTTTACCCCGTGCCTCAGTAAGCACGTAAAGAAGTTAGTCCCAAGCCTTCTAACTACTAAGGCCTGATTCCTTTCCAGTTGTGTGGGATTTCCATCACATCGGACTAAGAGAGTGAAGGAGTAGTGGGTGGACTATAATGCTCAGTTCAGACTACGCTGTATACTTATATCATAATAATATCACACAGTATTAATTTTAAGGCTACGTTCACACTATGCTATACTTTATAATATTATAGTATTGGATTGCTTCATAAGCAACGTGCTTTACTATTAGCAGAATAGTATACTGTAGTCCAAACTGAGCTTAATGCTTCTGCATAGTTGGCTAATCTCCGTTTAAGAACGCCGCGTCGACCAAAATTCGGTCTGGAGGATATTTTAATAAGGTAATTTACTCCATTTATCAACATTGCTATTTGACTTCACCCACAAAGTTTGCACCAGTTGCAAGTAATAAATAGACTACGCTAAGCTTCTAGAATCATTTGGCGGCTTGAATATTTTAAAGAGCCCCGATTTACGTCATATGACAAACGTAATTCAGAGTTGCTATTTTTCAAGCGAGTGACTCATTAATCAGATAGTGTCCTGAGAGAATCGAAGCTCTTGAGCTGTACAATCAATATAATGAACAGTAATTTCTGTTTAGTGCAACCAATTACTACTATACATCGACTTAAGTGTCACTCCTGTAACTCCTATGGGGATAGGCAAAGACCAAAGAGCAGTATGCTAGCAGTAAGTAGTAAGAAAAATAAACGATAGTCACAATCACGAACCCAATATCCCATTAGTCTTACGACAAGCTAGTAAAATAACAGTTGTAAAATTATTTTTAGGTAAACTTAATTGCCTCTATATATATAAATATGGGACCTGATGAGGAAGATTATACGACAAAGCCAATTTCTATACCTCCCAATTTTCCATAATAGTGAAACATAATAAAATAAGTAAATATTTTAACTCAAAGTATACATACTTTGTGTTAAAATATCGCATAAATTCCTTTTCGATATCTTAAGATTTTGAATAAAATATACAGAAATTTCTGACGAGGATTGTTACAGGAGCATGCTCGAAAAAGAAATCAACTTAAGTTTGCCCGAGTTGGGTAAGGTTGATATAATTTATAAGTAATATAAATATCTACAGTATTACGTTGGCCGATCATCCGCATCTTATCTTGCTAGGGTGAAAGTTACTTGATATGTGCTTTAGTGTTTTTGTAAAATATAATATATAGGTTATTATGATTAAATTCGTACTTTACCCAACCAAAAATGTTCTCTCTCGTTCGTGAAGTTTCATTACAATTAGTTCATCCTTTTTGAAGATTACTTCGAATAAACATAAAAGAATATTTACATCTAATATTATGATAGCATGCAAATAACACTCAATAAAAGGCAAGACACTTCAATTTTTTATTTAAGTTGAATCAGAAATGTAAAGGAGACAATTTTATAAAATATCTCTCCTACTTGCTCTTCTACCACACAACTAACCATTTAGCCATAGTATTATTGAGCCATTTGTGGAATTCGTACTTAACTAATTATTTTACTTCTACACTCTTTAATTCGTTTCTTGATTGCGGTAAAAGAAAAATATGCTTTTATTATTCCTTTCGGTATGAATTAAATAGGGAGGGCTTAGCAGCTGTAACACAGGTCTGTGACCTAGCGCGGTTACTAAAGATACCTTAATATAGTATTGAGTTAGATTAAGTCTTGTCAATATAATTTCATAATTTATTGTTTATATAAACAAATAAATAATACATAAATAAATAAAAGCCCAACTAAAAGGAAGCTCTCGGCAGTGGAAACGGCCGAGGGTTAGGGGGAAAGGGAAAGAAACCGGCGGACGATGCGGACGGTATCGAGGAGTACCGCCTTTTGCATTTGAGCCCGAAGCAGTCTGTCGCGGAGTCGCTTCAGATGACCCGAGAGGCTAGCCCATTCAGAGACGAGTACAGGAATAATTTCGGTCGGCAGACGCCACGTGACGGTCACCTCGTGAGCGAGGCCCAGATATTATGTTTTCTTATCTGATGCGACTTTCAATAGGTTCTCGTCATATGGAATGGTAATGTCGATCCAAAATATCCTTGACTGTGCCCGCTCCATCAGAACAATATGGCGCTTATTTGCAAGAATTGGTATTATTTTATTCTTAATTTTATTATTTGTGTGTGAAACAAAGAATATCACAAGCTCCAGGTAACAACTAGACCGTCTAAATAGTTATATATTGAGTCACCCTTAGGGGTGATTTATTTTATTAAGTTTATTTTATTAATTTTATTTCGGCTGTTCCTAGAAAATTGATTAACCAATTTTCACACGTATAAAATATATATATCTATATTTATATATATATATATATATATATATAATACTTGTGAAAGGCTGTAATGATGATTTATGATTTTATATATATATTCCTAGGTATATATTTTCGTTTTGGCAATGTCCAGCCTCATTACTGACGATCTCAGGTGGTGCATCCTGTGGGACGATAACAGCGCGGATTTTTCTATCCAAAGTGTTCAGTTTGGACTGAGTCCATCTGTATATGCCAAAGGTATACACGAGAACAGGCATGATCCAACCGTAATATGCGTGTGTCTTATTAACGCCCGACGAAAGGCTGCTAAGAACTTTTATCAAGCGTGCACAAAACATATCGCAAACTGACTGTTCATGTCCGCCTCATCGATACCTATATTCTGTGACATACCCAGGTATCGGTATGTTTCTGCCTCGGAAAGGGTCCTTATGTTGATGGGCATAGGTAAGTCTACGCCCTCAGACTCAGATTGAGAGTGTGTAGACGAGGGTCGCGTACCTGATACTCAGAATCACCAAACGGTATTCGCTGAAGGTCGTACAGGTTTATGCACCAACCTCGTCACATCCCCATGAGGAGGTGAAGAAAATGTATGAGGTTATCTCTAGAGCCATGCATTCCTCCAAAACCCACTATACGGTGTTGATGGGAGACTTCAGCGGAAACTAGACACAAAGGGGAACGGTGAGATAATGGTAGGAAATTCGGAATAGAGCAACGGAACCCAAGGGGCCAGTAGCCAGCCGACTTCATGGAAGAAGAGGGACTCTTAATGATGCGCTCTTTCTTCCAGAAGCGGCCCCACAGGAAGTGAACCTGGTCGAACCCCGACGGTTCGACAAAAAATGAGATTGACTTTATTACAACGACGAGACGCCACTGTTCAGTGATGTCTCAGTGATTGCGAGGGTAAAAACTGGCAGCGATCACCGAATGGTTCGAGGGACACTGAACCTAAACGTTAAAGTTAGAAGTCAACGCTCCGTCCCCTTCGTGCTCTAATACCTTTCAGCTTGAGTTATAAAACCGTTTTCAGTGCCTAGAAGATTGCAATGCAGTGGGCAATATGAATGACAAGCTCGTGGAAACTGTCCATGCGGTTGGAGCTAACTTCTGCAAGACCCACTGCAGAAGAACACAAAAACTCTCTGATCACACTCTTAATCTCATGGATATTAGAAGGGAAATGAAGCTGCAGTCTTCAGCAGATTTAGCAGCATACAGGCAACTGAACAGACATATCGCCAAATACATGCGGCGGTACTTACACATCTTTGGTACAGCTCCTATTGAAGAAGCGATCGAGCGGAACCAAGGCTCCAAAGTCTTTGCCAGGGATCTGTCTGTCAGAAAGAGCCAAATATCGCAGCTGAAGACCGAATGTGGCAGCATCGTTTCCGGGACACCTTTTTGATTTTGAGTCAGATTGGGAGGTTCTATGGGCAGCTGCACACGTCAACGTAGGCGCAAAACGCGAATGTAGCGATCCAGGAGCAAGTCTTATCAGACACTGTTCCGATGATATACCGGACGTCAGCCTGAGCAAGATTTGAATGGTTCTCCAGCACCTTAAAAAAGGCACGTCTTTAGCACCATATACCACATACATACCCTTCGGCAAATTGAAGAGAAGTCCGAAGAGTACAATCTGTCACTTTGCCTAGCGTATGTGGACTATGAGAAAGCCTTTGATTTTTTCGAAATTTGGGTGGTGCTACAATCCCATCTGCGGTGCCAAGTGAACTGTCGGTATATCGAAGTGCTGGAATGTTTGTACAGTAGGGTTACGATGGCTATACAGACCCAGAGTACGAAACTTATCCAACTGCAGAGAGGTGTAAGACAGGGTGACATTATATCCCCGAAACTCTTCACCGCTGCATTGGAAAAAGTTTTCAAGCTACTGTACTGGAAAGGATACGGTATTAACAACAATATCGAGTACATCACTCACATTCGATTTGCCGACGATATAGTCCTTATGGCAGAATCGCTGGAGGACCTAAGCGCTATGCTCAATGACCTCAATAGTGTCTCTCAACGGATAGGTCTTAAGATGAACATGGACAAAACAAAGATCATGTTCAATGTCCATGTCACACCTATGCCGGTAGTTATTGGGACCACTATGCTCGAAGTTGTTGACGAGTACGTTTACTTGGAACAAATAGTCCGACTTGGTAAGTCCAACTTCAACCGAGAGGTCAATCGACGGATTCAACTCGGCTGGGCAGCGTTCGGCATCTTCTCGTCAGCTATACCTCAAAACCCGAAAACGAGACTACAACCAGTGCGTGTTGCCAGTGATGACCTATAGAACTGCGACGTGATCCTTCACTGCTGGCCGTATGGGGACGCTCAAAGTCGCTCGTGAGCTATAGAGAGGGCTATGCTCGGGGTTTCTCCGCGTGATAAACTTAGAAATGAGGATACCCGCAGTAGAACCAGAGTCACCGACATAGCCCAATGGATTAGTAAGCTGAAGTGGCAATGAGCAAGCCATTTAGCTCGATGAACCGACAACCGTTGGGGAAAAAAGGTTCTCGAGTGGTAGCCTCGTACTGGTAGGCAAACTGTAGGGCGAACCCCACTAGATAGAGTGACGACCTGGTAAGACATGCAGGAAGTCGATGGGTGCAGGTGGCTCAGGACCGTGCTTTGTGGCATACCTTGGGGGAGGCCTATGTTCAGCAGTGGACTTGTGAAGGGCTGTAATGATGATGACGATGTGACCGCAATGCGTTTGCATTTCATTATTTGCGACCAACACATGCAACGTACTCTACCAGCGGCAGTTGTCGCTTGCTGAGTCTGATAAGACCCAGCCAACACCAAGCCTTCAGGTGGGGATGATGGATGCGTGGGGCTGCTAGGTGGTCTTGCAGCGCCCTGCGCTCGGCTGGCGGTCCATACGTTGTCACGTCTAGCGCCAGCTCTTAACGCGCCCTGGCCACCTCCAGACAGTGGCCCTTGGCGCACTATTTTCTTGTCCATCATCCATAAATTGGGCGTCAATCAACGGAAGACGCCTAGGCCCGACACCGTATCATGTGCGGCCATAAGTACTAACAGGCATTTACACCCTCAATTCTACCGAGGCACGGCACTTACACCTCTTGGCAAGGCGCTGACTGACTGCACTGACGTAACAGTTTTGTCACTTAACTGTTACGTCAGCGGGCGATATAGTCATCAATTCCGTACGCCTATTTATTTTTAATATATTATTATTATTAATTTATTTGAATTTGAATAGGTTCACCACAAATAGCAATAATGAAAGGTATGTCGATTTATTCCTCATAATCTACTTATAGATTACAATAGTATTATTAGTTTTACTGCATCTAATCGGAGTACTGAGCAATCAACAATTAAAATATGAATCTAACAATAACCTTAAATCAAACTGAAAGCGATTTTCTAGTAGTTTTTACCGGCAAAAAGTGCGCTGTTGTACAAACAAAATTGTAGGTATTTTCAGCATTTAAAGGTAATTTAAGATCAATGGAAAATCTTTTCACTAGTTCCGGCATAATATAGTGCCTGTCTGTGCACTAATGGCGTATGTATTTTATTTTTGACATGTTATATTGATTGGTTGTGAGTGTACATTCCAAATACCATTAAAGTAATATGATTGAAGCCTAGATAACTAATATATAATAGTCAATTTATTTATAATCTTACTAACACACGGTAAAAAGATGTTTTGGTTGTTACAAAACAACAAAATATAATGTAGGTAACCGTATTTATTATGGTAAATCATTATTTTCAAATTTCAAATAGTAGTAGTACAGAATCAGAATTTTTTTATTCAACACAGAATATAAATAATAGTTATTGAAAGTCACTTTTTTTAATTTACCACTGACTCGGAAAAAACCTCTGTCCTGGGAAGAACCAGCAGAAGCCAGCTTACAATCATGTATGCTACATATTTCTTGATTCCGTTTAGATTCTCAAAATTTTTTTTATAATGATGATTTATTTATAATGATAAATTGTTATCTTTTTTGTTCATTCAAGGTCGTTAAAATATCTAGTTGGCCCAAAAACGATTGTCTCCTTTATTTAAATTAGACTAAGTTTTATATTCGCTTTGCTTTTTTTGTTTTATTTTAAAAATTTGACTGAGCATCAATTCAACAAAACAACCTGCATATTTAACAAGATAGTTATTGCACTAGAGTTCTACAACACACCCAATGCACGTACTGTCCATAAACTTTACCCGCCTACGCTTATCTATATTGCATTAATTCCACATGCTGTCGGTAAAATTCACCCACCTACGCAAGCTACGTATTTTAAAATATTGACATGGAGAATTTGTAATTTTGTACATTTTTTTTTGATAGTCTTTTATATATTATATACGGGTAGAAAGCCGAAGTGGCAAGGGACCGGCCATATAGCTCGAAGAACCGATAACCGATGGGGAAAAAATGTTCTCGAGTGGCAGCCTCGTACCGGTAGACGAAGTGTAGGGCAGCCTGGTACAGTTGAGCGAAATGTAGGACGGCCACCCACTAGATGTCGTGACGACCTGGTAAGACATGCAGGTGGCTTAGGACCGTGCTTTGTGGCAATTCTAGAGGCCTATGTTAAGCAGTGCTCTAATAAAGGGCTTTAATGATGATGATGACTATTCTAGTAACCAATCTATTTCTTCTATCTATTTCTTATATGTAGGTTAGTCATAGCGACTAATCTACACGTAAGAAAACCACAAACTTTTAAATAATAATAACCATCAACGTGAATTTAGTATAAATTACAAATTGAAAAATTACAATTTTCAACCCAATTTCTATTTTCAATTATAAATTTCGTCCGATTGCATGTAATTATGTCAATAAACTGTAAGATGACGTGGTAGAGAAACCTGCAGATGTGTTATGGTTTTAGCACAAATCAGTCGGCTAGACCGGAGAAGGACCATGATCTCACAGAAAACCAACGTAAAATGGCAGCTCAATGCTGCTGTGTTTCGTATGGTGAATGTGGATGACCGGAGATCCCATTAACTGGAAACGAGACTTTTTATCTTAGTTGTCAGGGGTGGCAACGCATCATTTTGATTCTTAATCGAGGATAAATATGCATGTCTATGGGCCGCAGTATCCACTTACCATCAGATGGACGGTGTGCTCGTTTGCCACCCTTATCGTATAAAAAAGATAATTTTAATACAACATATAGCATGTGACAATGATGCATTCTGAAGCAGGTTCGTTACACATACATATTTTTTATAAAATAAGGTAACAAACGAGCACACTGTCCACCTAATGTTAAAGGGATGCAGTGGCCTATAGAAATCTACAGCTATCTTCGATTTGATCAAAATGCAAATGCGTTATCACCACAGAAATCGTAATAATAAGACAATAGAAGTCGCATAGACGCGTGACCTTGTCGCCGCTATGATGTGTTGAAGAACATCATTCACCATTTTGTGATTTAGTTGCACGGGGAACGTTTTACGTTACGATATTATAAGTTTATAATGGTGAACTGCAGCATAATCAGTTGTAAAAACTCATCAAGGTCGTGTAAATCAACTAATAAAGGCATAAAATTTCATCGGTAAGCTGATTATTTACTAATTATCACTGTTTTAACTAATTTACATCTAGATGAATACTTTACTATGATATTTACCTTTGTAAACTCATTTATTACTTTTCGTGTTGTACAATTACTATTGCTGCTTTTGTTCCACCGTAATACGCGACATAGATATCATTGTGCATTGCGTATGTTTATAATACGGTAAGATGTGGCGACATCGGTTTTGGAAGTAATCGAGTGCTAATTCATTTCTATTGTTTCTGTGGTTGTCACCATTGAGGACAAAGATGGAATACCTCACTTCCAGTAAAGAGTGTTTCCGGATCTCTAATCTCACCATAAAAAACACTGCAGCATTATTCTTTTATTTCGTGAGGGCGTGGTGCTTCATCTGAACCATTCGTGCTACAACCATATTGTAGCTGCAGCATAGCTCTACCACGTAAAACATGTATAAAAGATTGCACATGACAAACATTTAAACCACAATCAATTATTTGTAGGCTGTACTTGTAACGGGTCGGAAGTGTTACAGCCAAACGTTTAACCACTATCGGGCTGCTAAAATAAATAAGTTATGTTTATGTACATACAGTAATTTCAAACATCAGCAAGGCATGACGAGGTGGCCGAGAGGTTAAGGCGTTGGACTGCTAATCCAATGTGCTCTGCACGCGTGGGTTCGAATCCCATCCTCGTCGTTTTTTTTGTTGTTTACAAAAAACGTTACTCCTGTTTTGCTGTAACCATCCATATCATTATTTACAGCCTATAAAAGTCCACTGCTCAACTTTTGCTATGAATTTACATTGATATAAAAAACAGCCACTATTCTAATTCAGTCAGTCGTTTTTAGCGACATTGAAGTACTTTTTAACCCCCAATAAATTAACTTAAATGTAATGTAGGTAAAAAGCAAAATCATTTAGTTGACGAAATGAAATGAGTAGATAATATTATGTACTACATAATTTAATTTTTAATAAATAATTACATAATGAAAGAAGACGTAAAGTATTTTCAACTACATTGTCAAATATATTAGCCATCGACTAGAAGTTATACATAGAGTTACAAAGATAGTATTATAAAGGAAACGGAAGCATTAAATCTTTACCGATATCCATGTTGCCCTCAGAAACATTTTATATTTCCTGAAAACATTTTATAAATATTTAACATTTAAGGGATCAAAAACGCGAATTATATTAATTAAAATTAATTTTATTAAGCCAAGCTTGTCCGACATACGTTGTTTTTTTTGTTATTCTCCCCGTTTTCTAATTCGTTCTACAAATTCGGGAGGTAACGCTTACATACCGATACCGTACTGGAAGGAGGCCGTACATTATAAGTTGAATTTTTAGTTCACCTTTGGTTCAAAGAATTAAGTCGCCCCTTTTCTGTAAGCCTAGGAATGAGTTCAGAATTTATTTCTTTCAATCAAAAGCAGCTCAATTGTTGAAAAATATAAATCACATTCTAAAATAAACAGGCATTAAGCATTAGTATAAAATTAGTTTAAAATCTTGTGTTAATCGGACGTAAAATCAATAGTGTGCATACGTCTTACTGTTTGGGAAAGGTGGAAATTGTGATCGATATAAATACCTCATTTGTGAAAAGGTTTTAAGGCAGGGAAGAGTTCGTCGCGCTGCCCTAAAGTTTGTTCACGGACTTTATATGTGCTGTTTTATTAGATGACATTTATTAGGTGTGGTAGGAGACAGTTTGGGTAGGTAACATCCTCTTACTTATTCCTGCCGCTAAATAGCAGTGCTTGCACTGCTGTTTACTGGTCTGAAGGCTATAGAGAGCCAGTATATCAGTATATCAGAGGTGTAAACGCATCTGTAGCCTTCTTTGTTTGAATTTGGCTCCAGGTATCTATGGACAGCAGAGCCGCTTACAATCAGGTGAACTGTAAGTTGGTTACTCACGCCCGTTTTATAAAAAAAATCTTTAAAAAAAATTTTTAAACACATTTTAAATACCTATATACCAATGGCGTCACGAAAATCGACGAATAGAAAAGAGCTACTTATATTGAAAATATTGTTTTTTTTTTAAATTAAATATGAGTAACAAACAAGCACACACTCAACTTGATAGTAAAAGGATACTTTGACCCATAAAAACCTTCATTTATCCTCCTTGATTAAGAATCTAAATACGTTAAGAATCTAAACGTTGTCACCATTGTAGACTAAAATGGAATGCTATTAAAAAAGACGTTGTACTTTGTTGGACCGGACTGATATTTGCGCCAGCGCCGGCCGCTCCATGATGGCGCCTTCTCGGAAGAGGACTACTCCTACCCTTTCTCCTTCTCAAGTAAGGCGCACCAGAACACATTGCGCGCCTTCTCCACGGCCTTCAACTAAACCTGCACAACGAACGCCCTCGTGTCCGATGCGCGAAGACCATGGGGCCAGAAAAAACAAGCACTCAGAAGTACTAGCCTTCCTGACCCCAGCGGTGGGTCTGGTCTATGACTCCGCCGCCAACTAAAATTCGGCTGCGGAGGATAGAGAGAGCGGCGCCTCGCAATACCAACACTCCTCTGCCCCCGCAGCCCCGCCACCACTTCATCAACGGTGCGGCCCCGTTTGAGTCGATATAGGGTGAGTGGCGCATCACCATACCAACACCCCTCTTCCTCCGCGACTTCACCTCAGCACCTGGGCTCGCCGAGTCCCCTCGGAGTGCCCACCTCGGGTCGGTCCTTCAACTCGGGCCAGCCATGTGGTTTAGTTTTTTTTCCTGTTTGTTCACCGCGGGTGACCAAGCCACGGTTACTAAACCCCCCGCCACAACAAGGCGGGAACCCAGTCGGAGAGGAACGGAAGAGGCTTAGGCATTAGACGTTTATGGGTTGATGTTTGAATGAAGATGATTGTTTGAAACATTGTTTCTTTTGCATAGATACAACTAGGTCAAAACCTTACCACGCTATAAGTTGACTAGTAAACAATGCCTACAGATATTAAATTCCTTCTTTATTTCTTCAAGTAGGAATAAAATAAAGAATCCAAAGCGACCTTATTTTCTAAGATGATTTAAAATTCTAAATATCCTTGGTAGAGCATTTTCACGTATCGGATTTTAATGATAGTGCTTGATGGCGGCTCCACATTATCGCCGTGAATTCACGGCACAAGTCGTGCCCTCCACATTCACGGGATGCTCACAATCGTTCTTGAAACCCGCCGCGAAACGGACGTAGAAGCTGCTGCTGCAATAACTTTATTTATTTATTATATTTTTATTATATATTTTATACGTGGTAGAGCCATGCTGCAGTTATATTAGTAGTATAGTTGTAGCACGAATGGGTCGGCTCAACCGGGGAAGAACCACGCTCTCACAGAATACCAGCGTGAAATGTAGTTTAATGCTAGTAGCATACTACTACTTCATATGGTGCATGTAGAGAACCGAAGACTCTTTTTACTGGAAACGAGGCATTTCATCTTAGTCCTCAGAGGTGAAAACACATCTGCATTTTGATTTGTAATCGAGGATGTACAGATGTCTACGGGCCGCAGCAACAACTTACCATCAGGTGGACCGTGTGCTAGTTTGTTACCCTGTCTTATAAAAAAAACTTGCTGTGGCAACATACTCGTATCACTTTAGACGTCCAAAACAAGAAATTTATTAGAAAGCGTTGAGAAAAAAAAGAAGATTGTGTCTGACTAAATTAAATCGTCCGTACGCCTTTCTAGTCCAAAACGAACTGGCACGGTGCCGTGAATGTGGATGTGTACGCGTGAACGCCGCGCGAACCGTTTCGTGAACCCTTTGTCGCGGGACAAAATACCGACTCTGATCGGGGAACAGCCGCAAACGCGTGTGAATCCCGTGAAAACCATTCACATTCACGTTCACGCCTGTTCACGGTGATAATGTGGAGCCGAGGTGAAACAAAGCTTTCGCCTAAATTTAGTAAAATGGCTATTGAAATCTTCCATAAAAATTTTCCCTGTTCTTACCTTTTATATCGACTTTGTGTTGAGTTGCAGTATTATTGCGGTATTTCAATATGCTTTTGTTAGCTTGACTTCTATGTAATAGGTTCTTACATATGAAGTTGGCGTTTTGTACGGGAAGAATATAAAGTCAAGTTTTTTTTTTTTGTAAAATATATTTAATTAATCAAAGTATGCACCGTTGTTATCTATGCACTTTTGTCATCTCATATGTATGGGTTCATTGATCCTTTACTGAAAAAACCATGGGGGCGAGAATCAATAAACTCTTTGAAGGTGGTTTGGACTGCCGCATCGGAGTTGAATTTTTTTCCTCGTAAGAATTTGTCCAAATTCCGGAAAAAATAGTAGTTTGTAAATTTGTTGGCGCAAGGTCTGGGAAGTACGGTAGATGTCGCAGACATTCCAATTGTAGCTCATCTAACTTAGTGGTTGTTTGTTGTGCAGTGTGTGGTCTTGCGTTGTCGTGAAGCAGCAGTGGCCTAGAGCGATGGACAAATCTCGGTTGTTTAGCAGCTAGTTCTTCCTTCATAGTTTGCAGTTGTTGACAATAGTAATCGTTTGGCCAGATTTTAGGAAGCTGTTGTGAACGACACCAGCGCTGGTCCACGAAACACTCACAAGTAACTTTTTCTCAGTCAATTTTCGTTTAGGGCAGAATTTGGCTGGGTCTCCAGGGTTCATCCATTGCGACGAGCGCTTCCGATTATCGTACAGTATGCACTTTTCATCACAAGTAATGATCCTATTTTAAATCCCTTCATATTTGTGTCTGTTGAGCAAAGTAACACAGTAGTCAACGCGAGTTTGCAAGTTCAATTCACTCTATTCGTTCAAATTTTTTTACTTTCCCGGTTTGCTTCAAGTGGATTAATACAATTTTATCACTTACCCGAAAGCCTGCAGCTATCCCTGAAGTTATTTATGATGGATCCGCTTCCACAATACTCGAGAGAATTATTTTTAAAATCAAAAATGACGCCGCATTAATAGGCCCATGAGAAGCCGGGACGTGTCGCTTGTATACAATATAGTAGAATCATGCCCCTTTTATTTTATTTTAAATGACACAAAACGTTCCAGTTACCATTTAGGATATTTTTATTCTATACACGTGTTTTGTTACCCTTGATTAGAAAACTTTATATTCCGTGCATGTTGCTTGATTTATTGAAAAGGGTCGACCTAACCCTTTGGACCTAAGGAGCTACGCCAAGAGAACAATTCAAAAGAATCTAATTTCTAAAGTGAGTTTTGTTGAATAACAAAAGTAGTAGTAACGTAGACTTGATTTTAAAAGCGGGAAAAGTACCTATGTCACTTGTACGTTTTTTTATTTATTTAGGAATAGTCGTTATTTGTACTGAAAACTACCGGAAGTATTCTTTTTCTTTAGACGACTCAGTGGTGGCTACGCATTAAGTTGCAGAGGTTTGTGGGTATTGACGGTGTATGGCCTACAAATATTTTTCCGGGTCTGGATGTAAGGACAGACTTTTACAATTTATGTATGCAAACTGCCTTCACAATACAAGAGAAAGCCTTAGCGTGGTGATAACGTTGTTTTTTATAAAATCTTTTTCTTCTTAAATAGTTCAGCTAAAAGTTTGCCTTTATTACCACGCTTGAGGGCGGGTCGTCATTCGCAGTACCAGATTTCTCCCACCTTTGACGTTGCTGTGCGTCGTCGTGATAGTTACACCGCCACCTATCGGAAGCCGTAAGGTTATTTTGAAACTTTCCATAATCGCTTCTAAAAGCACACACAGGAAGATATGCAGCGGTAGATTTTTCATGCACCGGCATAATTTTTGTGTTTTTTATTAATTTCATCTACTGATATAAAATTAATGCTTAAATTTTTTAAAATAATAATAATTACCATTCTGATCAGTTAAAAAATTTAAAACGACGAGGATGGGATTCGAACCCACGCGTGCAGAGCACATTGGATTAGCAGTCCAACGCCTTAACCTCTCGGCCACCTCGTCATGTTTTAGTGATTCAAACCACTATGTGACTTTGAATAGACTTGTAACTTTTAAGGTTTATACGTGGTAGCTGCCCCGGATCTAATGGGGGGGAGCAAACCAGGGCACCCGCCCCGGGTGGCACTATCTGGGGGCGCCAAAATTTTAATATAAAATGAATTTAAAAACAATTTGCTCCACAAAGCGTCTAGTATCCAACGCACGTTGTTCTATCAATTATTCACTTGATGTTAAAACGCCGAGTTGGTTTTTGAACACATCCTAAGGGTTCATGCCGGAATGTGCTGCCAGCATCAGCAGCACAATAGATTGTTAGCAACATCTAATGGCGGAAATCTTAATTTAAATGATTATGATCCTACTTTAAAATATCCACGTAAAAAAGAGAGGTATCCTGTTTGTCAAAAAAGATGAAAAAAGATGACACAAAATGAAATTATCGGTATAATGGTAAACAGTGTTAGAAATACCATTATCAATGACATCAAGGAAGCCAACTACTTCACCATCATGTTTGACTGCGCTCCACATGTATCTCACATGGAACAAATGAGCCAGATGATTAGATTTATAAAAATAACGGAATCCAAGCGTGAAACAAAGGAAACCTTTATTGTTTTTATTGAAGTTAATGGAAAGACTGGAGAATAAATTATACATCGAATTCTAAAAAAACTAGAAGCTGGTGGTTTAGATGTGCAAAAATGTTGCGGACAATCTTAGCCATCGGATCTAATATTGAAATCAAGTATAAGTATAAATGATTCCAATCTAGAGTTTTGGAAATAAAAGAGCTGACTCATGTCGAGAAGCAGTTAGCCTATTTGGGCTTGTACAAAAACTTTGTTGCTTCTTTGATGGATCCACCACATAGTGGAAAATAATGCAAAACTGTACAAAAGCAAACTTAAAAGGAAGTAGTAAAACCATATAGTCGGCTAAACACCAGGCTGTTGCTACCTTAATAAATAATTCACCGGAAATTGTCAAAACTCTGGAATAAATTGAAGAATCTTCTTTAGTTGTAGAATCCAAGTATGAAACTGATCATTCACTACTTGCGTTAATGGATTTTAAACTTATTCTCAACTTAACAATTTGGGATAATATTATTCGATAAATTAATAGAGTGTGAACGTTGAAATAAGAAAAGAGGATTATTATCATTACGCATTTTGAGGCGATAATGCTAGGTCTTGTTAAGATCTTGCAAGAAAAAAGAGAAAAATCAATAGAACATTGATTCAAAGGAGCTGCACCTGTTAACTCGTCTTTTAACCTCAACTTCGAGTCTTGTCTTAGAGAAAGATACTTTTTGCCCTAGAGAAAAATACTTAATACCCTTATTGGTATAATATGGTGGTTCGTCATGACTTTAGTCTTGGTAGCATTTAGTTCTAAGCCAATCGTATTACTTACATCATTTAGTTCATTAATCATTTTCTGTAGTTGAGATGCTGTTTCGGAGAAGAGTATGATGTCATCCGCAAATCGAAGATTACTGAGGATTTTGCTATTTATATTTATTCCTGTCTTTTCCCAGTTCAGAGTTTTCAATATATTTTGTAGCACAGTTATAAAAATTCTAGGTGTTTATTTCAGAGCCATGTCTCTCTAACTTTACACGACTTTTGGTTTTGTAGTAGATGCCTTTTATAAGATCTATAGTCTTCGATGATACTTCGCACTCATATAGAGCTTTCCACATGCTCGTATGTGATATAGAGTCAAATGCTTTTGCGTAGTCGATAAATGCCAGGTAGAGTGGTCTATTGTACTCTATATATTTCTCTATAATCAAATTTAAAGTGTGGATGTGATCTATTGTTGAGAAGATTTTCCTGAAACCTGCTTGTTCCGGCGGTTGAATTTTCTCTGTGAACGTTGCTAGGCGATCCTCAAGACATTAAGTAAATAGTTTATACATATTTGGTTGTAAGCTTATTGGTCGGTAGTTTCCAATAACGGCAGGGTCTCTTTTCTTGTAGAATTATGTCCGATTGTGCCCATTCTTTCGGTATTGCTCTATCGTTTAGAATATTATTAAATAGTGAAAAAAGTGTAATACACTTTTTAACGGAAATTAAAACAAGGGTAGAGAGCTGAAAGTCTACCTGAAATTTTTGGCTTTCTTAGTGGCGACGCGTTTTAAAATAGTTCGACTGAGGATCTGCGAAAAAATGGAGTTGATCCTGCAAAAAAATTTTGAACGGCTTGAATCCAGTTGATTTTTGCCGGAAAATTGCCGTTTTTTAAGAGCTAGTGACCTAAATTAATAAAAAATTAAGTGCATTCGACCTGTTACAACATCTGTGCAAGCATCACTTGCTAGTAGCGTTTGCTAATGTTAGTATAGCTTTAAGAATATACTGCACATTACCTACGACATCTTTTTCTTTATAGGATGGGGTGTCAAACAGGTACACAGTCCACCTGATGGTAAGTGGTTGCTGTTGCCCATAGACATCTACATCTATCCTCGATTACGAATCAGAATGAAGATGCGTTGTCCACCCGTGAATACTAAGATGGAATGCCCCGTCTCCAGTAAAAATGGTCTCCAAATCTCTACACTCACCATACGAAACACAGCAGGATTAAGCTACAATTTTACGCTGGCATTCTGTGAGAGCGTAGTCCTTCCACGATCGAGCCGACCCATTCGTGCTACAACTATACTACTAATATAACTGCAGCATGACTTTACCACGTATAAATAATCTGAGTGAAGCTTCAGCAAACTGCAAATAATTAAGACCCATCTGCGTTCAACAATGAGTCAGCGTCTATCTGGCCTCGCAATCCTAACCATTGTAAATAAAACTGACTTTGAGACCGATTTCGATGAGCTAATTAGATTCTTTCGCGGAAAAAAAAGGAAGCCATATAAAGCTGTTGCAAGACTAGAGAGAAAAAGATACTGAGACCAAAAGATCCTAAATATCTTGATTGTTTGTTTCCTTTCTGGTTATATGTTTTCTTTATATAAATTTATGTTACACAAATGAAAAAGTTATTAGCTAATAGGTAATAAAGAGTTCAAATTTATTAAAGGGTTCTTACTGTCCCAATCACAAAAAATGCCACCCATTATGTATTTGAGAATTTTTTAACAAGTTATCTAAACCACTGGAGAGAGGAGGCGCCACTATCAAGTTTCTGCCCCGGTTCAAAAAAATCGTAGATCCAGGGCTGCGTGGTCGGGCCACGCTGCAGCTATATTATAATTGTAGCACGAATGGGGTGGCCTCGACCGGGGTTAAGGAGCACGTTCTTACAGAATAACAGCGTTAAGCAGCAGAACAACGCTGCTGTGTTTCGTATGGTGGGTGCAGATAACCGGATACGCTTTTAATTATTAACGAGGGATTTTATCTTTGTTGTCAGAGGTGACAATGCATCTGAATTTTGATTATTAATTAATCATAGATGTAGATGTCTGTGAGCAGATGCATCCACTCACCAACAGATTGAATATGTATGCGTTTGTAAAAATTATTTCCTCGCTCTCAAATTAATATGGACAGCCTAGTCTGTAATTCTGCACTCTGCAAGGAGTGTAATGAAATGTTCTTAATGGCAGAGAAATTAATTTTGTGATGTCGTTTCCTTTTCAATGTTGAAAAGGTCTTGAATATAATCTAAACCCAACCGTAATTCCAAGCACGCAGACTGGCTTTGATTAAAATCCTTAGATTCCCTAAAGTTGTTAATTCAAGCCTGTTCAAGCAGTTCATCGCATCTATTGCATGGAGGGTCTGGCATTTTAATCAATGACCGAGTACGATCCGAGTCGGAAGCTGAGTTTGAAGTTAATAGGGGGACCGTATTTGAATACTGGGACTTATAAGTCTTATTTTAATGTAGAACTTATTACGAAAAAGAATGTACCATAGTTATGGAGTGTAGAAGTAAGGAGTACCAACTCCCATATGAGAATAATTGAAAAAGTGTCCATCTGTAAGCAGTAAATAACATCAGCATTTTGATGCTTAATCGAGGATAAATGCAGAAATATGTTAGTTTGGGCATCCACTTACAAACATGTGGACTGCGTGTTGATTTGTCACCCTTATTCTATTAGGAAAAAAAAACATTTATATTTCACATAGCAGTGCAGTGATAATCAACTTGCTTAATCTTTGAATACAGGTGATTCTATAGAAGTAAGGGTGACAGAAGAGGCCATAGACCATCTAATAATAGTACGTGAATGCTGTGGCTGGACTTTCACTTGTATTCTTAATTAAGGATAAAAATATAAATTTGTGTCACTCTTGCAGACTAATATGAAATGCTTTGTTACCATTAAAAAGGTCTCTGGCTTGCGTCACTTACCAATTCAAAGCTCAGCACCATTATATGGAATAATTCACGCTCGTATCCTCTAAAATTCTCTCCTTCTTCGATCCATTCATACTGCAGCCTGACTCAAGCAAATATAAAATTTATCGTCTAGTTAGGATTTTTTGTAAAGCCTCCTGCCTTACAAAAAATCCTAACTAGCTATATAATTTCATACAACCATAACTCGTAACTACTTTTAGTAACCTTTGTGTTGACTTCGTGTTGAATTTTAGTTCTAAAAAGCCATCTAATCTCTTCTCGTGTATCTAGCTCGGGGGTGGGGTTTATCTTATCTTGTTCCTGCTAAATTAAACATTTTAACTGTTGGTGTTTTGGACTTATTTATTTAAACCATTTATCTCGCCAAAGGGGGAAGGGGGATTTTGCCATAGTTGCCACGCTTGGCGGGTAGGTTGGCAACCGCAATTTTTATTTGAGTTATTTTGAGTTGTTATCAGGAAGACGCTGCTGCCCATCTCCTGGTTCACTTTCCCTCTGTCGCCTCTTACGACATCCTTGATACGATATGGGGTAGTGGATATTCCCACCCCGTCACTACATGGCCCAAGCAGCGTTTAATATGAGTTGAAAGGCTTAAAATATTCAGACTTTTTAATTACATTACATTTAACACTTACACAAACAAAGACTTAATTTAATTGCAATATGCTTGTGTAAATAATACTAACACAAATAACAGACAATAAATATTTTCTGTCGAATGTTTATTTGTGTGATACCCTTGAGATATCGCAAAGATAAGTTTGGAAAGAAAATGTGTTCTTAGTAAATCTCAGAATTAAACTCTTCTCTCTCGAGACTTCTTAAGAGAAAATCAGACGAAGATTAATATTCCAACATCTAATAATATTAATACAGCCTACCGCTGAACATAGGCCCAAGTAATATCACAAAGCACGGTCATAAGCCACTTGCATCCTTCAACTTCCTAGATGACTTTTTAGGTTGTCACTCCATCTTGTGGGGGATCATCTTATACTCCGCTTGTATATCTTTCCCAACGGTTTTTGGTTCCTCGAGCTATATGGGCAGCGTTCTAGAGAATTCGACACAAAATATCACCAGTGCGTGTTGCTAGTGACTTATTTAGAAGTAGGCCTTCACAGCTGGCCCTATAGTATTAATAAATACTAAATATCTTATTAAATACTAGCTATTCCCACGGCTTAGCTCGCGTAGAATTCGCTTTACCAAGATCTTTCTTAGGTTTTAGCATAGCTATGACCCATCGTTTGGACAGAACATTCATATGGTGTGTATATGAGCGCAATAGGTCAACTTAAGACAGACTTAAGACAAACAAAGGATTATATATAAATATTTTATAACTGACTCAATTATCAGTTATTAGGTTTTTCTAACAAGAAACTCCGGAGTCAGGAAATTGGCGGTGTTACATGCCTCGGAAAGCAGGTAAAGTTTTTGGCTCTGCGCCTGATGTCTCTCTCTCTCTCTTTCTTTCTCTCTCTCTCTCGCTCTCTATCTCTAGTCGTGTCGGACTACCATTCCATTGGAATATGGCACTAAGGGAACAGAGAGTGCATCTATACTTATTATATTTTTAGTAAATAATGAACCAACACAACGGAAGAGACTTAGGCCCAGCATCGGACTTTATGAATTGATGTTTGGAGAAGACTTAGAAATCAATATTTTTTATTATATAGATACAACTAGGTCAAAATCTTACCACGCTATAAGTTGACTTGTAAACAATACCTACAGGCATTAAATTCGTTCTTTGTATTGTTTATTTTCCAAGTAGGAATTCAATAAAGATTTTAATAAATAACACAATTCAAAGCGACCTTAAATTTCCTACGATGACGTAAAATTCAAAATATCCTTGGTAGAACCCTCTCACGTTTCAGATTTTAATGGTAAGTACTTGAAACAAAGCTTTCGCCTAAATTTAGTACAATGGATGTTGAAATATTCCATAAAAAAACCTTCCCTGTTCTTATCTTTTATATCAACTTTGTGTCGAGAGAGAATAACGGTATTTCAATTTGCTTTTATTAGCTTGACTTCTATGTACGTACGTTGACTGTATTGTTGGTTTAGTCATCATAAGCACAGGTGGATTCAGAGTCAGTATTACATTTTTCCATCGAGAAATTCTCATTTACAGATCAGAGTTAGGAAGAGTTTTTAACCGCGTGCCTCGGAAAACACGTGAAGTCGTTGATCCTATGCCTGATCTCTCCACGGACGTGTCGGATTACCGTCCCATCGGATATGAGATTGAGGAAATAGAGAGTATGCTTGTACTTGCGCACATACTTGTGCTTATCGTGTCCTGCACAGTCATTGTTGTTATTAGACGCCGTGACCATATTTCGGTCTGGACAACATAAAGGTATTTATGTATGTATTTATGTATGTCATTATGAATGGAATTATATAATTCGGTTTTTACATTTTTTTTAATATAGCACACAGTCCACCTGATGGGAGGTGGTTGCTGTGGCCCACAGACATACACAAGAATCACATACACAGAATAATCCAGATTTTTGCAGACAGAAGGAAATGAAGTTTTTAAACCTGACAATAACATCACTGTTTGTAGAGAGCACGTGTGTATTTATCATACTTTTGGTAATGACACTTCTAAAGGGCAGGCATCTTCAACCCCTTTCGTTAGTTTCAGGCTTACACAACTGTATGGATGTTATTTTAATAAAACTCGTTAGTTTATTGTTCCCTTTTTTATGCATTTTAATACAAGTTTTTAAGATATTTGTTATTATTTATAATCTACTTTCCAAATACCATACATTTCTTTTTTTGCTGATGCGGTTCGAACCGCCGCATCGCGAATTACTTATAATGCACCATTTTCTAAGTAAATTCTTTGTGTACAATAAACTGCTAAAGTAAAAACACGTGTGATTACTTTATATGCCACTCACACTGACGTACTATCGTCATAAACTAACTTTAAATGACATATATAATTATAACTAACTTAACTATAAGAATTATAACTTACTAACTAATTACGAAGCTGTACCAGTCGCAAACTGTGGACCGTAGATATAACTTATTTAAATTTATTAATGTTTTAAGACGAGGCTATATTACTTCACTTACTGTTATTCGTAGTATTAACGCAATCCATCTGACAATAAGTTGTAGCTCATAGACATTTAGGTCCGTTATATTAAAACCCTTATTATGCATTTTTTCGTACGTAGATATCGCGTTACCTACATACATACAAAAAAACAACAGTCGAATTGTGAACCTCTTTTTTTAAGTCGGCTAAAGTAGATTATTTACTTTAATTAGAATTAACTAAATATAAAACTAGAATTAAGATAGACAATTGTAAAGAAGTGAGAGATGGCTAGCCTACACACTCACGAAGCTAGTATTCGCCTCATCAGTCGCTTTTTACAACATATTTTAGTAATTTCACGGTCATCAAATTTTTAGACTTTAATAAAATTGTAAGCTTGATGGGATGGTAATAAAAAATAATGCAAAAACAGTGTTTTTCAACAAAACTTTATGTTTATTGTTGAGTTTTGTGTTATTTAAAAAGGATGAATGAATTAATGAAATATACTTTAATATACACCAGAAATACATATGAGAGAAAAAAAACATAAATTATTTAAAGTACAATTGGCGGCCTTATCGCTTAGAAGCGATCTCTACCAGGCAACCATTGCAGAGAATAAAGTGACCTGTGAGAAAGGGTAAGGGTGTACGTACGCAATTGAAAATACACACGACACAAATATAATTATATAATCAATAAATACATACAGAATATAATGAATAAATACATTTTAAATTAAAAAATAATAATATTACACATTTAAGTAATCAAAGCCTTGGCGTAAGGAAAAATAAGTAGGTGATGTTAAAATGATAGGTACTACTCGTGCGGTTAAAGAATGGGACTGAAAATGGCGTCGCCGCTGTTTATCTCTCGCTTGCACACTGCCGATATCTATACTCACACCCGCCCGCCGTTAAATTTATTTATTTATTTTATTTATTTATTTATTACAAGATCCACAGCTCTATTACACGTAGAGAGCTAGACTACAAAACAAATATGTTGTGACATGCGTTTTTCATACGTGCTATAATTTTAGTCCGACTTGTCATTGGCATAAATAATAACAAAATGCCATAAACTAAAACACAATATCCCAGTTCGCAAATTTGTGAGCCAGACCCGTTCTAAGAGTTCTTTTACATAATTATTGGTGATTTTGTTAATACTTTAGTAATGTTATTTTTTTTTGTATATTATGTATTGTAAAGCGTTGTTAGTTATTTCGTTTTTCTTGACTATTACGTTATTTGGTGTTTTTCTTTTATTAAGAACATAAATGCGGGAAGTTGTTATATAGTGCTACACATAAAATTGTATATAACGTAATAAAGTTTTTGAGGAAGACGAAAATCTGGAAAGTTATCACCTATTGCAATATAGTAATGCAAAGGCGGGTATGGCAACAGGATTGTCACTCGAACTATAAAAGATGATGTGTGCCAAGTCTATCTAATAGCTATAAGTTTGTTTAAAATTAATTATTTGAACAAAAATATTGTATTCGTTAATCAATATTCGTTATTTCAAGCGTTGTCTGTTCTTAGGGTTTATTTATTTATTTAACTTCATATACACATTGGATGTACAGACTTAATGCCTGAGGCATTATCTATCAGTCTACCTTAGAGTAGTGCAGACATAAAAGAGGTAGGTGTGATAAGAAGTATGTACAGGAATATATATATATATATATATATATATATATATATATATATATATATATATATATATATATACAACACGTAACATAATTAACGCACTTTGAGAAAGTAGTTTGTTCAGAATCGTTTACTGAATCGATTCCTATCATTTTTAATATAGGTAATTTTATATCCCAAAAATAATTAAAACTACATAAATTACAGTCACACTATATCTGTATAGTCAAAACAAAGTGAAATGGACCGTAACTTAAGGCAATAAGACTTTTAAGAGTGCAGTTTTATTCGTATTATTACTAATTCTGTCATTCAATAAAAATAAAGAAAAATGAACTTTATTTCAAGCACGTTAAAGTCTTTGCGTTCGTGGATTTGTACTGTGACCACAACATTCTTCCGGAATTAGTGTAACTAATTTGATAAATAATCAGTGCATAAAAATTTTTAACTAAAAATTCAGTGTATGTATTATGATAAAACATAATATACTAATTGGGGTATATATATATATATATATATATATATATATATATATATATATATATATATAGATAGATGGATATTATATGGATATTAAATATTATTCAACATGTTCTTGGTAATACCGTCATTGAATCTATCTATTTTTTTTCTAATTATCACTAACAGTGATAGACTTGGTGGCACTTGGTGGGTGATTTTTGATGGGTGCTGAGTTGATTTTTAGGGCCAAAACCAAAAAAGGCAAAATTTTATTAAATATATTGCAGAAAAATGAATCCCAAACATACTTCCAAATAGCATCATGTCTAAACAGTGATTTTGAAAGTGATAGCTGCACCGTTTCTCACAATGATTATGAAGATAATGATGGGATGTCCGGAATTAAAGTGTTCACAGATGATTCTGGTGAAGGTTTAAGTAGCAGAATTTAATATTCAAAGATTAATATAAGTATATAAAAATAAATGTATATAGGGTTTCTTGCCTGTCTGTCCTATTTGAAATACATATTTTCTTGACTGTTAATTAAGTTAATATAAACTTAATTTAAGAAATACATTGTTTTATTTTGGTCTTCGTGAATAATTTACTAATATATACTTATAAATAATTCAATTTTATCCAAGCGAAGCCAGTGCTGATAACTGGTTATAAATGTTTCTTTTTTTAAGTTAATGTGTCTACTTGTGTACATAATTCTATTCAAATATTCTCCTATTAATAAAAAATTTCCGGCTAATCAAATAATGCACCTAACGTTTTAATTAACACATAATAACAATTTAGCGTTATTAGCGGGTTTTCGTCATTCGTATTGTGCATGTTGACTTTACGGGCTCGATGAGACGCCAAATTATTAAACCGTACGGGCTATAAGTATACACGCAACTTTTAGATTCCTTCACCCTTTTCCTTTTTCTTCTTTTTTTACGTATTTTCCTAAGCAATCAGTATTTTCTCGGCCAGTATGTTTACATAGTATACGTAAACTCGTAAAAGGTAACACTAAGGTACATTTTTTTCGAAATAAGTTCCACATTAAAATGGGACTTGTAAGTCTCAGCATTCAAATATGGTCCCTCTTTTAACTTCAAACTCACTTCCGATTCGATCCTCCTCGGTCATTGATTAAAATGCCGGACCCTCCATTCAATAGATGCGATGAACTGCTTGAACAGGTCGAAGTAACAACTTCAGGGAATTTAAGGATTTCAATAAAAGCCAGTCTACGTGTTTGGAATTACGGTTGGGTTTATATCACATTCAAGACATTTTCAACATTGAAATGGAAATGGCATCACAAAAGTACTTCGTAAGTCATTACAGAAATTGTATACACTCCTTGCAGAGTGCAGAATTAGAAGTCTTTCCGGATTAATTTAAGAGTGAGGTAATAATTTTGAACAATACTTTACGTGATGGAGCCTTGCTGGAGCCACAGGGACAAACGCGTACGTATTCAATCTGTTAGTAAGTGGATGCTATAGACCACAGAAGTCTACATCTTTGGTCGATTAAAAATCAAAATTCAGATGCAATGTCACCTCTGACAACTAAGATTAAATGCTTAGTTGATAATTAAAAGCGTATCCGGTTATCTGCACCCATCATACGAAACACAGCAGCGTTATTCTATTGCTTTACGCTGTTATTCTGTAAGAACATGCTCCTAAACCCGGTCGAGGCCACCCCATGCGTGCTATAACCACAATATAGCTGCAGCGTAGTTCGTTATAAACCTTCAAAGTTACAAATCTATTCAAAGTCACATAGTGATTTGAATCACTGAAACACGACGAGGTGGCCGAGAGGTTAAGGCGTTGGACTGCTAATCCAATGTGCTCTGCACGCGTGGGTTCGAATCCCATCCTCGTCGTATAATTTTTTTTAACTTATCAAGTGTTATGTTTGATCGAGAATAGTTACTGATTATTATCCTTTATCGCGTTTTAAAATTTGTCGTCAACAATAATTAGTATCCTTTTATTATTTTAAGCATTAATTTTACATCAGTAGACGAAATAAAAATGTTTCTTTTTTACTTTTTAATTAATATACAAAAATTGTGCCGGTGCATGAAAAATCTACCGCTCCATTTCATCTTGTTTTTGCTTTTAGAAGCGATTATGGAAAGTTTCAAAATAAACTAAATTAAAGTATATATATATATATATATATATATATATATATATATATATATATATATATATATATATATATATATATATATATATATATATTATATACTTTATACGTCCCACTCCTAGACCTCCCGCTCATTTCTGCTGAGAGGGTTTTAGGACAAGGAATTATGCGCCGCGCTGCCCCAATGCGTGTTGGCGAACTTCACATGTCTTCGAAATTTTTTTTATTTCTCAGACATGCAGGTTTCCTCACGATGTTTTCACGCAAGTGGTAAATTAGTACTTTAAATTGCAATTAACAATTTCATTAGTGCCGGCGGGGATCGAACTCCGTTTGCTCGCATACTGTGAAATTTACAGCGAACACTAACCATCTGAGCTACCACGTCTCATTTGAAGGCAAATGCAAAAATGCAAACTGCATACATAAATTGTATAAGGACAAACATCCAGACCCGGAACAATTATTTGTAGGCCATCAAACACTTGTACCGTCCGGAATGGAACCCACAACCCTCGGCTCTGCAACTTAATACTTAGTCATCACGGAGTCGTCTACATAAAAAGAATACTTCCGTTAGTTTTCAGTTCAAATGACGACTATGCCTAAATAAATAAAAAACATATAAGTCACAAAGGTACTTTTCCCGCTTTTCAAATCAAGTCTACGTTACTACTACTTTTGTTATTCAAGAAAACTCACTTTAGAAATTAGATTCTTTTGAATTGCTCTCTTGGCGTAGCTCCTTAGGTCCAAAGGGTTAGGTCGACCCTTTTCAATAAATCAAGCAACATGCACGGAATATAAAGTTTTCTAATCAAAGGTGACACAACACGTGTATGGAATAAAAATATTCCAAACGGTACCTGGAACGTTTTGTGTCATTTAAAAGAAAATAAAAGAGGCATGATTCTATTATATTGTATACAAGCGACACATCCCGGCTTCTCATGGGTCTATTAATGTAGCGTCATTTAGATTTTTAAAATAATCGTCAATGACCATTTATTTATCAATTATTCCATTTCACATTAAAAAAAATCTTTAAGTTTTTCGGACTTCGAGCGGCCCATGTCTAGCCTGTTACTGGTCATTGAAGAAGAAAACTATGGTATCGGAGGGATGGATCAAGAAAATAAATACTACTGGACATGCTTGTGCAATTTCATGATCATCACTATTACAGCCCTTCACAAATCCTCTGTTGAACATAGGAATGCAGCAGTCCTGAGCCATCTGCATCCATCGACTTCCTACATCTCTTACCAGGTCATCACTTCAACTAGTGGGTGGCCATCCTACATTGCGTTTACCAGTACGAGGTTGCCACTCGAGTACCCTTTCTTCCCCATCTATTGTCGATCTTCGAGCTCTGATGCTGCAAGCTCAGATGGCTGGCCACTGTTATTTCAGCTTACTAATCCGATGGGTTATGTCCGTTACTTTTGTTTTGCTGTGGATATCCTATACTTTGCACACCGGTACAAGGCTGCCACTCGAGCACCTTTCTTCCGTATAATTTTTTGGTAAATTTATAGATTTAAAGAAAAATCACGGTAAAGATTAATGTAAAAAATATGTAATTAGGTTTTATCTGGTAGCTCAGACCTACAAAGAATGAAATATAAAATACAGGGTGCCGCGTACATTTCAAGTGACGCATAAACCATGCTCAAGTTATTATAAGAAATCGCACTCATTCATTCACTCACTCATTCATTCATTCTAACCCTTCACAAGTCCACTGCTTAACATAGGCCTCCCCCAAGAAATGCCACTAAGCACGGTCCTGAGTCACCTGCATCCAGCGACTTCCTGTATATCTTACCAGGTCGTCACTTCATGTAGTGGGGAGTCGCCCTACATTTCACTTACCAGTACGAGGTTGCCACTCGAGTAGCTTTCTTCTACCGATAGTCGATTCTTCGAGCTATATGGCCAGCTCACTACCACTTCAGCTTACTAATCCGGTAGGATGTGTCCGTTACTTTGGTTCTGGCAGATATCATCATTTTTAAGTTTATCAAAAAGACGTTAGAAGGGCCTTCTTACGTGCATATTACGTATGTGACCAGCAGTGAAATTTTACGGGTTGTTAAATTAACGGAAAAGGAAGATGTGTGTGTGAGTGCGTGTCAGGATTTTGGACATGCCTTCCGCATCACTTGAAGTGTAGGCAAAGTAATAGAGCCACGCTGCATCGGACAGCCCTAGTCTTACTATAACCCCCCCCCCCCGCCGCCCTGCCCCCCGGCCATCATGACTGTGTTTGCCCATCCCACGAACATATTTACTAGATGTAAATTTTTCTAGCTTTCCGCCATGCGACTTCACCCACATTAAAAAGTAAACGTGTTATCTCGCGTTAAAAGGTTGTTTTGTAAGCGGTAGAGTCATGCTGTAACACAAATGTGTCGGCTCGACCGAGGTAGTTCTACGCTCCCATAGAATACCAGCATGAAAGTGCAGATTATTGGTATTGTGTTTCGTATGGTGAGTGTAGATATCGGAGACCCTTTTTATTACAAACGAGGCACTCCTTCTCAGTCCACAAAGGTGACAACGCATCTGCATTTTTATTCTTAATCGGGGATATATGAAGATGTCTATGGGCACAGCATCCACATAACATTAGGTGGGCTGCGTGCTCGTTTATCAACCTTATTCTGTATAAAAAATGCACTCGGTCTATTATCTTGCCTTATCGAAGTCTGTTCAACAGCTGTATAAACGTAACAGAGTGTTAGACAAGGTGAGCGCGCATTTTTAATATTAGTACTCAATTATAATATGTTAATTAATTATAATCAAGTATTTTAGTTATGGTTTTAAGTAACTTATTAAATTACAGGTAGAGAATAGAGCTTAAGCCATTTAAAATCTTATAATCACGGCCAGTCAGTCAACAAAGACGAAAGGCAACAAATAACGATTTTTATAATCCATTTATTTGTTTTTTACCGAAAAAGTAAGTAATTAATAAAATTCTTGCGGCATTTGCTTTATTAAATATTAAGAATATTGTTGCTTACGAAAGCTCAGCGCTTCCTCGGTCCTTGCGTTCTAGATTCTAGTCTGCTCTAGCGTACTAAGCCCTGCCTGGGAAGGACCACGCTCTCACAGAATACCAGCGTAAAATAACAGCAGCTTACTTCTGCTTTGTTTAGTATGGTAAGTGTAAATAACGAAAGACCTTCTTTGCAGAAAACGAGCAACAGAACAACATTCAATCCCATTATTCAGTAGTCATTTCTTCTGCACTTTTATTATTAATCGATGATAGACTATAAAGAAAGTCTATAAGAAACAGTTACATCAAGTGGACTGAGTGCCCGCTTATTGTGCTTATACCATTTTTTTAAATACTTTTTATTACGTCCACAGCCGTGCCGTGCCGTGTAGTGGCGGTTGATAATATCCACTACCCCATATCTTCCCGTGGGTGTCGTAAGAGGCGACAGAGGGAGACAGGCAAGAGATGGGCAGCAGCATCTTCCTGATAACAACAATTATAAAATAAAAATCTGCGGTTGCCAACCCGCTTACCAAGCGTGGCAACTATGACAAATATCCCCCCATGAATAACGACGCAAAAAAACGGCCCCCCAGTCCCCGGCGGCCCCGCTATTCCTGGCTAAGGTGGCGACCATGGTAACGGCGGGGCAGGGGGTGCTAAGAATCTCCGGTGGAGGTTCGGTTGCCACCTACGACGACTCGACCTGGCAACATATAACGCACGCACTCTGAGGACTGACGAGAAGATACTGGAGCTGGAAGAAGAGGTAGACAAGTTGCGATGGCATATTATTGGATTATCCGAGGTCCGAAGAGAGGGGGAGGACACGGCAATTCTCGAGTCCGGCAACTTGTTCTACTACCGGGAGGGCGACCATCTGTCCCAAGTCAACAAAGTTGTAAAGATTGGGAGTGTATCGACGAGGGTCGCGTACCTGATACTCAGAATCACCAAACGGTATTCGCTGAAGGTCATACAGGTTTACGAACCAACCTCGGCACATCCCGATGAGGAGGTGGAGGAAATGTATGAGGATATTTCCAGAGCCATGCATTCCTCCAAAACCCACTACACAGTGTTGGTGGAAGACTTCAATGCAAAACTAGGTACAAGAGAAAGCGGTGAGCTGAAGGTAGGGAAATTTGGAGTAGGGCAACGGAACCGAAGGGGCCAGCAGATGACCGACTTTATGGAGAAAGAGGGACTCTTTATGATGAACTCTTTCTTCCAGAAGCGGCCCCACAGGAAGTGGACCTGGTCGAGACCCGACGTTTCGACAAAAAATGAAATTGACTTCATAATGACGACCAGACGCCAACTGTTCAGTGATGTCTCAGTGATCGCAAGAGTGAAAACTGGCAGCGATCACCGAATGGTTAGAGGCACACTGAACCTAAACGTTAAGTTGGAGAGGTCTCGTCTGATGAAGTCAACGCTCCGTCCCCCTTGTGCTCTAATCCAGAATCCCGAAACCTTTTAGCTCGAGTTACAAAACCGTTTTCAGTGCCTATAAGATTGCAATGCAGTGGACGATATGAATGACAAGCTCGTGGAAACTGTCCACGCGGTCGGAGCTAAGTTCTGCAAGACCCGCCGCAGTAGAACACAAAAACTCTCCGATCACACTCTTAATATCATGGCTGTTAGACGGGAGATGAGGCTGCAATCATCAACAGATTTGACAGCATACAGGCAATTGAACAGACAGATCTCCAAATGCGTGCGGCGAGACTTACGCAACTTTAATACTGCTCGTATTAAAGAAGCAATCGAGCGGAACCAGGGCTCCAAAGTCTTTGCCAGAGATCTGTCTGCCAGAAAGAGGCAACTGTCAAAGCTGAAGACTGAACATTCATATGGTGTGTATATGAGCGCAATCGGTCAACTTAAGACAGACTTAAGACAAACAAAGGATTATATATAGATATTTTATAACTGACTCAATTATCAGTTATTAGGTTTTTCTAACAAGAAACTCCGGAGTCAGGAAATTGGCGGTGTTACATGCCTCGGAAAGCAGGTAAAGTTTTTGGCTCTGCGCCTGATGTCTCTCTCTCTCTCTCTTTCTATCTCTCTCTCGCTCTCTATCTCTAGTCGTGTCGGACTACCATTCCATTGGAATATGGCACTAAGGGAACAGAGAGTGCATCTATACTTATTATATTTTTAGTAAATAATGAACCAACACAACGGAAGAGACTTAGGCCCAGCATCGGACTTTATGAATTGATGTTTGGAGAAGACTTAGAAATCAATATTTCTTATTATATAGATACAACTAGGTCAAAATCTTACCACGCTATAAGTTGACTTGTAAACAATACCTACAGGCATTAAATTCGTTCTTTGTATTATTTATTTTCCAAGTAGGAATTCAATAAAGATTTTAATAAATAACACAATTCAAAGCGACCTTAAATTTCCTACGATGACGTAAAATTCAAAATATCCTTGGTAGAACCCTCTCACGTTTCAGATTTTAATGGTAAGTACTTGAAACAAAGCTTTCGCCTAAATTTAGTACAATGGATGTTGAAATATTCCATAAAAAACCTTCCCTGTTCTTATCTTTTATATCAACTTTGTGTCGAGAGAGAATAACGGTATTTCAATTTGCTTTTATTAGCTTGACTTCTATGTACGTACGTTGACTGTATTGTTGGTTTAGTCATCATAAGCACAGGTGGATTCAGAGTCAGTATTTCATTTTTCAATCGAGAAATTCTCATTTACAGATAAGAGTTAGGAAGAGTTTTTAACCGCGTGCCTTGGAAAACACGTGAAGTCGTTGATCCTATGCCTGATCTCTCCACGGACGTATCGGATTACCGTCCCATCGGATATGAGATTGAGGAAATAGAGAGTGTGCTTGTACTTGCGCACATACTTGTGCTTATCGTGTCCTGCACAGTCATCGTTGTTATTAGACGCCGTGACCATATTTCGGTCTGGACAACATAAAGGTATTTATGTATGTATGTATGTATGTCATTATGAATGGAATTATATAATTCGGTTTTTACATTTTTTTTTTTAATATAGCTAACAGTCCACCTGATGGGAGGTGGTTGCTGTGGCCCACAGACATACACAAGAATCACATACACAGAATAATCCAGATTTTTGCAGACAGAAGGAAATGAAGTTTTTAAACCTGACAATAACATCACTGTTTGTAGAGAGCACGTGTGTATTTATCATACTTTTGGTAATGACACTTCTAAAGGGCAGGCATATTCAACCCCTTTCGTTAGTTTCAGGCTTACACAACTGTATGGATGTTATTTTAATAAAACTCGTTAGTTTATTGTTCCCTTTTTATGCATTTTAATACAAGTTTTTAAGATATTTGTTATTATTTATAATCTACTTTCCAAATATCATACATTTCTTTTTTGCTGATGCGGTTCGAACCAACGCATCGCGAATTACTTATAATGCACCATTTTCTAAGTAAACTCTTTGTGTACAATAAACTGCTAAAGTAAAAACACGTGTGATTACTTTATATGCCACTCACACTGACGTACTATCGTCATAAACTAACTTTAAATGACATATATAATTATAACTAACTTAACTATAAGAATTATAACTTACTAACTAATTACGAAGCTGTACCAGTCAAAAAACTGTGGACCGTAGATATAACTTATTTAAATTTATTAATGTTTTAAGACGAGGCTATATTACTTCACTTACTGTTATTCGTAGTATTAACGCAATCCATCTGACAATAAGTTGTAGCTCATAGACATTTAGGTCCGTTATATTAAAACCCTTATTATGCATTTTTTCGTACGTAGATATCGCGTTACCTACATACATACAAAAAAACAACAGTCGAATTGTGAACCTCTTTTTTAAGTCGGCTAAAATAGATTATTTACTTTAATTAGAATTAACTAAATATAAAACTGGAATTAAGATAGACAATTGTAAAGAAGTGAGAGATGGCTAGCCTACACACTCACGAACCTAGTATTCGCCTCATCAGTCGCTTTTTACAACATATTTTAGTAATTTCACGGTCATCAAATTTTTGGACTTTAATAAAATTGTAAGCTTGATGGGATGGTAATAAAAAATAATGCAAAAACAGTGTTTTTCAACAAAACTTTATGTTTAATTTTGTGTTATTTAAAAAGGATGAATGAATGAATGAAATATACTTTAATATACACCAGAAATACATATGAGAGAAAAAAAAACATAAATTATTTAAAGTACAATTGGCGGCCTTATCGCTTAGAAGCGATCTCTACCAGGCAACCATTGCAGAGAATAAAGTGATGTGAGAAAGGGTAAGGGTGTACGTACGCAATTGAAAATACACACGACACAAATATAATTATATAATCAATAAATACATACAGAATATAATGAATAAATACATTTTAAATTAAAAAAACATAGACATACATATACAGGGCAGAAAGGATTAAACAAGTAAGTGTAATCAAAGCCTTGGCGTAAGGAAAAATAAGTATGTGATGTTAAAATAATAGGTACTACTAGTGCTGTTAAAGAATAGGACTGAAAATGGCGTCGCCGCTGTTTATCTCTCGCTTGCACACTGCCGATATCTATACTCACACCCGCCCGCCGTTAAAGACTACAAAACAAATATGTTGTGACATGCGTTTTTCATACGTGCTATAATTTCAGTCCGACTTATCATTGGAAAAAATAATAACAAAATGCCATAAACTAAAACACAATATCCCAGTTCGCAAATTTGTGAGCCAAACCTGTTCTAAGAGTTTTTTTACATAATTATTGGTGATTTTGTTAATATTTTAATAATGTTATTTTTTTGTATATTATGTATTGTAAAGCGTTGTTAGTTATTTCGTTTTTCTTGACTATTACGTTATTTGGTGTTTTTCTTTTATTAAGAGCATAAACGCGGGAAGTTGTTATATAGTGCTACACATAAAATTTTATATAACGTAAGAAAGTTTTTTGAGGAAGACGAAAATCTGGAAAGTTATCACCTATTGCAATATAGTAATGCAAAGGCGGATATGGCAACAGGATTGTCACTCGAACTATAAAAGATGATGTGTGCCAAGTCTATCTAGTAGCTATAAGTTTGTTTAAAATTAATTATTTGAACAAAAATATTGTAATTCGTTAATCAATATTCGTTATTTCAAGCGTTGTCTGTTCTTAGGGTTTATTTATTTATTTAACTTCATATACCCATTAGATGTATATAGGCAGACTTAATGCCTGAGGCATTATCTATCAGTCTACCTTAGAGTAGTGCAGACATAAAAGAGGTAGGTGTTATAAGAAGTATGTACAGGAATAAATATATAAATATACATATATATATATATATATATATATATATATATATATATATGTATGAGTTGATTATATATATATATATATATATATATATACAACACGTAACATAATTAGCGCACTTTTAGAAAGTAGTTTGTTCAGAATCGTTTACTGAATCGATTCCTATCATTTTTAATATAGGTAATTTTATATCCCAAAAATAATTAAAACTATGTACATAAATTACAGTCACACTATATCTGTACAGTCAAAACAAAGTGAAATGGACCGTAACTTAAGGCAATAAGACTTTTAAGAGTGCAGTTTTATTTGTATTATTACTAATTCTGTCATTCAATAAAAATAAAGAAAAATGAACTTTATTTCAAGCACGTTAAAGTCTTTGCGTTCGTGGATTTGTACTGTGACCACAACATTAGTGTAACTAATTTGATAAATAATCAGTGCATAAAAATATGTAACTAAAAATTCAGTGTATGTATTATGATAATACATAATATACTAATTGGGGTATATATATATATATATATATATATATATATATATATATATATATATATATATATTTAATAGATGGATATTATATGGATATTAAATATTATTCAACACGTTCTTGGTAATACCGTCATTGAATCTATCTATTTTTTTTCTAATTATCACTATAATAATACTACGTACTCTATATGCTTAAGTAACAAATAATGAAAACAAGATAAACAGTGATAGACTTGGTTGGCCAAAACCAAAAAAGGCAAAATTTTATTAAATATATTGCAGAAAAATGAATCCCAAACATACTTCCAAATAGCATCATGTCTAAACAGTGATTTTGAAAGCGATAGCTGCTCCGTTTCTCACAATGATTATGAAGATAATGATGGAATTAAAGTGTTCACAGATGATTCTGGTGAAGGTTTAAGTAGCAGAATTTAATATTCAAAGATTAATATAAGTATATAAATATAAATGTATATAGGGTTTCTTGCCTCTGTCCTATTTGAAATACATATTTTCTTTACTGTTAAGTTAATATAAACTTAATTTAAGAAATACCTTGTTTTATTTTAGTCTTCGTGAATAATTTACTAATATATACTTATAAATAATTCAATGTTATCCAAGCGAAGCCAGTGCTGATAACTGGTTATAAATGTTTTTTTAAGTTAATGTACTTGTACTTGTGTACATAATTCTATTCAAATATTCTCCTATTAATAGAAAATTTCCGGCTAACCAAATTAATGCACCTAACGTTTTAATTAACACATAGTAACAATTTACCGTTATTAGCGGGTTTTCGTCATTCGTATTGTGCATGTTGACTGTACGGGCTCGATGAGCCGCCACATTCTTTAACCGTACGGGCTATAAGTATACACGCAACCTTTAGATTCCTTCACCCTTTTCCTTTTTCTTCTTTTTTACGTATTTTCCTAAGCATGCAGTATTTTCTCGGCCAGTATGTTTACATAGTATACGTAAACTCGTAAAAGGTAACACTAAGGTACATGTTTTTTCGTAATAAGTTCCACATTAAAATGAGACTTGTAAGTCTCAGCATTCAAATATGGTCCCTCTTTTAACTTCAAACTCACTTCCGATTCGATCCTCCTCGGTCATTGATTAAAATGCCGGACCCTCCATTCAATAGATGCGATGAACTGCTTGAACAGGTCGAAGTAACAACTTCAGGGAATTTAAGGATTTCAATAAAAGCCAGTCTACGTGTTTGGAATTACGGTTGGGTTTATATCACATTCAAGACATTTTCAACATTGAAATGGAAACGGCATCACAAAAGTACTTCGTAAGTCATTACAGAAATTGTAACACTCCTTGCAGAGTGCAGAATTAAGATAAGTCTTTCCGGATTAATTTAGAGTGAGGTAATAATTTTCATTAATACTTTACGTGATGAAGCCACGCTGGAGCCACAGGGACAAACGCGTACATATTCAATCTGTTAGTAAGTGGATGCTATAGCCCACAGAAGTCTACATCTTTGGTCGATTAAAAATCAAAATTCAGATGCAATGTCACCTCTGACAACTAAGATTAAATGCTTAGTTGATAATTAAAAGCGTATCCGGTTATCTGCACCCATCATACGAAACACAGCAGCGTTATTCTACTGCTTTACGCTGTTATTCTGTAAGAACATGCTCCTAAACCCGGTCGAGGCCACCCCATGCGTGCTATAACCACAATATAGCTGCAGAGTAGTTCGTTATAAACCTTCAAAGTTACAAATCTATTCAAAGTCACATATTGATTTGAATCACTGAAACATGACGAGGTGGCCGAGAGGTTAAGGCGTTGGACTGCTAATCCAATGTGCTCTGCACGCGTGGGTTCGAATCCCATCCTCGTCGTGTAATTTTTTTAACTGATCAACTGTTATGTTTGATCGAGAATAGTTACTGATTATTATCCTTTATCGCGTTTTAAAATTTGTCGTCAACAATAATTAGTATCCTTTTATTATTTTAAGCATTAATTTTACATCAGTAGACGAAATAAAAATGTTTCTTTTTTACTTTTTAATTAATATACAAAAATTGTGCCGGTGCATGAAAAATCTACCGCTCCATTTCATCTTGTGTTTGCTTTTAGAAGCGATTATGGAAAGTTTCAAACTAATCTTACGGCTTCCGATAGGTGGCGGTGTAACCATCACGGCGACAGACAGCAACATCGAAGATGGGAGAAATCTGATACGGCGATGGTTTATCCGCCCCCCAAGCGTGGCGATAAAGGCAAACCTTTAGCTGAACTATTTGACTATGTTCACACTAAGATTTTCTCTTGTATCATGAAGGCAGTTTAAAGTTAAAAATTAAAGTGTATATATATATATATACTTTATACGTCCCACTCCTAGACCATCCCGCTCATTTCTGCTGAGAGGGTTTTAGGGCAAGGAATTATGCGCCGCGCTGCCCCAATGCGTGTTGGCGAACTTCACTTGTCTTCGAAATTTTTTTTTATTTCTCAGACATGAAGGTTTCCTCACGATGTTTTCACGCACGTGGTAAATTAGTACTTAGAATTGCAATTAACAATTTCCGTAATTTAGTGCCGGCGGGGATCGAACTCCGTTTGCTCGCATACTGTGAAATTTACAGCGAGCACTAACCATCTGAGCTACCACGTCTCATTTGAAGGCAAATGCAAAAATGCAAACTGCATACATAAATTGTATAAGGACATACATCCAGACCCGGAACAATTATTTGTAGGCTATCAAACTCTAGTACCTTCCTGAATGGAACCCACAACCCTCGGCTCTGCAACTTAATACTTAGCCATCACGGAGTCGTCTACATAAAAAGAATACTTCCGTTAGTTTTCAGTTCAAATGACGACTATGCCTAAATAAAAAAATACATATAAGTGACAAAAGTACTTTTCCCGTTTTTAAAATCAATTCTGCGTTACTACTACTTTTGTTATTCAACAAAATTCACTTTAGAAATTAGATTCTTTTTAATTGCTCTCTTGGCGTAGCTCCTTAGGTCCAAAGGGTTAGTTCGACCCTTTTCAATAAATCAAGCAACATGCACGGAATATAAAGTTTTCTAATCAAGGGTAACACAACACGTGTATGGAATAAAATTTTCCTAAACGATTTCACTTCAACTAGTGGGTGGCCATCCTACATTTCGTTTACCAGTACGAGGTTGCCACTCGAGTACCCTTTCTTCCCCATCTATTGTCGACCTTCGAGCTCTGATGCTGCAAGCTCAGATGGCTGGCCACTGTGTGCCACATGTCCGTTACTTTTGTTTCGCTGCGGATATCCTATACTTTGCACACCGGTACAAGGCTGCCACTCGAGCACCTTTCTTCCGTATTAATTTTTGGGAAATATATAGATTTAAAAAAAATCACGGTAAAGATTAATGTAAAAAATATGTAATTAGGTTTTTTCTATCTGGTAGCTCAGACCTACAAAGAATGAAATATAAAATACAGGGTGCCGCGTACATTTCAAGTGACGCATAAACCATGCTCAAGTTATTATAAGAAATCGCACTCATTCATTCACTCACTCATTCATTCATTCCAACCCTTCACAAGTCCACTGCTTAACATAGGCCTCCCCCAAGAAATGCCACTAAGCACGGTCCTGAGCCACCTGCATCCAGCGACTTCCTGTATATCTTACCAGGTCGTCACTTCATGTAGTGGGGAGTCGCCCTACACTTCGCTTACCAGTACGAGGTTGCCACTCGAGTAGCTTTCTTCTACCGATAGTCGATTCTTCGAGCTATATGGTCAGCTCACTACCACTTCAGCTTACTAATCCGGTAGGATGTGTCCGTTACTTTGGTTCTGGCAGATATCATCATTTTTAAGTTTATCAAAAAGACGTTAGAAAGGCCTTCTTACGTGCATATTACGTATGTGACCAGAAGTGAAATTTTACGGGCTGTTAAATTAACGGAAAAGGAAGATGTGTGTGTGAGTGCGTGTCAGGATTTTGGACATGCCTTCCGCATCACTTGAAGTGTAGGCAAAGTAATAGAGCCTCGCTGCATCGGACAGCCCTAGTCTTACTATAAAAATCCCCCCCGCCCCCGCCGCCCTGCCCCCCGGCCATCATGACTGTGTTTGCCCATCCCACGAACATATTTACTAGATGTTAATATTTTTCCAGCTTTCCGCTATGCGAATTCAGCCACATTAAAAAGTAAACGTATTATCTCGTGTTAAAAGGTTGTTTTGTAAGCGGTAGAGTCATGCTGTAACACAAATGTGTCGGCTCGACCGAGGTAGTTTTACGCTCCCACGGAATACCAGCATGAAAGTGCAGATTATTGGTGTTGTGTTTCGTATGATGAGTGTAGATATCGGAGACCCTTTTTATTACAAACGAGGCACTCCTTCTCAGTCCACAGAGGTGACAATCTGCATTTTTATTCTTAATCGGGGATATATGAAGATGTCTATGGGTCACAGCATCCACATAACATTAGGTGGGCTGCGTGCTCGTTTATCAACCTTATTCTTTATAAAAAATGCACTCGGTCTATTATCTTGCCTTATCGAAGTCTGTTCAGCAGCTGTATAAACAGAGTGTTAGACAAGGTGAGCGCGCATTTGTAATATTAGTACTCAATTATAATATGTTAATTAATTATAATCAAGTATTTTAGTTATGGTTTTAAGTAACTTATTAAATTACAGGTAGAGAATAGAGCTTAAGCCATTTAAAATCTTATAATCACGGCCAGTCAGTCAACAAAGACGAAAGGCAACAAATAACGATTTTTATAATCCATTTATTTGTTTTTTACCGAAAAAGTAAGTAATTAATAAAATTCTTGCGGCATTTGCTTTATTAAATATTAAGAATATTGTTGCTTACGAAAGCTCAGCGCTTCCTCGGTCCTTGCGTTCTAGATTCTAGTCTGCTCTAGCGTACTAAGCCCTGCCTGGGAAGGACCACGCTCTCACAGAATACCAGCGTAAAATAACAGCAGCTTACTTCTACTTTGTTTAGTATGGTAAGTGTAAATAACGAAAGACCTTCTTTGCAGAAAACGAGCAACAGAACAACATTCAATCCCATTATTCAGTAGTCATTTCTTCTGCACTTTTATTATTAATCGATTATAGACTATAAAGAAAGTCTATAAGAAACAGTTACATCAAGTGGACTGAGTGCCCGCTTATATCATTTTTTTTAATACTTTTTATTACGTCCACAGCCGTGCCGTGCCGTGTAGTGGCGGTTGAGAATATCCACTACCCCATATCTTCCCGTGGGTGTCGTAAGAGGCGACAGAGGGAGACAGGCAGGAGATGGGCAGCAGCATCTTCCTGATAACAACTGTGATAAAATAAAAAACTGCGGTTGCCAACCCGCTTGCCAAGCGTGGCAACTATGGCAAATATCCCCCCATGAATAACGACGCAAAAAAAACGGCCCCCAGTCGCCGGTGGCCCCGCTATTCCTGGCTAAGGTGGCGACCATGGTAACGGCGGGGCAGGGGGTGCTAAGAATCTCCGGTGGAGGTTCGGTTGCCACCTACGACGACTCGACCTGGCAACATATAACGCACGCACCCTGAGGACTGACGAGAAGATACTGGAGCTGGAAGAAGAGGTAGACAAGTTGCGATGGCATATTATTGGATTATCCGAGGTCCGAAGAGAGGGGGAGGACACGGCAATTCTCGAGTCCGGCAACTTGTTCTACTACCGGGAGGGCGACCATCTGTCCCAAGGAGGTGTCGGATTTATCGTCCACAAGTCTCTCGTCAACAAAGTTGTAAAGATTGGGAGTGTGTCGACGAGGGTCGCGTACCTGATACTCAGAATCACCAAACGGTATTCGCTGAAGGTCATACAAGTTTACGCACCAACCTCGGCACATCCCGATGAGGAGGTGGAGGAAATGTATGAGGATATTTCCAGAGTCAGGCATTCCTCCAAAACCCACTACACAGTGTTGGTGGGAGACTTCAACGCAAAACTAGGTACAAGAGAAAGCGGTGAGCTGAAGGTAGGGAAATTTGGAGTAGAGCAACGGAACCGAAGGGGCCAGCAGCTGACCGACTTTATGGAGAAAGAGGGACTCTTTATGATGAACTCTTTCTTCCAGAAGCGGCCCCACAGGAAGTGGACCTGGTCGAGCCCCGAAGTTTCGACAAAAAATGAGATTGACTTCATTATGACGACCAGACGCCAACTGTTCAGTGATGTCTCAGTGATCGCAAGAGTGAAAACTGGCAGCGATCACCGAATGGTTAGAGGCACACTGAACCTAAACGTTAAGTTGGAGAGGTCTCGTCTGATGAAGTCAACGCTCCGTCCCCCTTGTGCTCTAATCCAGAATCCCGAAACCTTTCAGCTCGAGTTACAAAACCGCTTTCAGTGCCTAGAAGATTGCAATGCAGTGGACGATATGAATGACAAGCTCGTGGAAACTGTCCACGCGGTCGGAGCTAAGTTCTGCAAGACCCACCGCAGAAGAACACAAAAACTCTCCGATCACACTCTTAATCTCATGGCTGTTAGACGGGAGATGAGGCTGCAATCGTCAACAGATTTGACAGCATACAGGCAATTGAACAGACAGATCTCCAAATGCATGCGGCGAGACTTACGGAACTTTAATACTGCTCGTATTAAAGAAGCAATCGAGTGGAACCAGGGCTCCAAAGTCTTTGCCAGAGATCTGTCTGCCAGAAAGAGGCAACTGTCAAAGCTGAAGACTGAGTGTGGCAACATCGTTTCCGGGACACCTGAGATTCTGAGTGAGATTGAGAGGTTCTATGGGCAGCTGTACACATCATCGTTGGAGCCACACGCAAGTGTGAGTAACGATCCAAGAGCAAGTCTTATCCGACACTATTCCGATGATATTCCGGACGTCAGTCTGAGCGAGATTAGAATAGCTCTCCACCACCTTAAAAACGGCAAGGCCCCGGGCGAGGATGGAATTACAGCGGAGCTCTCTTCAATTCCGTCCTCCATGGTGGTACTACTCCGGAGGCGTGGAGCAGAAGCGCGGTTGTCTTGTTCTTTAAGAAAGGAGACAACGCTCTCTTGAAGAACTACAGACCGATTTCCCTTCTGAGCCGCGTCTACGTGCTGTTTTCGAGAGTCATTACGAATCGTCTCGCACGCAGACTCGACGACTTCCAGCCTCCCGAACAAGCCGGTTTCCGAAAAGGCTTCAGTACCATAGACCACATACATACCCTACGACAGATTGTACAGAAGACGAGTACAATCTGCCACTTTGCCTGGCATATGTGGACTATGAGAAAGCCTTTGATTCCGTCGAAATTTGGGCGATGCTACAGTCCCTTCAGCGGTGCCAAGTTGACTGTCGGTATATCGAAGTGCTGAAGTGTTTGTACAGTAGGGCTACGATGGCTATCCGAGTACAGAACCAGAGTTCAAAACCTATCCAACTGCAGAGAGGTGTAAGACAGGGTGATGTTATGTCCCCGAAACTCTTCACCGCTGCGTTGGAAGACGTTTTCAAGCTACTGGACTGGAAAGGATACGGTATTAACATCAATGGCGAGTACATCACTCACCTTCGATTTGCCGACGATATAGTCCTTATGGCAGAATCGCTGGAGGACCTTAGCACTATGCTCAATGACCTGAATGGTGTCTCCCAACGGATAGGTCTTAAGATGAACATGGACAAAACAAAGATCATGTTTAATGTCCATGTCACACCTATGCCGGTAGTTGTTGGGAGCACTATGCTCGAAGTTGTTGACGAGTATGTTTAACTGGGACAAATAGTCCGACTAGGTAAGTCCAACTTCGACCGAGAGGTCAATCGACGCATTCAACTCGGCTGGGCAGCGTTCGGGAAATTACGACACATCTTCTCGTCAGGTATATAATCTCTGAAAACTAAAGTGTATAACCAGTGCGTGTTGCCAGTGATGACTTACGGATCTGAGACGTGGTCCTTCACTGCTGGCCGTATGAGGACGCTCAAGGTCGCTCAGCGAGCTATGGAGAGGGCTATGCTCGGAGTTTCACTGCGTGATAGACTCAGAAATGAGGATATCCACAGTAAAACCAGAGTGACCGACATAGCCCAACGGATTAGTAAGCTGAAGTGGCAATGGGCCGGCCATATAGCTCGAAGAACCGATAACCGATGGGGAAGAAAGGTTCTCGAGTGGCAGCCTCGTATCGGTAGGCGTAGTGTAGGGCGACCCCCCACTAGATGGAGTGACGACCTGATAAGACATGCAGGAAGTCGATGGATGCAGGTGGCTCAGGACCGTGCTTTGTGGCATTACTTGGGGGAGGCCTATGTTCAGCATTGGACTTGTGAAGGGCTGTAATGATGATGATGATGATGATGATGATGACGTCCACACACATCTCAGTCATATTTATGTTTGTGACACTTCTTTATGGTCTGACGTTTGAGGTTGCGTCATTTTCCTAACATAGCATTAACGTGTGCCTTAAAAACATGTCCATACAAAACCTGATGATATGTGCAACTGCAATCTACGGAAACTTAAATAGGCAGGCCTTAACAAATGAGTTGTCACCACTGACCTCTACCGCTGTAGTCGAGGTGGAGTCGTAAGAGAAGAGGAATGTTTGTATGGCGATTGGCGATGCGCCACTCGACTATCTGTCGCGACTTTGGTGAGACTGCACCACTTGATGCTTTCAAGTGCTCGTTTTTCCCTGGCTCCATTCACATATCGGGCTTGGGGAGTCCGTAGTGCAGGTGTAGTTAGAGGACGCGAAGGGCAGTGTGGCTTGTTTCTGGTGCGCCTTATCTGAGAATGAAAACGGAGAGAAGAAGTCAGCAACTAAGGAGGGGCTGCCATTGGGCGACTGGCGCCGGAGGGGCCGCGAATGTGCATGAAAGCATTTCCGTGGCCCTGCCAATTTGCGGCGGAAGTAGAACACTATGGGGTTTTAGTAAGTGCGAGTCTAGAGATTTAATTATCTCTCGAGTCTCAAAATTTAATTTGTGCGTCTTAACGTCGTAGTGGCCCTAATTTATTTTCTTTCTTATTTACAAATTCTGGCCATCGCTTACATTCACGGTTTTTGGCAGCTTCCTCTCGCGCAACATCCACCGACAAAGGTAATCAAGTGTTTGATCAAGAACCCATGGATTGCGATACGTCAAGTCCCCCAGAATACGTGGCACTGCCGAAGCAGGAAAGCTGTATGAGGAAGCTCGAAGTCGCTCAGTGAGCTATGAAGAGGGCTATGCTCGGGGGTTCAAACTTAGGAATGAGTATATCTGCAGCAGAACCACAGTGACCGACATCGCCTAATGGATTAGTAAGCTGAAGTGGCAATTGACCGGCCATATAACTCGAAGAACCGAATACCGATGAGGAAAAAAGGTTCTCGAGTGGCAGCCTCAAACCGGCAGGTGAAGTGTAGTACGTTCCCCCACTAGATGGAGTCAAAACCTGGTAAGACATGCAGGAAGTTGATGGATGCAGGTAGCTCAGGACCGTGCTTTCTGGAATTCCTTGGGAGAGGTCTATGTTCAGCAGTGGACTTATGAAGGGTTTTAATGATCATGAATGATAATGGCATTATATTAATATGATACATAAATAGAATGGACGTTACGGGTAGAGTCCATCTGTCAATAGAGTCCATTCTATTTATTTAGGTATGGTAGGGTATAGAATTTTTATCGATATAATTTGGTACACTGTCTTATCCCTATTATTAGTTCCGTGGACGTGCACTTCTGCTGTCAGCGCCAAAATGGCGGAAATCAATTCACTTCATCATGTCACGGTGTATAGCCTGTCCAGCGTACTTGTATATATAAAGGTCAGTGGTTGTCACAGTCCAGGCCATACTAGGGTTACCAGCTGTAATTTATTATAAAATATTTTATTTTATTTGGGGCAACCGTACTCTATACTTTAATTTTACCAATTTAACATGCATGCTTTTAACCTTCCTCGGTTCTTCGGGTCATATTGACCCGAAACTGAAATTTAACTGTCAATAAAAGTAAATTAATATAATTATTAATATAATTTATTTACTAAGACTTTATCACAATTATTAATTATGCATTCACTATATATTATTATTGTAAAATTATGGTGAAGTCTCTTATATTAAGAAAATTAAGTTTTTTCCGTCTTAGGTTCCTCGGGTCAACAATACCCGAGTATTAAAAAGGTGCTCGGGTCAGAAAAGCCCGTGTTTTGCAAACAATAATGCTTTGTTGCATTCTAAGAATACACTTACAATTTATAAATGTTAGTAATATCTTAATTACTTAGCGTGTTATTGTTGAAGGTACTTTGAGAATAATTGTTTATTTACATTAGTATGCCGGTACATTACATTATTTACGTGTGACAGTTGCTTTTATTTGATTCATTCGTTGTTTGGACTTGATGTGTTTCGTTGGTGTTTGAAATGGCTCACAGTTTGACTGATTCTGCAATTTCGCAAATCGTAAACTACGATATAAATTCTGAAGATGAAATAATTAGAGAAACGGAGAATAGTTTTGATGAAAATCCTACCGACAATATTCAACCCAGTTTATACTGTGAAAGCAGTAGTGACGAAACAAATAGCGATGAGGAGCCTCTTTCAAGATACGTTACCAATACCAATGCTAATGAAAACCAAATGCTATTAAAAATGGTGAATTTGTATGGTCAAGAACCCCGTTAGAAGTCAGAGGTCGTTTGAGTAGTGCAAACCTAATAAAACTTACTACGTACTATGTACTACTACTATGTTACTACGTACTATGTCTAAAGGACGGGCATATTCAACCCCTTTCGTTAGTTTAGGGATTACACAACTGTATTTTAATACAACTCGTTAATTTATTGTTCCCTCTTTATGCATTTTAATACAAGCTTTTAAGATATTTTTTATTATTTATAACGTATTTTCCAAATACCATATATTAATTTTATACTGATGCGGTTCAAACCGTTGCATCGCGAATAAATTATAATGCACCATTTTTTAATTAAACTCAGTGTGTATATTAAACTGTTAAAGTAAAACACGTGTGCTTACTTTATACACCACTCACACTGACGTACTATCGTCATAAACTAACTTTAAATGACATAATTACAAACTAACTTAACTATCAAAGAAGCTGTACGAGTCGCAAACTGTGGCCCGTAGATATAAATTATTATATTTATTAATGTTTTATAGATGAGACTATATTACTTCACTTACTGTTATTCGTAGTATTAACGCAGTCCATCACACAATAAGAAGATGTAATACATAAAAATTCTAAATGCTTTCTCGTCGCTACCAACTATGATGCAGTCTCGTTTCCAGTTGAAAGAGTGTCTGGTTCTATGTACTCACCATAGGAAACAGTACAGCTGCTATTTCACGCTGGTATTCCGTGCGAGGTTCACGTAAAAATATATGGTAAGCCATGAAATCGCTTAAAATTTTTTTGTTACGTACCTTCTACGACAAGTTCTCATGGTCTTCGACAGATAACAGTGTAAGTAAAAATCTTGTACATATCAGATATAAAACCCACCAATAGACAGAGCACCTCCAAAGGTAAATTAAGAAAAGAATTTGAAGAGTAAGAAATGTTAAACAAATACATATATACATACATAGCGTCGTACTAGTAATTGTCGTATAACCAGAAACCAGCCAGCAAATCGGACGTATAACCAGAAATTCATTTTAAATAAAAAGGAAAAGCCGACTTTAAATAATTGAAAAGAATAAAATAATTTATTTTCAAAAAATCAGTGCATAGTCATATCGTATAGACTTTGAGTATTCAACCAACGTATAGAAGAATTATAGACCCGACATCAAAATGTAGTTTATTTTATTCTTTTTTAGTCCGTTAAAGGTAACTGAAAGTTTTTATTAAAAGTATTTTTTTACTCTTTTGAGTGGACTAAGTTATATCGCATCAAATGCGTATCGGGCTAAGTTCGGGCTAAATGGCGCGCCTTGGGTGAGGCATATGTCCCATAGTGAACTGCCTCAAGCTGATCATGATGATGAACGAATGTCACAATCCTTCATATCACCTTAGGTTTAGATTTTTTTCTCCAAATTCACGTAGATATCGCGTTACCTACATACCAAAACAACAACAATCGGATTTTGGACCTCTTTTTTTGTAGTCGGCACAAATTATTGGAGTTAAGATAGATATTTTTAAAAGAAGTAAGAGGAAGCTAGAGGCTAGCTTACATACTCACGAACCTAATATTCGCCTCATCAGTCGCTTTTTATGACTTATTTTCGTACTTTCACGGTTATTAAATCTTAAAATAAAACTATAAACTCGATGGGATTGTGACATAATAATGCAAAAACAGCGTTTTTCTACAAAATTTTATGTTTATTGTTGCGTTTGATTTATTTTACAAAGATGTTAAAATGATAATTAAGTATACATGGGACATTTTGGGTCCTTCATCCTTTTCCTTTCTCTTCTTTTTTAGGTATTCTCTTATGCATGCAGCAATTTCTCGACCAGTATGTTTATATAGTAAACGTCAACTCATAAAAGGTAACACTATGTTACATTCTTTTCGTAATAAGTTCCACCTTAAAATGAGACTTGTAAGTCTCAGCATTCAAATACGGTCCCCTTTTAAATTCAAACTAAGATTCCGATTCGGATCATAATCGGTCATTGATTAAAATGCCAGACCCTCCATTCAGTATGTACGATGAACTGCTTGAACAGCTCGAAGTAACAACTTCAGGGAATTTAAGGATTTCAATAAAAGCCAGTCTACGTGTTTGGAATTACGGTTGGGTTTATATTAAATTCAAGACATTTTCAACATTGAAATGGAAACGGCATCACAAAAGTACTTCGTAAGTCATTACAGAAATTGTATTACACTACTTGCAGAGTGCAGAATTACAGACTAGTCTTTCCGGATTAATTTGAGAGTGAGGTAATAATTTTCATTAATACTTTACGTGATGGAGCCACGCTGGAGTTATGGGGACAAACGCGTACATATTCAATCTGTTGGTAAGTGGATGCTATAGCCCATAGAAGTCTACATCTTTGGTCGATTAAAAATCAAAATTCAGATGCAATGTCACCTCTGACAACTAAGATTAAATGCCTCGTTAATAATTAAAAGTCTTTATCTGCACCCACCATACGAAAGACAGCAGCGTTATGCTACTACTTCAAGCAGTTATTCTGTAAGAAAATGCTCCTAAACCCGGTCGAAGCCACCCCATGCGTGCTATAACCACAATATAGCTGCAGCGTAGTTCTACCACGTATAAACCTTCAAAGTTACAAATCTATTCAAAGTCACATAGTGATTTTAATCACTGAAACATGACGAGGTGGCCGAGAGGTTAAGGCATTGGACTGCTAATCCAATGTCCTCTGCACGCGTGGGTTCGAATCCCATCCTCGTCGTTTTCATGTTTTTAACTGATCAGAATAGTTACTGATTAATATATAATATCCTTTATCGCGTTTTAGATTTTGTCACAACAATAATTAGTATCTTTTTATATTATTATTTTAAGCATTCAATTTCTATCAGTAGACGAAATAAAAATCTACTGCTCCATATCTTCCTTTGTGTGCTTATAGAAGCGATTACGGAAAATTTCAAATTTTTACGGCTTCCGATAGGTGGCGGTGTAACCATCATGACGACGGACAGCAACGTCAAAGGTGGGAGAAATCTGGTACTACGATGGTTTATCCGCTTTTCAAGCTAGGCGATAAAGGCAAATTATAAAAAGTCGACCGCGAAGATAAGATGTAAACCAATCCAATTCAGTAGGGCCAAATTCAGATGAGACAGTATGGAAAGAAGGATTTCATGATCAACTGAGTTGAAAGCATTTGAGAAATCAACTAGTACCAGTACTGTTATTTTTTTTCTTCTTTTAAATAAATAAATGCTATTCGATTTTTAAAACCAAGGAGTTTTCAATTAAATAGATTTTAATATGACAGGAACAGTGGAAATATTCCCTTCCCGATACTTTTAGTGCAGCCTAGTTATGGCTAACCCACTGCCACTTCAGCTTACTAATCCGGAGAGCTGTGTCCATTACTTTGGTTCTGCTGCGGATATCATCATTTTTAAGTTTATCAAAGAGACGCAAGAAAGATATTCACGTACACCTAGGTTGGTCTTAGGTGCATGTTAAGTATGTGACCAGAAGTGAAATTTTATGGGATATTAAATTAACGGAAAAGAAAGATGTGTGCGTGAGTGCGTGTCAGGATGTTGAACATGTTCAACTAGGCAACTCCCTAGGTTTACTATGAATATGCCCCCCCCCCCCCCCCGTTCATCATGACTGTGCTTGCCCATCTCACTAATATATTTACTAAATGTTAATATTTTTCTAGCTTTTCGCCCCGAGAATTCACCCTCATTAAAAAGTAAAAGTATTATCTCGCGTTAAAAGGATGCATTTTGTAAGTGGTACTAGGGGCACACTGAAATGATCGGGAATAAGAAAAACCACATGCACTGTATAGCTAAATTGTATTTAATTGTTTTTCGAAGTATTCTCCGTTCAACTTAATGCAATTTTCCATTCGTGCAAACCAATTATTAAAACAGTAATTCCAGTCTGCTTCCACAGCTGCTTCGGGGTCTTCAAACCGTTGACCGCGTAATAAATCTTTCATTCTAGGGAATGTAAAGAAATCGTTTGTGCTCAGGTCAGGACTGTACGGAGGATGGCTCATCAGCTCAACGTTTTTCTGCTTCAAAAAATCATTTGTCTTCCGAGCTGTATAGGAGCTCGCATTATCGTGATGTAAGATAATGCGACGTTTCGGGTAATTTTTTTGGAGTTCGGCTATCATTTCTGGGAAACAAACCGTGATATACAACTCAGAGGTATCCGTTCTGCCTTCCTGTATAGGAATTGTAGTAACATACCTTTTTCGAGACAAACGTAGCGCCCATTTTCCTTGACAAGCTGCGGAAGCGACCCACTTTCGTCGATTTGACCTCGTCTTCAAATACCCAAACTGCTGACCAGGGTGCGTAATCTTAATACAAAAAATAGAGAAATGAATAGCATACTAAAATTAGTAATTCAAACTCTCATGTTCAGAGGGCAATGGTAGTGCTGCAAATATTTTAAGTCTTCGCTAGATGGCGCTGTATAATTTTTATAGTAGATTTTGAATTGTTCTCCCATTGCATAGAACACAAACAAAGAAATGTCAACTTTACAATAAATTTAATATTAAGATTCATGATTTTTAATTATTGTAAAAATATAAATAAAATTATGACAGGTAAATCAAAAGTAAACGATATGAATGATAAACAAATCAAAGCAAAAAAAATTTGTGAGCACTATAGAAAAAAATAAAATATTTTAAATTGAATGTTGTTTGTTTTATTTACGAAATTATTAAACCAAATCATAAAGGAAAAGTTGGAATAGTAATATATAGCAGCTACGTATACATACATATTATAAACATACATATACAGTAGGTAGCTATTAGGTTATATAGTCGATGACATTAGTACCAACTTCAAAGTCTAGGGGCGCTAGTGATGCATTTCCAATTTTAGCCTTGAAGTTTGGTCTCTATTTCGTGTATATACAATGTACTCTGTGCTGCTGACTGATGTTTTCTGTCAGGTTCGTTTGAATAAATCCATGAGTCGTCACCTGAGACGATATTATAAACGGCATTTGACTTCCCTCCTTTCAAGCGTTGCGAGTATTGCGGCACGAATCTACACGAGCCGCCTTTTGCTCTTCGGACAATTTTTTTTCTTGTGTGGAACTCAGCGGGAAACTAGCTTTCTTACACACAGCTCATTATGTAATATCGACTGGATTGCAGTCATTCCGATACTAATAACAGCCCAAATCTGCTCGTATGTCTAATATAATAGTTCGCACAGCTGCGTTATTTTCAGGCGTGACCGCTGTTCTTGGTCGACCTGCAGAAGAAACAGGGCTGAGCGACACACGACTGCGTTGAAACTCGGCATACCAGCGGTATACTCTCGTTTAACTCGGTGATTCAACATCATAAATCGAAACAAGTTCACTGAGACATTTATCTTGAGATAAGCCGCGACGAAAATTGTGATAAATTATGGCACGGAAATGTTCACGCGTGAGCTCCATTTCTGTTAACGACGTGTCAACTTTAAACCAAGATAGTTTTTGTTTTTAAACATTTTTTTTATTGTTTGAATGTCATTAAGATTCTAAGAGACCAGTATTCAAATTCTAAAAAAGGTTTTATTGTAACTCAATCCGAAATATTCTATTCCCCTATCATAGAGCAATGATGTAACAGGAATGGGTTGACTCGACCGAGGTAGTTCTCCGCTCGAGGCATTATCAGAATGGCTCTAGCATTATAGAAATATCTAAGGATCAGTATAGCTTTAGCTCTTTACATTGTTGCAAGCCATAATTAATGTCACTAGCGCCATCTATTATCGAGTAGCAGAACTAGGAGAGAACTTTCGACACTTGGTCTGTTGGGACCGGTATGTGCTCGAATATTCTAGATGTTTCAGTGGAAAAGGCCTATACAAGGCGAGTAAAAAACCGCGACCGAGTCAGTATTGAATTGGCAATACAAGCGAATAAACACTTCGAAGCGATTAACTGCTAATTAAAGTGATTAATTGGTGTCAATTTTTGTAATTCAATCGGCACTTTTTTTTGTCGCCAACCTTAAACTCGTAACAATTGGTGTCAGAAGTGGGATAAAATCATGCCGACTTTACCTAAGAACGACATGAAGGGTGTCCGTACCCAAAGTCAACGTCAGCAGGAGACGGACCAGAAATGATTTGGTGGTGCAACGCCGCAGACCGTCTGCCGGCCACGGAGGCCGGCCCGTTAGCAGCTCCTACATCTACAGCATCTGTCTTAGGTGTTCTGATGATGATGCTGCAGGAACAGGCCCATCGACAGGAAGAACAGGCGCGTCGGTTGGAAGAGCAGCTGCGAGGCGGACAGAAGGAAGAGGCCCGTCGGTTGGAAGAGCAGATGCTTCTCATGAAGGACCTTCATATAACCTTCTGGAAAGAGATAGAGCAGTGAAAGATAGGGTTGCTCAAAATGACAACCGCCTGGCGGAAGCTGAAACCCAAATCGACCAAGACAATCGGGTTGACAACGTGATGGCTGACATGAAGAAAACGCTGGACGACCACAAACTTGGGAATAGAATAACAGCTATAACACCTTCGCTATGTGGATTCAAAGTGCCGCTGTTTGACGGTACTTCTTCCTGGTTGCCCTACAAAATCCAGTTCGAAGCTGTCATGAAGGCGAACGGCTGGAATAAAAGTCAGGCCATGACTGCTCTCACACTAGGACTGCGCAAACAGGCCTAAACTGTTCTGGAAGCTCTCGGTAAGGTGAGGTGTAAGTGACTTACGAGCAGCTCCTTGAGGCATTGTAGGCGAGATATGGCGACGCTGACCTGGAACACGTCTTTCGTGCACAGCTTAAAGATCGCGTGCAACGCATCAACGAAAACCTGCAGCAGTGGGCCCTTGAGGTGGAGAAGCTGATCTCTTATATTTACGCGAACACTACACATTTAAATAATACTAGTTTTTACGGATTTCATCGCCTATATTAAATTTATTATATACTCGACGTTTCCAGCACTTTACAGCACCCATGGTTATGAGGGGACTGAGATGTTCAATGTCTAGATGTCGTAGTTAACCGGGGTTACCATAGATTAAGTTTATTAATTTTTGTTCCGATCTATGCACACACAGTTCATCTGATGATAAGTGGAAATTGGGGTCCATAGACACCTCCATTTATCCATAATACCACTAATTAATTAGTAATTACCCCAAAAATACCCCAATTACCCCAAAAAATAGAAAAGAGATACTGGGTAATAAAGCCTCTATTTATACACTTCTATTACCCGTGTATTCAATTATTTTTATTTTTTATTACCGTATATTCAATTCTATCACCTGTGTCCAAATTTCATGCTCTTTATAGTTGTCCATTGTGACTTGTACTCACACATGTACTCTGAAATTTCCGCAATTGCACTACACACGCGGAAGCGGTAGCTACGATCTAGGGATCAGGGAAGGTATTACGCCCCGACGTCCTGCCGTAGGATATTGTCCCCGCTTGCATGTACACATCACACTTAAGGTGGCAATTAAATGTCATCCCCACTCCTATACCCTAGATTGCCCATGCGGCAGGCATGTGAGTAGTTGCCTTAACCTTTTGAGCGCCAAAGTCGTCTATACGTGACCAGCACCCGCGTGCCCTGAGCGCCAACGACGTCTATAGATGACAAAAAAACCCGGCCCACAAAAATATGAAATATAGACATTGGAAAATTATTACTGGTATTTTAATTCTACACCCCTCAAAAAAAGAATAACCCAGCAACATGTGAGTATAAAAAACAAGTCTTCTAGAGCCACAAGTACTAAGAAACATTGAACTAAAAAAAATGTATTTTTATCTAAGCAAATACTATGTCAAAGTCGTCTATGTTAGACCGCTAGTGTTGTAATGCGTTAGCCATAAATTTATTGAAAACTATTCAAAATTAAGATCAAACGTGTTATTTTTTTCTATTATTATTGATATTTGAATAAAATTAAAGGTTATAAACATAAAACTATAATTGGCTACATGAATAAAAAAATGTTATCAGATTATCTTCGCATAATAAATCTAATATCTCAACTCTAGCGCATCTTTAGCGCGTCATCGAAAATCAGTTCACTGGGCACCGTGATCAAGGATAGACGACACACTGATGACGTCATAAGCGATTAGCGGGAAAATTAGTGCAGTGCAACATGAACGATTCCTCAGAACTCATTCGGATTTTGGAAAGCGTCGACGATGATGAATTTTCGGAAATTTAAAATTATCGTGAAACCAAAGTTTTTCGTTTTCGATTAACTCTACCTCAATGAGGTAGGAATACACTTTATAGTCTTTTTTACGGTTAATTTCTTTTTTTATAGCATAGGGTAATAAACGAGCACACAGTCCACCTGATGGTAAGTGGTTGCTGTGGCCCATAGACATTTACATCTATCCTCGATTACGAATCAAAATGCAGATGCGCTCTCACCCGTGAGGACTTAGATGGAATGCCTCGTTTCCAGTAAAGAGGGTCTCCGGTTCTCTACACTTACCATACGAAACACAGCAGCATTAAGCTACTATTTGATGCCGATATTCCGTGAGAGCGTGGTTCTTCCCCGGTTGAGCCGACCCATTCGTGCTACAACTACTAACTCCCGTAATATAACTGCAGCATGGCTCTACCACGTTAGAAAATTTGCTTTGGCCAGCTAAACATTTATGTTTTATTATTCCATAAGATTTTTATTATTTTAAGACTAATATTACCTATAATTTATTAATTATTTTTAATTGTTGTTTTCTATATTAAGTACTGATTGAGTTAAAGACCAAGATTTTAATATTTTATGACTAGACCTAGTGCAAATAATTATTTACAATTGTTGAATAATTATGTACCCTTTGTTGATTTCTGTAATAAGTACTGATTTTTTTATTCCATGACCAAGATTTTAATATTATAAGACTGATTTTTCTAGTGCGAATAATTACCTATATACAGTTGTTGATTAGTGAATAATTACGTACCTTTTCTATTTTAATAATATTAAATTACAAATAATAAATGTGTTTTCTTTACTTAAGGTATGAAGAGCAATTTTCATTTTGTGTTGTGCGATTTTCTTTCTCAATCTTAAAATTATTTAGCAACATCAGTATCATATGAAACCCCCTTTATCATAAGAGCGTAAGACTTTTCTTCTGTGATTCACTTGGCCTACGCTTTGCTATAAAATATTTTGAATAGATGTCTGTATATTTTGGTTACATCGATTTTGAAATCGATACACAACGTGCGACACGGCTACATCTCTAAGAAAGTTTCAAAAAGAAAGGTCAGCTACGCCGTTGTCGTCCAGTCGTGACAGTGACGTCATCACGACGGAGAGTAGTGTTGTGGTTTACTACTATTTTATTGTTATTGTTTGTTTTTTATTTATGTACAAAGTACATATATAAAAAGAGTGGAAGACAGCACAAGATTAAATAAAACATACCCGATTATAAAGACTCATTTATTGTATAAAAAACCAACAAAAACAAGTTATTTTGTGTTATCGATATATCAACTCTTGGCAGCACTGTTTTTTTCGTAGGTATTTTTGTTTACTTTTCGCTTTGGCGTACAGGACACGGTAGTGAGTTTTTGGCGTGGCGCTCAAAAGGTTAACAGATGCGCTGTCATCGTCCATGCCTTGGAATGCCTCCATACTTGAGTTGTCAGCCGTACTTTATATTAAATTATTGTACTTTATTTGGAGCAACCGTACTTTATACTTTAATTTGACTAATATAAAATGCCAATTAATATGTTTAATGTTACCTGTTTTAACGATTTTAATATTTACTAAAAAATGAACTCATACAGACATCATTTGTATAAATATATCTGTGATACACAACAAGCTATAGAAGAATTAGCGTTTTAACAGTGGTAGAGCCACCTTTGCCGTTGCACGTATGGGCCGACTCATACCGGGGTGGTACTACGACCTCACAGAAGACCGGAGTGAAGTAGAAGCTTTGCTTCTGCATTTCGTCTGGTGAGTGCAGGTGTCCGGAGGCCCAATCCCCCCCCCCTTAACATGGTAGCGGAGTTAAATATAAGACTACCCCAGGAGGGTACCAGCACCCCCGGTGACGTAGAATCCCTCGCTGAGCATCCACGCCCAAACTCCCCTACTCTTCCTGAGCGTGGGTGCTCATGCTGGCCCTCGTATTCTGGGGGGGGGGCGAAATTCCGCTCGAGACTAAACCTGCTTAGGGCAAACGGAGCAATAAGTCAAAGGCCCCCCGTTATTCGTGGATTTCTGCAACATCAGGGGACTTCATTCAAACCTTAACGCCGTCCACTACCATCAGGAAACGGCGAAGCCAGCCTTGCTCTTTCTAACCGAGACACAGGTGTCCCCTTCTTATCTCATCATCCTCCTCCTACCCGGGGTACAGATTTGAAGACTCTTTTGTACCCGGGCTGGAGTTTGCGTGTAGAGGACATCTGATTTTGACGCCTCGGCAGCGTTGAAGGTACGGACCTGTCCATCTTATGGCTTCGCGTAGACAGCGACGACCATCCCCGCATCTACAGTTGCCTATATAGGTTCCATAGCGGTAATGCCGACACAGACCGACTGATCGACCACGTCCAGATGGCTCCAGACACCGTGCTACAACAGGTCCCATCCGCAGAGATCGTGATACTTGGTGATTTTAACGCCCACCATGCTGAATGGCTTGGTTCTCGTTTAACCGATCACGCGGGTAGATCTTTCTATGACTTTGTTTTGGCATATGATCTGACACAACTGGTTTCCTCGCCTACGCGGATCCCAGTTGTGGAAGATCAAGTACCTTCCCTGTTGGAACTTCTACTGACCTCTCATCCGGACGGATATCAGGTCTCCGTTGATGCCCCTTTTGACTCCTCAGACCATTGTCTGATCCGGAGTAGGGTACCACTCACGCTCCCATCGCGGTTGCGTACTGCAGGTTGCCGCCGTGTTTGGCATTATAGGTCAGCCGATGGGGACGGGATGCGATCTTTTTTTGCATCCTACCCTTGGAAGCGGGTTTGCTTCTCGCCGGATGATCCCAGCGTTGTTGCTGATTCTGTCGCTGATGTGGTGCTACAGGGAATGGAACTATTTATTCCATCATCTGTGGTACCTATCGGAGGCGGAACCCAGCCTTGATTAGATCGCTCCTGCAAAATTGCATTACATCCTAAGCAGGAGTGTTACCAGGCCTGGGCTCGCGCATCGACGTCTCAGGATGTAAATACCAGCGTTCTTAAAAAGAAGTTCTGCGATGTGCTGTTTACCCAACGCTCGGTGCGTAGAGCACTCCTCTCCCTGGACATCAACAAGTCGAGTGGGCCTGATGGCGTCCCTCTTATTGTGCTGAAGACGTGTGCTTAGGAGTTGGCACTGATCTTAACGCGTCTTTTCCGGTACTCCTACTCCCTATGTGTAGTCCCGAAATCATGGAAGACAGCCTTCGTGCACCCAATCCCTAAAAAAGGTAACCGCTCAGATCCGTCTAACTATAGGCCTATCACCATCACCTTCTTGTTCTCTAAAATAATGGAATCTATTATTAAGAGCCAGCTCATGTGGTATCTCGAGGATCACCAACTGATTAGTGACCGCCAGTACGGTTCCCGTCGCTGTGGCTTGGCTGGTGATCTTCTAGGTTACCTAACTCATAAATGGGCGAAGGCAGTAGAGTCCAAGGGGGAAGCATTGGCCGTTAATAGTATGCCTTCGATCGGGTTTGGCACAAAGCGCTTCTTACGAAGCTTCCTTCCTATGGGGTTCCGGAGAAATTGTGCAATTGGATCACCAGTTTTCTTGCTGATCGAAGCATAAAAGGTCGTAGAAGACGGAACACGCTCCGATTACAAGCCCATTTACGCTGGTGTGCTATCACCAACGCTGTTTCATCTGCATATCAATGACATACTGCAAATCGGTAGCATTCATTGCTATACAGACGACAGCACTGGTGATGCTTTATACCCTGGCCGTGCCAATATTTCTCGGGAAAACGTCGCCGAGTACCGGGATAAACTTGTGTCTGAAATCGAGGCTTTGTTGAACAAAATCTCGGAATGGGGGCGACTAAATCTAGTCCAGTTTAATCCCCAAAAGACACAAGTTTGATCACACCGCTAAAAAGAATCCCTTCGTCGTATCTCCTCAGTTTCAAGGCACTCTCTTTGTTGCCTCAGCCAGTATCGGAATCCTCGGCGTCGACATACCGAGTGACGTGCAGTTTCGTGGTCACTTGGAAGGGAAGGCCAAATGGGCCTCTAAAAAGCTTGGCGTGCTCAGCAGAGCGTGTCTCGCTCTGCTGAGCCGCATTTCATGCCGGCTCACCGACTGCAACTTTACAGTACGCAGGTTCGGCCGCACATGGAATACTGTTCCCATCTCTGGGCCGGGGCTCCCCATTGCCAGCTCCTTCCATTTGATCGTATCCAGCGCAGAGCAGTTCGAATCGTCGGCGACCGAGCTCTTACCGATCGGCTGACTCACTGGCAGTGCAAAGAGATGTTGCATCTCTTTGCGTATTTTATCGCATCTACCACGGGGAGTGCCCTACCCTGAGGAATTGTTCGGACTAATTCCAGCCGCACAGTTTCACCATCGCACATCGCGACATAACTCGCGATACCATCCTTACCATCTGGATGACTGGCGGTCCACCACTAAGTGATTTAAAAGAAGTTTTCTTTCTCGCACAACTTCCTTGTGGAATAAACTACCACCAGAGAATTTTCCAAACCGATACGACTTAGGGACCTTCAAGAAAAGAGTCTATTCCTTTTTAAAAGGCCGGCATCGCATCTGCAATCCCCCTGGTGTTGCAGCTGTTCATGGGCAACGGTAATCACTTACTATCAGGTGAGGCGTATGCTCGATTGCCCCCTCTCCTATGTAATGAAAAAAATAGCTATATGCAAAACGTAGTTATTACAATTTTTCAGATTTTTTTCTTCAAAAATGTGGCAAAATATTTTTCAAAGTTGTAATGATATTGTACGCTTCAGCACTATTTACAGGGAGTTTTTTCTTTTATAAATGTTAAGTAATGAGATAAAAAAAAAACAGACTGTACCTTAAACAGAGAATGTAAAGATATTGTGTTGATAAAATAACATGTTAAATAAATAGTAATTCATTTTTACCTGTCGCTCTTTATTTTTAGCTATGAAAAGCAAATATACTTTATTCACTCGGAAAGGTGGCCTTAAGACATACCAACCTTAGTGCACATATTTGCGGGAAAATTTTAAATACATTGCAGGACGTGTCTAATAAAGTCAAGACAGAGCTGTACCTAAAATTATATATTGGCAAAAAATTTTATCAAAAATGATCTTTCACTTTTATTTTTTTACGTGCTAGAATCAAACTGCATCTATATTATGGGTAGGACATCGCTCTCACAGAATACCAGCGTAAAATAGCAGTTGCTGTATTTCATATAGTGAATGAAAAGAACCGCAGACGCTTTTGCTGGAAATGAGGCATTCCATCTTAGTCTTCAGTGGTAATAATACATCTGCATTTTGATTCTTAATCGATGATAAATGTAGATGTCTATGGGCCACGGTATCAACTTACCATTAGGTGGACAGTATGGTAGTTTGTCACTGTTGGATGACCGAGCTTTACTCGGTATTTTTTGAAGTCGTGTTTTTTGGAAATTATATTTAGATAAAAATTACATACTGATGAAATATGAATGATATTTTTCGATCTTACCGACATAATAGAAAAACTGAAGTGCTTATATAAATAAAAAATCATGAGTGCAATTACTTTAATTTAATTTTTCGTGTTTTTAAAAAAAATAGTATAAAGAGGCTCGAAATAATAAATATTCTCACTAAAGAAGGGAATTTGAAAAAAACGGGATATAAGTCGGACCGAAGACATTTGGACTCGAGCCACGATTTCGCGACCGCCCAATATCCTATTTGAGCTGTTATAACCCGTAAGGCACCAACAAAATTTACTTTCGTATTCTAATGATATTGTAGCAGTTTGTATTAACGATAAAACGAAATTTCCTAAAAATGAATCCTAGCTAGATCGATTTATTGCCCCCGAAACCCCCTGGACACCAAATTTTATGAAAATCGTTGAAGCAGTTTTCGAGATTCCGATTATATATATTCAAGAATTGCTCGTTTAAAAGTATTAGATATAGATAGATTGGGACTATTGCCGTCCCGCAAACATCGCAAAGGACGCATCCGCTAAGACTCTAAAAACGGGCCGTCTTGGCTCTCGCAGTATGGTAGGCAAGCTTACTCTGAGCCTATAATCATACTCGCTCTTTATACCGTTGAAATCGGAATACAGCAATACAAGCACTACTGTTAAGCACCACGAAACAAGGCTCACGCTGATGGGCACTATTGTCGTTTTGTTCTCGAGTGGTGATGTAGCCTAAGATGGTGAAGCGCACTCATTTAAGAAAAGCCTATTCACTCTTGCCTTGAACTTTAACACTCACACTGTAATCGGATGGAAAGACATATGTTGGCAACTTATTCCATTCCTTTGCTATACGTAAGATGAACGACGAAACAAACCGTTTAGTTCGAATGCGCGGTATGTCAACAACAAAAGGGTGGAGACTGGCCGAACGTCTGGTTGTCCGATGATGGAAGGGAGAGGGAGGAATTAAATTATGGCATTCCTGAGCACATTTCGAAGCATCCGAAATGCATCCTGTAGAAAACCGAAAGGCCAAAACCAAATTCGGGTCAACAATGAGCCTCTTAGCACGCCTTTCCATTGAGTCCAAAGCTGCTAGGTGGCATTTTGCAACACCAGCCCATATACGGCAGCAATGCTCCATGCACGTTCGGACTTGCGCTTTATATAAAGCGGGATGCCCGAACTGAATCGATTTACTTTTCACTTTTTACTTTTTATTTTTTTCGATTTACTTTTTACTTTTCTGCCAAGAGTCCGTCTAGGTAGGTACCTCTTAAGGTTGATCTACAATAGAGGAGCCGAGCACGAGCTGAGCACAAGCTGAGCCGCTCTACTCGCTATCAAGTGTAGACGTACAACAAGCCTACAAATTGCAAATCGATGCATGTGATGCAAATCTCTTTGTGTTCGTCAAAAAACCGACAATAGGCGGAGCACAGTCGAACACGTACCAAATACTCGAAGCGCGCTCATTCGAGGCTTGTAAGTCGGTTCACACTACACGAATTTGTGGTCGGCTCAAGCTCTGCTCGTACTCGGTTCGTCTAGCGTAGACCTACCTTTACCTATTTCTACCTCAAAGAACCAGTACGTGCACTGCTGTTCCGGTCTGAAAGATATAGAACCAGTATAATTACAAGCTGAGGCATTCCATCTCAGACTTCAGAGGTGACAACGCATCAGTAACTTACTTCGTTTGTAGCTGGCTTGAATGAATGAATACCAGAGTATAATAGCAGCTTAATGCTACTGTGTTTCGTGTTTCGTATGATAAGTATAGATAACCGAAGATTTTACTGGATACGAGCGATTCCATCTTAGTCCTCATAGGTGACAACGCAACTGCATTTTGTTTCTTAATCGAGGTTAAATGTAGATGTCTATAGGCCACAGCATCTACTTACCATCAGATGGACTTTGTGCACGTTTGTCGTCCTTATAGTAAAAGAAATGTCCATGAATTGCATCAGGCACACATCAGGTGGACTGTAACTGTTCCTAGGGCGTCTTGCCTGTGAAGAAGAATGGGGAGGTGAAGTCCTACCCGACGAGAGGCTGCCATGGGGCGGCCGGCGGCGGTGGAGTCGCGGCTGTGTGCGAAAGCGTTCCCGTGGCCCTACCAATACGCGGCGGTGATGGAACACCCTGGGGTAAAACCCCATGGTGTTCCATCGGTCTCATCGCTGCGAGTTCGACATAAACCGTGCGTAGGCATTTCCTCATGTAAAAAATAGATACTTAACATCAGGTGGATTGTAATTCTATATGTTACTTTTTTTTTAAAACACGCACTGTATCGAAGATTAACCTTAATTTCCACGCTTAGCAGGCCGATGTAGGTCGCAGTAACATGTCTCTACCGAAGTCACACTGCTCCCGTTAAAGACCTAGGTATTTTACGAATGCCATTAAAATGTATGTAAGATGTTATGAAATTTTTCTGCCATCTTTTACAACACTGTCTCGTGGGTTTAGTGGTTGTAAACTTGACTGCTGATCGTGAAGTTCCAGGTTCGAATTCCAAATCGGGACAAACAAAATCTCAGTAGCTGCCTCAGAAGGCACGTAAAGTCGATGGTCCTGCGCCTGATCTCTCTCCGGTCGTGTCGGTTTGCCATTCCATCGAACTATGAGAATGAAGAAATAGTGTGCACCTGTGCTTGCGTATACTCTCGGGCACTATAATCTTGTCCTGCGCAGATGGCTAGTCTCCGTTGATGCTGGCCGCCATAACCGAAATTCGGTCTACAGGAGGACATCACGACACCCACGGCACGAAATAGGATGATGGATACACCTCCACAAACAATCGGAATGGTTAGTCGCCGGTGAGTAAAATTTTGAGAATATATTGTAAGGTCACGAGGAGCAGCATGGCGGATGATTCCCCGATCAATACCACTCTCAAAACTTAAACCTTTTTCGAAGCTAGATTTGCACTTACGGAATAAAGCTGTCATTATTTTTCATTAGATCCTAAGTGATGTCGAAGGGCAATAAAACAAAACAAATAAATACAAATATATGAGCTTTATTTAAAAAATACACAAAATTTTAATAATTATTATTAAAAAAAAAAACAAATACTGTTACAATTACATCTTAACCTAATGGCACAACTTATAAAGAATATTAAAAATATATTTCCATTAGAGTTAATTCAAAAAATATAAAATATAACCAATCAAGATTTTGTATTCTGAATTTTTAAAGCTGTCAAATAAAGTAAACATTATGCTTACAGGGCACTTATAAGTTGGACGGGAATGTTATAACTAAACAAATAACCTGATTTTATCGGAACCTGATAATACAATTTGCACTATTAATTTTGAATAAAGAACGTATTTTAGAAATTTCGCATGCATAATGTATTTCAATATTGTGGAAGCCAATGTTGTAAACTATTCAAATTAGGAGCTGATTTTTTAATTATAATCAGGACTAAGCGCTCGCTGGAAATTTTACAGTACGCGAGCAACCCGGGTTCGATCCCCGCCGGCACCAATAAAATTTTTAGTTGCAATTTTAAGTGCTGGTTTATCACGTGCTCGGCGGTGAAAGAAAGCATCAGCATTAAGGAAACCAACACGTCTGAGTTTTTTATGAGTTACAGCCTATATATTTTCTAATTGTTCTCTTTTTTTTTTTAGTGGGGGAAAAAATAATATTTCGAAGACATGTGACAGGTCCGTCAATACGCATTACGCGGCGAACATTTCCTTGTCCTAAAACCCTTTCGTTTCCTTGCCCCAAAACCTTTCAGAAATGAGAGGAGGTCTGTGACCAGCAGTGGGACGTAAATAGGCTGTTACTTTAACTTTACTATGAGTTATGTTTTTAATCTCCTAAAATTATTATCTCTACAACCTATTTCTCATGGACGGAATTAGAATCACTTTTTCATCTATACAAATAAATAAAATTGAAGTCTCCGTCTGTAATGTCAAAATAACAGTTCTTTTTTATTAAATGCATATGTAAGTATATACAGTACTTAAGCCAGAAAAAATTAAATTTTTGTCTTTATGTCTCTCTGTTTGTCGGTCTGTTTGTTCCGGCTAATCTGGACCCGTTGCACCTCTGGACGGTTGGACCGTTTTTGACGGGACTATCACTGGCAGATAGCTGTTGCTATAAGGAGTAACGTAGACTACTTTTATTTTAGAAAAAGAATAAGGATTCCGCGCCAAAAAATTAAAACTCATGAAATCCAATCGTAATAAAATACACGCGTGCGAAGTAGCGGGGAACAACTAGTACCTAATAACAAAATTCAATATATAGGTACGTTTACAATGAATACATTAATTATCATTAATCAATTAGTATTTAGTTTTAATTGTTATAAAAATGTAAATGTAGGTTTTATATTTATATAACAACCTAGGTGTTTTATTTTTAATCTCATAAAATTGTTATTTTTACAACCCATTTTAGTATTTCTCTTGAACGGAATTAGAATCATTTTTTCATACTTATAACAAAATTCAATATGTACGTTTATAATTATCATTAATAAATTAGTATATAGTTTTAATTGTTATAAAAATAAACAAGGCATATGTTTTATCGTGATAGAAGGACAGTAATTGATAGTAACAGAGGAATGAGTCTCTTTACTAATATAAAAATGATAAACGTATAAAGTAGCTCTATTAATAATCTACTGGAGACCCAGTCACAGTGATACACTCCCTACCCTCACTCTCATAGTCTGATGGGACGGTTATATGACACGACCGAAGAGAGATCAGGCGCAGGACCAACGGCTTTTCATGCTTTCCGAGGCACGGAGGCGAAATACCGCCAATTTCTTGACTCCGGGCTGCTCATGAGAATTTCTTGTCAGAAAACCGCAATTTAGTTTTGGCCCGAGACGATTAAAAAGTCCTTTGCTAAATATAGTATGAAGATAAGTGGGTACGGCCTTATGACAATATGTTACTGTGGGGTAAGGTTCTTTTCTAAAGAATAGCATTTTTAAATTGCCGTAAATCCTTAAATACCAAACTAAGAATACAAAAACTATTCAGTCGCAGTAACAGATCCACAAAGACATGACTTAAAGTAAAATAACTCTAACACACGACTATTTTGAGCGATTATCCCCTCCAACTTTCCGGAGCATCAGTGCTCTAATAAAGCATGATTGCTCCGTTCACTTTCTCCTCTAGGGCGGGAGCTATGATGTCCGCGTCCCTGCCGTCTGCCATCGCGATGAGAATGCAAATGTTGTTGATGAACGCTGCTATAGCCGCCGCAACCACAAGCCTGCAAATATAAAATGAAGATTGTCTACTTTCATATTCGCTACACACTTTTACAGTCTTTTGTACGTGGTAGAGCCATGCTGCAGTTATATTAGTAGTATAGTTATAGCACGAATGGGTCGGCTCGACCGGGGAAGGACCACGCTCTCACAGAATACCAGCGTGAAATAGTAGCTTAATGCTGCTGTATTTCGTATGGTGAGTGTAGAGAACCGGAGACCCTTTTTACTGGAAACGAGGCATTCCATCTCAGTCCTCACGGGTGACAACGCATCTGCATTTTGATTTTTAATGGAGGATAGATGTAGATGTCTATGGGCCGCAGCAACCACTTACCATCAGGTGGACTGTGTGCTCGTTTGTCACACTATTCTATAAAAAAAAAAAAAAACACGTAGAAGAGACACGCTGCAGCTATATTTTGATTGTAGTGGTTGTAGTACGAATGGGACGGCTCGAACGAGAAAGGAACGCTCTCACAGAATACCAGCGTAAAATAGCATCTCAATACTGCTGTGTTTCGTATGGTGAGTGTAGAGAATCGGAGACCCTTTTTTCTTGAAACGAAGCATTCCATTTTAATCCTCAGGGGAAACAACACGAATTTTTTCTTTTTTAAGCATTGTACAATTATTAATATTTTATAGTTTATTACCGTTTTAATTTCTCAACACGGGCTGCTAAAAGCTTAGAGATTTTATATCACTAATATTTTATAATTGTTTAATTTATTTTTTTTGAACTACTTATTTTTGTTGTTGTAATTGGATGTAATCTTTTTAATATTTTTGCATGTAAAATTTAACCTTGTGTGCGTGTTGGATTTTCTGTAAGTCACAAGAGTTTTTGAATTAAATAAATAAAAAATAAATGAAACGCATCTGCATTTTGATTCCTAATCAAGCATAGATGTCTATCGTATCTGTCTATCGGACACAGCATCCACTTAATATCAGGCAGGCTGTGTGCTCGTTTGTCACCCTTATTAAAATATTATTATAAAACAAGTTCCCTCATATTGTCAAATTTTATAATTCTTATTAAGTTACATATGTGACATTTACTGTCCCCTCCACTAACGACACTTCACGAGAACCTTTGATGGAGGGAACATTTTCTAGTTGCCACGCTTAGCAAGTGGGTTGGCCACCGTAGTTTTTTTTTTATTTTTAATTGTTATTTATATTCATATTTATATTATTTATTGCATCCATAATGTTACAGTTAAGGTGTTGAGAACATTTTGAGTTTTAAATTAAAACTATGAGATCATTACGGGCCCTGCAAGGCATGGCAATTAAGAGAGAGGAGGGCTATTTTAACGAAACAATAATGATGAATACACTATATATTATAGCAACTGTAGGTATTCTAGGTAGGCATTTAAAATTTGGCATTTAGGTATTTGTGTTTACAAATTAAAAATTCCTTTAGTTTATTTATAAAATTGGTGTGTTTTTCCATTTTTTTTTTATCGAGTTTGGGAGTTTGTTAAAAATTTTGATAGACATGACGAAGGGACCTGATGAATGTAGTTTAAGGCGAGATATAGGTATAGTCAGTTTTTCGTTATGGCGTAATTGGTATCTAATATTACTTTCTCCTCGTTTGATATAAAATTCTGGGTATATATGCACGGTAAGGTGAGGATTTTATGTTTGACAACGTATGGTTTGCAGCTATCAGTAATTATTAATATCATGCTTCTGCCCATCGCCTGATTTGTTTCTATGCGTCGTTTCTTACGACACACACGGGATAATATGGCAATATGGATATTCTCACACCGCCACTACAATGTGAATCTTGTCATTCAAACGTTAAGACTGATTGACGATACATTGTTGCAATATCTATTGGAATGCCAACGAAAATTCTCGCGCAAGTGATGTAACAAAGGACTGGCTGCTGTTGCTATATTATTGACACCTACGTCTATCCTGGGTATTAAGGGTAAAAAATCGTTTTTACCACTGAGAACCACGACGGATATATTTTTATAGAATAAGGGTGACAAACGAACACACAGTCCACCTTATTGTAAATGGATGGTGTGGCACCATCCATTTACAATTAGCTGGACATTGAATTTAATCGGGGGTAGATGTAGATGTCTATATAGACATCTACATCTACCCCCGATTAAAATCAATATATGTCATAATCATAATGTCACATACAAACGAATCACACACATATACTCACGCACTCACTCTGTCTCACACACACACACTCAAACCTCCCCCCCCCCCCCACGTGTACTTTTACTTGTATATTTCATGTTTGTAAAATATATATATATATTTTGTAGACTTGATAGTAAAATGTTACCTTTATCAGTTAAAATTATTGCATAAATGCTCTGTACTTAAATCCTTGTACCATATTTGGAAAAAAACTTGTACTATATTTAAGAAGAAGATGTCAGTAGCTTCAAAACAATTGTAGAAGTACTTAATTCTAAGCTTAGTTTTGTTATTTGCTGTTATCGTATGTAATCTTAAGGATGCAATAAAGATTATTATTATTAAAACCATTTCTCTCTCCCGTAAAAAGCAAACTAGATAAATATATAACGATTTCTTATATTTACGCGAACACTACACATTGAATTAATACTAGTTTTTACGGAATTTATCGCGTATATTTAACTACGAGTATTTAATACCCGACTTTTCGAGAGCTGTACAGCACCCATGATCACAGGAAGGACTGAGATGTTCAACGTCCAGATGTCATAGTTAACCGCGGTTACCATAGATTAAAATTTAACTTTTGTTGCGATCTACACAGTATGAACTTATGGTATCATGAAGTCTTACAGTTGTATGCTTGGGTTGGGATTTAATTTTATTTATTATAGGATCCCAAGCAGATGGTAGCACCCAGCCATGCTTGCGTATTATTACAGGCGCTATGAAATGATGAAAGCCGCCCTTCAGATGGAATGTCTATAACCACCTCTATTTTTACGTAGGCAATTTCTGTCCGATAGATTCCTTCCTAATGTTATACAGATTTCTTCGCACCGTCTAGTGCGTGTTTTGCGTTCTCTTCCTTACTCTGTAAATTCTATTGGACCCATCATGATCTTCCTCCTCTACTCAAAAGTTTTAATGCACTCCAATCTGCTTTCACTCCTATCCTAAAATTCGACAAAAACCCTATGTTCCTATTTGATTTCAACTCACTTGTTTCGAACGTAATGTGATCCTGAACCTGGGTGTTCACAAGAAACATCCCTGTGCTTGTGCATATAGAATGTTTAATGATATTATTCAAAGGTCTTGGTCTGGTTTTTTTATTATATTCACAGATGCCTCAAAACAAGGTGAGAATATTAGAATTGGTGCTGCGGCTGTATGGATCCCCAAATATAATATTATTTCAAGTTTTAAATGTCATCTGGAGTACTCAGTTTTTTCAGGAAAATCAATTGCTTGGAAGCACTCTCCTATGCAGAATCCTATAATATAAATAAGTGTTTAATTCTATCTGATGCACGATGTTGTTTGCAGGATATTATTAAATCCCCTTTTCACTCTCAACACAACATTTTCATCACTTTAAAAATAAGACAAGGTCTCTATAAGTGTCATTGCTCTGGTAATGAGGTTATTCTTGCTTGGATTCCTGGACATTGTGGTATTCCCTTATGTCTAGCTCGTTAGTCACTCTTATTTCATTTTAAAAAAACATAATCACTATTAAAACACCTTTGCTGTTCTTACCAAAACGACACTCCCAAGTCGGCCATCCCGTCAGAGAACCAGGTGTTAGCTAAATCCTCCTCAGACATGACATTGTGCTGTAGCCTTAAGAAGTACTCCGTCAGCCATACTGCAATTGCACCCAGTGAGAACAACACTGGAAAAGAAGAAATAACAAATCAATTTTTTGGGGCGATGAATCGTTCGCGTCCGTAGGCTTCAACCACCTAAACCTAGGCCCAAATGTAAGGAAAATGAAAACATTATTATTGGGGTTGTGTTGGGGTGAAGAGGTCTGGTTATGAAAGGATATTGGGGACGTATGGTGATGAAAGTATAAATGAGAATGGTGAAGACCTCCTCACCGTATGTGTGGAAAAGAATATTTTTCTGACGAACACTTTCTTTCGTCTTAAGAAGATTCACATGTATAAATGGGAAAGAGGTGATGATAGAAGCATGATAAATTTTATAATTGTAGATGAAAGAATGAAGAGCGCAGTCGTAGATACAAAGGTTTACCGGGGAGTTCAACGTAGGGACGGATCATTACTTTGTCTTATGCAAGCGGGATTTAGAAAGGAAATTAAGTCTTCTCCATGCTCCATGATTGCGGAGAAGTTTTTGGCCAAAAACCAGAAAGTTTTTTGTAGGTACTGGAACTGTATTATGGCAAACGCTAAACTCATTTGGGTTGAGCGCTGGTTTGATACAGGCATTAAGGTCTCTAAGTGCTTGTGTCAGGGTCAACGGGATGTACTCAGACTGGTTTGGCATCCAAAAAGGAGTCGGACAGGGCTGTGTAGCTTCCCCGTGGCTGTTCAACCTATTTACGGACAGTTGTTTGCAAACTTTGAAAGGTGAAAAATGCGGGTTAAGAATGGGCGAGTTAACCGTCAAATACCTTTTGTACGCCGATGATCAAGTCATATTTGCGTCGTCGGCGGCCGAGTTGCTGGTTACATTAATGAACTGGTCATTAAAAAAAAGGGGTATGAAAGGGAACGCAAGTAAGACGAAAGTGATGGATTTCGAAAGAGAAGAAAGTAAAACGTTATGTGAAATAGGAATAGAAGGGGAGTAGATAGAGCAAATGAATGAGTTCGTGTATTTGGAATGTGTTAGCAGGGACGGTAGATATAGTAAAGATATAAAACGACGAGTGAATGCAGGAAATAGAGTGAATGGGACTCTACCGAGCCGTAAAGAAGTTGAGTATGTCAGGTCCATAGTCTCCGGGTGACAGGCGTGAGTGTTTATGTTTTTTATGTAATTTTTTTTTAAATCTGAAGTGCAAACAAACTTACAGTCCACTATTTTTATGGAAGAGGGGGCACACAAGCATACGGTTCACCTGATGTTAAGTGACTATCGCAGCCCATGACCAACCGCAACACCAGGGGAATTGCAGGTGCGTTGCCGGCCCTTTGGAATGGAGTAAGCTCTTTTCTTGAAGCTTGATGATAAGTGGCTCTAGCGACACTAGTGAGCTACAGACGCGTTGTTATCTCTGAGGACTAAGATGAAATGCCTCACAGTTTGTAATAGACGAAATTACACAAAAAGCATCCAATACGAATTTGTGTCAAAAATGTTGAATTGAAAATTAATGTTTGTGGTCTATACTATTTACGTGATGCATTAATTTTAGCGAATCTAACACAAATAAGGAAACAAATAAAAATTTACGAACAGACTCTGCGAGGTAGAGCCACGCTGTAGCTATATTATGGTTGTAGCATCAATGGGTCGGCTCAACCAGGGAAGGACCACGCTCTCACAGTAACCCCAAAACCCGCGTAAAATAGCAGCTTAATGTAGCTGTGTTTCGTATGGTGAGTGTAGAAAACCGGAGACCCGTTTTACTGGGATCGAGGCATTCCATCTTAGTCCTCAGGGGTGAAAACGCATCTGCATTTTGATTCTTAATCAAATATAGATGTCTATGGGCCACAGCATCCACTTACCATCAAGTGGACTGTGCGCTCGTTTGCCACCCTTATCCTATAAAAAAGAGAGAAACCATGCCGATCCACACTTCAAATATCGTAATCTAAAAAAATCGGGTTTCCTTTTTGCATAACCACGTCCAATTGTATCCAGTTGTTGTAATCTGTATACACTTCAAATCGTACCAACTATAATTAAAAAAACAGAAAAAAAAACTTTTAAGATTGTAATATTATTTATAGCCAGTCTTGTTATATACCCAAGCTCAACCATCGCACAACTACCCGCTACATTTACGATCCACCTACCTGCTATACAATTGCAAACGAGTAGCGGCCGCGGTGAACATCTCGCGCGCGACGCAGAAAACAATGCAGCGAGGATACAGGCCCCCCCAGACGCTGCTAGCGACACACCAAGTTGAGCAGCGGTGCCGCACCAAGCCCAGCGACGCGCTGGGTGTGTGCCCGCCTTAACTGAAAACGATATTTTAACATTTTTTAAATATACTGTGCCTACATTATGTTTAATCAATATTTAATCAGTATCAATTTGTGTATCATAATAAACACACGTATATCGGGCTCCTGAAGTTTTATTGATACTCTCCAATTAATACGCAACCATACGTGTACGTGTACAGTGGTGACCCCGATCTCAAGTTACGCGAACACGTTCGAGAATCAAAGTGCGTTTCACTAACCTGACAAAGGAAAGAAGAACCACAATGACTTCGCAGCAAGACGGCCAAAATAAAGCAAGTACTAGCGGGTCAGCAGAAGTAGCAGTTGTTAGTGTTTCCTCGAGAATACCCGAATTTTGGGCCGATCAGCCGCGGCTCTGGTTCATCCAGTGCGAAGCTGTCCTTGCACCGCAGAAGATGAGCGATGAAGCGAGATACAACATGGTAGTCACTAAATTGGGGAAGGATGTAATCCAGCAAGTCAGCGACATTCTTATCAAGCCGCCCGAGGGAAGGAAATTCGATACTTTGAAAAAACGATTGTTAAAGGTCTACGAAGAGTCCGAGATTCGACAGTTTCAAAAACTTTTGAGTGAGATGGAGTTGGGAGATCAAAAACCCTCTCAACTCCTTAGGCGGATGAGGGAATTGGCTCGAGAAAAGATACCCGACGAAACACTTCGGATAATGTGGCAAGGTCATCTGCCGTCGGCTGTGAGAAGTGTATTAGCAGTGTGTGAAGTAAAAGACCTGGAACATTTATCAGCAATCGCGGACAAGGTTGTGGAGACTGCGCGACCCTTACAAGTGACAGAAGTGCAAGCTACACAAAGTAGTACGAACACAGAGACTGCGTTAATTCTGGCGGAGATTGCCAAATTAAGTCTAAAAATCAGGGATTTGGAGAGAGATAGACATCGTGATTATCGTAGAAATAATTATCAATATCGCTCCAGATCGCGATCTAACTCACGCGGCCGTACTCGTAATACGACACGGCGCTCACCTGATAGTCCGGACTGGCTGTGTAGTTATCATTATAAATATCACCATAGAGCTACGAAATGTGTGCCTACGAAATGGTAAGAACCGTGCGCCTGGCCTAAAACAGACAAGAAGGAAAACTAGATCTGGTGCAATCGCAGGTGGAGATTTGCACCATAGCTCCTGTTCCCCGATTATGTATCACGGACTGGACGAATATATAATATATAAATGGACGAATAGCAGTGGACTCCGATTTTTAGTGGACACTGGTGCGAACATTTCAGTGCTGCCGGTGAATAAAACTCGCGTATCAAGTGCAAAATGTGAAGACTATAAACTGTACGCTGCGAACGGGAGTGAAATTAAGACTTTTGGTGTTAAAACATTGGACTTAGACCTTAAGTTACGACGACCATTGCGTTGGTCATTTGTGGTGGCAGACGTCAAGCAACCAATACTCGGTGCTGATTTCTTAGCCCATTATAAACTATTAGTGGATGTGAACAATAAAAAACTTATCGACTCAGTGACTAGTCTAAAAACTATTGCGTCTGTGACGGTGCAAAATGAACCGTCCGTGAGAACAATTGACTGTATGAATGAATATAGCGATATATTATGCGAATTTCCCAACGTAACGAAGCCAATGTATTTTAAGGAGCTTCCTTGTCACTCGGTGGTACATCGTATAGAGACTTCGGCCCCCGCTGTATTCGCACGTCCAAGGCCTTTACCACCCGATAAATACTATAAGGTTAAAGCTGAGTTCCAATGCATGCAAGAGATGGGAATATGTAGACCCTCTGAGAGCAACTGGGCGAGTCCTCTTCATGTCGTTACGAAAAAGAACGGCGAGCTAAGACCGTGCGGCGATTATCGAGCATTGAACGCGATCAGCAAGCCGGATCGATATCCGATACCGCGCATCCAAGATTGTAGTTCTTTATTGCACGGGAAAAGTATATTTACGAAAATTAATATTCAACGGGCCTACCATAACATTCCTATACATAAGGACGACATTCCGAAGACGGCTATAACAACGCCATTCGGTTTGTTTGAATTTTTACGCCTTGGTTTTGGGTTCCGTACGGCGGCGCAAACATTTCAACGTTTCATGCAAGACGAAGTGTTACGGAATCTTAACTTTGTATTTATATATATTGACGACGTTATTATAGCGTCATCGACGAAAAATGAGCATAGGCAACACATAAGAGAGGTATTACAGAGATTGGATAAATATGGTATTACAATAAATTTAGCAAAGTGCGAATTTGGCAAGACTGAAATAGATTTTTTGGGATTCCGGATGTCAAAGGAATATCTAAAATTCTGGAAAAGTTACTTAATATTAGATTACTCAATTACTTAAATAAATTTGATATATTAGCACCCACACAATTTGGCTTCAGACAATGAAGATCGACAGAAGATGCAATTATTGAATTAAGCACATTTGTAACAGAACAACTCGACCACGGCAAAAAATGTTTGTCGGTCTTCCTTGATCTGAAGAAAGCATTCGACACTGTCTCTGTCCCTAACCTTGTGCACAAGCTTGAAAAAATTGGAATAAGAGGGACTCCGCTTGCTCTTTTCAAAAACTACCTATCGGAGAGAAAACAGAAGGTTAAGCTTCCTGGGTTCATTAGTGGGGGAAGCGGTGGTGTCATCATATGGCGTTCCACAGGGTAGCGTTCTGGGCCCGAGCTTATTTCTAATTTATGTCAATGATCTGTGCAGTATGAGCATACCAAATGCCAAAATCCTGTCGTACGCCGATGACACGGCTTTGGTTTTTGCTGATGAATCTTGGGAGGCTGTCAAGACTAGTGCTGAAAGTGGGCTAGCACGAGTCGCTCTATGGTTGCAACAAAATCTCCTCACTTTGAATACAGCTAAGACAAATTTTATTTGCTTTAGCATTACCAACAACTTGCAGTCACAGAATGACTTTTGCCTTAAAATTCATACGTGTTTTGAGGATGCTAAAAACAAAGCTTGTGACTGCCCATCAATTGAAAAAGTCTCTCACTCTAAATATCTGGGCGTCGTTATAGATCAGAGGCTGTCGTGGTACCCACACCTTGAACATGTCATTAATAGGACCCGAAAATTGATTTGGATTTTCAAAACTCTAAGACACGTAATACCTGATAGTACTAAGCAATCGGACTCTCCCAGATATCTTCTTAACCAAATATACATGTCCCTTGCACAATCTATCATAACATATTGCATTTCGGTGTGGGGTGGAGCTACAAAGATCAAATTTCTTAACTTGGAAAGAGCCCAACGAACCCTTATTAAGGTCATGTATTTTAAAAAAAGACGTTTTTCCACTGAACAACTGTATAGAATAAGTAGTTTACTCTCAGTTAGACAATTATATGTTACTATGACAATCCTCAAAGCACACAAATCCCTGTCCTTTGACCCATGCATCTTGAAAAAGCGGCGAAAAGATATTGTGGTTAAGCCTTCTGGTACCAAAACAGTTTTTGCTAGTAGGCAATTTAGCTCATGTTCTGCATTCCTATACAATAAAATAAATAGAGAATTGAACATATACAACAAAACGTACAGGGAGTGTAAAAACCTGATACTTAAGTGGGTGCAGTCGAAAACTTATGAAGAAACCGAATTTCTGCTGTACCGCATTTCATAATTCACTTCTATATACAATATAATTTAACAAAATGATTTTTCATTAACACACACACACACACACACACACACACACACACACACACACACACACACACACACACACGCACGCACACGCACACGCACACGCACACGCACACGCACACGCACACGCACACGCACACGCACACGCACAGGCACACGCGCACACGCGCACACGCACACACGCGCACACACACACACACACACACACACACACACACACACACACACACACACACACACACACACACTCACACATGCGCGGCGCTCGTACGCACGCATGCACACATACACACTTTTGTAATTTTTGTAAATTTTGGTTGTTAAAGTCGAGTAATTTGTTTTTGTTATTTTTGGTTTTTTAAATTAAAAAATGTATGTTTAGATAAGGAAGAGCGGGATTTCCAAACACAGGCATTACTTGCTTAAATGGAGATCCCAGTCAACTATGTCATTCATTTAATTTTTGTGAAGAAAAATAAATTATTTTATTTTATTTTATTTTTTTAAAGGAAGGCATGAAGCCATTGGACGATCAAGTCAAGGTCATTTCTGAATATCCAAGGCCAAAGACAGTGGAAGAACTTCGTCGTTTTCTCGGAATGATCAACTTTTATAGAAGACATTTACCGAAGGCCGCCGGAATCCAAGCGAAATTAAACGTATTTCTCCATAATTGTAAAAAGAAAGACAAGAGTTCGATTCCATGGACGGATGAAAGTATTGAGGCGTTTGAACAGTGTAAACAAAGCCTTAAAAGCGCAGTTACACTGTCATTCCCGTCGCCGGATGCACCGATTGCTCTCATGACGGACTGCTCCAGCACATGTGCAGGTGCTGTGTTGCAGCAAAAAGAAGGCGAGGCATGGAAACCATTAGGATTTTTTTCATCGAAATTGAGTGAAACACAACAACTTTACTCAACGTATGATAGAGAGTTGTTGGCCATTTATATTGCTATTAAGCATTTTCGACCTTTTATTGAAGGCAGACCTCGTATAGTATACACCGATCACAAACCAATAGTTTACTTGTTACGTAAAAACACAGTTAGTAAAAATGACACACCACGCAGAATACGGCAACTTGACTTCATAATGCAATTTTGTACAGAAATAAGGCATATTTCAGGCTTGGAAAATACTGTTGCTGACTGTTTATCAAGAATATCAGAAATTGACATGCCATCACCGCTAGATTATGAAAAGTTAGCCGAAGCACAGAATAAAGATTTTGAGCTGCATAATCTAATGAAATCAAAGTCATTATCTTTTAAGAAAATATTAGTACCAAATTGTAACAAAGCAATTCATTGCGATGTGTCTTTGAACCGAGCACGCCCATATTTGCCTAAGGAATTTCGCGTATCAGCTTTCAACGCGGTGCACGGAATTAGTCACCCGGGCACGCGTGCAACGAGAGAAATGATGCAAGATAGATATATATGGCATGGCATGAACAAAGACGTGACTGAATGGGTCAAAGGTTGTGTAGGCAGCCAAAAATCAAAAATACAAAGACATACGATGTCACCCCATGGACATTTTGTAAATAGCGACCGATTTGATCATCTACATATGGATATAGTTGGACCACTTACATATTGTCAAGGCCATCGATATGTTGTGACAATGGTGGATAGGAAAACTGGATGGCCGGAAGCCTACCCAGTCAAGGATATCACAGCCGAGACAGTAGCGGATATCATGTACTCTGGGTGGATATCACGATTCGGATGTCCTTTAAATTTAACTACAGATCAAGGCTCTACTTTCTTATCGCAATTGTTTAGGCACTTAGCCAAGAGGATGGGTATCAGAAAATTTAGAACAACGGCTTATCACCCCCAGTCGAATGGCATCGTGGAGAGATGGCATCGATCCTTGAAGGCTGCGCTTATGTGCAGAGGCAACACTGACCAATGGGTTTCGGAGTTACCAACAGTCTTATTGGGATTAAGAGCATGTCTGAGAGACGATACGCAAACCAGCGCTGCAGAGATGGTATTAGGAGAAGCACTACGATTGCCTGGAGATTTTTTTCAGCCGCTAAGGCTAGAAACCTCCGACAATATTTTGTTTGTGCAAGAGCTGCGTAGAAAAATATCGCATTTGGCTTCCGTTCCAAGAAAAGAGTTATATCAGGGAAAAATTTTCATACACCCTGACTTAAAAGACTGCACACATGTATTTGTACGGGTTGACAAGGTGTCCAAACCACTTACTCAACCATACATGGGTCCCTTCAATGTAATTAACAAGACAGAGAAATATTTTAAAATTATGCAATCGGATACGCCGAAAGTTGTAAGCATCGATCGGCTAAAGCCAGCGTATACGATCATATCACAATAATGCACAGATGCTCCTAATAAGGGAACTCCGAACGTAAGCAGTAATAGCAAGGTGTCGAGATTCGGACGAGTAATTAAACCTGTTGTTCGTTTCGCTGTGTAAATACGTGTGTGTGACAGTCAATTAACTGCTAAGATGGGTACACCGCAGAGCAAAAAAGTTGAAGAGGTGATCATCGCGCAGAGCGGCGCCGGGAATAGCGCCGCCACGGCGCAGAGCAAGACTCACTTACCGGTGCATGTGCGGCAGGAGACATACCTCCTCATAATAATTACATGCATCCTGCTGGCCATACTGTACGTAGTGTGGCGCTACTGTAAGACGGGGTACGCCAGGTACCTGCGGCGGGAGCTGATGGAGCTGCCGCGGCTGGAGCTGCGCGCGGACGGCGCGGGGGAGCCGGGCTTCGACAGCCGCCCCCCACAGCACGTTATAGTGTAGTGATAAAGTGATAGTGTGGTAAAAGTAAAAAAAGAATAGTGCGTCATACGGCATTATAGATAGTAATATTTTTCATGTAACTATTTTTTTTTCTACATTTGTTTTTTTATAAAGGGGATAAAATAAATACATTTAATTTTATAGCATATAGCTATTATTTTTTTATAAAGGGGGGTGTACTGTGCCTACATTATGTTTAATCAATATTTAATCAGTATCAATTTGTGTATCATAATAAACCACACGTATATCGGGCTCCTGATGTTTTATTGATACTCTCCAATTAATACGCAACCATTCATTTGGGTGTTGTGTTGTATTTGGATTTTTCTAGTGTTTTATTAGTGTTTTGCTATAGTGCTTTATTATAAAACTGTTATAAAAGTTTTTGTGTAAATATAATTTAACTTTTTACGTAAATAATTTGGAGTAATATATAGAAATAATTGTGATTTTCACGCTGTCAACATCCGCTTGGTATATTTTTTTTTTGTTATCAAAATACACTAAAATCTTTTTGAGTGAATGAATGAAGTAAAACCTGATTTTTGTTTAGACCACACGATAGAGAATTATGTATAGATTTTATAATGCCAAACTTCTTCATAGAAAGTAGTCTCTAAATATAAGTTTTAATGGTTTTAAGTGCTGTGGGTGGGTGCGATCGCATGCGACCGCTCGGGATTTTCCAGGCGCATGCGACTGCATGGGAATTTTATGCGGATTGAAGGGTTAAAGTAGTCCAAATACGACCTAATTTTCTCCAGACTGAATTACTTTCGCGCGGAACAGGATTATAGGGCACGATTGGTCGTTCTCTATATTCTCTCACTCTCACAGTCCGATGGGACGACAACCCGACACGACCGGAGAAATCAGGTGTGGGACAAGGTTTTACGTGCTTCTTAGGCACGGGTGTGTAACACCGACAATTTAGCTGACTTCGCGGTGGTACTGAGAATTTCTTGACAGAAAAACCGAATAAATTATTTTGGCCCGACACGGGATTCGAAACCTAGTCCTCATGGTCGGCCATGGCTTTTATGACCACTAGACCATAGAGAGCTTCGGGTGTATCTACGAGTATATATCTATGTAACGGGATTTTAATGTAATTTTCACCAACTTGTAGACGGCCTATAGACTTGAATATTTGCACTTGTATCAAGGGCCGATGATAATACAATAATTCAATAACTGTGTCCTAGTATCCTGGTGAGGATCACAAGAATAAAATAAAATAAATTTATTTTTATTTTATTACTATGACCGAGTTATTCTCTCTATTATCATCGCAGGATCAATGCGTGTTTATTCAGTTTTCTTAAAAAAGTAAATTAAAGTAAAGTTACAACCTATATACGTTTCTGAGAGGGTTTTAGGGCAAGGAATTTAACGCCGCGCTGCCCCAATGCGTGTTGGCGAACTTCACATGTCTTCGAAATATATTTTTTCTTATTTCTCTGACATGCAGGTTCCCGCACGATGTTTTCCTTCACCGCCGAGGACGTGGTAAATCAGCACTTAAAATTGCAATTAACAATTTCATTAGTGCCGGCGGCGATCGAACCCTGTTTGCTCGCGTACTGTAAAATTTACAGCGAGCGCTAACCATCTGAGCTACCACGGCTCCAGCTTTCTTAAATTTTAATAATATTTAAAAATAAAGTAGAGTATATAGTAAGTAGCCTAAATTCGACCTATTGCTGCGCAAAGGCCTCTTCTCATTTATGAGAGAGATATAGGAAATAGAGTGAATGGGGCTCTACAGCTGTTAGTATGCCGCACTGCTTTAATGCGTGTGTGATTTTACATGTCCTCTACATTTTTTATTTCTCATACTTGCAAGTTTCCTCACGATATACGTCTGAGCACGTGGTAAATTAACACCACGCTCAACTTCCTTGTGGAGTCGACTATCAACAGCGATCTTTCCGGACCGATTCGAATAGAGGACCTGAGGACCTTCAAGAAAGGAACCCACTCCTTTTAAAAAGCCGGAAATGCATCTGCAAGTACCCTAGTTTGCAGTTGTTGCTGAGCAGTGGTAGTCACTTACCATCAGGCTCGTTTGCCACTTCTTTTATATAAATCCTTACTTTTATAACTTCTTTTATAATATATTTAGAGCCACGGGTCGGTTTAACTCTGCTAGGACCACGTTCTCACAGATACCAACGTATAATATCAGCTCAATGCTGCTATATATCCTATAATGAGGGAAGAGAACCGGAGACCCTTTTTTACTGGAAATGATGGATTCCAACTCAGTCTTCAGAGGTGACAACGCATCTGCATTTTGACTCTTAATCGAAGATAAATTTAGATGTCTATGGGCCATAGCATCCACTTACCATCAGGTGGACTGTGCGCTGTGGGTTTGTAACACATATTCTATAAAAAAAATAAAGAAAATTCCAACTAACAATTTCATTATTACCGACGAGATTCAAACTCGGCTTGCTCGCGTACCGTAAAATACGGCGAGCGTTAACCCCTAAACTACAAATTATGTCAAATCAATTATTTGACATCTAACAATACAAAATGCAAAAAATAACTTGGTTTATTGTGTTATGTAAAATGAGTAGTATAGTTGTAGTACGAATGGGTCGGCTCGACCGGGGAAGGACCACGCTCTCACAGAATACCAGCGTCAAATAGTAGCATAATGCTGCTGTGTTTCGTATGGTGAGTGTAGAGAACCGGAAACCCTTTTTACTGGAAACGAGGCATTCCATCTTAATCCTCACGGGTGACAAAGCATCTGGAATTTGATTCGTAATCGAGGATAGATGTAGATGTCTATGGATCACAGCAACCACTTACCATCGGGTGGACTGTGTGCTCGTTTGTCAACCTATCCTATAAAAAAGGTACATCATTATCATTACAATCCTTCACAAGGCTATTGCTGAACATAGGCCTATGGCATAAGCAAACCTTGCAGCCAATGCAAAAAAAAATTAAAATAAAATAAGTTTATAAGATGGATTCCTTTAAGGCGACTAAATTTATGTGGATGTGGGAGATCCCACGAATGTTTGTCTAATTAAAGAATAAACGATTAATATTTCATTTAAAGTATTAAGGGAAAGTTAAAATTATAATATTAAAACAAAATTTTAATTATGATAAATTGCGTTTACTGAAACCGCAATTTTTATGTAAATGCAGAGCTTCGTATTTATATAAATATTTAATGAAACAATCGTAGTAAACCTACCGCTAATGTTGTAATTCCTCCAACCATATCTGACGTTCAACTCTTTATGACCCTCAAAGAGTCCGAAACTTATCCTGCCCTCAGACTCGAGTGGATTAGAGGCTCTCCTCGCTCTAGCGTCTATCCAGTGTGTCGTACCCAGAGACCCGACTATCAACGCTATACACAAACATGAGCCGAAAAATGTGGCGAAAATCATTGAGCGTTTGAACAAGTTCAACTTCATTTTGATTCACAGCACAACACTTTCACTTAGAAGTTCGCCTGTTAGCCAATAGATGGCGTTACGTCACATGTTCTTCAGTTCGTTCGAGATTTTTTTATTTGCTATTCTAACTATCACAATAGGACTTTCGATGTAAAGCGTGCATTGTTTCTGATTATGTTATCACGGCAGACTTTTCCTTTTCTTCTCACGACTGCAAAGGAAAACCTGAAACAACAAAAAATGTGTTTAAAATATTGCCTAGAATTGCCAAGTAGCCTTACCATAGGTTTAAACACTAAGAACTATAAAAAATTTGAAGTTACTAGCTAGTAGGTACACGGCGCGTGGCTGTCGCAAAAGAAATAATTGTGGAAATATCTTTTTGAAATTGGAAGTCATTTTGTAGCTGATAAAATAGGTTTAAGATATTAGTTATAAAAAATATGTTAAAAGGCGAGTTTTTTCTAAAACTTGAAATAACTGACAAAAATCGAAATTTTTTTTATTTTTACCACAAACTGTTTAATTTTTGCTAGTTACCAATCTGTTGTTATCATTTTACCATGTCATATCACTTTCTATTAAAAAGGTTCACAGAGCATTCAAAACACTTTTTTCATTTTTTTTTCGTCGTCAATTTTTAAAACAAATTATAATTTTTAAACGAATTATAATTTTATTTTTCTGCAATGCAATGCAGTGGACGATATGAATGACAAGCTCGTGGAAACTGTCCATGCGAACGGAGCTAAGTTCTGCAGGACCAAGAGTGTGGCAGCACCGTTTCTGGGACACCTGAGATTTTGAGTGAGATTGAGAGGTTCTATGGGCAGCTGTACACATCATCGTTGGAGCCACACGCAAGTGTGAGTAACGATACAAGAGCAAGTCTTACCCGACACTATTCCGATGATATCCCGGACGTCAGTCTGAACGAGATTAGAATGGCTCTCCAGCACCTTAAAAACGGCAGGGCCCCAGGCGAGGATGGAATTACAGCGGAGCTTCTGAAAGCGGGTGGAACACCGGTACTTGAAATCCTTCAGAAGCTCTTCAATTCCGTCCTCCATGGTGGCACTACTCCAGAGGCGTGGAGCAGAAGTGCGGTGGTCTTGTTCTTTAAGAAAGGCGACAACGCTCTCTTGAAGAACTACAGACCGATTTCCCTTCTGAGCCGCGTTTACGTGCTGTTTTCGAGAGTCATTACGAATCGTCTCGCACGCAGACTCGACGACTTCCAGCCTCCTGAACAAGCCGGTTTCCGAAAAGGCTTCAGTACCATAGACCACATGTATACCCTGCGGCAGATTGTACAGAAGACCGAAGAGTACAATCTGCCACTTTGACTGGCATATGTGGACTATGAGAAAGCCTTTGATACCGTCGAAATTTGGGCGGTGCTACAGTCCCTTCAGCGGTGCCAAGTTGACTGTCGGTATATAGAGGTGCTGAAGTGTTTGTACAGTAGGGCAACGATGGCTATCCGAGTACAGAATCAGAGTTCGAAACCTATCCAACTGCAGAGAGGTGTAAGACAGGGTGACGTTATATCCCCGAAACTCTTCACCGCTGCGTTGGAAGACGTTTTCAAGCTACTGGACTGGAAAGGATACGGTATTAACATCAATGGCGAGTACATCACTCACCTTCGATTTGCCGACGATATAGTCCTTATGGCAGAATCGCTGGAGGACCTTAGCACTATGCTCAATGACCTCAATGGTGTCTCCCAACGGATAGGTCTTAAGATGAACATGGACAAAACAAAGATTATGTTCAATGTCCATGTCACACCTATGCCGGTAGTTGTGGGGAGCACTATGCTCGAAGTTGTTGACGAGTACGTTTACCTGGAACAAATAGTCCGACTAGGTAAGTCCAACTTCGACCGAGAGGTCAATCGACAGATTCAACTCGGCTGGGCAGCGTTCGGGAAATTACGACACATCTTCTCGTCAGGTATACCTCAATCTCTGAAAACTAAAGTGTACAACCAGTGCGTGTTGCCAGTGACGACTTACGGATCAGAGACGTGGTCCTTCACTGCTGGCCGTATGAGGACGCTCAAGGTTGCTCAGCGAGCTATGGAGAAGGCTATGCTCGGAGTTTCTCTGCGTGATAGACTCAGAAATGAGGATATCCGCAGTAAAACCAGAGTGACCGACATAGCCCAACGGATTAGTAAGCTGAAGTGGCAATGGGCCGGCCATATAGCTCGAAGAACCGATAACCGATGGGGAAGAAAGGTTCTCGAGTGGCAGCCTCGTACCGGTAGGCGTAGTGTAGGGCGACCCCCAACTAGATGGAGTGACGACATGCAGGAAGTCGACGGATGCAGGTGGCTCAGGACCGTGCTTTGTGGCATTACTTGGGGGAGGCCTATGTTCAGCAGTGGACTTGTGAAGGGCTGTAATGATGATGATGATGATGAATTTTATTTTTATGAAAAAGAAATTATAAAATATCTGTAAAAAAATCCTGTAAGCAGAATATTTTTTTTATTATTTTTTCACCCGATAAAATAAGCCCTAGTTTCATGAATTAAAATCCCGTTATTTCAAAAAAAAATATTCTATAGTATAATATTTAGGTATATGCGTGTCTGTATGTATGTATATGTTTTTATTATCTTTATTTTGTATTAAGTATCACATATTATAAAATTTATTATGAGGGTGCACACTAAATCTGCTTCTCTTTGAATCTGTCCAGTATCAGGCCTGCTGGAAGAAATTTCAATATGAAATAAGCAGTGCCTTTGTACAAAATATCTTTTTATTTTTCATTCTAACATTGCTTCGTGTGTACATAAATTGTTGAATAAATAAATAAATAAATACTTCTAGGGTTGCCAGACATCTTTTATTTTAAAAAAACGTCCTTTATTTCACACCCAAAAATTGATCTTGCCCCTTAATTTTAAATCTATATAAATAAAATAATAGTAAGAGATTTGCAGTTGTGCGCGCATCACGGAAGAACTACTGGATAGCATTGAAAAACAAAATCATCGAACCACTTATTTATTGATTTTCTTAAAGGCTATTAAGTTCATTCTTATTTAAAAATGAATATGGCAAGTCGCAATGTGCCTAAGGTGGACCAGTTTGTAGCAGTAAGACCAGACATTGTGCCAGTAGTGAACCAGCAAAAAAAAAAGGAAAACTTTTAATGAAGAATAATTTTATTAAGTTAGAGCTTAATTGTGTGATCACTGATCAGTAATGATCACAACTTTAAATTAGTCCATAAGTTTCATGTTATCATTAATGCTACAAGGTTTATTGAGTTTGAGCATACAATTTTATTTCATGTTATAAATGTAATTAATATAATAAGGTTATATAGAATTATTAGTTTATTAATCGACACGAGAGCAGCACTTATCGTTTTTTGTGACATTGTGTCTGCAGAAAAACTGTAAGTGGTCAATTACTGGAACAAACTCGTTATATAGATAATACCAGTAATAAACCATTGATCAACAACAGGAACGTTGTGAATTATTAAAGAATTTTTATAATGATCTATTGAAGTATGTTAAATGAATATAAATGTAAAATAAAAAAGAGAAAATTAATTAAAAAACTTTAATCACCAGTCGTCGACCAAATGGAATATTACTGGAAAATCATAGAATTCCATTGACTTATATACTTAATATATATATATATATATATATATATATATATATATATATATATATATATATATATATATATATATATATATTACTAGCGTAAGGACCGAACAACTAAAAGGGACCAATGCCCTAAAATTACAGTTTAGGGCCAACGCGACTCGGTCGACAGTGGTGCGCGCGCAAGACAGATTTGCCTGTCATAAAAATATGCCTCTAGTTGCGTGGTAAAAGGATGCAAAAATTACGATACAAAGAATAAAAAGGAACATGAGTTATCGTATCATCGGTAAATAACCTTATATTTATTTTGTCACAATAAAATTATTAAATAAACGTATTTTAAAGTTTTATTTTACTGTTAGTCAGTTTAGTTACCTTACCAAGATTAGGCCAGGGTTGGATTAAGACCTTCAAAAATATTGTACATGAAAAATAAAATTATACTATTTGTCAAAATTATATCACGTTAGATGTTTCATGTTCCTTTTTTCCCATGCGCCGGGATTTTGGCGTCACGCGTCTTGTTTATCTATACTGAAACGTTTAGATAAATTAGACTTTTTTAACAGTTTTATTGTTATTTTTGTATTATTTTTGTCTAAAGAACTTAGTGTAAGCTTAATTTTGAATATAGGTACCCAATATTTCTATATTCAATAAGGGTAAAACGAAGAGTACAAACGAAACTATACCTACTTAATTGAAACTGAAAATCTCATTCATAAAATATTTTGAAATTCTGTTATCAATGCTTCTGGAGCATAGAGTTTTTATCGTGGTAGTCCACATTATAGTTGTATCAAGGATACAACATAAATGCATCGATCGAGCACTGATTGACCAGAAAGGGAGCTTATGCTAATTTTATTAAAAAAAACGCGGTACTCATGTTTAACACATAAATTCTCGATATCGTAGGGTTAATATTAAAAAATATTAGTATTTTCGATTATTATTATTACGATGCTACATACACACTATGAAATAATGGTACAAATACGATTATTATACAAAGAAATCCGACCCTGATTACGTGATGTTATTTAAATCGTCGTTTGTGTAATGACTAATGACACATGCGCTACTTTTTCTTGTATGAAGAAGTTAGAAGTAAATGTTTGGATGGGCGTATCCTTCTTTTTTAAATCATTGGGTTGAAGAGATTAAAAATCACTGGGGTGACGCGCGATATTAGAGAAATAAACTACGTTACATTGCGTACTAACATTGTTTTTTTTTTTTAATCTATCTTCTACTATAATAAAACGCTAACACGACGTTTGTTTGAACACGCATCATACAAAAACCTGTGAACCGATGTTATAACTTATAAGGTAACTTAGGCTTTTTTATTTTAGGGTTCCGCGCAAAAAAAATACTACGCGGGCGAAGTCGCGGGGAACAGCTAGTGATATAAATGTTGCTATAGATACTATTACAACATTCTATATAAAATAATATCATATCCTTTATTTTTATTTTCATGTCCTTTATTTAATCTCTTCAAATATTCAAAAACATAAAACGGGAGCTGGCAACCTTAGTACATTAATTAGTCTTCTTTGCTAACTTCTACAGTATCACGACTTACGGTTCTTCGGTATCGTTACTTCCTCCTACGAAGCAATCTATAGGAGGGGCTATGTTCAGCAGTAGACTTTAATAGGTTGTGACGGTAAAGGCAAGCGATATCTACAACTTGGAAACCCGCGGGAAGCTCGCGACCTTTTCAAGAAGGCTGGTGGATGCCATACACCATCTAGTTAACCGTCAAGTTTGCAGAGCGCTAGAAGCAGCGTACGGTAAACTTGACGGTGTATGGTGTATCAGTGTGCATGACAAGTCTACTTGAAGCAAAACTTGAATTTCTATTCTGTCAATTTGAGCGGTCAAGTGCGCATGACGTTAGTTGAATCAATAAGCCTATGACGGCTGTGTCATTCGTCACTGGTAACGCCATGGTTTCGATTAGTACCATATAAAAATAGACGGCGCACTTGAACGTGAGTGGTCTATATGGATGCACTGCAAACTGGACGGTAAACTGGATAGTGTATGGCTGACCTAATATATAACACCTCCGCCGTTGTTTATTTCGAAGAATATCATGTAACAAACGGTGAAACGCTAGGGGTTCCTAAATTTAGATAATAAGTGATGGAGCCATGCTGTAGCTATATATTACCTACTGATGTAACACGAATTGGTCAGCACGATCTGGGAGTACCACACACTCACAGAACATTAGCGTGAAATAGAAGTTTAATTCTTCTGTTTCATACAGGTAGTAAAGAGAAACGGACACCCTTTTTACTGGAAACGATGCATTACACCTTAGTCCTCAGTGGTAACAACGCATCTGTATTTTGATTCTTAATCGAGAATAGATGTAAATATCTATGGGCCACAGCATACACTTACCATCAGGTAGCTTATCAAACAAGTGGTAGTTTTTTTTTAGGATCGTGAGTCGACGAACGTCGTACTTGTACCACTTCTGACTCAGTGAGCCAGAACTGGTACAACGTAACTACTAACAATTTGTATTTTTAAACTGTTCTTTTGGCTTTATATATAATGGATCTTGGTTAGGTGGAGTTACTGACTTCAAGAAAGAAAGAAACAAACAATTATTGCAAACATGCCACACACATAAATTAGGCACTTAAATTGAAATATTTGTATACTATAAAAAACTGACTTCATAGTTTTACGCATTCCCACTGCATCAAAGAGTGATAATGGGTAAGAAGCTGGAGCTAATTCATATGCGAAGAATGTTTCAAGTTAATCTTCAAATATTTTAGTTAATGCTTATGAGTTGAAATAATAATACGGGGTCTTTAGGCACCTTTTTATTATGTACTTTTATGACGCTACTTGCACTTAAAAGAGGAAGTACTATAGTTTATCACCCATTTTATATAAAAAAAATCTGACTTATTAAAAGCAATAATTCACGTATGTACACGATTTTAGACGAAAATAAACAATGCCTTGTACTGACGAAATAAGAATATCCATTCCCCCATATCATCCCGTGAATATTGTAAGAGGTGACAGATGGAAATGAAGCAGCTGTATATTCCCAGTAAAAACAAAAATTCAAAATAATAAAAAATCTCCATGACAAAAATCTACGCAACAAAGCAATCTATAAGAAATGCCCATGTTTAGCAGTAATAGACTTTCAACAGGATATAATAATAAATAATTAAATTAAAATTTTCATTTAAGCAACTAAGGCTCATATTTTGTTAGTATTACTTATAACTAAACTTATAACTATGGTAGTAGGCAAAGTTAGTATAAAGAATACATAATATATAATGTATAAAAACCAAATGTGTTTTTTTAAATATCAAATCTAAGTAATATATGGACAGTTATAAATGTTAATGTCAAGTTTTTATTTGTTTGCAGTCTAAGACCGGTTTGGCAGGTTTTTTTTTAAATTCATGTTGTCGAAGGTTGTAACAATCTTGTGACATTTACATATTATTGAAAGCACACGCTAGGAAGTTTTTTATTGTTCCATATTCTCATATCGACTTCAAAATATTTATTGTAATTTAAGTGTTACATTAGACGTTAATTTAAAATATGAGGTAGGTATCTTACACCTTAAACACCTTTTTTCGGTTATTACAATAATAGGTCTGTGACTTATATAACTATACTTACTGAATAAAGTTGTTAGTTATTTGGAAACATCATTTCATTAAAAATATAAAAAGTTACGTAATAACAAAATAAAGAATATATAATACGTAGTTAGATTTATTGAAGAGCAGTTTAATTTTGTAAATATTCTTCCAAATTGTAAAAACAGTTTTGTATTAAATATTTTTTTTTAATTTCTTACTCTTTTTTTAATTTAAAATTTTGTTTAAAATTGCTTCCGTTTAGGAAGCAATTTTTTCATTTCTGATATTCAGAGGTAATTTATTAAACATTAACTGCCATTTAGTATGGGTTACAATTTAGCATTTTAATTCTGGATGAATGAAAGAAAAATTGTTCTCTGCTTCGCGTATATTAACGTTTCTTTTATTTTGGAAAAAAAATTGTTCATACCTACTAAAAAGTTATTGCAAAAGAATGTATCGGCTGATAGATCAAAATCATTTTGCGATTGACGAAGATGTCGTATAGCATACACAAAAAAAAAACAACACATACGTCGAATTGCAAACCTCCTCCTTTTTGAACACGCTTTTAACTTTTATTAGCTTCGCGTGTATTTATCTATGTAACCGAATCTTTTAATGTAATTTTCATCAACTTGTAGACGGCTGATTTACTTGGAAAAACACTCGTATCAGGGACCGATGGCAATACAATAATAAATTAACTTTATTCTAGTATCAGGATCACCAGGATAAAATAAAATAATTATCAGAATTATCACAGCTCATGATCAATGCATGTTGTTTAAGTTTTTTAAACTCTAATATTATTATATTCAAGCACGCTAAAATTAGCGACATTTTGTTAGGTACAAGGTACAACTCTAGAGCTATAATGTGTCATATTTCGTTACAAATTATAAATAATTATGAATATAACTTCAATTAAGCTCAGAAATGAGGATATCCGCAGTAAAACCAGAGGGACTGACATAGCCCAATGGATTAGTAAGCTGAAGTGGCAATGGGCCGGCCATATAGCTCTAAGAACCGACAACCGTTGGGGAAAAAAGGTTCTCGAGTGGCAGCCTCGTACCAGTAGACGAAGTGTAGGGCGACCCCCCACTAGATGGAGTGACGACCTGGTAAGACATGCAGGAAGTCGATGTATGCAGGTGGCTCAGGACCGTGCTTTGTGGCATTACTTGGGGAGGCCTATGTTCAGCAGTGGACTTGTGAAGGGATGTAATGATGATGATGATGAAGAAGCTAGTGAAAACATATTCCAGAACGCCGGGATTAACAAGGACACATTTATAATGTTCACAATCGGCCATAACGTTACATCAGATTGGATAAACCACAAATCCTCTCAAAAAAAACACCGATTCCTGGGTGATACGCGAGGCTATTGACATAAAAAAAACATCCTAATTTCCATAGAGAAGATGAATGGGGGCTACCATCAGCTTGGGATCCTGTACTTAACAAAATTAAATCCAAGCCCAAGCATACCACTGCAAGACTTCAAGATACTTTAAGCTCGTTCTGCGTAGACCTAGTGTAGAGAACCGGAGACCTTAGTCCTCAAGGGGTGACAACAAATCTGAATTTCGATTCTTAATCGAGCATATATGTAGCTTTCCATGGGCCACAGCAACCATTTACCAGGTGGATTCTGTGCTCGTTTGTCACCTTCAGACTAGAAAAAAAGACTTAAGTATTTAAATAAGAGAAGAGTAGAATACCAGTTTACTGAACAACGGACTACAGCTTTTTACTATTTTGAGTAGTTATCAGGAAGATGTTGTTGCCCATCTCGTGTTTCATTTTCTCTGTGTCTCCAAACACTGCTTGCTACAAGGTTAACAAACTGCGTTAAAAACTGCGGTTGCCAATCCGCTTACCAAGCATGGCAACTGTGGCAAAATCAACCCATCCCCGATGAGGCAATCTAGAGGGAGGCCTGTGCTCAGCAGTGGACTTTTATAGGTTGTAATGGACGAATGGACGAATGGATGAATGGAACAACGAACGCCTAGAAGACTCGTAGATTATTTTTTTATAGAATAAGGGAGGCAAACGAACAAACAGTACACCTGATGTTAAGTGGATGCTATAGACCATAGATATCTTTTTTAAATGATAGGGTGTCAAACGAGCACACAGTCCACCTGCTGGTATAGTTCATTTCAAATAGCATGGCAGGATTGTACTTGAAGCGGTCATTAGGCGATAACAAAAGAAGTGGTATTTACAACCGATACCTGGGAAGACCTTATCCTGACGTGGTATTTTTGTGGCAGCAAACAAGTTTTGATGCTTTTGTTAAATACACGATGACATTGTTGTCAAAAATTCAGTCGTCTTGTAACTTCGTTATTACACAGACGTACAAATAAACATGTTTCGACCATGGGAAATATCAAATAGTGCATCTACAAGTGATGAAAATAGTGTTCAGCGTAGAAAAAGACATTTAAGTTCAGACGCTCAAGACATAGTTTTGAGTGTTTACAATAAGCTTTTGAAACGCATGGGTGATAAGGGAGTGATTAAAGAGACATCGGAATTAACAAACGTGCCTATAAGAACTGTTTGTAGAATAGTGTCAGCAGGATCTTATCATCTTCCGGACACAGATACCGATGAATGTTCTTCAGAGTGATTGATTAAACAAAATATTAACAAGTTGTTATAAGTATTTAAAATAGTTAAGTTAAAAGTAATAAAGGTTTTTTATCTACAATTTAATTTGTTTTAAAGTTCAAGTACCAAAATTCTTCATTCCAGCTATACTGGTTCAGTATTATCAACAGATGCTTAACTTCAAGTGTTAAAGCAATAAAATAATCACACAACAATAGATTAACATTACAGCTGTAATTGCTAAGTCTCAAGTGGAATCCTGCCATCCTATTTGAAATGAACTATAAGTGGTTGCTGTGGCCCATAGACATCTATATCTATCCTCGGTTACGAATCAAAATACAGATGCGTCGTCACCCGCGAGGACTGAGATGGAATGCCTCGTTTACTGTAAAAAGGATCTCCGGTTCTCTACACTCACCATACGAAACAGCAGCATTAAGCTACTATTTTACGCTGGTATTCTGTGAGAGCGTAGTTCTTCCATGGTCGAGCCGACCCATTCGTGCTACAACTATACTACTAATATAACTGCAGCATGGCTCTACCACGTATAAAAATCTCTGCATCTATCCTCAAATTAGAATCAAAAAGCCGAGGCGTTGTCACCCCTGTAGAGTAAGATGGAATGATTAGTTTCCAGTAAAAAGGCAGCCATAATAAAACTGTAGCATGGCTCCAACACGTGAATTTCTAAATTAAAAAATGATCCGTAACGCGCTTTCTCATCCGACAAACGCTGTCCTACATCGGGTACGGTGTCCGATTACAGTAATCATCACAGTGGGCGAAGCACGCCAACATTTCTTACTTTTAATCGTTATCCCATTGGGACAGCGATGATATCCGTCACCCCATTTCGGCCTGTCCGTGTGCCTATTTTATGATGTAGTGGCGATGTTAGAATATCCACCAACTCATAAAGTCCCGTGGGTGTCGTAAGAGGCGACAGCGGGAATCAAATTAGAAGTTGTCAGCAACGTCTTCCTAACGACTAAAAATAAAAAACTACCCGCTTGCTAAGCATGGCAAATATAAAAAATCATTTTTATATAAGATAGGGCGACAAACGAGCCCACAATCCACCTGATGGTAAGTGGTTGCTGCGGCCCATAGACATCTACATCTATCCTCGATTACAAACCAAAATGCAGAAGATGCGTTGTCACCCGTGAGGACTAAGATGGAATGCCTCATTTCCAGTAAAAAGGGTCTCCGGTTCTCTATACTAAACATACGAAACACAGCAGCATTAAGCTACTATTTCACGCTGGTATTCTGTGAGAGCGTGGTCCTTCCCCGGTCGAGCCGGCCCATTCGTGCTACAACTATACTAATTTATATAACTGCAGCATGGCTCTACCACGTATACAATATAACATCACATAAATCATAATATATCATATGAGGGATATGAAGTAATCTAGAGGGAGAGGAGGCCTATGTTCAGCAGTGGAATTTTAAAGGTTGTAATGTGCATGATAGCTGTAACGGTAACGATATTTCTTCCTGTGGGAAATATCAGAAAGATATAGCTCCAAATGGTAGCGGCATATCCAAACCATAACCCAATGCCAAGCACAAAATTCTCACGGGGAGCTAAGTCAACACTACGAGACTTATGGTACTGCGGTCTTCATTAAGGTGTGTCCATCCTTCAACAGGTAAAGCCCACGTCCAGTAGTGGACTTATGAGCTGATGGAGAAGAAGCTATTTTTCATATTAATCATATAAATTATATTGTATTTTTTAAAGTTCCGCTATTATACGTGGTAGAACCACGCTGCAGCTATATTATAGTTGTAGCACGTATGAGTCGGCTCGAACGGAGCACGACTACTCTCTCACAGAATACCAGCGTAAAATAGCAGCGTAATGTTGCTGTGTTTCGTATGGTGAGTGTAGAGAACCGGAGACTAATTTACCACGTAAGTATTCATCGGTGAAAGAAAAACTCGTAAAAAAAACTTTTGTCTGAAGAATAAATAAATATTAAAGACGTGTAGGCCGCAAACGTACTGGAGCAAAGCGGCGGAATATTGTCCAGTAACCATTTCAGTAATGAGAGGAGGCCCGAGCTCAGCAGTGGGTCGTAAATATGCTAACATTTTGCTTCACAAAGAAGAAAAACATCGTTTCAATTAAAAATATTTCGAGTGTGAAATTGCTCCAAAAACTTGTACAAATGATAGGGGTGCTATACCCAGCCATAGTATGCTCCTTCAAACCTAATTTCGGTCACGGCGGCCAGTATCAAGGGAGCTAAACATCTGCGCAGGACAGTATTTTCGAATGTATTCGCAAGCACAGGTGAACTTTTTATTCCCTCGCTCTCCGAGTCTACTAGTCCGACGGTACGGTAACGCGACGCAACCGAAGAGAAATCAGGCACAAGACCAACGGCTTTTAGGAACTTCCTGACTCCGGGCTGGTACTGAGAATTTCTTGACAGAAGAACCTAATAATTGATTTCAACCCACCCGGGAATAGGTCCCGGGACCTCATGATCGGCGATCGCGTATACGAACACTAGATCTAAGAGGCAGCCATAGTGCATGTTTATCTGTGACTATTCTTTCTTCACTTCGATAGAGCGTGGTCCTTAGAAACATCGGCGAAAACTTAAACAGCAGCTGGAGCGTTTAGGCAAACAAGAAGAAATAAAATAAACCATCATAATCGTATCGGAATCACGGAATATCATAATTTACACAATTTTATTACGATATTTATATCATATAACTGCACTTAAGATTCACATTCAATCGATCGATCATGAAGATACGTTCATGTAAATCTAATAATTTACTCTATTATTTATAAAACTAACTGACAAATGAGTGTGCAGTCCAATTTGATTATTTTTTTACATAGAATAAGGGCAACAAACGAGCACACAGTCCACCTGACGGTAAGTGGATGCTGTAGCCCATAGACATCTACATTTATCCTCGTTTAAGAATCAAAATGCAGATACGTTGTCACCCCTGAGTACTAAGATGAAATGCCTCGTTTTCAGTAAAGAAGGGTCTACGGATCTCTACACTCACCATACGAAACACAGCATAAGCTGCACTCTTACGCTGGTATTCAGTGAGAGCGTGGTCCTTGCCCGGTCGAGCCGACCCATTCGTGCTACAACCATAATATAGCTGCAGCGTGATCTCTCTACCACGTATAAATATCAGTTGGTGATAGTACCCACACAGACTCTTAGACAGAAAAGGTGGTCAACTAGAATAAGTAAATCGACTGAATAAGTTTACGAAATAAGGTTTAAATAATGATAACAATAAAGTTTTAAAATAATCAAAGAAAGTTGCCATGCGAACGAATTCGCGACTACAGCTTATATAAAATTCAAACATCGCAGTACCACAGAATAAATAATAGTACTACGTAGCAGTACTCGTGACTTTATTTTAATATTAATGTTTTATAAGAAACACACAAATGTGAACTCTATTGCCGATATACTGTCTAATGTTATGAAAGAAATCGCAAATCTAATCTAAATGTTTTCACGATATAGACTCCACAATCAAAACTGGAATATTATAACCGTGCAATAATGTTTAATTTTCTAATCAAACTAGAAACCACGCTATGTATACGATTAACCTGGTACCATACTGACTCGTTTTGCTTCTAAATATACTTAAAACGACTTACATACCGTATCGTTCATCAAACTGTTGATCGTGTTAATGAAACTGTGATAATAGATACTTGTTTTTTGTACAGCGTTTTTTACTGTTTTTATTAAGATGCTTTCGTGTTGACGGTTTGATCTTATATACTACCGTAGGCAAAAAATAGTAAGACTTTTTAATGTAAATTTCGCGCGTAAATCCATTCGTCGAATTTTTTTTCTCCGTTGGTATGACTGTCAGTGACATCTGCACCAAATATCACATCAAAGTAATCATTAGTGTTTAGTTGACGCTTGTCTTTCTGAAGTACAAAAAATACATTCGGCGATTTTTACTATAAGTGAAATTATTCAACAAAAAAGTTCCAAAAGTTCAAATTACTGGTTCCGAAACGTTCAGAATGTAGCAAAAAGTTTTCGGTACCAATTGTATGTCGCGAGCAAGTGTTTTTGATTGGTACAAATTATTCAAAGAGGGTCGAGAACGCGTGTACGGACGAAACACGTCCAGGACGGCCATCAACATCAACTGATGATCAACATGTCAATAAAATCAAGGAATTGGTGCTCGAGAATCGACGATTAACAGTCAGAGACCTTACTGATATCGTTGGAATATCGGAAGGATCAGTGAAAACCATTTTAAAAGATCATTTGGGCCTAAGAAAAGTGAATGCACGATTGGTTCCAAAATCACTCAATTTTCTTGAAAAACAGCGTCGCGTTGACATCTGTAAAACAATGCTTTCCGACTACCAGGATGTCATGAAACATATTATAACTGGCAACGAGTCTTGGATCTACGCTTACGAACCGGAAACAGACGATCAATCGGCCGAATATCGTGCCAAAGTTGAGCCGAAGCCGAAAAAACCACGTCAAAGCAAGTCAAAAATCAAGGTCATGTTGACAGTTTTCTTCGATCATCGAGGTGTGGTGCACTCCGAATTCCTTCCGACCGGCCAAACTGTCAACAAGGAATACTATTTGAGTGTTATGCGTCATTTGTGCGAAGCTATTCGTAAAAAGAGGCCGGAATTATGGGCCGGCAACTCTTGGTTTTTTCACCACGATAATGCACCGTCGCATAATGCATTGATACTTCGTGAGTTTTTTGCCAATAATTCAACCAATATCATTCCACAGCCACCGTATTCGCCTGATTTAGCTCCGTGCTACTTCTGGCTGTTCAGCAAACTCAAGCGACCGCTCCGGGGAAACCGTTTTGAGTCAATTAAAGACATTAAACGTGAATCGCTACGCGCATTGAAGGCTATTCCGGAAATTGACTTTAACAACTGTTACGAGGATTGGAAAAAACGTTGGCATAAGTGTATTGCGGCCGGGGGGGATCCTTTGAGGGGGACGAAATAGATTTGGCAGAATAAATAAAGAATTTTAAAATTATGAACAAAGTCTTACTATTTTTGCCCACAGTATTATGTATATAACACAGACGATTTAATCGTCTCAAAATAAGTTATGCTTATGTCTTAATTAATGATATTTATTTCAGTTTATGACAAATCTGATATATATAGCGTGGCTAAAGATTAGGTACTTTTTATTAGGTAAAACCGAATAGCCAGACAGCTGACATTATGCACTATTATATTTAACAGCGCCAACTAACGAATCCAATTGTGAATCTAAATAATTCAGGGACATAATCAGACACACCCAAATATTTCATCCATATCAGTCGAGCCATTTTCGAGTTTTAGCTTGACAAACGGACGGCAATTGTTTTTATACTACAGGCGCATTAATACAAACTAAAATAAAATAAAAAACTTCATGAAAATCACAAAGCCTTAAGATAAGATAGTGTAAAATATTCCAAATTTTTCCGGGACCATAACTTGTCAAAAAAGTAAGAAAATGAGCGTTTTCCGTTGCGTATGTGTTTGATTTTTATTTTAACACTGATATATTTATAACTGTGTGGCAATGTTTGTAAAGTACATTTCTCTATAGTCAACCAAATCTAAGAAATACCTTTTGACGTTTCACATCACATTCATTCCGCAATAACTTTGCGCAAGCGTACTCATACGATTTACAATAACCTTTTACCTAAATCGGAAGAATTATGAAGTTATCTAAATTCAATTATAACGTGTTGAGTTTTTTATCGCTAATTTTAATTCGAATCTTTCAAACAAAGCAAAATATTAAAAAAATAATCACTATCAACTTTTTTACTTGATGTCGTTTTAATGATAATATGTCGCTTTGTGCCTTACTGTAGTGTTTGGATGATTAAAATTCATTGATAAGCGAATAATCGGCAAAAATATTCAAATAATCGTTAAAAATATTCAAATAATCGAATCATTATTTTTAATGTATTATTTGTTTAATAAAATTTTTATTTTTAAAATTCTTTAAATTACATGAATCATGAATAAAACAAGTTTTTTTTTTTACTTTGTCAACGTAAAGGACAGTGGCGAACTCCCAAATAAATTTTAGTTGACTTTTTTTTCTTGCGTCTACAAATGTAAAATATGTAAAAATATAGTTTAAGAACCTGAACATTATTTTCTTCGGTCATACTACTACAGGAAGTCGGGAATTAGAGATACTCCAGTTTAAACAAAATACAAAATAAAAGTTTGATGTGGACTAGGCTATAGGGTATAAAACGCCTTAACTGGCAAATCGTTACAACAACAACTAGTCAATATAATTTTCGTATATTATGTTTATATAGGGTAGTTACTAGCATAGAGGGAATCCTTAAAGAACGCATTAGTATATATAGAAGAGTTTTCTGAATAAAATACACGTCAAACTCGGCTGTATGTTACAAGATCTTTGTCTGTCTTAACTCCATGAATCGTAATAACTACAACAACTAGTCAATTAAGTTTTGAATTGTGTACGATTATTTTTTCTATATCCGATAAGTTTGATTTGATAATACACAGTATATTATTTTATTGATATTTGTAATGGTGACTAAAGTAAACGCTTAATAATTCCATCACCTATTATTTCGCCATTGTCCTTTCTGTAGGCAAAAAAACTCATATTAAACCACTACGTAATTTCAATCTCCCACTATTTCAGGAGTTTACTGTGCGTAATTTTGTGATTTTGTGTTTGTCTTCTTATTTTGTGATTCGGTTTTAACTTTTTGGACTGTTTCTTCTATATTCGTTGAAGCATGTGCCCATGTTAAAAACGTTGATTGGGCAAAAGTGTTAGGAAAAACAAAAAAAAAATTATGGATGACTTTGAGAGACATTAAGTTTGACTGGATTATTGAAAATGAAATAATAATTAATCTGAACAACGACAGCTCTATAGTTGTATTGAAAGTGATTGAATACATTTATTTTTAATCTAGTTTCAATCTAAAATTTTTATAATTATGCCTCCAAATATAAGTAATATAATAAATAACAAGTACGAAGAAACTGATAATGAAATAAATGATTACTAACTCTAAATAATCGATATCGATTTTTTGAAGAATCTAATATTGTACGTTCCCATTTTTTTGGTTGGCATGCTTGGTGTAATAAGTCTGACAGCTGTCAAAATGTATTTCTTCGATTTGGTGGACTATAATTACGAATATTTTTTAGTAAATAATATTTGTGAGTTAAGATCATTTGAAACTTTATTTTTGAAGTAAAATGTCGAAAAGGCTGTATCTTTGGTGGGATAGATATTACAGTTGTTATTGTAGATTGGGGCATCCATAGGGTGACAAACGAGCTCACAGTCCACCTGCTGGTAAGTGGTTACTGTGGCCCATAGACATCTACATCTATCCTCGATTACGAATCAAAATGCAGATGCGTCGTCACCGTGAGGACTAAGTTGGAATGTCTCGTTTCCAGTAAAAAGGGTCTCCGGTTCCTACACTTACCATACGAAACACAACAGCATTAAGCTACTTTTTTACTGGTATTCTGTGAGAGCATGGTGTTTCTCCGGTCGAGCCGACCCATTCGTGCTACAACTATACTACTTAATATAACTGCAGCATGGCTCTACTGGGTATGAAAAATTTACGTATAAAAAACCCTAGTTTATAATCAACTAACGGACACCCGGCGTGTGCTACGCTAAAAAATAAACCGATACGATAAAAAAAAGATAATTTTGTTTATTTAAAAACTTTTTATAAAGTGCCTAATGCATTGTTTTAGTGGTCTAAAACCATCTTCGCATTATTGCCTTTCTAATTAAACCGGTTTGAGGTACATCGGTAGTCTGCAAGCAGACATGCAAATTTTAAATACTGTGTACTTAATTAACCTAAAATCACATAAATTCTAAATATTATTTTAAGTTATACAAACTTGTAGCCATTCGGTTAATGAAGTTTTAAACTAGTTTCCTTCTATTTTTAAAATTTTTATAAAGTTACTTAATTTATTAAATATTATTTATTATACACATATTATAATGTACTTTTTCTTCAAATATAAGTATGTCAAGGAGGTTGGTGTAAGCATTTGTATGCTGCAATCATGAATTTCGTCTCACTGCATGCAAATATGTCAATATCCTGTGATATGATATTAACAAGTTAATGTGATGACAGGTATTTAGTAAAGAATTTGTATACAGAAGGGTAATTGTCTTTAGTAACCTTAAATCTGAATATCGCCACATTAATAGATGCTATCCAGACGAAACCGGGACAAGGCGCCAGTATGTAAAAATAATAATCTAGGCTATTAACTGTAAATCGAATTGACGTCATTGTAATATGAGATTTGCGTGATCACCTGATTTTGTTTATGATGACAGGTGATTTAAAAGCAATGACATTCACTAGCGGTTGTGTTTTTTCGACTTCCTAAAATCTTTTTTGTATCAATCTTGATCTGCTAACTGACCGCTCTAGAAACCGATCACCGTTACAGCCTATTAAAATCCACTACTGAACACGCCTCCCCCATAGAATGCCTCGTAGGGCATCAGGAAATGGGCAACAGCATCGTCCTAATAACGACTAAAATTAAAAACTGCGGTTGCCAACAATATAGGGATATTTGCCATAGTTGGCACGGTTGGTGAGTGGGTTGGCAACCGCAGTTTTTAATTTTAGTCGTTATTAGGACGATGCTGTTGTCCATTTCCTGATTTGTTTCCTCCGATCGCCTCTTACAACGTGATAGATACGTGATAGAGCCATGCTTCAACTATATTATGGTTATAACAAGAATGTGTCGGCTCGACCGGGGAAAGGACCACTCTCACACAGAATACCAGCGTATAGTAATAGCTTAATGCGCCTGTGTTTCGTATGGTGAGTGTAGAGAACCGGAGACCCTTTTTACCGGAAACGAGATATTCCATCTTAGTCCTCAGGGCTGACAACGCATTTGCATTTTAATTCTTAACCGAGGATAAATGTAGATGTTTAGTGGCCACAACATTTCGTTTGTCACCCTTATTCTATAAAAAAAAAACCGACCAAGAGCGTGTCGGGGCACGCTCAGTGTAGGGTTCCGTAGTTTCCCGTTCGTCACAATAAGTGTTCCCACTTATGAGCTTAAAGGTGGGTATCCACTATGTTCGCGCTCCAGCAGCGCTCCGCGCTCCTGCAACTGTTCTCGGTAGTTTCAACCGTAGTCCAACGTGCGCGAACATGGAGAGTGCAACATTGCACGCTCCGCGGCAGGCGATGCCAAGGAGAAACCAACCGAACAATTCGATAATACCCGACCCAATGTAATAAGTACCTACAGCGCCATCTCTCGGGGAATTGGGTTACTAATTAATACATAGATGTGCCAGAAGTTTTCGGTGGTAATTTTGGATTGCGAGAACCGATTTTAATAATTCTTTTTTTGTTCGAAAAAAGATACGTTCAGGATAATAAAATATGTAAACGAAGTTAAAAAAAATGCTTGCATATACGATTATACTACAAACTTAGTCCAGAAATTATTTTGTACAACTTTTTGTTTTTTTTTTGTAAAAAAACTGTTTCCATCCAAGTTCAAAATGATTTTCCTAGAAAGTCCTTATAAAGTTCTACTTTTCAGATTTTTTTCATATTTTCTAAACCTATGGTTCAAAAGTTAGAGGGGGGGGGGTCACATTGTTTTTTACTTTTGGAGCGATTATTTCCGAAATTATTGACATTATCAAAAAATGATTTTAGTAAACCCCTATTCATTTATAAATACCTTTCCAATAATATATCACACGTTAGGGTTGAAATTAAAAAAAAAATCACTTCCCACTTTACATATAGGGGGGCTACCCTAATAAAACATTTTTTTTCCAATTTTTATTTTACCACTTTGTCGGCGTGATTGATACACATGTTGGTACCAAATTTCAGCTTTCTAGTGCTAACGGTCACAGAGATTAAGCGAGGACGGACAGACGGACAGACAGACATGGCGAAACTATAAGGGTTCCTAGTTGACTACGGAACCCTAAAAACGACACAGGATGATATGGGGTAGTGGATATTTTTATACTGCCACTACACGGTGAACACCGCAATGACTAGCAACCGACTGTTGACCTATAACGGGAGGTGGGAGAGGGGGGAAGGTTATTCTTCTAATTAGGTAATACACGACGTTCTATTTTTCATACGGATCTAATACAATTGATTTTTACCGCGTTTTTATTAACTCGTCTTTGTGATTTAATATTCTATGTGTATGTCTGCAGTTGAAACAGACAACTAAAGCTGCAGGCAACTAAAAGCTGAGCAGAACGTCGCGCAGACGTTGTTCGTTTCGCGCGCTTTTAAACTCCTGATATCGGTTGTATACATATAATATTCGGCGATGCCGATATATAGGTTTGTCGATTAATCGGCCGATAAATCGGTATCGGAATCGTTACATCCCTTATATTAGAGATAGATGATATATGATATCAAATTGATATATATATATATATATATATATATATATATATATATATCAATTTGATAGATTTCATACTACACCATTATTTATTAGTCAGTAGTTTTCTTATACTTAGGTTAGTTATAGCATCGCATTGGTTAATAACTGTAATGATGTTATAATTGTGTAATAAATAAATAAATAAAATAAAACTTCATTTTGGAGATTTTACGATACCGATATCTTGCTGATTCACTGTGTGAACCGAGGGACCAACTTTTCAATTAGATCTAAAATCCTTAGCATACTATTTCGCGAATTCCCGCCATGGTCCATCAGTGCTCACATACATAGATATTTTAGCTAGGATATCATTTTAAGAGGTTACTTTATCATTAGTATAGTTTTTTTTTAAATCTAGAATATATTTCAAAAACTTGTTACGTAATGTGTTACGGAATGTGGTGGTTTATTTCTTCTATACATTACGTCTTAGCACCGACCTTAGAAGCTGTAATTTGTATTTTTTTATGGAATAAGTGGACAGACGAGAACACAGTCCACCTGATTTTAAATGGATGCTGTGGCCCATGAACATCTACATCCATCCTCAATTACTAATTGTAATGCAAAGCGTTGTCACCCTCAGGGATGAGTGCGAGCACACAGTCCACCTGATGGTAAGTGGTTGCTGTGGCCCATAGATATCTACATCCATGCTCTATTAAAAATCTAAATGCAGATGCGTTATCACCTCATAGTACTAGGATGGAATGCCTCGTAGTATCCAGGAAAAAGGGTTTCCGGTTCCCTACAACCTCAACATGCGAGACACAGCATTCAGCTGCTATTGCACGCTGGTGTTCTGTGAGAGAGTGGTCCCTCCCCGGTCGAGCCGACCCTTTCGTTCTACAACTATAATATAGCTGTAGCATGGCTCTGCCACGTAAAAAAATACGAGGAAGTTATTATTTTAATTTTAATTATTATTTTTAAGTTGCTGACAACGGAAGTGGGCAGCGTTAATAAACGTCACCATATTTTTTGTCTGCAGTAAAGTCAGTCAACTTTAGCCCGCTAGGTGTTGGGTGATCACCCGGGCCGATCGTTACGCTTCTGAACAGGGGTCAGGCATGGCTGACCACACGGTGTACGTCACTTCAAACAAATGCCGTCGTAAGGTCATTGTTAGTTGGGGATATTATCCTTGTTGATGACTTAACGGGCGGATCCGTTTTGGTATCTGTCCCCTTAAAACTATTTTATTAAATAGAATATAGTGACAAACGAGCATACAGGTTCACCTGATGGTAAGTGGTTGCTGTGGTCCATAGACATCTAATCTCGAGTACGAATCAAAATGCAGGAGCGTTGTCCAAATGGAGGACTAAGATGGAATGCCTCGTTTCCAGTAAAACGGGTTTCTGGTTCTCTAAACTCACGATACGAAACACATCAGCATTAAGCTACTATTTCACGCTGGTATTCTGTGAAAGCGTGGTGCTTCCCCGATCGAGCCGACCCATTCGTGCTACAGCTACACTACTTAATAGAACTGCAGTATGATTCTACTAGGTATGAAAAATTTACGTACAAAAAACCCTAGTTTATAATCTAAATCTAATCTCGATTAAAAATCTAAATGCAGATGCGCTGTCACCTCTGAGAACTGAAATGAAATGTCACGTTTCCAGAAAGAGCCTCCGGTTCTCTACACTCACGATACGAAACACAGCTAAATAAGCAGTTTTTTAGGCTGGTATACTGGGAGAACGTGGTCCTTCCCGGTCGAACCGACCCATTCGTGACAACACAACATACAAGAATAACATAACTGCAGCATGGCTCTACCACGTAAATGGAAATTTATGGATTTTGATGCGGGTTTAAACCCTCATTTAAAGGATGTTTTAAAAAAGGTTTTTACCCTACGTTTTCTGTTAAATCATGAAGGTGTTTTATTACATATAAAATTACACTTCGACAACAGAACAGTTATTTGTAAACTTGAGTGGAAACAGAAGTAAGTGGTAGAATCGACAACGAACGCCCTAGACTGAAAATTATAGACCATGTTGGCGATATATTGAAGATGGGCCAAACTGAAAGTATCCTTAACTGAATAGCATATACACGTATATATAATATGCATACATGCAATTCAGTTAAGATAGAAAGAGGCGATATCTCCTCTAGGTGACAAACGTGAAAGCTATTGAATGCACGTATTTTTATGGCCTACAAATAATTGTTCCGGGACCTAATATTTGTCCTTGTGAAATTTATCCATTATATTTATAAGAGAAAATCCAAGTGTGAAAGTAACGCATATTTATAAAAAAAAACAAGTAAAAAATAACGCCACATTAGTTAATCACATCCGTGCAAATTCCAAGCGGGACCAATAAAAAAATATTAAAAAAAATAAACAACACGTATAGATCATGAACTATGATGATCCTTGTGAGAACACTGGGTCAAAGTTATTCAAATTTTGTATTGTCGTCGGTACTGGATACGTGTACAAATTTTAAAGGCGCCACAAAATACTGAAAATTACATTAAGTTTCCGTTACATAGATAGATTCACAAGTAGCTAATAAACGCGTGTTTAAATAAAATCCGACCTGAAAAAAACTAAAAAAACAACAATTCCCAATGGCTTCTGAAATCGGTGCAGTTATAAATTTTACGTGGTAGAGCCATCCTGCAGCTATATAGCACGAATAGGTCGGCTTGACCGGGGAAGGGCCACGCTCTAACAACATACCAGTGTGAAATAGCAGATTAATGCTGTGTTTCATGTGCTCAGTGTAGAGAACCAGAGACTCTTTTTACTGGAAACGAGGCATTCCATCTTGGTTCTCAGGTGCGACAACGCATCTGCATTTTGATTCTTAATCGAGAATAGGCGTAGAATGTCTAATGGACTACAGCATCCACATGACATCAGGTTGACTGTGAGTCACCTATATCTATAAAAAGGTCGATGTATCAGAGGATAATGTACCTAAGGGGGTGGCATTATCACCGCGCGATAAAACCCTTCTTCAAAAATAAAGAGAGAGAAACACTACCCAAATTTATACTATTATGTGTTAATTGATAAAATCAGGCGTTACTGTGCGGAAATTAATTATAATAAAAATATTAAAATTTAATTCGCAACCATCCGCTTAATTAAACACAATGATGTGTCTTACCTGGATTTGATTGTGAATAGTAGTTTTGGGAGTAGTGGTGCTGGGACTAGGGCAGGTATATAATCAAAGCATTTATCAGGTATACCTAATTAAAATTACGCAGGCGGATCTCCAAGCGAACTTGATATAGACCTGACGCAGCGCAATTAGGATAAACATGGTTACACTTCAATTATACACGCTCGCTGTTCGCGTAACAGTTAACTATTATCGATGCGGTTTAGTTTTAACTGTTCGATTAATGTGGCCACCGCAACCTTTAAGAACGGACAACACAAACATTCAACTTTGAAAAAAAAAGTTAAAGTTACAGCCTATATACGTCCCACTGCTGAGTATATGCCTCCTATCATTTTCGAGAGAATTTTAGGTCAAGGAAATGTCCGCCGCGCTGCCCCAATGCGTGTTGGCGATCTTCACATGCCTTCGCAATATTTTTTCTTATTTCACAGACATGCAGATTTCCTCACGATGTTTTCCTTCACCGCTACGCATGTGGTAAATCGGTACTTAAAATTACAATCAACAATTTCATTGGTGCCGGTGGGGATCGAACCCGGGTTGCTTGCGTATTGTGAAATTTACAGCGAGCGCTAAGCCACTCAGCTACCACGGCTCTAATTAGATAATTACTGAACTAGGTAATGCACGCACATGAATCCTAAGTAGATACGTTCATGAGTCATAGGTACTGAGGTATCTAATCATACGTCCTGTAATCTAGGCCACAGTGTTTGTTGTATTGCTTCATACGGTACTTTGGCATAAAAATATTCAGCCAAATTAAGAGTCATGGTAACTCAGAGAGAGAGAGAGAGTTATACGCCCGGCACATTGCCACTTTTGTTACGTGGTAGAGTCACGCTGCAGCTATATTAATTGTAGCACGAATTGTTCGACTAAACCGAGGTAGCATCACGCTCTCACAGAATACCAGCGTAAAATAGCAGCTAAATGCTGTGTTTCGTATGATGAGTGTAGGAAACCGGAGAGCCTTTTTTACTGAAAAGTATAAATTCCATCTTAGTCCTCAGGGGTGATGACGCATCTGTATTTTGATATTTAATCGAGGATAAATGTCTATGGATCACAGCTTCCGTGAACTGTCACCCTTATTCTATAAAAAAAACTTCAGCTTACTAGTCCGTAACGGATTAGTTAAAATTATATGTAATAGAGAAAAGCCATAACCGTAACGTGATGAATCGACCGACTGCGCTTTCGAATCTAATCATTCTTCAAACTAACGACGTTTAGTGGTGGGAAAATTTTTCAATTTAATATCTATGGTACTTACTGCGATTGTTTGCGGTCGCTGATAGCTCTTGCAACATAATAGTGAAAACAGTAAAACGAGAAACGCTTCGTAAGCATTAATTTTCAGACAGATATATCAAGGTGTGCCGTATGCCGCATAGAATACACCAATAGGTGTATAATAGAAATTACTACCAGATATCATCCCGTAAATATCCTTTCTTTTATTTATTTTTTTATTTTACAACAACTAAAATACATATTGTACAAAGTGCATATGTACAGTGCAACATACAACTACCTATATTAGATTTTTCTGCACACTGCAGTTCGCCGTATTTCGAGCGCAAACATTTTAATAATTATTTAGAGTAAGAAGGTAGTTCGCTTGTTATTATAAAAAGAACATGAGGATGAGGTTAGTGGCTATTTAATTAGAGTAAGTATACAGGGTGTTTGGAGGAAATATTATTTCATATTATTATGCTCAGAGGCGACAAAGGGAAACTGAAACAGGTTATGGACAGCAACCAAACAAATAACATGAGGATGAGGTTAGTGGCTATTTAATTAGAGTAAGTATACAGGGTGTTTGGAGGAAATATTATTTCATATTATTATGCTCAGAGGCGACAAAGGGAAACTGAAACAGGTTATGGACAGCAACCAAACAAATAACATGAGGATGAGGTTAGTGGCTATTTAATTAGAGTAAGTATACAGGGTGTTTGGAGGAAATATTATTTCATATTATTATGCTCAGAGGCGACAAAGGGAAACTGAAACAGGTTATGGACAGCAACCAAACAAATAACAACTCAAAATAGTATAGGTGGTAGAACCACGCTGCAGCTATATTATAATAAGTGGCAGAGCCTCGCCGCAGCAATATTATGGTATGTAGCACGAATGCGTCAACACGACCGGGATAGAACTACGCTCTCACAGAATAGCAGCGTAAAATAGCAGCTTAACGTTGCTGTGTTTCATATGGTGAGTGAGGTGAGAGAACTGGAGACCTTAATTACTGGAAATAAGGAATTAGTCCTCGAGAGTTTCATTTCATCTGTATTTTGATTCTTAATTGAAAAAAGATGTAGATACTTACGGGCCACAGTATCCACTTACCATCAGGTGGGCAGAAAAGAGATCCTATTACTTAGTAAAATTATTACAAAGAATATACATAACATTTTGGGCTTGATTTTTATTATAGGATATGGTGACAAACGAATACACAGTCCACCTGATATTAAGCGGTTGCTGTGGCCCATAGACATCTACATCAATCCTCGATCACGAATCAAAATACGTTGTCACCCTTGAGGACTAAGATGGAATTCCTCGATTCCATTCAAAATGGTCTCCGGTTCTATACACTCACCATACGAAACACAGCAATATTACGTTGCGAACTGGTGTTCGGTTAGAACGTGGTCCTGCCCCGGTCGAGCCGACCAATTCGTGCTACAACTATAATATAGCTTCAGCCTGGCTCTACACTTACTTACATTTATAGGAGAGCATTTTATAGGGGGCAAACGAGCATACGGTTCATCTGATGTTAAGTGACTACCGCCTCCCATGAACAACTACAACACCAGGGGAATTGCAGGTACGTTGCCCACCTTTTAGAAAGGAGTAAGCTCTTTTCTTGAAGGTCTCTAGGTCGTGAGGGTCCGGAAAAATCACCGGTGGTAACTATTACACAGAGAGGTCGCACGCGGAAGAAAACTCCTAGTGAAACGTACAGTGGTATCGGGAGATTTGCTACGTAGTGCGTTCATGAAATTTGGCGCCTAGAATTAATCCGAACAATTCCTCAGAGCACTCTGATAGATGCGAAATAAAATGCAAAGAGATGTAACATCGATTCGCTCGATTCGAGCCGCTCTGCGCTGGACGCAGTCAAGTGGAAGGAGCTGGCACTGGGGAGCCCCAGCCTAGATATGGGAACAGTATTCCATGTGAGGCCAAACTTGCGCCTTGTAAATTTGCAGGAGGTGTGCCGGCATGAAATACTGTCCCGCTCTGCTGAGCACGCCAAGCTTTTTAGATGCCAATTTGGCCTTCTCTTCCAAGTGACCACGAAACTGCACGTCATTAGATATGTCGACGCCGAGGATTCTGATACTGGTTGAGGCAAGAAGAGAAGCGCCTTGAAAGCTTGAAACTGAGGAGATACGACAAAGGGGCCACAAAAATCTTGTGGTTTTCGATACAGAGCGGCATAACTATCTCTTTTACGATGTAAAATGCCCATAAAGGAGAAAAAAATGTCCAGACCAGCATGGTGGTGCAGCGTCAAAGATGCGAGTAGTCTAGTCTACGATCGCGTCTGCCAACTGGAGCAATTAAAATATAAACCAAGATCCAGCATTAGGTTCTTAACGATTAATAAAGAGGATAAACAATAAAATATAACTTTATTTTATTGTACAATTACATACATTTTTTAAACTAGACTCGTGTAACAGAAACCTCCTTATACAAGTCAATAGGTTATTTAGGTCGGAAAGGAACAAGTCGTAATCAAGAAGCGAAGCGTGAGATAGGAAGTCAGTTCCAATTACACAGAGATGTTGCAAGTCTGGAAAAACTAGTCTTTGACGAAGAGAAACAAGTATAGAGTAAAATGCGTCTTATACAACAAACTTAAGGACTAATATAACTAAAGCTGTGCATGTTACGAATGTTAATAGTTCATACGATATTTGCAATCGAATAAGGTTGTCTAATCATACCAACCGTGGCAACAGTTGTTAAATTAAGTTACTTTGTGCAAATAGTAAATATCAAGACACACGGCAGTGTGTTAGCCAAGTTCAGAAAAGAAAAGGGAGTCTGCAGTCTGTGAATACGTTCAAGATCGTCCTCACAAATATAATTATGGTGACAAAAATAATTGTAATGAAAATTGTGCGTGTAATAATTTAAGACTAACATAGGTTAAGCTAATTACTAACATAAATGTATGGGTCTGAAATAAATTATTATTATTAGTTGAGCTCGTTCTGCGTAGATCGGACCAAAAATTAATATTCAAAAACTGAAGGTAGTCAGGCTTACTATGACATTGAGACGTCAAACATCTCAGTCCCTACCGTGACAATGCGAAACGTTGGGAAAAAATAACTTAATTTAACGCATTAATATCTGTATAAATAGTTTTATTAAAAGAAAAGGACGATCTATGGTTAACGTATATTATATACAAGAACATTGCGAGCCACTTTCGAACCATCTGTAAACTATAAGACCAAGAATCTAATAAGAGAAATCCCTTGAATACCTAAAATCCAAAATTTCATGGATTAACTTGTAGTTCCTTCGTTAGCAAAGTCTAAAAAATACAATTTTCAACCCCCGACGAAAAAGAGGGGTGTTATAAGTTTGACCGCTATGTGTGTGCGTCTGTCTGTGTGTTTTTTTTTTATAGAATAAGGGTGACAAACGAGCACACAGTCCACCTCATGGTAAGTGGATGCTGTGGCCCATAGACATCTACATCAATCCTCGATTAAGAATCACGATGCAGATGCGTTGTCACCCGTGAGGACTAAGATAGAATGCCTCGTTTCCAGTAAAAAGAGTCTCCGGTTCTCTACACTCACCATACGAAACACAGCAGCATTAAGCTGCTATTTCACACTGGTAATCTGTGAGAGCGTGGTCCTTCTCCGGTCGAGCCGACACATTCGTGCTACAATCATAATATTACAACCTTAATATTAGCTACAGCAAAGCTCTACCACGTACAATAATAATAATGATAATGTCCTCCAGACCGAATTTTCGGCCACGGCGGCCTGCCTCGGCCATCGGCGCAAGACAGGATATGCCCAAGTGTATGCGCAAGCACAGGTGCACTCTCTATTCCCTCACTCTCCTAATCCGATGGGACGGTAAACCGACACGACCGGAGAGAGATCAGGCGCAGGACCAACGGCTTTACGTGCTTTCCGAGGCACGGGGTAAGACACCGCCAACTTCCCGACTCCGGGCAACCACTGAGAATTTCTTGACGAAAAAACTCAATAATTAATTTTTTGGCCCGACCCGGGATTTGAACCCGGGACCTCATGATCAGTCACACTACCGCAACCACTAGGCCAACGAGGCAGTCAAACCACGTATAAAATATGCCTATATGTGGCACCGTAGCTCTTAAACGAGTGAACCGATTTGGGTGTGGTCTTTTTTACTTAAAAGCAGGTTTTCCAGCGGTGGTTCTTAGACATGTTTTATCAAAATCGGTTCAGCCCTTTCAAGATCATTAGCTTTTTTGTTGAGGGTGTTATTTAGAAACTTGGAGTTTGGCATCATGTTTTCAACACATGTCCATCTGATGGTAAGTGGGTGTTGTGGATTATTGATTACATATTTCTTCGAAACAAAATTTAGATGCATTATTAATCATGAGGTCTAAAGTGGAACGCGTCTTTCCAGTAAAAAAAGGACACTCACCGTACGAATCACAGTACCACTATTCCATGTCGGTATTCTGTAAGAGCGTGGTCCTTCCCATGTCGAGCAAACCCATTCATGTTACAACTATATATCTGGTAAGACTGTGGTCTTTTCCCAGTCGAGCCAACCCATTCGTGCTATAATAATAATATAACTGCAGTATGGCTCTACCAAGTTTAAAATTATTAGTTATTGCTTTTTCAACGCAAAAGCTTATTTTGGGCACTTTATAGGCATGATGACTACGGCACCACGATTTAAATATTTATTTGATTTAATTTTTCGATTTTTAAGTATCGATATCTCGGAAACTAAGCGAGATTACGAAAATTATTATTCTTACTTTCCGGAGTATTTCTTCGAGATCTATGCGAATCCGAAACATCTTCAAATCGTGGCGCCGCGCCGTAAGATCCGTAGAAGCCCCATTAATATGCTGCACCGAAAATGCAAACCATACAACCTTACCATTATAGCTGCCATCCACCACACGTCCAGCTAAACAACTCCCTACGTACTGAACTAGTCACACCAAATAACCTCACAAAATACTCCGCACTCGACTTACAATACTGTCATAATGATTAAAAACGCATTGCAACACAACACAAAGAGTGACGTAACCGAAAGACCGCGGCCACGGTTACGCGGTTATGGCATCGACAGAAGAATAAATACCGTAGACAAATTCAATGAAAGGGTAACAGCTAGGGTTGCCACGAGCTCGGCGTTTGCAAGAAACTCCGAAGTTTCCGTTACGACAAATTTTCTTATCCACTATTGGTATTTTTAAATTCCAATTAATTCTAATATATTAAGTTGGTACATAAACCTTACTTCACTCTTCGACATAAAAAATAGATTTTTCATAAAAAGTAAAAGCCGACTTGAAATAACTAAAATAATTAAATTATTTCCACGTAACAGCTTCAAATTATCAGATGTCGGTTCTAAGAAGTATGTGTCGTCGCGAGATTGTATGGTTAGTCAATATACAAACGGCATCGTCTGTTTGCAACCGTTCGTTGGTTTTTGAAAAGCCGAAGGCTATTTGTGCCTCGTCGTTTTGTAATAATCTATGTGGCAGTCGGATCGTTCAGATTCAGTTGGTTAAGGTGCGGTCCAAAGCTACGTACAGAATACAAACGGCATCGTCTGTTTCCGACATCGACTGCGACATAGACTATTACAAAATGACGAGGCACTTTACAATTAGCCTTCGAAGTCCTTCGCCCAGCGAAGCGAGCGCGGTCTCAGTTAATATTTAGGTAATGCACACAAAAAAATTATCAAAATCGGTCGAGCCATTTTCAAGATTTTGCGAGACTAACTGATAGCAATTGATTTTTATGTATAAATATAATAGGATATACAAGCAGTGTCATTACTTTAAAGCAGTGGTCCTCAACCCGTGGTCCTCGGACCACTGGTGGACCTTTTTGGGTGTATAATAATTATATATTACACTCAAAAAACACAAAGACACAGACAAAAATACAAAGTCTTCTACTACAAATAATATATTAAGGAAAAAATAGCATACAAGCTTTAGCAATATTAAGGAACACTTCGAAAAATCAACTTTAAAAAAAATTTACTACACCACAACATTAAAATCCGTTAAAATATTTAGTATAATGTCAACTGTCAAAATGGCGTCGATAAAGCAGCGCCCTTTTGACCCTTTAGAATTTAACTTACTGATGAAGAGCTATCGTATTCGTATCACAGAGGCATGTATGCAAATAAGAAACAAGGCTGTTGTTTTTGAGTTTTGAGAAAGTGACCATATTACCTTCACGTACTATAGTATAAGGTGTTGCTACATTATAATAATGTTACGAGCTTGAGGTTCGTGACAATAAAAATTGCCGATAAAATTACCTAAATTAACACTTTAATTTACTTTACACAATTAAAGTTAAAACACTAATAATTTAAACACACTAATTCACTTAATTCCACTCCGAAGCTTCGCTTGTTTCGCCCAAATCAACACTGCCTGCCCATCGCATCTTGCAGTGCCTATATATTTAAATTAGCAAAGAAATATCCAGAATGTTCAAGTAAACACGCGGAAGGTACCGAGCGTTCGAGTTTCGACTAGGCGCTGTCAGTTGAGCGATTTGTGATGTCATTTTCTCAATGCTCCCCTCGCTCTCGTTCCTGACACTAGATGGCGCTAGTGTATCGTTGACTGGAGCGCGTAACACTGCCCCCTCCTAAGACATGCTCGTCCCGAGCATTATCGGCCCCATAATAACGCGCCAAGCGATTCACATGGACGATCTTAGGAGTCCCTCTTGCGCCTTTCTGTAACGGCTCCGCAATGTCAAGGGCTGTCCTATCCCGTGGTGCACCAACATTGTACAATTTCGGTGCTCCTCTACTACGTGTCCGAGGTCCCCGCTCGGCCGCACAACTTGTACATGTACGACACCAATCCTCGACATCGTCACGATAATGGACCCAGTAAAACTGTTCTCGGACCTTCAGTAGAGTTCGTTTAACTCCCAGATGGACTATTGAACGGCCATTATGGCACAACTGTAGAACATTCGGCACTTTAGCTTTAGGGACAACCATTTGCAAACGACAGCTGTCTCTTCGACCATTTTCCCATTTACGGCACAGGACTCCATCCTGAATCAGCAAGCTGTCCCATTTTGACAAAAGATTTTGTATTCTTATTTTTGACACACACACACACACATTTTGTATTCTTATTTTTATTCTTATTATTATTACTGTTAATTTATCGTTACTGACCAGTTTCATTTTGTTTATTGTTAGTAAACAACGACTGCACTCTCCAAAGATTACTTGGTGTGTGGGATGGTTACGCATCCAAGCGTCCGCCTTATATATGTATGTATTTCTTATATTACCAGGTTGCAACACAGCCGCATAGTTGAGTTGGAGCTTCTTGTTGTTAGTAAAGAACATATCAAACATCTGTCGTTGAAGAAGTTATTGTGTATGTAAGGTATTCGTATTTGTGAGGGTACGAACGCACACATGATGTGTCGGTTAACAATCAACGTGACCTATGCATTTAGCTTAAGAAATTTATGAAGTTCCATGGGCTGCAAACAAAACCTTTCTTTTTGTCAAAGAATTTTGACAAAAAGAAAGGTTTTGTTTGCATAGGCAAGTTGAAGTGGCAGATTGTATTCTTTGATATTGGATTCAAGTTTTCAACTAGGTATTAATACTCTTACTTATATTTGTTTCATATTAAATAATATATTTGATGAATATTGAATTGTATGTTTATGGACATTTCTATGAATTTCTCAGGTGTTTGAATTGATGTTGCATGCCTAACTTTAACATAAACATTTTGTTATTATGTACTAACTTTTATTTATTTATTTAACTATACCTATATCATCTTGATTATTTTCAATTGGCATCAGAGTGCTACATAGAATTGTTTGATTAGTTCCAACTGCCAAATTCCACCATTATACACAGCAACAGAGCAATTTAATTACATCTATATTATCTCAATTGTTGGCAGTACATCTTGACCACCATACATATCACCAGGAATTCCCTACTCTTATGATGTGTCGTCTACGTACCGCTTGTAGAATCTTGGATTTACAGGAGCAGTAAGAAGGGCTTTCTCCTCGAAGTCCTCCATAAATATGTCGGCTACTATGGATGTAGTGTTTGCGTAAATTTAAGAAATCATTAGATATTATTATATCTACTCTATACAATGTTGCTTATAGGCTGTAACTTTATTTTATAGATTTATTATCTCTTTAAGTTTTTAAACTTTAACGAGTGCTCCAGGAAAGAAAAGACGAGTTTCTAAAGGGAGCGATATCTAAACGAAGCTGTTATAGGTTACCTCTTTAATTTATGCATCAATGTAAAGCCGAAAAAAGCTTGGTCCTATTATAAATATCACTCAAGCATTTAACACGTTAGTTTATAGTTTCTCATTATTTACAGCAGTTTTTTATAAGTTTGCAAAGAAATATAACTTCAGTTATCAAATAATGTAGAAAATACACATTTGAACATGAAATGTACTTTTTTACCAAACATTTGAACTTTATCAAAGCTCGCTGCTGAACATAAACCCCCCCCCTACCCTCCATTCCCAGGATTCCCATTGGGCCCAATAGCTTTTCGTGGTTGAACTCATCGCTGAGACGTCCCTCCACTTAGGCTTGGTAGCACGGACCTTCATCCATCCCAGAATCGGCTTGATGTCCGGATCTTCCTGCTGTGCATGTCGTAGGTTGTTCTTCCATCCGTTGCTGAGGTGGTCTGTCCTGAGCATCCTCACGGATACCACCTCCTTACTCTCTTGCCTACTACAATGGTTGCAATCTTCAGGACAAGGTCTTCTTGACAATGCATCTGCGTTGTCGTGAGATTTCCCGCTGCAGTGTCTGATAGTAAAGTCGTATTCCTGCTGCTGCTGGGCGGTGCTGTTAGCCGCACTTCCTTTCTGAGACCGTTCACCTTCCCTTCGTAGGGTGTGCTCAGGGTAGCTGGACCGAAGATGGCCCCTTTCCCCACAGCCATAGCACCTAGGGCTGTATCTTTTATTGTGGTCGCGAACCGTAACTGCTGTAACCTCCCTAGCGTGAGGTGAACGATGATCCTGTCGCCGCCAGGCAGTGTCGTTAGCTGCACTACCCTCTCGAGATCGATCAACTCTCCTTTCAACGGTTCGCTTAGGGCAGCTGATTCGAAGATGGCCCTTTTCCCCACAGCCATAGCACCTTGGGCTGTATCCTTTGTTGCGGTCGCGAACTGTAGCGGCTGCAACCTCCCTGACGCGATGGGAACGATGATCCTGCCGCACGGCTTCTACCTCCAGTGCATGGGCCAAGGCGTCCTTAAGCGTCTCATGGTGCCCGAGCCTCACAGCAGCTCTGACTTCCAGGTCACGGATGCCGTCGATGAATGTCTGCACCAGGTTCCCTCCAATGAGCGCAGGTACAGACCGGTATGCCTTTCGCACCAGCTTCTCCACCTCTAGAGCCCACTGCTGCAGGTTTTCGTTGATGCGCTGCACGCGATCTTTAAGCTGCGCACGAAAGACGTGTTCCAGGTGAGCGTCGCCATATCTCGCCTCCAATGCCTCAAGGAGTTGCTCATAAGTCACTTCCTCACCGAGAGCTTCCAGAACTGTTAAGGCCTGGTCGCGCAGGCCTAGTGTGAGAGCAGTCATGGCCTGACTTTTATTCCAGCCGTTCGCCTTCATAACAGCCTCGAACTGGATCTTGTAGGCTGACCAGGAAGAGGTACCGTCGAACGGCGGCACTTTGAATCCACGTAGCGTAGTGTTGTAGCTACTACGGGAGCTGTTGTTCCATCCCCAAGTTTGAGGTCGTCCAGCGTTTTCTTCACGTCAGCCATTACGTTGTCAACCCGATTGTTTACTTGGTCGATTCGGGTTTCGGCCTCCGACAGGCGGTTGTCATGTTGAGCAACCTTATCCTTCACCTCCCGTATCTCTTTTCCGAAGATAGCGTGAAGGTCCTTCATGAGGAGCATCTGCTCTTCCTTATCGCGTTGGAGTTGCTCTTCTAAACGACGGGCCTGTTCCTCCTGCCAGCGGGCCTGTTCCTCCTGCCGGCGGGCCTGTTCCTCTTGTCCGCTTTGCAGCTGCTCTTTCAACTGACGGGCCTGCTCCTCCTGTCGGCGAGCCTGCTCCTCCTGTCGGCGAGCCTGCTCCTGCAGCATCACCATCAGAGCACCTAAGTCAGGTGCTGCAGATGTAGGAGCTACCGACGGGCCTGCAGCCGGTGGCTGGCCCTCCGTCGTCTGCGGCGTTGCACCACCAAATCTTCGTTGGTCCGTCTCCTGCTGGCGTTGACTTCGGGTACGGACACCCTCCGTTTCCTCCTTAGGTAAAATCGGCATGATTTTATCCCACTTCTGACACCAATTGTTACGAGCTTGAGGTTCGTGACAATAAAAATTGCCGATAAAATTACCTAAATTAACACTTTAATTTACTTTACACAATTAAAGTTAAAACACTAATAATTTAAACACACTAATTCACTTAATTCCACTCCGAAGCTTCGCTTGTTTCGCCCAAATCAACACTGCCTGCCCATCGCATCTTGCAGTGCCTATATATTTAAATTAGCAAAGAAATATCCAGAATGTTCAAGTAAACACGCGGAAGGTACCGAGCGTTCGAGTTTCGACTAGGCGCTGTCAGTTGAGCGATTTGTGATCTCATTTTCTCAATGCTCCCCTCGCTCTCGTTCCTGACACTAGATGGCGCTAGTGTATCGTTGACTGGAGCGCGTAACAATAAGGAGCGCATAATAACGCCACAAACTTATGTACGTTTAATTTAAAGAACAAACTTATAAATCTAACTTAATCTTATATTATATCTTAAATTTGGTGGTCCGCGGCAAGACTCTCACTAATTTCATCACTAAAACGTTTTAAGAACTAGGTACTGATTTAGAGGAATTATCACATCGGTAAAAAATGAACTACTAACTTGAAATTGCTGAGATAACAAGCAATCGATTTAAAAAAAAGACATAAAAAAAACATAATGATTAACAATTGCTATTGTTACGATTTGAAATTGTTCATAATTGAATCTTCTAGCCCTATACTTGACAAAGCCGAGTCACGGCGCTTTAGAAAGCGATGAGTGAAATTTCGCCCGCAATCCCCATATTAAAGAGACGCGCGAAAAGAAATTACGACCGAGGCTCGATTACACTCGTCACAATTATGAGAGCGCGGGTCATTTATTATTTTTAACTACCGACGGCCCCCGGCTTCGTCTAGGAGGCATCCATTAATGTGGCGTTATTTAGACTTATAAAAAACACACGTACGAAGTGAAACTTCTTTACATATTATTATTCTTTTTTTTTTTCGTTTAGATAGGATTTTCGTCATCCGATTCGCTAGTTTACAAGTTTCTACATTACCACAGAATTTATGCCATCCCGTCGAGCGTTAATACCTGATACATATTTTGTATTCAGACTAGATTCAGTTAGCCAGTCTTCATCTATTGAGGTATTCATGGCCCTATTTAGGGCTTTTCTTACCTTGTTACAGTTCCTATCTAGTTCTTTACCCCACCACTGTTGCTTTACCCCAGCATGTCTTGGTGGAATGATTTCTGGACAAGATTCATGGTAGCTATCCATCATGGTATTAGTAACAGCTGCTACCTGTTCTTCTAGGAGCGACTGATCTGCTATGGTATTTGTCCCCTCAAAACCCTCGAGTAAAACTTCAGCCTATTAAGATAATTTGAAAAAACTAGCTTATTTACACATATTATTTAAAACATATTTTACATATATATACTTAGTACCCGGATGATCGAGCTTTGCTCGGTTTTTTTTTTTTTTGAAATTATATATATAAATTACATACTGATGAAACTTAAATAATATTTTTTGATCTTATTGACAGAATAGAAAAAACTGAATTGATTATTTGAATAAAAAATCAGAGTGCAATTAGTTTTATTAAAATTTTCGTATTTTTAAAAATTACTAAAAAAAGGGATTTTCTCACAAAAGAAGGGAACTTGGAAAAAAAAGGAAAACAGCTAGACCAGAGACAGGACGCGAACCACGGAACTCCGATATCACGGCCGACCGACATCCCACCTGGGCTATAACGATCGTTAGTGAGTTACCTTCTTATATTGTAGCAGTTTTTTTATTGCCTGAAAACACGGCCAAAAGGACATTTTTTAAAAATAAATCCTAGCTAGATCGATTTATTGCCCCCGAAACTCCCTGAACACTAAATTTTATGAAAATCGTTGCAGCCGTTTCCGAGATTATGATTATATATATATATATATATATATATATATATATATATATATATATATATATATATATATATATATATATTTAAATCGAATCGAAATTCTTGCGTCTTTACAGACTACCCTGCCGCGTCCACTATATGCGGCAAGATTTTAAATGTTTTTAATGTGTATTTACGAAATTAGTCAGTATGATTACATTAGTCGACGTGGAATTTCAATTAAACATGATATGTTAATATTCACTTTTAAATAATTCCCGGTAACTTAGTACGTCCGTTCACCACCAAAATTATCCAGCACCCTGAAAATCCCTGTATACCATCTATACATTGCATAAATGTTCCTACCTCCATCGAAACTTACGCTTAAACTGATTCTGTATAATTTCCTATATATGTTACAAAGATCACGATGATAAAGTTACATCCATCAATATTGGAAAAGATTGTGATTCGGTATAAAGTTTTTACATTTTGTATTCATCGTATTAGTCAACCGGCTTCCAGTTATATCAGCGATTATACTGTTTCTGATATATCAGTAGATACAATTTTTATCTTAGTATTTATTTCGTGTTTTTATAATCTCAATAGTGATAAGCAAAATTCTCAATTAATTTCCTTAGGAGAACAAAGGATCTGACCTTAGTAGAAAATATTTAGACAGTGGAAAATACTCAGACACGGTAGAAGCCTTTTAGTTTTAAGCAACTAAAGCTACTTCTTTAACCGCAATTAACTATAAGTAATTTTTCCTCTATTTATTTATTGCACCATAACAATTCAAATACACAAGGTGAGGTTGTTAGGTAAGTTAATACCACGGGCAGATGATTTGTGTAGTAAATGTATGTGGTAAGATAATTGTTAGGTAAGCTTATGTTTTTCTTTTAAGTAAATGTTAAATTGTAAATTAATTATATCTCAATGATAATCTTCGCTTTTAAATTATGATATATCATTGTAATTTTTAGAAAAAATTAAGTAATAGAAATAAAACAATAATATTCTAAATATAGGATATAAGCAAACTAAATCACTGAAATTATACAATATTTAAATTATTGATCACTGGTATGTATTGAGGAACTTAAAAGATACTTAAATTATATGGACATCGTTTGGAAAACAATAAAAAAGATTGTTAATAATTCGTTAATTTTTGAAAGTAAATATTTAGCACAAAAACTTTAATTTTAACCCAATCTTTGTTTTCCAGCAAATCTCCGTGTTGTTCTTTTAATATTTCACATTCATGTTTTTTAGGTAGTTGTTTATTTTTAATGCGTAATTTGAAAAATTTTTCCGACGTCAAATCTACTAATGTTCTTTTCTTTTCTTTATTTAATACCTGTGTTACCTGTTCGGTGACGCATTGTTGAGAAGTCCGAATACCGGATGGTCCAGCCTGAGATAAATTGTTTTGACTACGCATTTATTGAATGCAATCAGAGTTGACAGTTTCGATTAGCTTACAATTATAATCGAGTATTTATTTGATTGTTGTAGTGGCGCTGTCGTCGCGCCACTAGCACACCGAAACACACAGAAGCCTAAATCGCGCTATTAACATTACGAATCATAGACAGTATATATAGAACTTCTCCGAACTATCACTCGGAGTGTTGGCCGCTCCCCGGGCAGAACACCTTGCCCGGCGGGAGATCTCCCCTTTTCCTTCACGGCCACAGTGGTGACCCCGACGTGATCTGAACACGCAACCAACAACCTTCGGAAACTTCAAGCTTTCATCATCGTCAAAAAAACCCCACCCATTCGCTCCCGAGCAGATATCGTCTGCAGTCTTCATATCCTGCAAGCCATCTAGCTTCACAAGGTTCATTGAACAGCACTGGAATAATAATGCTTCATGTTCCTTCAAGCTACTCTCTGCGCCATACAGTGTTCGGCACGGCTCTGAGCCTTACTGCTCGCCTCTGCTCCACGGCACTCTCGCAGATTACTGCCTTCTTCTCGACTCACCGCAGATTACAAGGCAATCTCTTAGTATATGCACATTCGTCGGCAACGAGGCTGCACTATCGACCTCCGGTCTGAGCAGGGGGGTGATGTAGTGGCGCTGTCGTCGCGCCACTAGCACACCGAAACACACAGAGGCCTAAATCGCGCTATTAACATTCCGAATCATAGACAGTATATATATATATATATATATATATATATATATATATATATATATATATATATATATTATAGAACTTCTCCGAACTATCACTCGGAGTGTTGGCCGCTCCCCGGGCAGAACACCTTGCCCGGCGGGAGATCTCCCCTTTTCCTTCACGGCCACAATCGTTATCAAGAACCTCTTCATCTAGCTCTTCATTCATATCTAAATCGATCTCTTTGAGAGTCTTTCCTTTGAAAGCATCTGCTTTACCATCTTCTATAACAATAAGAAGTTTCGATATGTTAGCAGTTTGGTATACTTCATCTGGCAATCTATAAGATTTTTTGTGCACTTCATTGTTCATGTCATTTTTAGACATGCTAAATATTTGTGACAACGTAGCTAAGTGTTTTCTGAGCCTTGTAGACGAGATTGCTTTTGGGTTTTTTGCTCCAGATAACCTTGCATGCCTATCGATAACTCTGTAAATAGATAGTGTTTTCATAACATGGATTACCAAATAAAAAAATATTTGGCTTTGAAGAAAAAAAAAACAGGTGTCTTATTGACAATAATGATTTTATGTCCACCTGAACTTCTTGATTAAACAAAACGGGTACTCCACGACCACGTTTGCCTCTAAAACTCTTTTAAATTTCTTAACCAGAATCCTTTCAGATGCAGTAAGCCTCTGAAGATCAAATTCATCATACTTATCATATGCATTATTATCACTTTGTAAATAGTCTGTTCAATTGTAAAACCCTACAATACACAGTTTCTAATAGTTGTGTGTATGTTGCAATATTTTTAATGCCTTCTTTAATTTGTATAGAAGCCTCCAAAGATTTTTATTTAACAATTCTTTTAGAATTTTCAAGTCATTTGCTAAAGGGACAATAGTTATTTTTATAACGTAGTACATTTCTAGGGCAGGCGGAAAAAGTACATTGACCTCAAGTATTATGTTAGCATCGAAACAAAACGACAGTTATTGCTTCCATACATTTCTTTATAGATTACGTATCGTTATGGTACGGGGTAGGGTGAAGGAAGCGGTCATTCAGAGATAATAAACCTGTTTCGACGCGATTTGCGATAGGTCTCACGCCGTGCGTATTTGAGAAAGCGGATGGAGCATAACTCATCGTTCAATATCCGCGGTTTGCGAAATGACCTCCCAGAGCTTAGGCTCTTTCTTCTAGATCGCGAAGCCGACCTTGCTGAAGGAGGAGGATCCTTCAGGAGACCCACCTCAGCCCTAAGGTCTCTAAAGGCCTCTCTATCAAAAGTTATTCACTTCTTCGTAATGACAGACCCGACCGCAAAGGCGGCGGTACTGCCATTTATTACAAAAAGTCCCTTCATTGCTCCCACATCCCCACTCCGACGCTTACCAGTATGGAAGCCACTATTACTAGATTAGCCATGACTGGACACCAGTCTATCATTGTAGCCTCTTGCTATATCCCTAGCGGAATCCTCCACATTAAGAGTGATTTCGAGGCCATCCTTGCACAAGGATACTGAATGGACCTGCCGCACTACTACTACTAGTGGCAGGGTGCTGCTCGATATCACTCAGTCTCTCGACCTGACTGTCTACAGCCCCCTCGCTGTCACCCACTATCCCGACAACGTTAACTACGCTCCTGACGTACTAGACTTTGCTCTAGTTAAAGGAGTCTCCCTCAACCTTAGAGCAATCGAGGGTCGCGTCCGTATACGGCTTAGAGATCTCTCGACAGATCGGTAAGCCAATCCATAAAGGCGGTGTTTAGTGAGTAAAAGTGACGGTATGTGGAGACATAACCCGCGCCATGCGTATGTATGGCATTCACCGCCTCCCTCCCCCCGCTTTCCGGAGGGTTGCCCATATTTGCTTCGGGCGCAAAAAAAGAACTCATTCCTCATTCTGCTTTGGGATGCGCTTGCGTGTAGTTTGAGATTTAAAATTTTCGGTTATAGTAGTTGTATTAATTTTTATTAAGTTTGTTTTGTTAGTTGTATTATTAAGTTTTCTATTTAAGTTTTTGTTATTGTTTTGTGACGTTTTGTATATTATCACTAGTACGAAATCGGGCCCATCGACATGAAAATCTTATAAAGACTTTACGTCGCCACGAAAGAGGCGGAAAGTGTCGCATATTTCGGAAACCGAAAAAATTGTGGTTGTAAAAACATCTATAAATATATAGAAGAAACGTGGTCTAGTGACGTATTATATCGTTATATATCCATCCAAAACCGATATAAAAAAGAAGACTGCCGATATTTTAGGTTATAATCAACGTGACGGGCTCTTCTGCGTCTTCATCATCATAAACCGATTCTGAAAAAAGATACAGATAAATAGTCTGTCAAGTGTCTCTGACAATCTATAATGAGAAGTTTTATGCATGCTTCAAGGTTGGCTGCTTAAGAATGCTTAGCATTAAAAGTTCGTCTTTTTACCTGACTGCCAAGAAGTGGTTACGTTTTATACAACTACCTATCTACCTACTTATTAAAGTACATACCTACTATTAACGTAATAATGAAAATTGTGATTATGATTTATAAATTATAAATTTAAATTAATATTAAAGCCTGTAAAGAACTTCGCATTCGGCACCCTTATCTTTCTTTTTGATGATGTATGTAATGATAAAAGGATAAAAAAATGAGCCTAAACAAAAAAGATTGCCAACCCCGATGATATCGTCAAAGGTAGTACTTTTTTCCGCCTGCCCTAGAAACGTACTTAATACTTATACTCACATCTTATCTCGGTGGAGTATAATTTGAACAAGTATCAGTATCAATCTGTTTACAAACATGCGGCCGTTGCACGCACGTCCCTCCCTCCTACCCGCGCGCCCCGAACGTCCCGCAGGATTCGCACTGTGTGTTTAAGTAAAATATTAGACGCAAGATCATCGTCGTGGAGAATTGATAAAAACATTATCGATATTCAATCGGACGCAATAAAATCGGTAAATTAAACGCTCAATATAAGTTCAAAAATATACACTCATGGATAGCGCCCTCCAATTTCCGCGCGGCAAACGGCTGAACGGTAGTGGCGGTGGGCCGTGTAGTGGCGGTTGAAAATATCCACTACCCCATATCTTCCCGTGGGTGTCGTAAGAGGCGACAGAGGGACACAGAAAGGAGATGGGCAGCAGCATCTTCCTAATAACAACAATAACATAATAAAAAACTGCGGTTGCCAACCCGTTCGCCAAGCATGGCAACTATGGCAAATAGCAACGACCCCCCATAAGCTACGACGCAAACAATCGGCCCCCAGTCCCCGGTGGCCCCGCTATTCATGGCTACGATGGCGACCATGGTAACGGCGGGGCAGGGGGTGCTAAGAATCTCCGGTGGAGGTTCGGTTGCCACCTACGACGACTCGACCCGGCAACGTATAACGCACGCACCCTGAGGACTGACGAGAAGATACTGGAGCTGGAAGAAGAGGTAGACAAGTTGCGCTGGCATATTATTGGATTATCTGAGGTCCGAAGAGAGGGGGAGGACACGGTAATCCTCGAGTCCGGCAACTTGTTCTATCACCGGGAGGGCGACCATCTGTCACAAGGAGGTGTCGGATTTATCGTCCACAAGTCTCTCGTCAACAACGTTATAAAGATTGGGAGTGTGTCGACGAGGGTCGCGTACCTGGTACTCAGAATCACCAAACGGTATTCGCTGAAGGTCATACAGGTCTACGCACCAACCTCGGCACATCCCGATGAGGAGGTGGAGGAAATGTATGAGGATATTTCTAGAGCTATGCATTCCTCCAAAACCCACTACACGGTGTTGATGGGAGACTTCAACGCAAAACTAGGCACAAGAGAAGGCGGTGAGCTGAAGTTAGGGAAATTTGGAGTAGGGCAACGGAACCGTAGGGGCCAGCAGCTGGCTGACTTTATGGAGAAAGAGGGACTCTTTATGATGAACTCTTTCTTCCAGAAGCGGCCCCACAGGAAGTGGACCTGGTCGAGCCCCGACGGTTCCACAAAAAATGAGATTGACTTCATTATGACGACCAGACGCCAACTGTTCAGTGATGTCTCAGTGATCGCAAGGGTGAAAACCGGCAGCGATCACCGAATGGTTAGAGGCACACTGAACCTAAACGTTAAGTTGGAGAGGTCTCGTCTAATGAAGTCAACGCTCCGTCCCCCTCGTGCTAGATCCAGAATCCCGAAACCTTTCAACTCGAGTTACGTAACCGCTTTCAGTGCCTAGAAGATTGCAATGCAATATGAATGACAAGCTCGTGGAAACTGTCCATGCGGTCGGAGCTAAGTTCTGCAAGACTCGCTGCAGAAGAACACAAAAACTCTCCGATTACACTCTTAATCCCATGGCTGTTAGCGGGAGATGAGACTGCAATCGTCAACAGATTTGACAGCATACATGCAACTGAACAGACAGATCTCCAAATGCATGCGGCGAGACTTACGCAACTTTAATACTGCTCGTATTAAAGAAGCGATCGAGCGGAACCAGGGCTCCAAAGTCTTTACCAGAGATCTGTCTGCCAGAAAGAGCCAACTGTCAAAGCTGAAGACTGAGTGTGGTAGCATTGTTTCTGGGACACCTGAGATTTTGAGTGAGATTGAGAGGCTGGGCAGCTGTACACATCATTGTTGGAGCCACACGCAAGTGTGAGTAACGATCCAAGAGCAAGTCTTACCCGACACTATTCCGATGATATCCCGTACGTCAGTCTGAACGAGATTAGAATGGCTATCCAGCACCTTAAAAACGGCAAGCGAGGCGAGGATGGAATTACAGCGGAGCTTCTGAAAGCGGGTGGAACACCGGTACTTGAAGTCCTTCAGAAGCTCTTCAATTCCGTCCTTCATGGTGCCACTACTCCGGAGGCGTGGAGCAGAAGTGCGGTGGTCTTGTTCTTTAAGAAAGGCGACAACGCTCTCTTGAAGAACTACAGACCGATTTCCCTTCTGAGCCGCGTCTACGTGCTATTTTCGAGAGTCATTACGAATCGTCTCGCACGCAGACTCGACGACTTCCAGCCTCCCGAACAAGCCGGTTTCCGAAAAGGCTTCAGTACCATAGACCACATACATACCCTGCGGCAGATTGTACAGAAGACCGAAGAGTACAATCTGCCACTTTGCCTGGCGTATGTGGACTATGAGAAAGCCTTTGATTCTGTCGAAATTTGGGCGGTGCTATAGTCCCTTCAGCGGTGCCAAGTTGACTGTCGGTATATCGAAGTGCTGAAGTGTTTGTACAGTAGGGCTACGATGGCTATCCGAGTACAGAACCAGAGTTCGAAACCTATCCAACTGCAGAGAGGTGTAAGACAGGGTGACGTTATATCCCCGAAACTCTTCACCGCTGCCTTGGAAGACGTTTTCAAGCTACTGGACTGGAAAGGATACGGTATTAACATCAGTGTCGCGTACATCACTCACCTTCGATTTGCCGACGATATAGTCCTTATGGCAGAATCGCTGGAGGACCTTAGCACTATGCTCAATGACCTCAATAGTGTCTCCCAACGGATAGGTCTTAAGATGAACATGGACAAAACAAAGATCATGTTTAATATCTATGTCACACCTATGCCGGTAGTTGTTGGGAGCACTATGCTCGAAGTTGTTGACGAGTACGTTTACCTGGGACAAATAGTCCGACTAGGTAAGTCCAACTTCGACCGAGAGGTCAATTGACGGATTCAACTCGGCTGGGCAGCGTTCGGGAAATTACGACACATCTTCTCGTCAGGTATACCTCAATCTCTGAAAACTAAAGTGTACAACCAGTGCGTGTTGCCAGTGATTACTTACGGATATGAGACGTGGTCCTTCACTGCTGGCCGTATGAGGACGCTCAAGGTCGCGCAGCGAGCTATGGTGAGGGCTATGCTCGGAGTTTCTCTGCGTGATAGACTCAGAAATGAGGATATCCGCAGTAAAACCAGAGTGACCGATATAGCCCAATGGATTAGTAAGCTGAAGTGGCAATGGGCCGGCCATATAGCTCGAAGAACCGATAACCGATGGGGAAGAAAGGTTCTCGAGTGGCAGCCTCGTACCGGTAGGCGTAGTGTAGGGCGACCCCCCACTAGATGGAGTGACGACCTGGTAAGACATGTAGGAAGTCGATGGATGCAGGTGGCTCAGGACCCTGCTTTGTGGTGTTGCTTGGGGGAGGCCTACGTTCAGCAGTGGACTTGAGAAGGGCTGTAATGATGATGATGATAATGAAACGGCTGAACTACGAAATACGCTAAAATACATTTTAGTGAAATTGAGTCCATGCAAATTTTTTGCCCATACATTCTAAATATGAAATGTCATCTATGGACCAAAAATGAGAGCTGGTTAATCTTGCGTCCGTATACCGGACGCATCAAGTCAGTCGGACGCAGTATCATCGGCAAAATTTTTGAAGAAAAAAGGGATTGAGCATGTCGAATATGTAGAAGCAAGTTAAGTGTTTCCAAGTATACAGCTGTAAAAGAAAACTATTTATTGAATAAGGAGGATGAATGTACTTAATGAATGTAATGGAGTACAAAACGAAAATCTGCGGTCATTATTATTCCAAAATACAGGAAAGTTTCCATGTTAAAGCTTCAGCTCTCCGTATTATGCAATTTTATAATAAGTGTGGGTCATGACTGTCTGGGTGTACAACTTAGACCTGGATAAGCTGTCCCGTAAGAAAGAATAGTTATGGAGGTTCACTGTATGGTTTCATTTTTATGGACAAAAAGAAATAATGGGATCCTGTAGGCATTACGTTGATCAAAGGCGCACCAGCATGGCACACCTAATGATGAGTGGTTGCTTGTAGACCATAAATACCAACATATATTATCGGTCAAGAATCGAAATATAAATATTCCTAGAACTGACATGTATTTTGCCTCGCTACCTGTATATAGCATAGATCTCCCTTCAAACACAGTACAAAACACATCTGCTTATGGTATGTTTTTCACTGAAACTTTTTACGGTTTTACTTAAAACCATTGATTATAGCTTACTTAAATTAAGTGCTTAGTTGTTTTTATATCTGTCTCTTTCTAACATCATCCAATGAAAAAAGACAGAACAACTTTAAGCATTTTTTTAAATTCAGACAGTTGTGAGTGGGATGATTAATCATTAATGAGTCAAGAGTACAAAAAATAAAGTTAAAAATAATTACAGCCATGTATGCATGTATGTGATTACTAGCTGCTGCCCGCGACTTCGTACGCGGATTATGTTGCTTATGCCAGCGACAACGGGGTCGTCAAAATCGAAGATCTAAAACGTCTGATGTCGGATTCTAAGGGCCCGGGGACGGGAAAACAACGTGATGCGCGAGGCGATTTGAGACGTTCCAGATCTTTCATTTTTGTAAGTCAACACGAAATGCCCATCAGACTAAACAACTTTTGCTAAGACGTCATTCCTATATATGTTATAATGTCGCTGGGCTTTGGAGTTCCACAACAGGTGTTCCAGATCTTCAAATTTATTCTCATAGCAGAAAAAACTCTTCACGTGGAATATTTTTTGCTATGACACCATTTTATATCTCTTATACTTTAGCTGGTCTGTTGCGGTTCTGTATCAGATGTTCCATTTTCCAAAATAAATTATAGCCTATATGTTACCTAGACTTAACACCTATACAACAAAAAACTTTTCATCCCGTATATTTCACCGATCCGTTGCGGAATGCACCGGATCCCAAGGGTACACTGAATTAACAATAATATTGAAAAGACTTTTAAAAAAATCTTTATAAACTATAGCTGTACCTTTGGCTTTGCCCACGTTCTCTGTCACGCGCAAGTCGTATCTCACGCTCCTAACTGCTCTTCAAGTGATCGAGCAGTCTCAGAGCGGATATTCTGAAAACTCAACCTCTGATCCCACCTCGTTGTTCCACACTTTCCTGAAATCGAGAAGCAGTAGTGCGGACTCGTTTAAATTCTAGTCGTAATTGGCGCTGCGTACTAGTTTCTGTGGACAAACTTAGTGCATTATGCTCACGGTTAGCACCTAGCCGTTGTTCACGCTCTGCGTGGGTTCGAGAGAAACTACTGCTACTACTAACTAACCTGCGCATCTTAGAAACCCTTGAGTTTCGAGACAGATTTGTTCTTTTTCTATAATGCATAGCTAAAATTCCTTCTTAATCCGATACTAACGATATTCAAAACAATAAAAAGTAATCGAATAAGTACGTAATAATTGCTAGTAAGTAGAAAGATTATTATTATTCGCAGGAAAATTAAACACATCAAGCAACACAAACAACAAAAGTAACCCCCATTTCTATAGGATGAGAGCGGCCTATCGGCACCTATAACATCACTTTTTGGGAACGAAACCATAGCGTGATCTAACTCGACGCCAACGCCATCTAGTTAGTAAACGGAAACTACATATTATTTACCCAAATGAATTAATTAAATTATGAATTAAAACTAAATTGTCGTTAATTTAATAGACAAGTATTTTTTTTGCATTAAAAAAATAAGGTAACAGCAGCAAGGAACAAAACTAAGAAATACATACTTAAATCAATTACCTGCAACAAATGTGATTGGTAAGATATAACTTAGAACCAAAAGTTTGACTTGACTTCATGATAGTGTAACTTGTTGTACCACCAATCAATCTGTTTAGTAATATTGGTGTGAAACTCTCCATACAATTAGATAGGACATGTAAAGTTCGCAGATTTCCTAATGCACATAAAAAGTGCAAAAATTAAACAAAAATTACGATTTTTCAAAACAATATTATGGGATTTAAACTCGCACCATTTAATGCGGTAAACGGTCGCCTGACCTTACCGCTAAATTCCCGGTTGACATATTGTTAAACAGCTGTTCCCTTGCAATTTATAATATTACTGCCCCGCTCCTTTATAAAAATAGCGTGATTATTATGTTCCCAGAGTTAAATTTTTATTTTTATTTTAACTAATAACATGTCATTTTGTGCATTCAATTACGAAGAAAAACCTTTTAAAATCAATACTGCTTACCTCCTATAACATACGGCGTGATAATATGTAGCCTAAAGCCTTCCTTGGTTTACAAAGTACATTTTTGCTGAATTTCAATTCAATCTATCCAGTAGTTTTGGCGTGAAGCCGTACCATACACACAGACAAACAGACAAAGAAAATTCCAAAAAGTCACTTTTTGCCATCAGTTACGTTTTTCTAACGAAAGCCACTTATTTTTTTCTCGAAAATACTCAATGTACAGTTTTTCTTTCGTTACTGTTTTATTATATGTAAAGATAAAGATATAGCTAAAGTATTTTACTGTGGTTCTGCACTATACTTTGTTAAAACATTAGAGTGACAAACACTTCTAACTGGCGGTAGAAACAATTTGGAGGTGGCGATATATTATGCAGATGAGTCCTGCCACCTAATGAAAACATAATATATTATTTACAGTATTATTTGGTTCGGAAAATACTTCTGTTATGGGAAGAAACAGCAAGGAACACAGTGCAATTTTTTTTAAACATAAAACTTTATACTTAGGAGAGGCAGGTGGCGCTATTTAAGCAATTAACAAATGTAGTCTCTGTATAATTTTTCTCGTCATCTTTTTTTAATAATAATTTCAAAACCACAATGTGGAATTTTTTTTTATAAATTATTATTGCATTTATCGACGCGCTCATTTGTAGATATGCGACATCTGACTTTACTAAAAAATATTTATTTCATTTCAAGTATGTTCAGATAACATACTCTTTTATCATAAAATTTATAACATGTCCCACTGCCCGGCACAGGCCTCCTTTCACTAACGAGAGGATTATGGGGCAAAGAGTCTGTCATGCTTCCTCATTACATGTTGGAGGACCTAATGTGTCTTATGTTGTCAGAACAAACAATTTGGTGCTAGTGGATCGAGCACGGGTTGCTCATGTACTGTAAAATTACAGCAAGCACTTAGTCCCTGAGACGAAGATGGAATGCAATAAACTACCATACCATATAATAAACAAAAAAAATACGTGTGGCACTCGGTGACTGCCGCGGTAAAGCAATTGCATAGCATTTTTTATCAACTTATGCAATTATAATTATTTATTTATTTTATTTATACAGTTAAGTCTTTGATATTAAATCAAGTTACACTTTTTGAGCGTGGTGACCGATAAGAAAACAATTTTTTTTCTCTTATTGAATAAATGAGAAGTTAATATTGTTTAAAATATTTTTAATATCTTACATGTAGGTTATTCAGGAATTTTTATCATTGAGTGAGCAGCTAGTGTACACGCATACGTCTAGTCGCACGCACACAAACACCGTGCCGAAGTCTGCCGAGTGCAGAAGACTGCCGAACTGAAACGACGTTAGACGATGCACGGCTTTCAACGCCACTCCTCCGTGCCCGTCGGAGTGGGGAGCGTGAGGTTTTTTTTCGTTACGGAATTTCTGGATTCGCCCGCGCTCAAGGCCCGCGATAGAAGCTATGCAATAGCTTAATACTATATAATGTAGACTGTATGTAGCATGTATACTAGTACTATATAATATGATTACACATTATGATTAACCACACCATCTACCTAAAACAGGAAGGTATTTTGATGGTTCATTTGCTTTGAAATGTTTTAATTTTACATGCAAAAAATCTAATTCAATCCCTAATCTAGTTCCAAGTTGGCTTGGGATTTAAGCTCCCATATTTATATGACACTTATAACAAAAAGAATTTGCCAACTGTTATTTGCCTGGCATCTCGTGTAAGGCAAATCATTTGATATTGAATTTGTGATTATGTAGGCGATCGGCTAGCCACCAATCACTTCTTTCACAATTTTTCATTTAAGCCCATATTTTATGTTAAGTGTTTCAATTAAGTCACTGTTCCTTTGGACTCTGCTTGCTCCCTCTGGGATTTCAGGCATGATAATATGTTAAATCTAGCCTAATTATTGCTAGGTGCAAAAATAATGAACTTGTATTGCGGTCTTACATAAGCTCCAAAGTGCTAATTGTGGCGGGCATTGGTAGCATGTTTTGCTCAGTCACGTGACTTTATAGTATTTGGTGAGGCCCATTTCTAGCACTAGATTGTTGTGAGTCTGATGATATGGAAGATAAGATAATTACCATGTGAAAACCTTGCAATTAATGAAGCATTGTCTCATGACAGTGTTTTAATATGATGTCAACATAATTTAAACAATGTCTCTAATTAGCTAAGATTCCAAATGTACACTGTCAGAACTTATATTTATGAAAATTTGATTTATTAATCAGAGGATAATTATTTGTACCATTTGTAACGGGCTATCTAGAATTAAACTCCATAATTATACATAAAACGCATATTTTGCGCGTGGAACATTTTGTACTTTAAAAATGTAGTTGCTGGTTAAATCTTAGTCTAATTCATATGGGACCACATTTTTTATGTGGTGGCACCAGATTTCGAGTAGAAAACAAATCATCAAAAAAATACAGTGGAATTGAGAACCTCCTCCTTTTTTTTTTGAAGTCAGTTAAAAAAGTGCTTCATTGGTTTTATGGTCATAAACGTGACTGTAATCATGTGGATCGAATATCGGGTCAGGCCAAAATCAGTTATTAGATCTTTCTATCAAGAAAATGTCAAGTACCATTTCACCCCCATGCCTCGCAAAACATGTGAAGCCATTTGTCCAGCATCTAATCTCTCTCCGGTTGTGTCGGATTGCTGTCCCATTATAAGAGTGGGAGAATAGAGAGTGCACCCATGTTTGCACACACACTCCAGCACTATAATCCTTTCCTACGCAGATGTCAAGTCTCCATTTAATTACTGACCACCTTGACGGCATTAATGTCCCCCAGGACATTATTATTGTCATTATTTAGCGAAAATCTGACCTCCAGACTGAATTTCAGCCATGACAGAAGGACAATATTATTACTTTAAAGTCAATATAAATTTTGAGGTATGTAAGCAATCTATGTTCAATGTGTGGTGCACACACCATTGAATCTGTTTTATATTAATTACTGGAGATCTGCCCCAGCTTCGCACAGGTGATATTTGGATTCTACAATAGCGCCACCTACTGGGTCCAACTATGCCTATAACATTTCCAGAAATACAAGCAATAAGTTGACAGAGTTATGCTGCAATCTGATGAATGGTATTGATTTAGGTAGGTAGGTAGGTAGTAATTTTTATATATAAGATTACAACAAAATCCACTGCTGCCTCAGAGATTTACCTCATAGGGGGGATTTTACTTTAGTCGCCACTCCTGGCGGGCAGGATGAGACACTTAGATTTTTATTTTTATGAGTCCTGTCAGGATGATGCTGCTGGTCCATCTTCTGTTTTGTTTTCTTATATCGCCTTACACAATGCCTACAGGATGAAAAGCAGTAGGGTTCTTTAATGATGCCGCTACATAACATTAATGTTTGGCATTATCAAATCCACACATAGAAAAACTACATACAAATTTAAGCAGCTTTATGTACGCATTACGAGAAGTAAAAAAACAACAGATATAACTACCGCGATAACAACCTAGTATGTATATGCATGTCTCTGCTACAGCATTGTCCTATGGGGATGCAGTACTGATTTCTCAAGTTTATTAACTAAACAAAAAAAACTAATACAAATCATAGCTAATATACGAAACACAGAAAGCTGTAAGCCTTACTTTAAGAAGTATAACATTTTAAGCCTGCCCTGTATCTATATTTTGGAACTATGCAAATTGGTCGAAAAAAATCCAAGCTTTTACACAAAATGAGATGACATCATATCTAGGAATCTAAGACAGAGAAACAAACTAGTGCTACCAACTTCAAAACTATAATATCATTCTTCCAGCCCATTTGTCATGTCTATAAAGTATATAATAAATTACCCGAATATATAAAAAACATTAAAGACGAAAAACCATTCGTAAAAAAATTAAAGCAGCTACTTATAAAGAAGTGTTACCATAGTACTTCCAAATTTTTTAGAAGATAAAAATATAATATAATATAGATATATAAATATAAATATGTTAGGTAATAATGAAATACCATCCTACTATATAAATTAAAATAAAAGATTCTAATAAAATTTTAAATGATTCAAATAATTTAATAAAAATTCAACTGTGCTAATTATTAGAGATGAAACCGATAGTTGTTTGGCTGGATACCGGATATTCGGCCAGTCTTAACACCAGTTATTCTTCTTTTCATTCAGACTTTTTTCTGAAACTGGCCTTGTATATGAAGACAGGCGAAACCGCTTGTTACCTTTTAATGCAGAGAAATTAGTATGTATTCACCATAACATGCCCTTAGCTACATAGTACTCTTATTTATTCTGTGCCTTAGCGCAGTATGAGTACTAATTTTGTAAGTTTTACATTAAAAATTTCGTGATAACTGATTATATTTGTTAACAGACATAAGTAAAGTACTTAGCTAATTTTGATATTTTGTGTTTTTTTAAATCTGGTATTCGGCCAGATAGCCTTTTGTTATCTGGTATCCGGCCGGATAGTAATTCAGGATGGATAGGCCAAATACTGGATAATTACTGGATATCAGTTTCATCTCTACTAATTATACCAACTGACCTAAATGTCAAAATCAATTTATTACTAAATAATAACAATTATAAAAACCATATTTCAAAATCAATGTGTGTATGTTTAAATAATATATACATGTCAATATTAAATAATAATTTAACAATAATAAAACAAAATATATGTTCCTCCTTCATAATATTGTGGCCATCAGGGTCTATAGAGATACCATAAAACTATGTAACACCTTTATGTAACCTATGGAATGCAATAAATTTATTGAGTATGGAAATTAATTTGTTCCGTACTATCCAACTTGCCTGCCCAGCATGGTAAGTATTGGAGAAATCTTTAATTATTCATAATGGTGACATAGCGCAATTTATCAGTATAAGGTAAAAGACTGCACGAAGCAAGATTTAACAACAAGATTTAAAAACTTTGTTCAACAAATTTCATGTTATGCAGGTCAAATACAATAATAAATTTTTCATATAAAAAATATTTTAGACATTCTAGCTGAAACAACTTCTATGATAAAAAATATAGAACTAAGTAAATGTCACATGGTGACACTTACCACTGCCCCATAGTATTGTTCCATCAAAGAGGTGACAGATGGAAACTCAGGACATGGGCAGCAGGATCTCTTTTAAAACAATATAACTACAATAAAAAAAAACTAAGGTTGCCAACCTGCCTGCTAAGTGTGGTTACTATGGCAAATATCTTCTAATTAAAAAAAAAACTTTTTACGTAACATTTGTCTCATAAATCAATAAAATCTCATAAATGTACACGCCACACCTTAGAACTTGGCTAAACATTATTCAGTTGTTTCTTCATGTCCTCTTAATACAAACTATTGTATGCTGCTTTATATTGAATGCTGCTAGTTGTTAATAGGAAGATGCTGCTGCTCATCTCCTGTTTAATTTCCTTCTGTCACTATTACAACACCCACGGGATGATATAGTATATTATTTAACGCCGCCGCCTATACACGGCACACGTAGGTTCTTGGTTTCACTGGTTATGTGAGAAAATAACGTACCTATATGCGACACAGTCATTCTTCTTCTTTCTACATATAGGTCGTTTACAATGAATGCGCCAATGACACGTTACATGTGAAGGACACTGTTCTCTTCGCATATTAAACATGTATTGTCATGGGTGAGCGTGAACGAAAATTTATGTAGTGAAAAATTAGTACCTTCTATTTACTTTTATTACGTACCTGTCAAGTAACACGACCTTGTTATACTTCTGTTCCAGGACACGGACTTTTATTTACACTGACAATGCACTGCTTTAAGAAAAAAATTAGCACAAACTTACAGTAAGAGAATTGCCAAAAATTAAAACTACAACACTCAGTGGGAACCCAAATACGACCCTTTTTTTCCACGTTCGTTTACACTACACAGCTACACGGTACACGAGCACCATGCAACAGCAACACGCAAGCTCGGCAAAATGACACATTGACAGTTGACAGTTGACACATAAACAACTGTCAACTGTCTGGTGTCAGTTCTTGATTGACAATAAATGTAATGTTGCCAATTTAGAAACTTAAGGATATCCAAAATCCTATGACAGAAAATTCCAACTCCGGTTAATGATTATACGCAATAGCAATACTCTGCAATACTCGTTTATTCTAAGTACCTAATCGAATTGTTAATAATATACCTAATTAAACTGTGTTATGTTATGGCAATGGGCCGAATATACCTCGAAGAAACGATAACCGTTGGGGAAGAAAGGTTCTCGAGTGGCAGCCTCGTACCGGTAGGCGTAGTGTAGGGCGACCCCCCACTAGAGGGTGAAGTAGGAAGTCGATGGATGCAGGTGGCTCAGGACCGTGCTTTGTGGCATGCCTGGGGGAGGCCTACGTTCAGCAGTGGACTTGTGAAGGGCTGTAATGATGGTGATGATGATGATGTTATGGCAAACGCTGAACTCATTTAGGTTGAGCGCTGGGTTGATACAGGCATTAAAGTCTCTGTAGGGACTCGAGTGCTTGTGTTAAGATCAACGGGGCCTACTCGGGCTGGTTTAGCATCCATAAAATCAGACAAGGCTGTGTAGCTTCCTCGTGATTGTTCAACCTATTTATGGAAAGTTGTTTGAAAAATTTGAAAGTTGAAGAATACGGGTTAAGAATGGGTGAGATAACCGCCAAATGCCATTTATACGCCGATAATCAAGTCATACTTGTATCGTCGGCGGCCCAGTTGCAAATGATGGTTACATTAATGACCAGGTAATTAAAAGAAAGGGGAATGAAAGTGAGTGCAGGTAAGATTAAAGCTATGTTTTTGAAAGAGAAGAAAGTAAAACGATATGTGAAATAAGAATAGAAGGGGTGATGGTCGAGCAAGTAGATGGATTTGCATATTTGGAATGTGTATATTCATCAGTGATGGGAGATATGATAAGGATATTGAACGACGAGTGAATGCAGGAAATAAAGTAAATGGGGCTCTACACTCTATTGTGAAAGACAGAATGTGTCAAAAAAGGCATGTATGGCAATTCACAATGCTGTATTAGTCCCTACTTGAACATATGGTAGCTTTGAGTATTAAACCAAAGGAGACGGCATCGCAAGGCATACCCCTCTGTAAAAGGTACGAGAGTCCGACTCATACTCGTTATATAAAACTAGTTGCTCCGCGTCGTGCGTCATTCCAAAGTGATCGTGCCAGTAAATCGAGCTCCGACAAAATGCCGAATTGCAGTGTATTTACATGAAAAAAAACAATCAAAAACGTGAAGTATACAAAAGGACAATGTGACTTTTCATCTGTAAGTATTTGTGATTGAAGCCTTATAACAAAAACAAAAACATGGTTAACACCATCTAAGACGATAAACTGATAGGACTTTTCTTTTCACAAATCTGATTTTTAAAATAAGTTAACTAAACCTATTTCGATTTGTTAAATATTTTAAATTTTATCCTGCATAATGTAAAATAAACCTGTCGCAAAATAATAAACTTATTTTCAATAATTTCTAAGTTTTTTTTCGAAGAACATTTCTAAATGCTTTAAAAAAATAATTTCAAATAACACCTTGGTATTATTTATATATGTATTACTTATAAACAAATAAAAACTTATGCGGACTATGGTGATTTGTTTATCGATAAAAATATCGACATAGTCCACGTCTTGCGTTGCTTACGCCTTTAGACAGCGCCATCTAAGGCGCCATCAGTGTATCGACACGTGTACAATTTGATGGTATGCGTAAACGCGATGAACACAAACACAAATGATGTAGTGCGTAGTGTAGTGTGCGTTTATAGTGACGCGATTTAATTTTTGCATTTGTAGTTAAGTATACATTTGTGTGTTTTTCTTGCGCCCCCCTGATGTTGACAGAAATTTTGTTTAGGAATTAGCGCGCATGGCCTCTCCAGTTGGTTGAATACTTAAAGTATGGTAGTGAAAGTTGGGTGTGGCAGCAGAAGCACGAGAGTAGAATAAATGCAATAGAAATGCGGTCGCTAACGAGTATGTTAGGGCTGAATCTGAGATACAGGGTCAGAAGCTGTGTGATAAAAGAAGAGTGTGGTTTGCAAGATGATGCGGTGACCAGGATTAAGAAAGGAATACTTCGGTGGTTAGGTCATGTGGAAAGAATGAATGAGGAAACACTAACAAAGCATATATATGTCCCAGAAGTGAATGGAAGAGTCGGAAAGGGACGTCATAGGCGATAATTTGTCGACCAAATTGGCGATATATTAAAAATGGGCCAAATTAAGAGTACCCTTAACCGACGAGCATGTATGCGTAGGTATATGGATGTGGAGGAGGCGAGGAGGCGAGAGAGGTATGTCAGGATCATGCTAAATGGAAGTCTGTAGTCTGTACGATATATTACTTTCCTCTATGCTGTAGTCTCCGCCTACCCTTCTGGGTGACAGGCGTGAGTGTTTTTATAATGAAACTCTTCTCAAAAATATAATATAATTTACTAATAGTATTTAAAAATTAATGATTAAGCGATTAGTGGCATTTATACCGCCGAATATCCACTACCCCATATAATGCATTCAAACTAAACCATCAACATCTTCCAGAAAACAACTCAAAATTATAAGAAAACTGCGGCTACTAACCCACCTTCCAATATGGCAATATAGTAACATCCCATATCCCCTATGAAACAATCTATGGGGAATACGTATGTTCAACAGTTGACTTTTATAGGCTGTGATGGATGGAATTGACATGGACTTGTTTATATATGTACGTCCATGGTAATGGATTGATTATGTCATAATAAATGAAGGAATTTATTGTCATAGTTGACAACAGCAGTTCGCCACCGGTCCGTGCTATTCTATTCATCACTGACTAGTATGTATTGCCAATGATGACTAATAGAACTACTGGTCGTATGAGGAAGCGTAGTCACTTAGCGTTCGACGGTAAAAGCAATTCTCAATATTTCTCTTCGGTATAATACTACAGTAATTGACATAGTTCAGCAGATTAGTAAGCTCGGCCCGCTATATACCAGTTCGAAGAACCAACTATCAATGGGGAAGAAAATTTCTGGAGTAGAAGCCTCATACTGGCAAGCGCAGGGTTGGTAGGGTACTGCCACAAACTAATAAGAAGTACTAGCGTAGTTACTACCTACGAGATCGACGATGAACACGCAGGTAGTCGGTGGACGATAGGTGACTCAGGACTATACTTTGGGGCAATATATGGCGGCCTTTGTTTTGCAATGGAATAGTGACGGGCTATAGTGTTAGTGTGATGAATAATAAATAACTTTTCTAATCATGTTAACTACGATGCAAAAAATGATACACATGTACAAAAAAACTTAAATTATCTGAAGCAACTCACCTACTCCGCCCCTCCCTACACCGCAACAACACAGAGCTCGTCTTGTCTAGCGCAGACAAAATTTTTTTCTTTATCAGCGCTGGAGCATTGTACACAGTTCGTGTGTAGAAATGACACGAATTCTTGCATAGACCCGGCGACTTTTCTTAGCGTATACAAGAGCCCTTAAGATGCTATTTTACGCTGGTATTCTGCGAGAGCGTAGTCCTTCACCGATCGCCGATCCGCTCATCCGAGCCGATCCATTCATGCTACAACTATACTACTAATTTAACTGCAGCATGGCTGTACCAGCAATATAGTTGCAGCATGGCTCTACCTCGTAACTTTCATGTTTGAAATAGCGTGTATTTAGGTAACCTATAACTGCCTCGTTGGTCTAGTGGTCGTAAACGTGATTGTTGGTTCCGGGTTCGAATCTCGGGTCGGGTCAAAACCAGTTATTGAGTTTTTCTGTCAAGAAATTATCTGAAGCAGCCCGGAGTCAAAGCCCCGCGGGTGATATCTCTCTGGTTGTGTCAGGTTACCTTCCACAATAATTCGTAATTATTGTAACATATGGGTGAGTAACAGAGAATGCACCTATGTTTGCGCATACGCTTGGACACTATAATCCTGTCGTGCGCAGATGGCTAGTCTCCTTTGAGACCTACCGACTTCAACGAATTTCGGCCTGGTGTACATTATTATTATTTACGCCCTTGAATATATTGTTATGACAGCAGGTAGCGTATTGAATCACGTGACACGAGAATGTTCCCGATGATAAGGGGCAATGGCCTCTGTCAAGTAAAAAAATGTGTAGGCAAAAAAAGATACGTTCAAAATATTGATGCAAGACGCAAACTTAAGTCTACCTGAATACTGAAAGAAAAATCCTTCTCCTTTGGACATATTTTTATCATTATGTAATCACGACTGTGCCTAGTACCTACGTTCCGGTTGAAAAAGTGAAATGTCCTGGATTGGCCTAGAAAGTTTTAAATTCCTCTTTTCGAGAATAAAAGCGTGTACCGGCGATCGGTGAATTAATTATTTACTTCGGGAACACGAAGGTGAACTCTACTTGGGAAAGCGACTACAGTCCGTACACATAAAGAACGGAATTAGGAATTGCGCTCTTCGAATAAGTGCTGTGAATATGCACAGCACCAATAGCGAAAACCCGCTAATTACCGTATATCGTTATACTATTCGGTTAATTAGAAATTTTCTGATGGTGAAATAATTTTAAAATAACATTTATGAATAGCGACGCGTTCTGGCTTCGGGGATTCTGGTTTCGGTCGGATCCATGTGGCGTTATTTAGTCCTTAAATATCATCTATTTTTTCTCGTCAATATTTTGATTTTAATGAAATGTCGAAATTTTTCGGATAAAATTTAGTCTACATCACTCCTGCACTGAAAACTATGCAAGCGCTTATATTTGGCTGCAGGTATACCTACATAAATTGCTTGTCCTAAGCGTTTAGTCCTTTTAGTCCCTGTCCAGAAGTAGGACGTATATAGGCTGTAACTTTACTTTTATACTTTAATAATTGTTATAAAAGTATCAATAGAGTAACCAATAAAGACAAACGTACTTTCACGTTTATAAAAAATATTATTAATCCATAATCGATTGGGATTTTTGTATGAACAAAAGAACTGTTAATATAAGGGTATCATTATATTCTAAAAAATACATTTATAAAAGAATAAGGGCACAATAAATAACTAGGCATAGGTGTGAAATTTAACTCATACCTACAAATATAATGAAGAGAAAGAAATGAACGAGGGATAGTATTTCATGCCGGCACACCGCTTGCAACTTTGTAGGGTGCAAGTTCGACCTCACATGGAATACTAATAGCCGAATCTAGTGAAGAACGGCCCGAATAGTCGGCGACCGAGTTCTTTCTGATCGCCTCGATTTAATGTGGTGTTGCGAAGAAATTTTCATATCTTTGCCTTTTCTGGTATTTACCACGGGAAGTGCTCGGAGTGATAGTTCGGATTTATGCCAGCAGTCAAATACCACCAACGTATATCCCGATAGCTAACCCGCCCCATTTTGTTTCTCCTAATGTGCTCAAGTAGAATTCCATCCTAACCTTGGCAAACAATAGATTTGGAAGAACGAGTGCATTATCCAAGGTTGCAGCGTGCCACGTCCGCCATCTTGTTGAGGCATAAGAAGCCAACCGCGTATACAGTTCACCTAGTATAACTCGCACAATAGGGTGAAGGCTCGACCTGGGAATCGAACTCGGGAACCCCTAGGCCCGCCGGTAACTACTTTAATAAATTTGTTAAAATAGTAATTACACACGATAAAATCCGTAAATATAGTTTTACTCAAGGCCCATTTAATTAAGATTTCAAAATAGTGTAACACTTGCTACTTATCTTTCCATAAAAAATATTATCACGAACATAAAAAACTCGAACAACAAAATATCAAAGTATGATAATGATGCCCTATTGTCGTATTAGGAAACATTGTACAATATTTATTTTTCTTAAAACTAAATTAAACGTTCGAATTGTTTGCCTTCGGCTTCGGCTCGACATGCCATCGTATGTCGCATACGCAGTCGCGGGTCTTTATTGCTGATCGCGATCGCGGCTTACTGTCGCTGCTCGCGGTTGCAAGTCACTGTCGATGATCGCGGTTGCAGGTCGCTGTTGCTGATCGCGGTCGCTGATTGCTGTCGTTGATCACAGTCACGGTCGCGGTTTCCTGTCACTGATCGCGGCCGCTGATCGTGGTTGCTGATCGCGGATTGCTGTCGCTGATCATAGTCACGGTCGCGGGTCCCTATAGCTGATCATGGTTTCAGGTCGCTGTCGCTGATCGCAGTCGCAGGTCTCTGACGCTGATCACGTCAACGTGGTCGTGACCACGCGTACGTTTTCAACAAACCCTGGTTTCTGTCGCTGATCACGGTTACATGTCGCGGTCGCTATCGTTGATTGCGGTCACTGTTGCTGATCGCGGGTCGCTGTCGCTGGTCACGATGGCAGTCGTGGGTTCCTTTTGCTAATCGAAGTCGCACTGCTCGCTGATCGCGGTAACTAATAACCAAATGCTAGAGATTAAAAAAGAGCCTACTCCTTTTTAAAAAGGCAGTTAATGGACTGCGGTCGACATTTACCATCAGGTGAGCCGCATGCTCATTTACCCCTTCTCTATTAAACAAATATCTTGTTTGTAAATGTTTCCTTCTTGCAAATTAAAAGAAAATATTTTCGTTCCTTACATTTTAAGACTTTAATTTCCTTTAGATTAAGACTACTTTAAAGACTGTAACCTTAAGAAATAGTGTATGACATATTTTACTTCTTTATTATTATTTACATACAGTTAAAATTTAAATAAAAATAACAATTTAACACATCATAATGCGACATAATAAAATCTGAGTATGCTGAGTAATTACATTTTTCGTAACAATTCTTAAAGGAATATACAACCTTAATGTCTACCTGGAAGTAGCTGCTGTAGCACATTTACAGTGGTAGAGCCACGCGGCAGCTTTGCTGTTGCACGTATGGGCCGGCTCAAACCGGGGTGGTACCACGACCTCACAGAATACCAGCGTGAAGTGGAAGCTCTGCTTCCGCGTTTCGTCTGGTGAGTGCAGGTGGCCGGAGGCCCAAATCAATTTGCCAAGACAAAGTCAGAGCACATAGGCAGAATTGGCGAGAAACTAGTTCGCCTTCCTTCTGGAACCGGTGCATTCTGGTCTCTCGCCAAGGCTGTCCAGGGGAATTTCTGTCAGCCATCTCTTCCATCTCTGCACAGGGAGGACGACTCACTGGCCCATACCGCAAAGGAGAAAGCCGATCTTCTAGGCTCTTTCTTTGCGTCCTACTCGACTCTCGATGACGGGGGAGTACGCCGCCGACCATCCCGCGGTGTGAGTGCTCCATGCCGGAAGTGCAGTTCACACAGCGCTCGGTTCGCAAAGAAGACGGCTTTCGTCCACCCGATCCCTAAAAAAGGCGACCGCTCAGACCCGTCCAACTACCGGCCTATCGCCATCACCTCCTTGTTCTCCAAAACAATGGAGTCTATTGTAAACTGCCAGCTCATGAGGTACCTTGAGGATCACCAGCTGATAAGTGACCGTCAATACGGTTTTCGCCGTGGTCGGTCAGCTGGTGATCTTCTGGTCTACCTAACTCATAGATGGGCGTAGGTAGTAGAGTCAAGGGGGAGGATGGCCGTTAGTTTGGACATTGCGAAGGCCTTCGATCGGGTTTGGCACAAAGCGCTTCTTTCGAAGCTCCCTTCCTATGGGCTTCCCGAGAAATTGTGCGATTGGATCACCAGCTTTCTTGCAGATCGGAGCATCAAGGTCGTTGTAGACGGTGCAAGCTCCGATTGCAAGCCTATTAATGCTGGTGTTCCACAAGGCTGCGTGCTATCGCCAACGCTGTTTCTTCTGCATATCAATGATATGTTGCAAACCCGTAACATTCATTGCTATGCAGATGACAGCACTGGTGATCCTCTTTACACCGGCCGAGCCAATATTTCTCGGGAAAACGTCTCCGAGTGCCGGGACTAACTTGTGTCTGAAGTCGAGTCTTTGCTGAACAGAGTCTCGAATTGGGGGCGACTAAATCTAGTCCAGTTTAACCCCCAGAAGACACAAGTTTGCGCCTTAACCGTTAAAAAGAACCCCTTTGTCGTATCTCCTCAGTTTCAAGGCACTCCCCTTGTTGCCTCAGCCAGTATCGGAATCCTCGGCGTTGACATATCGAGTGACGTGCAGTTTCGTGGTCACTTGGAAGAGAAGGCCAAGTTGGCCTCTAAAAAGCTTGGCGTGTTCAGCAGAGCGGGACAGTATTTCATGCCGGCACACCGCCTGCGATTTTACAAGGCGCAGGTTCGGCCGCACATGGAATACTGTTCCCATCTCTGGGCTGGGGCTCCCCAGTACCAGCTCCTCCACTTGACCGCATCCAGCGCAGAGCGGCTCGAATCGTCGACGACCGAGTGCTTTCCGATCGGCTCGATTCACTGGCACTGCGAAGAGATGTTGCATCTCTTTGCATTTTATTTGGGCGCTATATACCATGGAGAGTGCTCTGAGGAATTTTTCGGATTAATCCCAGCCGCCAAATTTCGTGAACGCACTACGCGGCAAACGTCCCGATACCATCCACACCATCTGGATGCTTGGCGGTCCACCACAGTACGTTTCAAAAGGAGTTTTCTTCCGCGTACAACCTCTCTGTGGAATAGTTTACCACCGGCGATTTTTCCGGACCGATACGACCTGGGGACCTTCAAGAAAAGAGCTTACTCCTTTCTAAAGGGCCGGCAACGCACCTGCAATTCCCCTGGTGTTGCGGTTGATCATGGGCGGCGGTAGTCACTTAACATCAGGTGAGCCGCATGCTCGTTTGCCCCCTCTTCTATAAAAAAAAATAAATAAAAAAAACATGGACTCCATAGGCTCCAAACAAGGAGGTCACAATTCTTTCTTCTTTTTAAAAACACATTACACCACACTAGGATTTTCTCCTGTATCGTGGAGGCAGTTTATATACATAAATTACACAAGGACAAACATTCAGACCTGGAACAATTATTTGTAGGCCGAATATTAACCATCTCATTTAGCCAACAGGCTGTAACGACTTGAAGTGACATTTCTTAGTAACTGACAAACCTTACAAAATACGTTTAACAAAAAATAAACCCTGTGAAACTTGACTAAATTTCTACATAAAAAACCTGTCAGTTGTAGGACTGCTAGACATGAAAACTTCTTAGCTTCACAAACTTGTAAACATTATTTTTGTATATATGTATGTCTGAACGTGACAGCCACGAGAATACAGCGCTTAACCACGTAAAGAAGTTTTCATTTCAAAAATTATGGAATCATAATAACATTTTAAAGCAGTCATAAGCTACTTTTTATAAAGGTAACACATAGGTAGTCAGTATGTTAATGGAAGACTTTTTTCTAATAAATTTCTATAGTAACTACTATAAAAAAGACATAAAAAAAAGATTCTTCTACAAAGCCAGGAAGGAACTAAATTAATAACAATAGGATATTTTAAATCATGTAAAAAAATCAAAAAATATATATTTATGATAGATTTTGAAAAAGTAAACGAGAGATATTGATTCTCTCGTTTACTTTTTTACAAAATCTTTTATATTTTAATTTTAAGAATAATTTTTTTCGTCTGTGCTTCAAAGCAAAACGCTGTCCGCCATATTAGAAACTATCGTTACGTCACAGATCCCGACTTAGAGTATTAGTGTTCTGTGTCACTGACTAATGTGCTGTGTTATTTCGAAAATTTTCAAGTTATCATTATGATTATTGAGTTTTATTCTGAATTTTATTGAAAAGGCATCATGAAATACGAATTCGTAAAAGCAGAAAGTACTACTACTAATCTACCAAAGATAAATAAATTGATGGATTGGGTGCACAACTTTTTGCATGCAATCCCAATTTTTGTTCTGATGCTACCATCATCATCATCGTCATCACAGCCCTTCACAAGTCCACTGCTGAACATAGGCCTCCCCCAAGTAATGCCACAAAGCACGGTCCTGAGCCACCTGCATCCATCGACTTCCTGCATATCTTACCAGGTCGTCACTCCATCTAGTGGGGGGTCGCCCTACACTACGCCTACCGGTACGAGGCTGCCACTCGAGAACCTTTCTTCCCCATCGGTTATCGGTTCTTCGAGCCATATGGCCGGCCCATTGCCACTTCAGCTTACTAATCCGTTGGGCTATGTCGGTCAATCTGGTTTTACTGCGGATATCCTCATTTCTGAGTCTATCACGCAGAGAAACTCCGAGCATAGCCCTCTCCATAGCTCGCTGAGCGACCTTGAGCGTCCTCATACGGCCAGCAGTGAAGGACCACGTCTCTGATCCGTAAGTCATCACTGGCAACACGCACTGGTTGTACACTTTAGTTTTCAGAGATTGAGGTATACCTGACGAGAAGATATGTCGTAATTTCCCGAACGCTGCCCAGCCGAGTTGAATCCGTCGATTGACCTCTCGGTCGAAGTTGGACTTACCTAGTCGGAATATTTGTCCCAGGTAAACGTACTCGTCAACAACTTCGAGCATAGTGCTCCCAACAACTACCGGCATAGGTGTGACATGGACATTAAACATAATCTTTGTTTTGTTCATGTTCATCTTAAGACCTATCCGTTGGGAGGCACTATTGAGGTCATTGAGCATAGTGCTTAAGTCCTCCAGCGATTCTGCCATAAGGACTATATCGTCGGCAAATCGAAGGTGAGTGATGTACTCGCCATTGATGTTAATACCGTATCCTTTCCAGTCCAGTAGCTTGAAAACGTCTTCCAAAGCAGCGGTGAAGAGTTTCGGGGATATAACGTCACCCTGTCTTACACCTCTCTGCAGTTGGATAGGTTTCGAGCTCTGGTTCTGTACTCGGATAGCCATCGTAGCCCTACTGTACAAACACTTCAGCACTTCGATATACCGACAGTCAACTTGGCACCGCTGAAGGGACTGCAGCACCGCCCAAATTTCGACGGAATCAAAGGCTTTCTCATAGTCCACATACGCCAGGCAAATGATGCTACCAACATTTGTATAAACAAAAACAAAATAAATCAGAGTGCATTTTGATAACATAGTTTAGTTTATCTATAATTACAATCATTAGAATTATAATACCTAAATTAAGGTAATTTATTACAAAATGTGACTTGTGATACCCTTCAATTCATGGTGTTTTGTTTTGTATAAACGAGAGTTAAATATAAGTCATACTATCTTTACAGAAGAAGTCTAGTTTTTGTAGACAATGTATTCGGGTATCTTCTTAATAGTTTTAACCAAGTATTTCTTATATTTAAATCAGTTGGCACTTGAATCCATAACTTTCATTTCATTTTTGGTTGATTATCACTCTAGGAATAATTTAAAACATTTTTCGAAAATGTGTGTAATACCCTATTTCATTAACTAAGCCTCTTCATCAACAACAATTTTATTATAATTTATATTTGCGATCGCTGTCACTTGGTGAAACTTTATTTTAATTTTTGTGATGTTCATTGATCTTAAATAAACAGATGATGCTGTAAGTCGAAACTAGTTGATTTTTATAGTCAATAAATTAATAATTTAAAATAACATTTTGAAACAAGTACTAGTGCTTAACCTAATCACAAAAATGAAGACAATTTTATTATTTAGGCTTTCTTCGGTGGTCTAGCTCCAAATATATTTGATCCAACACGAACTGTGGTAGCACCAAGTTCAATCTGAAAGTTAAACACGTTTGTGAACATTTTTACTTTTTATAGAAGATAAAATTAAATACTATTTATAAATTTTTATAATTAACTTCTTGTCTATTAACGAAAATAGTGAGATTAAATAAAATTAGTTTTAATATCATCAAAACTATCCTACAAAAAAAATTCCGTTTTTGGCAAATTTGAAGTTAATGATTTCTTAAATTTACGCAAACACTACACATTGAATAAAACTATATTTACGAATTTTAACGCGTCTAAGTAACTACTTGAACTTATTTTTAGAACCCGACGTTTCGGGTGCTTTACAGCACCCATGGTCACGGAGGAGACTGAGATGTTTGAAGTCCCAGTGTTATAGTTACCCTGGCTATCTATAGTTTTTAATCTTAACTTTCGGTCCGATCTATAGGATAGGAGCCCAAGCAGATGGCAGCACCGATCCATCTTCTTTATTGAAATTAGGATGTTTTTTAATTTCAATAGCCTCGCGGATCATCCTTGGTAGGAATCGGTGTTTTTGCGAGGATTGATGGTTTATCAAAACTGATGTAATGGTGGGGACGATTTTGAACATGTTTACAGACTGCCGACTTCCCGGAGTGTCGTTGCTTCACATCAGCTATATGTTCACGCGGGTTTTTAAGAACATATAGCTCAAACATCTGTCACCCCCGTGACCATGGGTGCAGTAAAGCACCCGAAACGTCGGGAATTTAAAAATAAGTTAAAGTAGTTATTTAAACGCGATAAAATCCGTAAATATATACTTTTTCTCAAATTTAAAATTATATGTACAAGTATCTTAGGCCAATATTTTAGATATAAGGACTCAAGCTCAAAAATAATTACATTACTGTCCACAGTATAAACATCATAAGTAAACTTATGTAAGCAGTGTGATAACATAGCTCCAGGAAGTAACATGTAAATTGTTAAACAGATTAAAGGATATAAATATGAGAAAAATACGCACTGCATGTTCAAAATCACTGGACATTCCCATAGACAGCTCTACATTGTTTAAGTCTAAATTCAACTTGTCACAGACTTCTTGCCGACATTTTGCCAGTGTTATAAAGTCTGGATTGGGGCCCTTGGAAACATCATAGTCATATTGGCCTATGGTCATCAAGCCAACAAACTCTAGATGTGGGCAATTCTTCAATACATATTCAACTAACTTACATGTTTCTGATGGCTCTATACCATTTTTAGCTGTAAAAATAAAAATATTTATTTGTGAATCCATATAAGTATAACCTTTATTAAAATGCTTTAAAATCGAAAAGATTTTTTGTATAAGATTTCTTTTTATAAGATCTTATTTCATAAGTGATAGTGATAGTGGTGTAGGTGCACTTTTCAATTGTTCTCTTTGAAATACCGGGTGGCCCATAAGTAAACTAATGACATTATGAAAAAGGTTTTTATTTTGTCATAAACCTTATAAAATGGGAATTATTTTTTGAAAATTACATCATCTAAATGTAATCCGTTACGATCGCGGCACTCCTGTAAGCGACGTTTAAAATTATCCATCACTGCGCGGCAAGTAAGCTCTGTAATGTTTGCCATTTCTCTTTGGATATTTTCTTTCAGGACGTCAATTGTCCGCGGGTTGGTTTCGTACACTTTAGTCTTAAGATAACCCCATAAGAAAAAGTCCATTGGGGTAATGGACTACGTGGTGGCCAAGGAATATCTCCTCTTCGAGAGATCACTTTATTAGGGAAAATTTGACGGACGACCGGCATAGCGACGTTAGAGGTATGGGCAGTTGCTCCATCTTGTTGAAACCAGGTCCGCGTACTGAAGGCTGGAAAATTCTGCAATTCTGGTGTAAAAAAGTCCTGGATCATAACTACATACCGTTGTGAAGTAACAGTAAGCGCGCGGCCTCTGCCATCCTCAAAAAAGTAAGGGCCTATAATGCCATGCGCTGACATAGCCGCCCAAACTGTCACTTTAGGGCTATGTAAGGGCTTTTGATGTTTGCGATTTGGATTTTCGCAACTCCAGTAGCGACAACTTTGCTTTTTGACATGGCCGTTGATGTGAAAGTGAGCCTCGTCAGAGAATAACACGTTATTAAACGAAGTAAAGCGGTTCAACATTTCATTTGCGAAATTTAGTCTGTGGATAGTGTCAGTATCTTTTAATTCCTGTACTATCTGAATCTTGTACGGGTGAAGATGTAAATCTTTCTTTAAAATTCGCTGTAACGATGTTCTGGGTAAGTTTAATGCACTGGAACGCTTACGAGTAGACTGGGTAGGATTTTCACGAATTGAGTGTTTCACTACATCGATGTTTTCTTCCGTCCGTGATGTCCTTGGTCGACCTGACCGTTGTTTATCCAACGTCGAACCACTCTCTTCGAACTTAATAACCCAGTTCTTAATCGTTTGAACACTTGGAATGTCTTTAAAGTTGCGTAAATTCTGATATTCTCGAAATTTACGCCGCGCAATGGTAGCCGAATCATTGTTTCGATAAAATTCGCGCACACAAAATGCACGGTCCGCACCGGTGAAACGCTCCATGGCGATTGAATTCCCAGAAACCGTTGGTACTCCCCCCGCACCGCGCGCGCCACTCATGCGCGCCTTTTGTATTTTATTCGAAATTTACATTTCTAACGACTTATGGGCCACCTTGTATATCAATGTAAAAAAACCGAAGGACACCAGCATGCATGTCAAGCAAGCTAGATGATTGCTCATCAATGCGAACAGACTGCTGACACCCTTGAAGATATACTTTGTTATAAAAAATATATTTTTTAATTACCTTCTTCCCCACTTGTGTTAATTTGCACCATAACTTTTAACTTTTCCTCATCTTTCCTGTGTTTCTGCCACTGTTTATTTAAATTATCAGCCAGTTTCTCTGAATCAACTGTCTCAACCATAAACAAGCCAGGAGAACCAAGCAACTTATTAATTTTATTTGTCTGCAAGTGACCTATAAAATGCCACTTTATTTCTTTACATTTTTCTAAAATAAGTGGATCACTAGCTTTATCCGCTAGTTCATTAACATAATTCTCTCCAAAATGCCTTTGTCCAGCTTCATAAGCTTGAACTATTAAAGATGCAGGTTTTATTTTTGATACTGCCACTAGTCTCGGATAAATCTGGGGAAGGTCCTGAAAAAGGAGGTAAAATATCACACTGTACATTAGGGATAATATTATTACCAATTTATATATTGTATATATATATATATATTCGCTTGCACTGCCTTGTTGGTCTAGTGGTTGTAGTAGTGTTACTGTTGATCATAGGGTCCTGGGTCGGGCCAAAAATTCAATTATTGAGTTTTTCCATCAAGAAATTCTCAGTGGCTGCCCAGAATCAAGAAGTTGGTGGTGTCTTACCCCCGTGCCTCGGAAAGCATATAAAGCCGTTGGCCCTGATCTTCTCTCATCATCATCATCATGATCATGAAAGTGAAGGAATAGAGAGTGCACCTGTGCTTGAGTATATACTTAGGCACTATAATGCTGTCCAGCGCCGATGGCTAGTCTCTGTTGAAGCAGGCCACCGTGACCGAAATTCGGTCTGGAGGACATTACATATATTCATACACACACATATGTTTGTGTGTGTGCATGTGTGTATATATATATATATATATATATATATATATATATATATATATATATATATATATATATAAAATTAAAAGTCATTGTGTCTTGGTCCTGTACTATACCAGTTATGTACCTTTAAATCAGTGTTGAGTAAGACACAATTTAGAAAAGTTTGTTGTAGTCTCCATTTTGTATTGAGCTAGTACAATATAACACACAAAACATGCTAAGCAAAATTATATATTTAATAAACAATTTGTTTTATTTCACAATTTATAAAGCATACTAGTGACCCGCCCAAATTTGCTCCGGTGATTTCTGGATCTCGCCAACAGCGCCATCTAATAGGCCCAATTGAGAATGCAAACTATCCAAACACACACAACAAATTTCATCAAAATCAGTCAAGCCCTGCTCAAGTGATGATTATTCATACATGCGGCAACTGATTTTTATTTATATAATTCTATATATCATACCCTCTCAGAGATGAGGGAAGGCCTGTGCCCAGCAGTGGGACATATATAGGCTGTAACTTTACTTATATATCATACATATAAACTTTCCTGTGGAACTATTGTCTATTGATGAAACTTGCTTCAGAATCCATTGCATAGTTTTTTTTTCTTCCATATTAACCATATCACCATATCATCTTGTGATTGAATTAAACTAAATTTACGGGTTTTATCGCGTTTATTTCACTACTTTTACTTATTTTAAATTCCTGACGTTTTGGGTGCTTTACAGCACCCATGGTCCTGAGGGGGGACTGAGATGTTTGACGTCCCAATGTCATAGTTAGTCCAGCTATCTTCAGTTTTTGAATATTAATTTTTGGTCCGATTTACGCAAAACAAGCTTATAGTATCATGAAGTCTTGCAGTGGTATGCTTAGGTTTGGGTTTAATTTTGTTAATTATAGGATCCCAAGGAGGTGGCAGCACCCATCTACCTTCTCTATTGAAATTTGGATGTTTTTTAATTTCAATAGCCTCGCATATCATCCTTGGTAGGAATCGGTGTTCTTTTGCGGGGATATGTGGTTTATCAAATCGAATATAATGGTGGGGACGATCTTGGAACATGTTCGCAGACTGCAGACTTCCCGGACGTGAAGCACCGACGCTCCAGTGTGTGTAGTGTTCGTGTAAATTTAAGAAATCATCATCTCGTGATGTTGTAAGAGTCGACGACGTAGGGAAACAAGTCATGAGATAGCCAGTAGCGCCTTCGAAACAACTAAAACTAAATAATAAACTGTGTTTGAAAACGACTTTCAATAAGTATTCTTGTAATCTATATTTAATAAAAATGATGCTATTCTATTTATAATTTCCACAGACGGTGGGAAGCGACTTTGTTTTATACTATGTAGAGTAGGTGTTGTGTTGTTTACTATTTGGTGGTACAGCCAGAGAAAGTGTCTACACACCTCTGCTCAATTGTCGGTTAGATAACTTACAAACACCCTACAGGTGATCTAGTTACACATTTTAAGAACTTATCCAGCACTTAACTAACTGCAATCTGTATATGTAACCCTAGATCTCTGAACTGATGGTGACTTTTATAATTTTGTTCAAGACAGGTGGCATTGTGCAGTGCGGTGCGGGGTGAGAGGAGGGAGGAAAGTTTCCAAGCGACTGTTAGTAGCTCGGGAACTGTCTACTAGGGTTGTCCAGTCACACAAATAAATTAAAGTGAGTTATATAAGTTGTTGTCACTCAAAAATATGTTATAAACTGCTTATATGTTAATCGACAGTTAACAATTTTTTATTTTTTTGTAACTGCTTATTATAACCTAGTATATTTGTTATTTCTGAAGACAAATTGTCTGATTCAGTTATTTAATTTGTTAATATGTGATATAAAATATGTTTTTATTTTTTTATTATACACAATGACTGACTCTATGTTTCTCTATCCAATATCTATTAACCACCTTCACTATTTCCTTTACATTTTCCTTTCAAAACTTTATTTAATGGCAGTTTTATATTCTCTAAGGTAAAATAAAATCAAAAGTACACAGACCAGCTTACGTACTACAACAGCATAACTGCAGTATTAATTACTACTGTCCACTGCAATCACGTCACTTAATAATAAATGCAAAAGCCCTTTCTTGTATTGGGTCCTTACATATGAAGTTAGCGTTTTTTCATACTGACCACTTTGATCTGTAATATCTCCTCTTTGGTCGAGAATTCCAAATTCAAATTTATAAAATCATTTAGCTGGTACATTTGAGTTTTGAAAACAGTCATTCATTTGTTTTTTCCTCATTATTTTTTTTCTTTGGCATCGCTTATTACTGCACAATGGAAAACATGAAACATCGGTATATTTACGAGTACGAATTCTACTGTGGCACCAGTGCTGTAGAAAAAGCTCGAAGGATAAATTATGTGTACGGCGCTGGTGTCGCAAAAGAAATCACGGTACAATTTCGGTTTCAACATTTTCGTTCTGGAAATTTCGACCTTCAGAACCAACCCTGCAGATGGCTGGAGATCAAAGTGTAAAATGAAGAATCAAAGGCTATTGTGCAAGTGGATGCATCATAAAGCATTTCAGAGATAACTGCAGGCTTCAGGGTAAGTGATAAAACTGTATTAATCCACTTGAAGCGAATCGGAAAAGTAAAAAAAACTTTAAACGATGGGTACCTCATGAATTGAGTGAATCGAACTTGCAAACACACGCTTTTGATGAAAAGTGGATACCATACGATAATCGGAAGCGCTCGTCACAATGGCTGAACCCTGGAGACCCAGCCAAATCCTGCCCTAAACGAAAATTGACTCAGAAAAAGTTACTTGTAAGTGTTTGGTGGACTAGCGCTGTTGTCATTCAGCTTTCTAAAATCTGGCCAAACGATTACGGCAGATATCAATTGTCAGCAACTGCAAACTTGAAGGAAGAACTAGCTGCTAAACAACAGAGATTTGTCAATCACTCTAGGCCACGGATGCTTCACGACAGTGCATGACCACCACACACTGCACAATAAACAACCACTATAGTCAACCAAATCTAAGAACTACCTTTTGACGTTTCACATTAATCATTCAGCAATAACTTTTCACAAGCACTTTCACAGTACTCACACAATTTAAAATAACCATTTACGTAAATCCGAAGAAATATAAAGTTATCTATTTTTCATTAGAACATGTATAGTTTTTTTATGACTAATATAAATTTGAATCTTTCAAACAAAGCAAAATACTTAAAAATAACCAGTATCAACTTTTTGTACTTGACATCGTTTCAATAATATGTCGCTATGTACATTACCGTAGTGTTTGGATGATTAAAATGAATCGTTATGCGAATAATTGGCAAAAATATTCCAATAATCGGTAAAAATATTCAAATAATCGAATAATAATTTTTTTAATGCATTATTTGTTTAATTTAATTTTTATTTTTAAAACTCCTTAAATTACATGAATTATGAATAAAACAAGTTTATTTTTTTTAATTTGTCAACATGAAGGCAAAAAAACTCGTATATAAGTCTGCGATATAAAAACCACTACGTAATTTCAATATCCCGCCATTTCTGGAGCTTACCATGCGTAATTTTGTGATTTTGTGTGTGTTTTCTTATTTTGTGCCCCGGCTTTAACTTTTTGGACTCCATTATTGATAATCTATCAATGATAGCTCAACTAGTTGTACTGAAAGAGATTGAATAAATTTATTTTTAATTTAGTTATAATCTTAACTGATCGAGAGGTCAATCGACGAATTCAACTCGGCTGAGCGTTCGGAAAATTACGACATATCTTCTCGTCAGTTATACCTCAAAACCTGAAAACTAAGTTTTACAACCAGTGCGTGTTGCCAGTGATGACCTACGGAACCGAGAAGTGGTCCTTCACTGCTGGCTGTATGATGACGCTTAAAGAAATAATTACGCGTGGGCTAGGTTTCTCTGCGTGATAAACTTCAAATTGAGGATATCCACAGTATCACCAGAGTGACCGACATAGCCCAACGGATTAATAAGCTGAAGTAGCAATGGGCTGGCCATATAGCTCGAAGAACCGATAACCGTTGTTCTCAAAAGGCAGCCTCGCCGGTAGGCGAAATGTAGGGCGAGCCCCCACTAGATTGAGTGACGACCTGGTAAGACATGCAGGAAGTTGATGGATGCAGGTGGCTCAGGAACGTACTTTGTAGCATACATTGAGGGCGGCCTATGTTCAGCAGTGGACTTGTCTTGTGTATTAAATTATGCGTTTTTAATTTATTATGGTATTATTCAAACCAAACTATAAATGATTACCAACTCTAAACTTTTTAAAAATCGAATATTGTACGTTCCCATTTTTTTGATTGGCATGCCCGGTGCAATAATTCTGATAGCTGTCAAAATGTATTTCTTAGATTTGGTTGACTATAAGTTAGATGAGCTACGATTGGAATGTCTGCGACATCCACCATACTCCCCGGACCTTGCTCCAACAGATTACCATATTTTCTGGAATTTGGACAACTTCTAACAAGGAAAAAAATTCAACTCTGCAGCAGTCCAAACTGCCTTCAAAGAATTTATTAATTCACGCCCCCATGGATTTTTTAGTAAAGGGATCAATGAACTATCTATGAGATGGAAAAAGTGCGTAGATAACAACAGTGCATACTTTGATTAATTAAAACATATTCTACAAAAAAAATTTACTGTGTATTCCTCCGCGAAAAAGGAGCCAATTTCATGTGTAAGGACCTATTAAAAGTGACCCGCAAAGCAGTAGTAGACTTTTATATTCTGATTATATAGACATAAATAATTATAGCAAATGTATGACTCTAATTTGTTTCTTCGTTATTATTATCAAAACCAGAACTATAACCCAATGAAGAGTGAAAAGATGACACTGATGTAAGGACTTACTTTGCTTCTTCTAGATACAGCTGACTCTATCTGAGCTAAAACTGTTCTTATTCCGTGCATTATGTCGATTTCTTGTTCAACCTCTTGTGACATATTATATATTAATTACTTCCCTATATAATATTGTAGACAAAATTTTTACAAAAAATAACCACCTGAAATTGTTCTACATACTTGTTATCATATTTACTCGTTACCATAGATTACTAACTATATACTCGTTACTATACTATGGGTATGTTCCGAAATACAACGCAGTGTACTGTCCAATGCAAATGCAAATGACGTATCGTTTGACACTTTATTGTACTAGCGTGCCGCCGCCATATTGTGTCGGATATCCGGCCATAATAAAACAATTTTTAATTGTGTGTTTACCGAATGAAGCATGCCAGAATTTGTTTTCCATTTATTCAAATACAAAAAATTATAAAATAATTGATGGTTTATCCATTAGGAGGATATAATGATTTTTGGAGCACAAAATGACAAAATAATCGCCAAAACTTTTCCAAATGGCGCAAAAGTATGACGTCATATACTGTCCAATGTTTTGGAACGAATCACCAGTACAGCGCCGATTCATGACGTCATTTGCATTGGACAGTACACTGCGTTGTATTTCAGAACATACCCTATACTCCACAACATAGATAAATAAATACGTAGCTCCACAAACTAACTAGATGGCACAGACTATAAGAGGATACTGGTGGAGCGACGAGCCTAAGGTTACCGAAGTCTAATTCCCCGGTCGAACCCTTAAACCTATTATGCGAGATATTAACCAAAGTGGACTGTATATGCGAAATGCTTCTACGTTTACTTAAAATGGCGACTATAGCACGCGGTTTCCCATACAATGCACTCGCTCTTCCCTAAAACGAACTATTATTTGCCAAATCTATGAAAGGAATCCTGCTTGATTAGGAGAAAATAAATTGGAGCGGACACAATTATATCAAGCAGTAACTAGTAAGGAATATTCACTCACCGGGGTGTTGCTTCTATGCGGCTTGGGCACTAAGTTGCTGCAACTTCTGGAAGACACTCTGGGTAGACTCTCTGGGGCCCCAGCCTTTCTTGTCCGGTGATACGTCTGGAGAAAGTGCGGTGCGCGACTATTTCTCACACGAGGTGAAGCGGGTTTCCTGGAGTTCGACTGCGTCCAGGCTAAAGCGGATATACTAGCGGTGCGCGTGGACACTATTGTCTTAAGCGGTGTGGTTCCAATGACGAGCGCGGCGGGAAGAGAGTGCGCGTCGGCCGCGCGTGCCTTTTATTCCTTCGGTTGCGATGATCGCGTAATATTCTAGAATCATCTTCTCTCCACTCCCACTCCACCACCCCGATGTGTCGATAGGAGGGTAGGAATATTATCGTTTGGAAAGGGATAAACGATTTGGCAAGCCTACCGTCAAATAAAAATAAATACGAATGGTTTTCCGCGCAACCATCTCCCCCGCCCTTGAAGGATTTCCTTCAAAAAAAAAAAATAATTAAAACAACTAGAGCTAAGATCAAACTAACAAAATAACTAACAAACGCTAAGATTACCTAAATTCAACTACAATTTCTAATCTCGAAAGATAATTTAAATTATGGAAGAGGCAAGACAAACGGACAACAGGACGCATGTAAGACCCAACCGTGGTCTTAACGCGAGCTACCCTAATTACTCCGTCGGAACCGGGAAAGACCTCTTCGACAATTCCTAATGGCCAATGGAGAGGCGGCGTATGTTCTTTGGTGAGCACAACTACAGTTCCTACAGCTAAAGGCTCAGTTGCTGTGTTCCATTTTTGTCGAGACTGCAAAGTATGCAAGTATTCCATCCTCCATCGTTTCCAAAACGATTGCACTAACCGGTCTAATAATTTTTGGCGTGCGGAAATGCTAAGTCTATTCTCATCCATGTCTACGGCGGGCAAGTACTTTAAAGGCGTTAAATTCAAAAAATGTGCTGGAGTTAGAGCCAGCGGCTCCGAAGGGTCACTAGACAACGTACGACAAAGTGGGCGGCTATTCATTACGCATTCAATTTGAGCGAGCACCGTACTTAGCTCTTCGAAGGACAAAATTTGATCTCCTATTATTCGGTATAAGTGACTCTTTAGACTCTTAATATTAGTCTCCCAATTGCCCCCAAAATGACTCGCGGCTGGGACGTTCAGAGACCACTCAATGCGGTTCTCGGCTAGAATGTGAGCGAACTCCGAATTATAATACTTGCTAGCTAAGAGCTCATGTAGTTCTGATAAAATACGTTTTGCACCGACGTAGTTCGTACCGTTATCCGAATACAATTTACTTACAGGGCCACGGCGGGAAAGAAATCTTTTAAATGCACCCATAAAGCCTGCTGTGCTTATATCACCAACGAGTTCTATATGCACCGCCATTGTAGTTAGACATACGAAAATGCAGACGTAAGCCTTTGTGGATCTTATACCACGCCCGCGAGTGAGCGTGACCTTAAACGGACCAGCGAAATCAGACCCGGTGTGCGTAAAGGGCTTTACTGATTGTATTACTCTACAAGATCTAAGTTCCGCCATTTCCGGAAATGACTGCTTGGGGCGTACCCGAAAGCAAGCTATACATCTGTGCACCCGATTGCGGATTAAACTACGTGCAGAAAGAATCCAATAATTCTGACGCAAGATCGACATCAGCAAGTCGGGGCCAGCGTGCGAGTTCAATTTATGATGGTAATCGACTAATAAATTCATGATATAAGTCTTTACGCGGTAAAACTATAGGGTGCCGTTGGTCGAAACTCAACTGCGAGTTAGACAAGCGTCCACTTACCCTTACAATCCCATCCTGTAAAAATGGCTTAAGGCGTTGAAAGGCGACAGCTCTATTCGATTGTAATCTTGTAATTTCTTCAGAGAAATGCGCACGTTGAAGTTCACGCAATACTAGCGACTCGGCATAGTTGTAATCGGACGCTAAGACATACGAACGTCGCGGTAAAAGCTTCGCGAATCGACAAACGTAAATTACGCTACGCAATAATTTCGACCAAGAGGACAAACGGTTCGCCAAAGCAATGATTGGAGAAACCTCGCTCGAAACGTTCGTCACTAGAGCGTGTCTCTTCTCTTCCGGCGGTTGTGACACTGACGAAGGTTCGAAATCGGTTATCGGCCATTGCGAGGGATCCAAGTGAACCCAAGAAGGTCCGTGGAACCAAAGCGGGTGGTCCATTATTTGCATCGGGGTGAGTCCACGGGATAGACAATCAACAGGGTTTTCCGTACCGGACACGTGATAAAGGTTCTGCGTTTCTAACTCGTCTTGGATCTTGGCCACTCGGTTCGCGATAAACGTATCCCAACGGTGGGATGAAGAATAAACCCAGCATAAGGCGACGGTGGAGTCGGAAAAAGCAAATGTCCTTTCTATGTGAACTCTATCCCTACATGCGCTGATAACTGCGGTAATAAGCTTGGTGAGTACTAATATTGCGCAAAGCTCTAAGCGCGCCAGAGAGACAACCTTACGGGGGGATACTCTCGACTTAGAACTAATGAGGCTAATCGAATTTCTACCATTATTCTGAACGTGGAAATATACAACGCCCCCCGTAAGCCTTTTCGCTGGCGTCTGCAAACCCAACGACCGTGATGACGCTATTTCTATCGACGTTTATATGACGCGATATTTTAATTTCTCTTAGTAAAGGATGTTCCTCTCTAAAACGCTGCCACAACCGAACAATGCTGTCAGGCGGCGAGTCATCCCAGTCGCATTCTAATAACCAAAGTTGTTTAATCAAAAGCTTAGCGTATACTACCACCGGAGCTACGAAACCCATGACATCCCATAATCTAGCAACGCATGACAGTATTGTGCGCTTTGTGCACTTCTCTACGGGCGGATTTACCTTAAGGCTACGGATTACGTACTTGACGGACTCTGGTGACCAACACAGACCGAGCACCTTGTGTGTATCCGAATCGTCGAATTCCTTTATCGCCGAAAGACGGCGTGATAGTGGGATTGTGTCTAAAACCGGACGCGAATTACTAGTCCACTTGTCAAGATCGAATTGACCCGATTTCATGAGCTTTATAACCTCGGCGGTGGTTAGAGTGGCTTCCTCCACGCTATCGACCGAGTACACAAAATCATCCATATATAATCCACTTTCAATTGCCCTCTTAGCTTTAGGGTAAGAGGGACCTTCATCGTGGGCGAGCTGTCTCACCGTGCGTAACGCATGAAATAGGCTCGACTTTAAACCAAAACAAACGCGTTTAAATTCAAACACCATTAGAGGTTCCTTTGGGTTGAAACGATATAAAATGCGTTGGAATCTACGGTCGCATTCACGGACCCCTATGCAAAGAAACATTTGGCGAATATCGGCGGATAGTGCTATACTAAACAAACGAAAATTGGCTATTATATTAAATAAACTGCCCTGTAAATTTTGCCCACTGTAGAGAATATCGTTAAGCGACAGGTGTGTGCTAGTTTTAGCACTAGCGTCGAGCACTACACGTAACTTAGATGTAAGTTTGTCTTCTCTAATGACCCCGTGGTGTGGTATGAAATACGACGGTGTGTCTTCGTAGTTATCTAATTTCGAAGCCACTAGTGATATGTAACCTTCCCTTAAATATTCGATAATGACGCCGTCATAAGCTTCTTTTAACTGGGGTGAAGCAAGCATCCTATGCTCCAAGCTGTAGAAACGTTTTTCCGCTATTTGACGCGAATCGCCGAGAGATAAAACATCTCCTTTAAAGGGTAGTGCTACACTATATCTACCGTCGCGATCACGAACGGTCGTGCGGACGTAAATTTCCTCGCATAATCTGTCATCTGAGCTAGCTATGGGAGGGACGTTCACCTCCTCCATCTCCCAAAATTTGCGGACTAACGACTCGAGCGGTTCGACAGCCATACCACAATAAGAGGTTGCCGAAATACTATCCACGATGGGGGCGGAGCCAACGATGAAATAGCCCAAGACGGTTTCCAATGCGTAAGGCGCGGTATGCGAGGAGTTGCCCCTGACCTTATTGTTTAACAAAAGATGAGAGAAAAGCGATGCTCCAATGAGCATGTCTATGTTTCCAGGAACGGCGTAAGTGTCGTCTGCTAGAGTCAAATTTTTAAATTCAATCGTTGCCGAGGTGTCAACCGTAACGGTTGGCAGCCGTTCAGTGACCCTATCTACTACTAGTGCATTTATATCAAAGTTAACATTACGATCTACCCGAGAATAAAATTTTAAATTTATATATCCCTGGGTAACTTTACTAGTACCTCCGATGCCTTTGACTACGGGACATGAAAGTGACCTATTTATTACTAAGCCTAAGCGCTGACAACATTGTCGCGTTATAAAGCTATTTTGGGCTCCGCTGTCCAGCAGTGCACGGACGCTTTGTTCGTTTCCACGCGAATCGCTAACCGAAATACGTGCCGTACCCAGTAACAAGGTTGAAGGAGGCTGTGCTCCCATATTTGCTAATGAGCACAGAGCGACATCACCACGTCGACCGCTAGAATCGTTGACTTTAGTAGGGGTCAATTCCTTGTCCGCTTTACTTGACGCCGATATGTTGCTATTTTCAAAATGAAATAACGTGTGATGTTTCCTGGCGCACTTGCTACATACGGAACTAGAATTGCATTTTGCAACTAAATGCTTATCGCTTAAGCAGTTCAGACATAGGTTGTTTGTCTTTACTAATTTATAACGTTCGCTTGGTGAATATTTACGAAAAGTCGCACAATTGTATAAATTACCGTGTTTATCTTTACATATGATACAGGCATGCTGAAGTGGTGCCGACGTAGCGGTTACGTACGTTAACGACCCTGCTGTTTTAGATGGTTGAGTCGGTCTACGGTCGACGCATTTTTTAATTTCTTGTTTAACGTTCGGGGAGCGCTGCATCACCTTTATTTGATCTCGCACAAACGATGCTAATGAATGAAAGGAAGGCATCTCCGAGCTACGATGCTCCATTTCAAACGCGCGCATGGTGTCGGGGTCTAATTTCTTTAATGCAATATGGAGAAACACCACGTCCATAAGGTCATTAAACTTCAAATTCCTAAGTGCAGCCACCGATGCCACAAATTAATCTAAAAACTGCTCTAAGCCGTTGATGTTCGCGGATTATATAGGTTTAAGATCGAATATCTGGTTCAAATATTCGGAAGCTAACATTCTCTAATCTTCATATTTAGTTATAAGCGTTTCGAATATTAACAAGTAATTGTTTGCTGTAGGTGTAAAACCCGAGCAAATTGACTGTGCCCTGCCACTAAGTTTACTAATTAAATAATATAATTTTTCAGCGTCCGATAACGATGGGTTATTATGTATATTGTTTTGAAAACTACTGAAGAAGAAGGGCCATGTCTTAATATCACCATTGAATACCGGAATATCTATTGGCGGCAACCTAATTGAGTCACGTGGGCGTACCTGGATTTCCGGCTTTGCTTCGTTTTGAGATGGAGACTGTAAGAGTTTCGCCGTTCTTTTCACGCGACACAGCATGTCTTCAAATGCTAGAAGCGGTTGGTAGTTCACTATATATTTCGGGTCGATTTGTAATTCCAAATGATTAATTTTGTCTAATATCCTTTCGTAATCCGTCCGCAAAGAATCCACCGTTTCAATTTCATTCAAAAAAGTTTCCCGCACTGCTTCTACATTAATGTTCTTTATGTGATCACTAATACTTTGTATACGTGAAAAAAGTATGTCCCTCTTGGCATAAATCGTTTTAATTTTGATTTCATTTCCACTAACTGCCATTTTAAATTATTATAATTAATATTATATTAATCACAATTAATTGCACAACGCTGGAGGATGAACACGCGTGCCGTATTACGTCGTTAAATTGAACACCTGTTACAGCGAGCCGAGGTGACGCGCGTCGCTCGCTAAACTCAATATATTTTTATCAAAATTGTCGGGTAAGCGTACAAAACGCGTGTGATTACACTGTTTCAATTACCTAAGCGACTAATAAGCTTTAAATTTAAACCAAATACAAACACTATTTAAATGAATAGTTCTATTTGCGAGTAACTAACCAAAATTTAAATTTTAAACGAACACTATTTAAATGAATAATTCTATTTGCGAGTAACTAAACAAAATTTAAATTTTAAACAAACACTATTTAAGTCTATTCCATTAAATTAGAGTGCATTGTCTAAGTAATTTATCTAATAATTCGACCAGAAAATGGTTGAAAGACTACTAAACACCAGTCCAAATCCTGCTCGAAGGACCATAAAATGGTGGAGCGACGAGCCTAAGGTTACCGAAGTCTAATTCCCCGGTCGAACCCTTAAACATATTACGCGAGATATTAACCAAAGTGGACTGTATATGCGAAATGCTTCTACGTTTACATAAAATGGCGACTATAGCACGCGTTTTCCCATACAATGCACTCGCTCTTCCCCAAAACGAACTATTATTTGCCAAATCTATGAAAGGAATCCTGCTTGATTAGGAGAAAATAAATTGGAGCGGACACAATTATATCAAGCAGTAACTAGTAAGGAATATTATCTTCCTTCTACAATAAATAGCCAGATGTGAAGCAGTGTTTGAGTAATACTGCATATTCTGAAGGCATGTTGTTATCTTCTAGCTTCCTAGTTACAATTGAGATGCAGTTAACAATACGTAGGCTTGTGAATAGTGACTGAACACCAAAACTGACCATAGTTTCATTGTCATAGAGATGTAGGTGTTTTATCTCACTAACAAAATGGCGCGAATCCTTTGTGTTTGCTCTGGTATGTCTTTCGGTGGTGACAGTAGTTTTGCTAAGTGCTGTACCTAAAAGTAGCATTATTAATTAATAAACCATACGGTACGTGTTTCAAATTTAGATGCACTTAATAATAATAAGGTATTACTGAAGTTCATGTAATACTAGAATAAAAATAATCACATTACAACTTTCACTTGTTTTATGATTTATAAATCCGTTAAAATGTTTTAATTTGGACCTGTAACATTCGCCTAAATATTAGAATATCACGTTTCAATCAATCACTTAATGCTATTACTTATTGTGTAATCTACATTGGTACTATACTTTAAAAAAATGTATAGAGAGGCAAGTATAGAGATGGTATAGCGCGTAGACAGAGAAACCTATAGACTAATGATCGGCGTGGCCTCGAGTGAGAAAGGACGATAACGAATTTTTAGGTTATACAATAATCTTTATGACTTTTAAACACATTTGGATAAAAATTTTAATTGTTCTAAGAACTGCACTGAACAAGATTCACCAATATTATGCTCACAATACACTTTTTTCTCACTTAAACCAACTTGTAAACTCCTTAAATCGCTACACTGTTAAAGTTGTTTAGCAAACTGTAGAGTTTGCTAAACAAAAAAACCGGCACGGAGATAGGGACAAACAATCACACCGCTCTATCTCATTTCTATGCAAGACGTATGCACAAATCTATCTTTTTCGTGTGCGAATGCGAAAAATGGGGTCAATTTGTCTATAGGTTTCTCTGTCTATGGTATAGCGGAATCCAACAGCCTGCTACGGTTTTTTATAATATGAAAATTATATTCTGTGAAATTTCTTGAGCATAGCACACTATTTTTTGTGGGAAACTATTGGTACTCTCGACAAGTAGCGTCAATCCACATGTTTTCCTTTCGGAGCATTTAGGAAACCTATTATAACATATAGGTACCACAATGATACACCACTATTTTTATAAAATAATGACTTTAAAAAATGTAACGGATGACCAAACAAATATTTTCTTATAAATCACAACACTATCGATACACGCCTGTCGTTAGACAAAGACAGCTACTGTAATTTATGTAATGAGTGAAAGGGACATTTCAAAAAGACATCAACGGGTGCTTAATTGTTATTACTTTGCACCATTATAATACCGGTATAAATTGAACTCCGGTGAATTTAAAATAGGTTAACGTGATAAGAATAGAATTGACTTACCAATGAAATGTTACACCATCTTTTTGATAACTGGACTTGCTACACTATTTTACTGCACAGGAATGAATTGTCAAGAACTCGGACGTGCCTACGGGTCACAAACTTGGTCGACACGTATATGGTGATTCTTAGCGTTACTTCGTATGCTAGCTACAGCAAGCTTGTGTTGCGCGCGTTTGTGGCCCTGTATGCGGAATCTATTAGGGGGTAATCTGTGGTACTAAAGCATAGCCCGCCTGTCCTTGGAAATTGTAGAATGTATAGCGGTGCTGACGTCGGTGAGTAGTAACTGCGAAGTTAGCTATTTATGAGTACAAGTAGATGAAGTTAGTTGAATAATGTACTTTCATTTCATTTTTAATGAGAAAATTTTCATGCTCCGTAATTTTGTAGTTTTTGACAAAAAGAAACATTAAAAAATGGAGAAATATTTTATTGTGCGTGGATGTGCAAGTGGTTTAGCATCTGATCGGAAAAATAGACTCAAAATGACTTTTATTGACCGAACCTCGAGCGATCGCAGCACCTCACTTATGTTGTCCATATTTCTGGACACTATTTTTTACGGTGATCGTTCTCCTGTTTTCTAACCTTCTTAACAAAGACCGAAGAACATTTATATTTTTTTCGCATTTTCGTGTTATATCAATGTGATGACCGAAGGCCAATTTCAAATCGGGGATAACTCCCAAAAATTTAACATTTCCTCCAACTAGAATAGGTCGATTATCATAAACAACAGATATATTAGGAACTCGCCTTTGACGCGGAAAGATCCCCATACTGCTTTTGGCCACAAATAAGGAGACGCCATGATTAGTTAACCATTCTTGTAAATAATTCATGGGTGAGTTTAGACAGGAACATGCCACTGTGAAATTGTCTATATAGATATATAGTGCTAAATCAAACAATGCGAAAGTTCTAACTCAAGTGTATATATTGCGTAAAGGAGAGGACTAAGCACTGAGCCTTGTGGAAGTCCTTTCCATATAGTTTTTGGAGGAATGAGAAAATTTTGAACATTTATAGAAGAAAGAAAGTTAGAGACATAATTGGCTCTCCTTATTGGAATGCTCAGATTAAGCATTTTCTGCCTGAGCACAGGAAGAAGCAAATTATCACTTGTAGACGAAATAACCAAGGAAATTCCTATGAGAAATTCATGTCTTGAAAAAGCAATATGAATATCTGTGACCAAAGTACTAAGGCTATCCATGATAGTTAAGCCTTTTCGAAATCCGAATTGGCTTTTAGGTAATAGATTAATGCTTTGCAAAACCATTCCAAGCGATTTTTCCAAGTATGTTCCAAGATTTTTGCCAGAGTAAATGATAAGGCAGTAGGTCGGTAAGTGGAAGGGTCATTGCTAGACTTATCTGGCTTGAGGATGAGCAAAATGATTTGGGATTTCTATTCAACAGGAAGAGAACTAGTAATATAAATAAAACTTTATGACAATTTTAGTGTTCTCACTATTATTAATTATAAACGAATAAGAGGAATTTTTTTTTAAATAGGATAGGGTGACAAACGAGCACGCTGTCCACCTGATGGTAAGCGGTTGCTGTGGCTAATAGACATCTACATCTATCCTCGATTACAAATCAAAATGCAGATGCGTTGTCACCCGTGAGGACTAAGATGGAATGCCTCGTTTCCAGTAAAAAGGGTCTCCGGTTCTCTACACTCACCATACGAAATACAGCAGCATTAAGCTACTATTTCACGCTGGTATTCTGTGAGAGCGTGGTCCTTCCCCGGTCGAGCCGACCCATTCGTGCTACAGCTATACTACTAATATAACTGCAGCATGGCTCTACCTATCCTATCAATACCTGGCGTGGGGTCGTTAAGATCATTGAGAACAGTAAACAACTCCTGGGAAGAAATGGAGAATCAAAGTTTTTTTTTAAATAGGATAGCGTGATAAACGAGCACGCTGTCCACCTGATGGTAAGCGGTTGCTGTGGTTAATAGACATCTACATCTACCCTCGGATACGAATCAAACGCAGATGCGTTGTCACCCGTGAGGACTAAGATGGATTGCCTCGTTTCTAGTTGAAAGGGTATCCGGTTCACTACACTCGCCATACGAAACACAGCAGCGTTAAGCTGCTATTTTACGCTGGTATTCTGTGAGAGCGTGGTCCTGTCCCAGTCCAGAAGACCCATTCGTGCTACAAATATTCTACTAATATAGATACCACGTATTTTTAAAGATGCAAAATTCGAAACTAGGCATTGATCATAAGATGGGACTGTTTGTGGTGGAAGTTTATTAAAGAATTAATCTATCCATAGCGAAGGATCATTAGAAATACATTTTCACTGAAAACTGCAAAGCTATATTTTAAAATTTCTCCAGACTAAAAATAGGAGAGTCTTAGGTGACAGTGACTCATAGAATTTAAACCAACCAGTTCGTTTTTTGTGTGACAGTAATTTTAAGGTTTTACAGCAATTTACTATTAGAATATAGTTCTCTGTAGTCACAGAACGGGAATATATTAGCATTCAAAAATATTTATCCTTCCGCAAGGAGCGGAAGGATAAATATTTTTGAATGTTTTTGAAGTGAAAACTTCTTTTGCATCGTTGTGATATGAAAGTCTATGAAACAAAAAAGCGACAGTAAAAATAGACACAAATATAAATTCATAAGATTTAACGTCGGAGAAAATGAGATAGGAAGCATTATAGCTCAATGCTCGCGAGAAAAAGCCGTAAACGCCGCTGAAACAGCGTCGCTTACGTGTTTTGTTCAACAAGGTACGAAGGTGTCGTGTGCTTATGAAATAAACAAGCAGTGAAGAACGGCCAAACCTAAACTCCGTAATAGGTAAAATTAATATAAATATTTTTGTAATTAGTGAGTACTATATATTAATTTAGCTGTATCGAAACGAGTACAAACATTAGAAGGGAAATTAATCTACATGTTTTAAAAATTAGTGGCTGTCCCGAACTTTCAAAAGTACTATTACGAGCTTGAGGTTCGTGACAATAAAAATTGCCGATAAAATTACCTAAATTAACACTTTAATTTACTTTACACAAATTAAAACTTAAAACACTAATAATTAAACACACTAATTCGCTTTATTCCGCTCCGAAGCTTCGCTTGTCTCGCCAAATCAACACTGCCCCGATCGCATCTTGCAGCGCCTATTTATATAAATTAGCAAAGAAATATCCAGAATGTTCAAGTAAACACGCGCAAGGTACCGAGCTTTCGAGTTTCGACTAGGCGCTGTCGGTTGAAAGATTTGTGATGTCATTTTCTGCAAAGCTCCCCTCGCTCTCGTTCCTGACACTAGATGGCGCTAGTGTATGACGTTGACTTATTCATGCAACAGTACATTAACAATGTCGAAGACTTCTTTAGATATTTTAAACATGATCGAATTAAAATATGTCGTTTTAATAAAATAAGTAATGGAATGAATAAGTCCAAGTAATACTAATTTGAATAAAAAAGAATCATCAAAACCGGTAGTAGGTAGTTTCGTGCGTTTCCAATCTGCATACCTATAGAATGAAGAAGGTGGCGCTATTATAGTTTTGAAGAAAATATAATATCTATGTATCTCATATACATGTTTCCACGCTATAAATACGGCCGCACAAAGCGTGCTAGGACGGTCTCGCTCGGACGGTCGGACAGTGTTCTCTCTAAGTACGTCGTTAGGCTGTCAGTCGAATAAACGAGGCTTACAGTATACTCGTAGTGTTTTCTTTGCAAGAAGATTGAAGATGAGTGATCACCATGGAGGTAACATTAGTGATGTCAGCAAAGCCGACGTCACACTTTTTAAAAACACAAAGAAGCTCGGTACTCCGTTATGAAGAAGAGAGGAGTGGGAGCTCAAGGGATCCAGCATGAAGAGCCTGTGCTAGTTACCAATATGGCAATGGAAGCTATACTACAATCAAGACCACATACCTACCCTGATCTAGGAATGCAGATGAATGGAATACCACCACAATTTCTTATGCAAATGATGGAGATGATGCAGAAAATGTCAAAACGTTTGTGCGCTCCACCCACTGAATCAAAAATAAGGATCAAAACATTTACTTGCCATCATTTGACCCGGATACCCACGTCGGAGTACGAGAATGGTGTCAGCATATAGATCAAGCCATCAAAGCATATAAGCTGAGGGATTTCGACGTTCGCATGAAAGTCTGCAGCCTGTTGAAGGGACGTGCAAAAATGTGGATCGATGATTGGATGGTGACCTCTAGTACATGGAAAGAGTTGCGGAAGAACATCACCACATTTGAACCTGAGAACAGATACTCCCGAGACATCGTTATGTTTAGGGAACATGTTTACGATTCTTCAAAGGACATTGCAGAGTTCTTATCACGAGCATGGATCCTATGGAGAAGGGCTACCAAGGACAAGCCAGATGAGCACGCTGTGGAGGCAGTGATTGGATGTGTTAATGACGAGCGTTTGCGCATCGAATTACTGAACGCCAGAGCAACCATTGTGCCCGAATTGATTTCAGTGGCAACATCTATACGGAAGAAGCGCTCTCATGTAAACCCAAGTTTCACAATACCTAACAAACGTTCACAATTTGATGAGTCAACATCAATCTGTCGTATATGCAAGAAGTCAAAGCACTCGACCAATGGCTGCAAATTTAAACCTTTGGAGTATAAACCCGAAGCTGGAAACAAGGACGCTAAAGCACACTGTACCTACCTGTACCCATTGCAAGAAACCAGGCCACACTTATGAAACTTGCTTCAAACGGGAACGTTCGTTGACTTCAAACGTTAACTATGTGGCAGGCAGGCAGTTTGATGGAGATAGGAGCCAGCTTACTGGCTCCTATCTCTATCAAAATAGGGGAAAAGATATTGCAGGCTGTGTTCGATAGTAGGACAGAATGCCCAATCATGCGAAAATCAGTTGCTATAGTTCTGGTCAAGCAGCAGTCAACTATTTGAATGGGATTGGGCAATTTCCAGCATTATCTTTAACTAAGCTTACAACCGTATGCTTTATAGACACCATCAGTATTGAACTGTAGTTTTATGTGTTACCTGACTGTGAAATGTCAACAGATATCCTAGTGGGTATGAACCTGATTCATGATTCCAATCTGAATATGATACATCCAACGGGACGAAATTAGTTCATAACCCACTTGTCAATCATGTGAGTACGAATTCTCCTGTTTTCGATAATTTGGACTGTGAATTGACCAGCGAAGAAGAAATTGCACAACTACGTGGACTTCTGCATAAATACAAGCATTTATTTATTCGTGGGTATCCTAAAAATCGGGTCAATACCGGTGAGTTGGATATCAGATGAAAAATCAAGATAAATTCGTCGAAAGAAGACTATATCGTCTTAGTCCAGTGGAAATGGAAAAGGTACGTACCATAATTCAAGAGTTATTGGAACATAATATCATACGTGAAAGAAAATCACCTTACTAAAGGCCTATCATCTTAGTCAAGAAGAAGTATGGTGATGATCGACTCTGTGTCGACTTTCGAGAACTCAACTCTAATACTCTACGCGATCATTATCCGTGATTGACCAGATTGACCAGCTAGCAAATGGCCGTTTTTACACAAGCCTCGATATGGCAGCTGGTTTTCACCAAATTCCTATCGCTGAAACCTCTAGAGAGAAGACCGCCTTCGTCACACCAGATGGGCTATATGAATACCTCACCATACCATTTGGTTTGAGTAATGCTTGTTCTGTTTACCAGAGATGCATCAACAAAGCTCTGACTTCATTGCTGGGAACAGCTGCACAGGTTTATGTGAATAATGTGCTGAGTAAATGTGCAGATTTTCCAGAAGGAATATCACACCTAGAGTGGATTGTCATAGCACTACAAGATGCCGGATTTTCTATCAACGCCGAGAAGTGCAGTTTCTTCAAACGATCCATCGAATACCTCGGAAATGTAGTTTCTTATGGACAAGTACGACCAAACTCACGTAAAGTGGAAGTTCTTGTGAAAGCTCCAGTACCTAAGACGGTGAATCTCGATAGAGAAGACCGCCTTCGTCACACCAGATGGGCTATATGAATACCTCACCATACCATTTGGTTTGAGTAATGCTTGTTCTGTTTACCAGAGATGCATCAACAGAGCTCTGACTTCATTGCTGGGAACAGCTGCACAGGTTTATGTGAATGATGTGCTGAGTAAATGCGCAGATTTTCCAGAAGGAATATCACACCTAGAGTGGATTCTTATAGCACTACAAGATGCCGGATTTTCTATCAACGCCGAGAAGTGCAGTTTCTTCAAACGATCAATCGAATCCTCGGAAATGTAGTTTTCGATGGACAAGTACGACCAAACCCACGTAAAGTGGAAGCTCTTGTGAAAGCTCCAGTACCTAAGACGGTGAAGCAGGTGAGACAGTTCAATGGGCTTACAGAATACTTCAGGAAATATATTCCTGACTTTTCACGCATAATGCTACCGTTGTACGAACTGACAATACAAGGTGCAAAATGGACATGGACAGACAACCACGTGAAAGCACGTAACACAATCATCGCATGCTTAACGTCCGCACACGGTTCCATAACAACGGACGCAAGGAAGCACCCATACAACTATATACGGATGCTAGCAGTCTTGGATATGGTGCAGTACTGGTGCAGGTGATCGACGGACGTCAACATGCGGTTGCCTTTATGAGCATGAGGACTACTGAAGCGGAAAGCCGATACCACTCCTATGAGTTCAAAACTTTAGCAGTGGTAGGCGCTATAAAACACTTTCGCCAGTACTTGCAATGCACTGAAAGCGTCCAAGCACAAGAATGACCTTTTACCGAGGATTCATCGTTGGGGAAAATTCTTACAAAACTTTGACTTTAAAGTAGGGTACCGCAAGGGTGAACGCCTCCAACATGCTTACTTTTTCAACAGTAACCCGACTGAGTATGCAGTCAATGTTATGATAAGAGACTTGAACTGGCTGAAAATTGAACAGCGACGCGATGACGAACTGCGATCTTTAATAGACAGCCTTAGTGAAAATAATCTCGTAGAGTACAATGTCTTGGAGGATAATGTCTTGAAAAAACAAGTAAACGATCCTGTTTTTGGTCAGCAACTTAATACAGTTGTCCCCAAGGCCTTACTGGCTGGGAAAAGACATTACAGAAGATCAGAGAAACTTATTGGTTTGACAAAATGAATTCTGCTATTCGAAGATTTGTAGACAATTGTTTTATATGCCGAACATTCAAAGGAAGATCTGGTGCTATCCAAGCCCAATTACACCCAATACAAAACCTTTCTACCTAATACTAAAATATTTTTGGATTTTTCTAAGTTAAAAACAGTTTTTTTACATTATAAAATTGTTATGAAAGTTTTTGTGTGAATATAATTTATCTTTTTACGTAAATAGTTTTGAGTAATATATAGAAATAATAGTAATTTTCACGCTACCCACATCCGCTTGGTATGTAGTTATCAAAATATAATAAAGGCATTTTTGTAATGATTAATATATTGAGTAACCGACTTTTGTTTGAACTATAAAATAGAAATTTTTGTATAGATTCTATAATGCTAAACTTCTTTATAGAAAAAGTTTTAAATTGCTCTGGGTGGGTAAGGTCGCATGCAACCGCTCGGGATTTGACGACGCTTGCTACTGCATGGGAATTTTAAGGCGATTGAGGGGCTAGAGGAAGTAGGAGTGATGAATATAAGGAAATGGTCACTACAAGTATTGCAAGTTCTGTTAAGACATTACATCAGGATTAGGAATGTAAACAGAAAAAATTGAGATATCAAGGGCCTTAATAGCAACAGCATTTGTTGCTGGACTGTGAGAAGGGAGAGAACCTTGTGAAAATGTAACTGTTCTCGAAATTAACATAGGGGTACCAGGACTACCATCACTCCTATCATCCCGGAGACATGCGTAGCCTGAAACCCTAAAACGGGACTCAAGCCTAAGCCCCATCTTTTGCATGGCAAGAATGAAGGGATGAAATTTATTAATGGGTTAAATGAGTTCATTTTTTTATAACTAATGTTCCGACAATTTCATTGTAGAACTGGTGGAGTTGCGTGTTGCGCGATATTATTAGCTAATGACGAAAGCTCAGTAAGTTTCTGACGTAAATTACATGGAAATTCAATGTCACTAAAATGGGATAACATACTAATACGCATGGAAATGAATAGCTCAAAAAATTTATCGTTTAGTGAAATGGAATTTTTCTCTGTTAAGGCACATCCATTAGACAAAGCAGAGGCAGGGGTTTCAGTAATTGCATGATGAGCAGATTTGTCATATCCAGTACCTGATGCTGGATTCGGAAAATGTCTGGCAATGAATATAGTTTTTCTGTGGGAGGATATTTGGGAAGGTAATGATGTAGATAAATCACTTGGTACAGTATGGGAGATTTGCTCGATATTACCTTGTAGAGCTCTTGTGATATCTGCAAAAGATCTTCTCACTTAAGGGAATCTTGCTGAGGCTGAGACTGAGGCAGAGAAAAATAAATAATAATACTCGAATTTCAAAAAATATAGTTGCCTTTCGATGTCAAACTATCGATAATTTTTATTGTGATAATTAATTTACATACATTTACAAATTTGAATTGGCTTGGGTAAAAAGCATCGATAATAAATTTAGAGTATCGAATTCGTATCAATTTAAATGATATTACAAAATGTTATATTTATTTTATAATTTAATAAACAAAATACGAATCAACAAAAGCCAGCATGTGGTGTTGTCATGTTCTTTTCGTTGTCAAAACGTCCAGTAATAAAATTTTGGCTCTAACCTTACTACATCGTGCAAAACATGAAGATATATCGATATTTATCATGCGATATATTGGAACAGTTTAAAAATATTGATATATATCTTTCATTTGGCCATCCCTATGACTGAGTAAGATCGTGAAATCAGTGCAGTGTAATAACTGACGTCCCTAATTAGGGGTCCACGCTGCCCCTAAATTCAAGGACCTGATTCAGTGTAGTGTATTAGGGGCATAAATCTAAACTATTGTTACGAGCTTAAGGTACGTGACAATAAAAATTGCCGATAAAATTACCTAAATTAACACTTTAATTTTCTTTACACAAATTAAAACTTAAAACAGCAATAATTAATTACACTGATTCACTTTATTCCGCTCCGAAGCTTCGCTTGTCTCGCCGAATTGAATACTTCCCCCGATCGCACCTTGCAGCGCCTATAAATACACATTAGTACCGAATCATCCAGAACATTCAAGTAAATACGCGCACCAATCGACAAAGCGCCGAAAGTTCGAGGTCAGCTTCCAGAAGCTTAGTTCTTCGTTTCGACAACAGATGGCGTTGTCGGTTGAAACATTAGTGATGTTATTTTCTGAAAAGCTCTCCCCTCGTTCCGTTACCGACACTAGATGGCGCTAGTGCCAGATGTCAACTTAGCCGCGTAACACTATTAATTAACACTTACTTTTAAATTATTATTAACTAATTATTAATAATTATAGTATTTTAAAACCAACACTAAGACAAATTTAGGTTAATTAAAGCAAATCAATCGACAACTCCTTTATGCCTTTTATTTTTGACTTTTCCGGTGTACATTCTACCGGTTAACGACAGCAACACTGTTTCCGAAACGTCAAATGAATTGATTTTCCTTTCGTTTGTTGATGCGGTGTCGCGAATAATGCTTGTTTTTATTTTTAATATCTATTAAAAATGATATTATAGTGTAATTTGAATCGATAAATTTTAAAGTTAGCAGCCATGAATATCTTAGAAAAGGCAGAAAAATCGTTAGAATATCTTAAAACTGAAGAAGGAACTGCAAAGTAAGTTTATGAATCTATTACTTTCATCGTTCAGTGTTTCTTCGCGATTTGAGAGTATTAGTTGCTAACTATTTCCAAATTACAGAGGACATGAACTTCAATCTGCGGCTGGAACACTTGGACGTTGTCTAGGCGCTTTAGGAAGTCGCCCGAATTGTGCTAGACATTACGCAAACTTATTGCACTCCGCCGTTCCGACTTTGCTGTCTTTGGCTAGTAATGATAGTGTGAGTAACTACTACTACATTCGTTTCATGCCCTTATTTTTATAGAAAAATTCATTAATTCATATAATATCATAAATGTCATGATAAATATGGTTGTAATTGTAAATTTTTGTGTGAGAGTAGCTTACTAAAAATTTATATTATTTTGGTCCATGTACTACAATCATGGGAATGCTAGTTAAATGAATCTAAAAGAGCAAGTGAAAGGGTTACAAAATGTAAGAATTTATTTGAAACTTGTTAAATTATATTCCATGTACGTTATAATCTATAATTTAATATGTTGAATGTTTACCTACACCAATAATTTGATGGAATAGAAAAAAGAGAGCAGGAACTTGAAATAATATTGGTATTCTAAATAATATGGTATTCTGCCCACATGCAAAATATGGGCTTAGATGTAGAGTTACAGAAAACATCCTGTTGTTATCTATCTATCTAATATGGCATTCTAAAGATGAATACTACATTACAGCCCTTCACAAGTCCACTGCTGAACATAGGCCTCCCCCAACGTATGCCACAAGGCACGGTCCTGAGCCACCTGCATCCATTGACTTCCTGCATGTCTTACCAGGTCGTCACTCTATCTAGTGGGGGGTCGCCCTACACTTCGCCTGCCGGTACGAGACTGCTACTCCAGAACCTTTTTTCCCCAACGGTTGTTGGTTCTTCAAGCTATATAGCTGGCCCATTGTTACTTCAGCTTATTAATCCGTTGTGCTATGTAGGTCACTCTGGTTCTACTGCGGATATCCTCATTTCTAAGTTTATCACGCAGAGAAACTCCATGCATAGCCCTCTCCATAGCTCACTAAGTGACTTTAAGCATCCTCATACGGCCAGCAGTGAAGGACCACATCTCGGTTCATCATCTGTCAACACGCACTGGTTGTACAACTTAGTTTTCAGGTTTTTAGGTATACCTGACGAGAAGATGTGTCGTAATTTCCCGAACGCTACCCAGCCGAGTTGAATCCGTCGATTGATCTCTTGGTCGAAGTTAGACATACCTAGTCGAACTATTTGTCCCAGGTAAATGTACTTGTCAACAACTTCGAGCTTAGTGCTCCCAAAAACTACTGGCATAGGTGTGACACGGATATTAAACATGACCTTTGTTTTGTCCATGTTCATCTTAAGACCTATCTGTTGGGACCACTATTTAGGTCATTGAGCAGAATGCTTAAGTCCTCCAGCAATTCTGCCATAAGGACTATATCATCGGCAAATTGAAGGTGAATGATGTACTCGCCATTCCCTCATAAAGACCCTCATAAGACTAAAGCTAAACTTATGTCTCCCCATTAAACCCTCAATCGCAATAAAAATCCCATGCAATTGCATGCGCTCGGCAGATCTCGAGCAGTCGCAAGCGACTGCACCCATCCGCAGCATTTAAAACCATTAAAACTTATATTTAGAGACTACTTTCTATGAAGAAGCTTGGCATTATAAAATCTATACAAAATTCTCTATATAAAAGTCGGGTTTTACTTCATTACAAAAAGACTATTGTATTTTGATAACAAAAACAAAACATACAAGTGAATGTTGGGAGCGTGAAAATCGCAATTATTTCAATATATATTACTCGAAGTTATTTACGTAAAAAGATAAATTATATTCACACAAAAACTTTTATTACAATTTTATAATAGAACACTAATAAAACACTAGAAAAATCCAAATATCAACACACGAAAATGGTGTGAAAATGAACGTAGATTATAAATAAATATCCATAGGATAACTTTACTTTTTTGCACTAGAGGATAGAAAATTTCATATTGATTCCATAATGCCAAACTTCTTCATAGAAAAGTAATCTCTAAATATAAGATTTAATGGTTTAAAGTGCTGCAGATGTGCGCGGTCGAATCCGACCGCTTGAATTTTGACGGAATAGCGCCGCGGTCGGATTCGACCGCTTGGGGAAAGACGGGTTAATGCCTCGAAACATGTTCTTGACCTACCTGCACCCTAGTCATAGTGCATAGGTAATATGTATATATTTCCATCCCAAGAGTAATCTTTCATCCAACATAAGTGAAATTACTGATGATGTCGCTCCTGACTTGTTGCATCCAGTATATGGACCAAGATTGAGCCATCCTGTAGCTATATTATAGTTGTAGCACAAATGTGTCAGCTCGACCGGGGCAGGACCATGCTCTCACAGAATACCAGCGTAAAATAGCAGCGTAATGCTGCTGTGTTACGTATGGTGAGTGTAGAGAACCGCAGACCCTTTTCACATGAATCGAGGCATTCCATCGTAGTCCTCAAGGATGACAATGCATTTACATTTTGATTATTAATTGAAGATAAATGTGGATGTCTATGGGCCACAGCACTTACTATCAGGTAGACTGTATGCTTGTTTGTCACCTAATGCTATAAAAAATCAGCCAACAGACTTCATATTATCGGTGTACCATCTGGGCATAAAATTTGCGTGGACGTTCCACACAACCGTAGGTCTCTACTTCTTGGCGTATATCAACGCTATATTCAACTTTTTCTTCATCTATTACTCCACATATCCTGTTACTGTATATTGTAAAGATTTCTAAAGTTTTTGTCAACTCATATTGATGATTTAATTACTTCCCCAAAGTGAACTGATAATATGGGCTGTATGGGTTAAGAAAAACAGGGGACGGGAGCTTCCTACGATTCGCGCTCGGGCACGTGGCGAATATTTGTTTACTGGCTAATGGTTGCATGGACAGTAATTTGGAGTTTTGGAATCGTCTCTGCAAAATCGTAAAAATAAAGTGAGAATTTTGAGATCCCAATTCAATCAACAGTTTTCTTGCAGATCAGAGCATTAAGGAAGTAGTATGCAATGCGTGCCCCATTTACTAGGCTATTGACGCTAGTGTTTCACAAGGCTGCGTGTTATCACCAACGCTGTTTCTCCTGAATATCAATGATATAAAGATATATCAATGATTTATTGCTATGCGGATGACAGCACTGGTGATGCTTTATACTCCGGCTGTGCCAATATTTCTCGGGCAAATGTCGCAGCGTACCGGAGCAAATTTGTGATTAAAGTCAAGATTTTGTTTAACAAAGTGTCTGATTGGGCGTGTTTAAATTTAGTCAAGTTCAATCCCTCAAAAAAAAAAACCTCTTTTTCGTATTTCCTCAGTTTTAGGGCACTCCCCTTGTTGCCTCAGCCAATATCGGAATGCTCGGTGTCGACATATTGTATGTCGTGCAGTTTCGTGATAACTTGGAAGAGAAGGCCAATTCATATGGAATACTGTTACCATATCTGGGCCGGGGCTCTCCAGTGCCAGTTCCTTCCAATTGTTTATTGCATCTACCATGGTCCAGCCGCTCAATTTCACCATTTTAAAGATGATATAATAATATCAAAAAGTTAAATAATTTTTTGAATTAGTCTAAAGATTGAGTATGTTTTTATCTGACTCTGGATTCCTAATTCAACTGTATATTATTTTTATATACATGTATGTTATTTAACATCATCAATTGTGATATGCTTTTAACGATTCTTTCTAATAAATTGTATGCTGTCAACTAAAATGTTGTTTAAATAGTAACATTAAACTCGTCATTCAATATTTTTCCACCCTTAGAGGTAGAATTTCTTCAAATTTAAATGGTATCACCCCTGATCTGCTATATACTACATATAATGAAAAACGAAACCTAAAATAGCTGTTTTGTTTGTCACATGAATACTGTGTTACACCACATGTAAATTAAAATATATATAGATAAACTTTCCATTAATTATTGGTAAGCATTTAACAATAAAAAGAACAAAGCCTTTGTTATTAAATTAACTAACGAAATATCTTTATTTTTTAAAACAGTAAAAGAAATTATAACCTTCTTCATGAAATGTCACTATTTATGCAAATTTTCTTTTATCTTGCTCTAACTGGAGAAAAAAGTTGGGGAAAAAGCCCAGGCATCCCTTGTAAATTTATAATGTTCATATACATATATTATCCATATAGTAGGTATTGTGGTATGTTTAGAAATTATCTCATCTAAAAATTAAAATAAACCTCCATTGCGCAGCAAACCCTAACATGTCACTCTTTATGATCACCACCTGTTTACAAGTTTATGTGTGATAATTGAAGAAAGGGATTTTTTGATATAAAATAAATATTACAGATATCTTTAGTTATTATAAAATGAATTTCTGGTGACACTGTAGACCTGGACATAATATATTAGAAAATATATTTGTTAACTCATAGCCATCATTATTTAATTTTTTCTTCTTACTAAAAATTTGTTTATTTTCTTCTTCAGGCAGAGGTACGTCTAGTTGGAGATGAAGCATTAAATCGTTCTGTGGCTGGTGGGATTGCGTTCCACTCCTACAAAACTAATATAATACTACAGAATCAAATAGACCGCAATAGAAATGCCAGGTAAAGTGTAAAATATTTTTATATTGTCCTTTGTTATATTCAAATTAACGTTGAAAATTCTTATATAATTATATTTATAGGGTAGCCTTATTTTCAACCTTTGAAGATTGAATTAGTTTTGGCTTTTTTTTTGGAGGGAAAGGGAGGGGGCCAATGCATACCTGCCTCGCGGGAACAAGAATGGGTTATCTCGGACTCGCGCCAACTAAAATCCCATAGTGTTCCACCTTCGCCGCCTACGTAACGGTCTGCTCGAGTCCGATACGCGGAGGCCAGGAAAAACGAGCGCTCAGAAGCACTAGCTGTCCCGATCGCAGCGATGGACCAGGCCTCTGGCTCCGCCGTCAACAAAGTTTTGGCTATAGAGGTTAGGGGATTCATCTTCCGCCGGTCAAGGTATTCTGCCCGCGAATGAGTCGTCAGTGCTCCGTGTGGTAACCTGTGAAGAGTCCAGTTAACATGCTGAGTCGTGTGGTTGTTTTGCAAGTGTCCCCGTGTGCCTTATATTAGCTCATTCACATGTGGCATTATAAATATGTGTAATAATATCTAAATTATTTAAAAAGCTTCCGTCAGTATTGGAACTCTTGTCGCCGTGGCAGGAAATGACCTTGAATGATTTTGGTCTAGATGGATCAGAGCAGCACTTTCTCGAATATGTCTTGGCGACAGCTGGTTGCGGCCGGGTCCTGGCAAAATACGCACACAAGCACAAACATTATTTCCGAAGCTGAGCCAAATAGTGCAACATACAAACGAAATACAACTCATAGTGGAAGCTTTAGAGTCCAATTTGCCGCGTATATTAAATGCATTAGCGGAATACACAACAGATGAAGAGATTTCTGGTAAGTTTATTGTTAAAGAAGTATTTATGTTAGTTAATACACATTGTACAATAGCTAAGGGTCATAGTAACATTGCCAGTTCTAAAGTTAGGTGATAAAATATTAATAACTCAATCAATGTTTGATGATAATGTAAGAAGATACAACTTTCCCTCTACATCTACTTGTATGTGTCGCTAGACGCGACTAAGGGAAATGCTACACATGTAAATTACTCAGAATACTCTCGAGTTAATGGTGGGTAATTGATAGAATCAGGCGTTACTTTGCGGAAATCCATTATAATAAAAATATAAATTACTTCGCAACCTTCCGCTAGCTAAATACAATGATGTTAATTGAAGAGCGCCTCCCGACCTCCCTCAATTGCATGCACTAACTCCGTCACCACTAGTCCCAGCACCACTAATCCCAACACCACTATTCCAGGTAAGACACACCACCGACGATAATACGACACGTGTTTCGCCTCTACACGAGACATTCTCAGGTGATGTAGACTCTACGGCGGCTGATCGCTACATCCGCTCCCCACCAAAGTAGCGAGTGACCGCGCCGTGCGATAAGAAACCTGCGACTATTATTATTATGTAAACCTGCGACTATTATCATTATGTAAACCTGCGACTAATTATCATTATTGTTATGATTAATATTTTTAAATATTATTATTGTTTTATTGATATTATTATTGTTATTTATTATTATTAATTTAAAAAATATTATTAAAGATTAGCCTTAAACATGTTTAACAAAGGTGAATTAGAAACATTTGTTTGTTCATTCAGCAGTGCATTGTTACTATTATTATTTTTTAAAATCTCTAACTGCTCCAGCACACACAGTCGCAGCCCCTTATTACAAGTATGTAAGACTTTAAAGGAAAGGCCGCGGGCTAGGTTGTGTCCAGTGTCCAAGAGATGTTTAGCAAAATGGGATTTATCAGGATTGCAATTTCTGTACGCGGCCAAATGCTCTTTATAGCGCGTCCCGAAATTGTGACCAGTCTAACCCACGTAAACGGCGTGGCATTCGTCACAAACAAGTTTATAAACACCCGATTTTTGACAAATGTTTAACTTATCTTTATTATTACAAATATTCCTAAGCGAATTGTTTGTTTTGAATGCCACGTTCAAGCCGTTTTCCCTAAGATTATTAGCTATTTTTTCCGATATAGAGCCTAAGTGGGTCAAACTACCCACATATCGCCGGACACTTTGAGATCGAACCGCGTACAAATAATTGCGAACAACATGCTTTTGTTTCCTTTTAATAAGATTATTAAGATTTTTTGAAAAACCGTTAGAGACTGCAATTTGATAAATTATATTAAGTTCTTTTAAATAATTTTCTTTACTTAATGGAACAGTGAACAGACGGTTAATGTAACAATAAAATTAGTAATAATAAAATTAAAAATAATAATAAAATTTTTAAAATTAATAATAATAAATAACATTAATAATATCAATAAAACAATAATATTATAATAATATTTAAAAATAGCAATAATGATAATTAGTCGCAGGTTTGTTATCGCACGGCGCGGTCACTCGCTACTTTGGCGGGGAGCGGATGTGTCGGCGTGTATAAATAGCAGCTGTTTCGGCTCGCCGCTCACTTAGCGGTTAGCCGCCGTAGAGTCCAGATCACCTCGAGGATGCGTCGTGTAGAGGCGAAACACGTTTCGTATTATCGTCGTTGGTGTGTCTTACCTGGAATAGTGGTGTTGGAAGTAGTGGTGCTGGGACTAGTGGTGACGGATTTAGTGCATGCAATTGAGGGAGGGAGAGTGGGTGCTCTTCAATCTAGGTAAGACACATCATTGTATTTAGCTAGCGGAAGGTTGCAAAGTAATTTATATTTTCATTTAATGGTGGGTGGTTACTGCAGCCCATGGACACTTGCAACCAGCTTCAAACCATGAAGGTTAGAAATCCATTGACACCTCAGAGGAATAACATGGAATGCTTCACAGCCTGAAATTCTCAAAACGCTGACTCTACATCCTTCAGACCGTAACACAAAAGAACTATTTGGCGGTAGAAATAGGTAAGAAGGGTGGTACCTAGCTAGAAAGAGAAATCCCTCCTGGGCAGAAAGAGAGGGGTTTAATAACATTCATGGGATTTAATTGAGGGTATATCACATTCTCTTTATTATCACTATATATTGAGTGGATAATTTAAATAATTTAATGATATTTTCAGAACTGTCGAAGGCTCTGCTATCGCACGTGGATTGTACGGATACGGCAGTAAGGCGCGGAATTGCAACCTGTGTGGCTCATCTCTGCTCTCACAGGGAACCATTGCTCACCAATATACTTGGACGGGTGTTTGGTAAATTAGAATCATTGTGTATTTGGTAAAAGTTAAAGTTACAGCCAACTGCTGGGCACAGGCCTCCTCTTATTTCTGAGAGGGTTTTTGGGCAAGGAAGTGTACGCCGCGCTGCCTCAATGCGTGTTGAAGAAATTTTTTTCTTATTTCTCAGACATGCAGGTTTCCTCACGATGTTTCCCTTTACCGCCGAGCACGTGGTAAACAGCACTTTAAATTGCAAATAACAATTTTATTGGTGCCAGCGGAGATCGAACCCGGGTTGCTCGCGTACTGTGAAATTTACAGCGAGCGCTAACCATCTGAGCTACCACGGTATACGATGCACAGCACGGTGTACTTGAAAATTACAATAAGCTTCATTTTCAAGTACACCGTGCTGTGCATCGTATACCGTGGTAGCTCAGATGTTTTAATTAATAAACATAAAAATCAGAACAATACTGTGTTTTAAGGATAGATGTAGATGTATATGGGCCGTAGCATCCAATTATCATCAGGTGGACTGTGTGCTCACTTGGTACTGGTCATGGGCGATTTTGAACGCAGACCGATATTTATCCGATTTCAGACTAATAAAAAAATAAAAATAGATTTTAGACTAAAATCGATTTCAAAAACCGATTTCAGTAGCGCTACATCGCTCTATATTAGATTAGATCATCACACCATCTTGCAAATATAGCTTAATTAATAATAAGAATGATATTTATCGCATATTTCAAAGATTATTGTAAGTTTTGATATATCTGACGCATGTCTACTTGTCACGCTTAATCTATTAACATAATATACATAATAGTATAGTAGATACTCAGGCTATGTTTAGCCAAAAATATGGGTTTTAATAGAAAATTGTGAAAGAACACAAATCGCCTTCACAATCACATATGCAACATCTTTTTTGTCCCAAGTCCCACATAAACATGGCACGTATAAGTCTCAGACTAACATGGAACAAAGATTGGTAAGGAAATAACATTTTTCACGTTATTTTTTATTATATTGAGTAGTTATCAGAAAGATGTTGCTGCCCATAGAATGTTTCAGTGTCCTTATCTCGTCTTTTACTACACCCATTCTTCGATAATAGTAGTGGATATTCCTACACCATCACTACACGGTCTATTTTGTCAACGGTACATATGTATAAAAAAGGAGTGAATGCATACAAATAAAGTTGTTAATGATTTAATACTTTTGCAGAAAATCTATGGCCAACTGCGTCCAGCGATACGGCGATAATCGGATGGTTTTGCGTCATCAAAGCCATGTTTCAGATAAACAATATGGAGGGATTTACCAATACTGATTTGTTCAGCAATCAGGATTATTTAGAGGTATGTACACTGGATTAAATGAATTTTAATAAGTCTTGACATTGGGTGCGTTTGGCAGAAAAAAGCGCTAGCAAGCGCTTATAAGCGCTAAAATAGTTTTCGGCCAGGACACGATTGCTACTTCAGTAGCGCTGACACAATCCGCCATTTTGCTTATTTAATTTGTTTGTTTTGAAGTAGAGTTTATATAAGTTGTTTTGTGCAGTATAAGTTTTAAGTAATATAATGACATGAATAAACATATACATGCTATTAAAAACTCATGATTGGTAAGTTTTTAATATGAATACTTTACAAACATATATTTAAATTAGGTTAGATTCCCAGGTTAAAACTAACATCGTGTCCTGGAGGAAAATAGCTACTTACGATTTGACAGCGCTTACCGCTTACGATCGCCATTTTGCTTACAAGCGCTT